>CM037877.1:211194857-211801286 GCA_021292165.1 Shinisaurus crocodilurus
ATGGAACCTGATTAAAAGAAAAAGAAGCAGCTATTTTCATTCCAGTCTGCATCAGTAACCTTAGAAATATATGCAGCACAGTCTAATGGTTGGATCCAGACTTAATGCTACTTAAGAGTTGACTCACTGAAGTCAATGGTCATGCCCAAATTAAGTCATATTGATTTCAATGGGTTTACTCCAAGTATGACTAAGTTGCGATCCAACCCCATGCTTCTAATTATGAAGTCTACAAGGATGCAGCCATCCTTCTTAGGAGGATGCATATTGAAGTCATCTACATTTAAGCCTAAAAGGACACCAAATCTATTCCTGCAGTTAATGCCCCAACCTCCTTTTGGACATTAGAAATGAGAAATTAGGATCAGGAATTACACCTGCTTTTCCTCCAACAGTTTTGAAGAGCATGCACTACACTACAAATGTCAATCAACCAATTTCAGCTGTTTAACTGACATGGGAGCCCTATGAATTGTAATTTATTTAATTAAAATTTATTTATTTATTATATTTATACCCCACCTTTTTTCTTGCAAGGTACCCAAGGCGGCTTACATAATCCTCCTCCTCCTCTCCATTTTATCCTCACAACAACCCTGTGAGGTAGGTTCAGATGAGAGTCAGTGACTGGCCCAAAGTCACCCAGTGAGTTTCATGGCCAAGTGGGGACTAGAACCTGGATCTCCTGAGTCCCAGTCCAACACTCTCACCACTACACCACACTGGCTATATATCTTATATCTTGCCTTCTAACTAAAAAGTGCTGAAGACAGCTAACAAAATCAATTTTAAAAAATCTACAAAGCAGCAAACAATAAAATGCAAATCCAAAATCAAGAAATATAAAGCAGCAACAGCTTCCTAAAGCCATGTATTCCCCTCCTTCAAAAACATGCTTTGTTTTCATGCCATCTAAAAGAAAAGAGAGGGGGGCCAGAAGGATTTTCTGCAGAGGGAATTTCAAAGTCTAGGTGCCACTACAAAAAACATCCAGTTCCTGGTTGCCGCCCATCTCACTTTTGACATTAATTCTATGAAGTGGGGGCGAGAGATCTCCAATAAATACAGATAAACTTAGTTCATTTCCTTTTACTGTATGTGTATGAAGTGTGGCTGAAGTGAACTAACCACATGTCAAACTTGTGTGAGATTAGAATAACGGTGTTTTGTTGCTTTACAATTGGCTTATCTGAGTTTCTACATATTAATAAAAGGTTCCTTGGTGGTCAGTTCTACCTGGGGAAACTGAGAAAGAAAATCCCAATAGATTGGGGCATACATTTCAGAATGAATGAATAAATAAAAGGGAAAAAATGTTGCCTCTTGTCTAGGAAACACTCATGTTCCTCATCTGGTGTTTCCACCAGGAGGTAATTGTCAAGTGGAATACAGTACCTTGGCAAATCATTGGGTTTAAAGATCACTGGGTTAAATCGATAAATGGCATTTGTGAGACTGCCGTAGTGTCTGCTGTCAGTGTTTCCAACTACAAATGCCTAGAGAAGAAATAATCGGTATTAAAGGAATCAAATTGATAATATTAATGTCAGTGCTACATCAAAAGACCACAGACTAGAGCAGCCTTCCCCAACGGTACCCTCCTGATGTGTTTAACTACAATTCCCATCATCTCCAGCCAGCACAACCAATTACCATGCTGGCTAAGGATTATGGGATTTGTAGTCCAACACATCTGGGGGGCACCAGGTTGGGAAAGGCTGAACTAGAGGAATTAGATCTTTAGCTTTCTTTCACTTGTACTGAGAGCTACATGCCTACATTTCCTTAGAAGCTTGGAAAATTCTCCCCTGCACTTATTGGAGATGCTAATTAAAAATTTCCTGACTGTCAGAGCAATAAGACAATGGAATCAACTACCTAGGGAGGTTGTGGGCTCTCCCACTCTGGAGGCATTCAAGGTGCAGCTGGACAGACATCTGTCAGAGATGCTTTGACCTAGATTCCTGCATTGAGCAGGGGGTTGGACTCGATGGCCTTGTAGGCCCCTTCCAACTCTACTTTCTATGATTCTATGATTCTATGATCTCATGTGTCAGTAGAATTGTGTCCATTGTCTTGTTTAAATATTAAGGCTTTACTCAGTAAGCCATTTCAAATAAGACTGAAGGCACATAGATTGGAACAGTCTAAAGTTACAAGGCACAATCCAACAGCAGAGGTGGTCTAAATAAAAAGTACAGTAATACCTTGGATTGCAAGTAACTTGGTTTGAGAGCGTTTTGCAAGAGAAGCAAATTTTTAAATATTTATTTAAAATTTTTGACTTGATATACAAGCGACGTCTTGCAATACAAGTATTGTAGTACAGCTTAAATTAAAAATCTCTGTACAAATTTTTTTGGGGGAATTTCGTTTTGATATAAGAGTGCTTTGGATTACAAGCACGTTTCCGGAACGAATTATGCTCTCAATCCAAGGCATGACTGTAAAGATATAGCCTTCTATCAGCAATGCAAAAGCCTGAAACACTTCATGTATGAACTGAGAGATTAAACTCAAGGGCACTGTTTGCCAGTTTCCTGGGTTGTTTTTGTGTGTGTGTGTTTTACTACCAGCATTAAAAGCTCCCAAACATCTTAGGTAAGAAAGAGGGAACAGAAGAGGAAAAACAACTGTTTCCAGTCATTAACAGCGTGTGTGTGTGTGTGCGTGTGTCTGCACACGCACACATGTTGGGGAAGGAGGGGAGAAAGAGAACATGCAGAAAATGGAAATGAAGTGGGGTTTGGTGGGTGGAAACAGAAGAGGAAAACAATAATAATCATGCATTTGCCACTACCTGGAGCTACACTGCCAACATCTGGGAAAACATCCAGGATGGTCTGGCGGAAAACCTGTACTCCGAAGGTCTGGTCGTCCCAGGGGCTAACTGGGAGTGGATCAAAGGCACTCACCATTTCTATCTTCACTCTCTTATCATCAATTGTTTTGTCTACTATTTCCAGGACCTAAGAACACACCCAAAGGAACAAAGGAACTAAAGCAGCAAGATGGTTTCCATTATGATATTAGCACAGGTTCCAGACTCTATGTCAACTCTGCAAACCAGCTACAGCTCACTAAATAAAGATACACAGGACAGGAGCCTTTGATGGGCCTCACAGGGAAGTTTGTTTTCCTGTTACACAACGGGATTAGTAGCATTACAGGTTAATGTTCTTGCCAGGCGATCAGTTTTGGGTCACTGCCTCAAAAGACCTTCCCTTACACCCCTTCAACACAGATACATTCCCAATGTACAAATCATTCAGAGGTGTTAAATACAGAAAGGTATGCCAAATAAAAAATCAATCCAGTTGTTAAGTTGCAATTGTTTAGAACAGAAAACCAGCTGTTCTACTAATTCCATTTGTCATCTTGGTTTCTTGGTCTATCAACTCAAGTTATATATCTGTAAGAGAGAGAGAGAGAGAGAGAGAGAGCAACTGCCCCTTAATAGACCTCCCCTACCACAAACACATGGGAGAAAGAGAGATACAGCACATCAGACTTGCCCAGCACTTTACACACACACACACACACACACACACACACACTAGTCTTTGTGGCTTTCCTAGTATCTAGTGAGCCATGATATTCATGATCGGCAGACCACACATTGTACAAAACTGTTATACAGAATGTATCTTAAAGCTCTCAGCAGTTAGTAGAGTTACCCCCCAAAAAACCAAACTGCTAGAAAAAGCATCTTTTTCCAGGATGAAGGCTTTGGTATTCTGATATTTTCATGGACTATCAGCATTTAGGACCTGGCCTTCAAGAAAGCAAGTGAACACTGTGCTGAAAGCACATACAAGATTATTCCCTTTTGTTCAAAGTTGACTTCTGCTCCATATCCTGTACACTTAATCATTCATGCAGATCAGACTCAATAAGCACTGAAGAAATGGAAACCATTCTGGGTATAAAAAGCAATAGTGAAAGTGGATTCAGGGGATTAATGATTAGTGATTTTTGCATTAATGAACTGCATTAAGTGGTTTTTAATATGAGCTCCTTGGCAACTGTAAAGCATGATTAATTCCAATGTTGTAAAATGCCTAAAGACATTTAATTTCTGAGGCATTTAACAAATTTAATAAATGAATAAAAATAAATAATATAGACATAATATATGGTTAATATATATCCATGAGATACCACTGTGTTTTAATGAAGCAAGATAGCAATTTGCAAGGATTGTTTTACAGAAATATCTAAATTTTGCATTGTCAAATTTTCTTATTTAATATTATCTAATGCTACTGTTAACTAGTGTTTGAAACCCAAATAAAATTGTATGTGTCCAAAAGATCTCTGGAAATATTAACCAAGCCTGAGTTACATTGGACTGATTTACATAGTTACTTGGCTGCTTACCTCTAAGGGTGGAGGAATAGACATGCACACCTATCTCTACCATATATATATAACTCAATGTAAGATTCATGCACTTTGTGCCAAGGTCTGTATGTGCTGAGGCCTGTTTTGTGCCATCTCACCACCCACTTCAACTCTGTTTTTCATGGAGAAGAACTGTATGAATCAGGCCTTCGTATATCTGGGTCTCCACTAGACCACAGGAACAGGATCATCAACCAGTTATACATATGAACCAATTCATAGTGATTCTGGACCAATTCTGACCAATGACCAATTCTGGACATATAATAACAAATCCTTAGCAATAGAGCCAAATATGTCCTATCCAAAGACCCAAATTCAGAAAAAGATTCAAGATATGATACAAAAAAATTGAAATGTTGACTCTGACTTGTAGTGACTCTTCGGGTTTTCAGACAGTCAGGAGTCTTTACCAGCCCTACCTGGAGATGCCAGGGATTGAACCTTGGACCTTTTGCATGCAAAGCATATGCTCTACTACTGAATGACAGTCCCTCCCCAATACCAAGGTGGGAAGGCCAAGATATTGCTACCTCTGAATGAAAGTTGTTGTCAGGGGATGATGGACTAGAACAGGGTTAGGACAGGGATTTCAGGAACTGCTGCTGGGATCTGGCCTGGTGAGGCATCAGGGGCTATATGTAATCTGGACACAGAATTCTACTCCAGGCCAAGCAGGGAACAGATACTTCTAATATCAGCATCGTTCTCGGGCAGGTGGGCAGACATCTGGATTGGCCAAGGCATATAAATATCAGGAATCTGCTCCTTGCCTAGTTAACAGAACACCTTTTCTGCCCATGTTTCCTACTTGAGACTTCATAGATTCCAGAGTCCTCTTGCTCCAGCCTCTCTTTCTGAACTCCTTGCTCTATTGCCTCTTCCCAGCACCTGCATCTCCTGGGAGTGACTCTGTTTCAGTTTTACAGCATTCTCACAAAAGACTTGCTGACAAGACTCAAGGAACCACTTGCCCACTTCACAGCCCCAGTCTGGCCTATGACAAATAATAAGATTGAAATATTAAGGGTGAACAAACTCCACTGCACAAAGCCATAGTACCTCGTTAACTGTTTGCGATGAATGGATGCGGAAATTCACAGTTGCATTTGCTGATGGTGGAATAACATTAGACTACAGAGGAGAGAGAAGAGAGAGAAAAAGAGAGGTCTAAGCATGCAGAGCAGTATCTTCAAGCAATGACAAACCATAGGCCTAGGAAAGTGGTTTCCAAAAATGCTCCATTGTCCACTAGTAGTTTCTGAGGCCATTACATAGTCCTCAATTGCCCTGTGGCATCCTATTAATATTAAATCAGCCTTGCAAATGTTATTTATGGGAAGGATACCAACTCCCTTACTCTTCTTGCCTGAAGTGCCACTGTTACCCTCCCTCCCCATAGCCATTGTACTGAATGAAACTCAGCTTTTCCCTCTTTGGCTAGGGAGAAACCAATCCAGACACACATGCACTTGTTGTAGCTTTGGCCTATGTTGGGTGGCACTGAATGACTCATTTCTCCTAGGAAAGGGTGGTCAGACCTGAGCCTCACTCGCACTCTAACTCATCCATGCCTCTGAACCAAGTACATGTACAAATGGCTTCTTCCATCCTCATACAAGGAGGCTTGGGTCCATCTTCTAAAAGAGAAAGATGCTAGCTGCTCATGTCCTGTATTAGGCAGCACTAGTGTATTTATACTTGTACAATTTACACAGGGGAAACTACATGTGACAGAAGCAGACCCATGTCCTTAAACATGGGCTTGCCCCCATTATGGATAAAATGGGGGATGGAAGATGTGATTTAAAGTGCAAAAGGGATGTTCAGCAAGGGTTGCTGAACCCTCTCCTGGCCTGCACTTGCCTCACCTGGAGTTCAGCCTCTTCCCCAGCCCCCAATAATTGTTTTCCCTTGTCCGGATTCTGATAAGTGAGCCTAGCTGGAATAGAGCAGCTGGACAGAGACGGGTTTTGGACAGAGCCACCTACTCATACACTCTTTTTGTGCTTTAAATTGCACATCCCTGTAATAAATAAATTAAAACAGGGTGAAACTCCAGGTCCAGACGGCTTAGGTGCCGAATATTACAAGGTCTTTATAAAAATGTTAATCCCTAAGTTGAAGCTTCTGTTTAATGATATATTACAGGGGGGAGAGATCCCCGCTTCTTGGAAGCAATCTTTGACTATTCTAATCCCGAAACCAAAGGAAGATTGAGCAGAACCAGGATCTTACCGACCAATTTCTTTAATAAATCAAGATGCTAAATTAATGAGTGCAATATCAGCGAGAGGACTGAATAGGTTTGTTAGTAAATATGTAGGGTTAGATCAATGTGGTTTTATACAAGGTAGACAAATAGCAGACTTGGTTAGAAGAGTATTAAATATAATACATTTAATAAAGAAAAGCAATTTGAAAGCTCGGGTCTTAGCATTAGATATTTTTAAAGGCTTTGACTGTGTGGAATGGCCAGCCTTAAAAACAATAATAAAAGCTAGGGGTTTGGTGTGAGGTTTAGAGGAGTTATTAATCAATTATATGCTCAACAGAACAAATTTCCCTAGGCTGAGGAACTAGACAGGGTTGTCCCCTTTCCCCTGTACTATTTGCAGGGCTTTTTTTCTGGTGGAACTCACCGGAACTGAGTTCCAGCACCTTTTCTTCTATTAATTGCATTACAATTTAATCGCCATCTACTCCCGAGGAAATGTAATCCAAGAGTTCCGGTACCTTTTTCTCCAGAAAAAAAGCACTGACTATTTGCATTAGTAATGGAGGTTCTAGCAAACACAATTAGAGAGGATAGAATTTTTCATGGGATAGGGATAAAGGATAAGATTAAAATAAATCTTTTTGCAGATAATACTCTGTTAACAATTGAAAATCACATTGAAAATTTGGATAGGTTGGAGAATCATATGAATGAGTTTAGGGAAGTTACGGGGTTACAAGTAAATTGGGATAAATCTGAGATCATGGTATTTAATTATAGTAAAATAGAGGAGATTGAAGGGATAAAAAAAGAGCAAATATTAAGATTAAAAATTCAATTAAATATTTAGGTATAGATATTTTAAGATTTAGATAAAGTAGGTGAACAGAATTATAGAAAGTTGAAGAATGAGGTTAAAAATAAAATAGAGGACTATTAAAAAAATTGGACTTTCATGGTTTGGTCGAATAGCTTTGATTAAAATGAAGATTTTACCAAAGATATTTTTTTTATTTAGAATGATACCATTAAGGTTATCAGAGAAGGAAATTAAAGAATGGCAAGCAATAATTAACAACTATTGTAATGGGGGGGGGGGGATCGAGGATTACTAAGACTAAGTGGTATAAAGCGCAAAAGGTAGGTGGACTTGGCCTTCCTAATATTAAGTGGTACTATATAGTCAATCAGATATAATGAATATTATAGCTAAGAAAGATATTATGTGGCTGGAGTTAGAAGCTCAGGGAATTAGGAAAGGGGCTTGAGAATATTTTATTTGTAAAGAAAAGCAATAATTTGATAAGAAGATTAGAAAACCCCTTTTTAAAAACTATGGTAGAGCTTTGGAATAGTAATAAGAAAATATTTATACCAGGGATATCCCCGTTAACCACAGTGGTGGTTATGGAGGACTTTCCAGAAAACATATGACATATGGAAGGTATATTTAGAGAAAAAAGGTTTTCAAATTATTGGATTGGGTGGAAAAAATGGAGACTAGACAACAAATAATTGAAATGGTCGGACCTGGAAGAATTTCATGGTTAAATTTAATGCAATTAGATCAGTGGATGAAGAAATGGAAGAGGATAAATGATTATGAAAGGGAACTTACTGGATTTGAAAAGATGGTTATGTTTAGAGAACTGGTAGACTGGGAATGTTTCATTAAGGGGTATAACAAAGGAGATATATAAAATGATTCAAAAAGTTGAAGAGCAAAAAGACAATCTTAAGATAGTTTGGGATATGGAATTTGAGGAGGAGATCTCAAATGAAGGGTGGAAAAATATCTGGGACAGACGCATTTTGAGAAATATGTCAATAAGGATAAAGGAGATTTTTTATAAACTTATTTGGAGATGGTACCTGACTCCAGTGAGATTAAATAAAATAGACAATAATTGTGCTGGAGAGGGTGTGTCAGGAGCTAGGCACTTACACTCATATGTGGTGGAGTTCTAAAAACCGTATTGGATTTTTGGGAAAAATTTTTTGTAGAAATATCGGAAATTATTGGTATTATTTTAGAGGTCTGCCCAAAATTAGCATTGTTATCAATAATGGAGAAACTTGCTTGTTCTCAAGATATAAAGGAATTAATTGTTAATTTGTTAACGGCGGGTAGATTAATGACAGCAAGGAAATGGAAAGTCCAACATGATTTTTTAATTACTGATTGGTACAAGGAGGTGTGGGATATAACCTTAAATGATAAATTAACTTGTAGTATTACATGTAAAAAGGGGCAATTAAAGAAAAATAGGTTTAAGGATATTTGGGGACTATTTTTAGATTATGTATTAGCAGAGGGAAAAGGGAGCAAGCCATGTCAAGATATAATGTTCTTTTGGAATATTGAGTAATAATGGATCATAGAGATAGAAATTAACTTTTGGTCCCAAGATGACGGGTGCACTGTATTATTTCTTTATGTAAGTCTTTTATTTGTTTTATATACCTTGTTTAAAAAAAATTAAATAAAAATTAAATAAATAAATAAATTGCACACCCCTTTTCCTACATGAATGGGGCAGATCTGCATTTCAAGATATATTTTTGGAGAAATGAGAGTAGTGGATTATGGAACAAACTCCCCACTGAGACCCGCCTGGCGCCAACCTTACTATCTTTTTGGCGCCAGGTTAAGACTTCCCTCTATGCCAAGGCATTTAATAGTTAAGAGCTCGGAATAGCACGGGGGTGGGGGGATTGTCACCTGTAGGCTCAGTTTTATTAGTTTTTGGATTGTTATTTTAAACTGTGTTTTTAAATTTGGTTTTTAATCTTTTAAACTATTTTGTATGCTTTTATTGTTGTTTTTATGTATACACTATTGTGAACCGCCCAGAGAGCTTCGGCTGTGGGGCGGTATAGAAATGAATTAAATGAAATGAATGAAATGAAATGTGTAGTTTGGGAGACTGCTTTAAATAATTATTTAAACAAATTATCAAGAAAAATGCCCCAAGAGTTCTTTCCCATTCTACCACTGGATGTCACTGTTTAACTATCACACCAAGTGAAAACCATTTAGCCAATTAATATTATGAGGAAGAAATTTAGAATAGAACCGCCATACACTCTTTGGTGTTGCATTTTCAGAAACTGTTCATTTATCAGACTAACAAACTCCTTTCGGTATTCAGGTAAGCTCAGGGCCTCTTCATAATTACATTTTTCTTAGGTGTACACCTAAGCTTTTGTTTTGTTTTGTTTTTTTAAGCAGTGCACAGTGGTAAAACCAGCTCCCCCTGCTACCCAGCTCCCAGCAGCAATGCTGTACCTAAAAATGTTAAGTATGAATGTGACAAATAGCTGTTTGAAAACACGTGTATCATACAGGAACATGGGTCAGAGAGCAGAGACTGGCTGCAGCTTGTACGTATACTCAGTGGCAAAGCAGTGGTTACGTATTGTGTGAAATGGCCCTCCCTTCAACTTGATGTAGAGCAGCCTTCTCAAACCTGGTGCCCTCCAGATGTGTTGGACTACAAGCACCCAACAGATCTGGAGCGCACCAGGTTGGGGAAGGCTGCTGTCGAGATTAAATATTATGATTATGAGGATCTATTTTAGTAAAACTGTCCCTTGCAAGGAATTATTGAAGCTAATTTTCAAGTAGAGCTTTCAGCCCCCACAGCGATATTGGCAACCACAGTCAATAACAAATCCCAGAGGGCAAGGATTGAATCTACATTATAACTTCAAGGCAGAAAGTTAATATTCAGTCTGAAAGAATTTATCACTCAGGCTATTCCTGCCAGGATTGTAGTTCTAAGAAATTTAGACTCTCATTATACTTTATGGAAAATCCATACAATATTACCTTGACACCTGCATGAAACATGGTGATTGCAGTGGTGGTCCGAACTAGGGCATTAGTGGCTGGTGTCTGCTCAAGAAATCTGTGTAAAGATTCAGAAAGCACAAAATGCTTAAAGACCAAAAATAAACTAATATAGAATTTTACATTCCACAAGTGTAACAAAATTTTAGATTAATAAATGTGCATTTGTCTCTCATCTCTTTGTGCACAAGCTGACTTATTTATTTACAGCATTTTTACCCCGCTCTTTGGCCAAAAAAGGCTCCCAGAGTGGTTTACAAAGATTCATAATGAGACAGTTCCCACCCTCAGGCTTACAATCTAAAAGACATGACAGGAAAGGAAAAGAGATTTGGGGGGGGGGGGAAGCAAAACTCAGGCACCAGATCTTAGGTACAAGATCTTATGGATGTTTTTTCTTCTTCTTCTTGGCAAGGGCAAAACAATCTCCCTGCAGCTGTTCCTTCTTTGGCCAATGTACGGGCACTGGGTTGGTCTCCCCCTTGCCATGTTGATTCTTCGCTTGAGGGGAGTGTGGGGATATTGCATTTTCCACACACAATATATTCATTACTTTGTGATTGCTGCGTGAAGTATATCTATGCAAGTATCAGGGGCACCTATTGAATATTGTTTGTGTTTGTGATATTTCTCCCTATCAATGTATGTATTATTTTACATACTAACCTACCTCACAGGGTAGCCTAACCTACCTCACAGGGTTGTTGAGAGGATAAAATGGAGAGGAGGATTATGTAAGCCGCCTTGGGTTCCTTGCAGGAAAAAAGGCGGGGTATAAATATAATAAATAAATAAATAAATAAATAAATATTTTGTGAACCATTAAGATTTTTTAAAAATTTAGGATGCAGTCCTACTGATTGCGCCCTTGATACTTGTAAGCCCCTGAACCTGGAGGCCTATGAGCATCCTATACAGAGCAGGAGGAGTGGCAGAGGTAATCTCCACTCTGCATTTCAGGTAGACAGCTGCTTTCAGCCATCTAGCTGAGGTGCTTTGGTGGGGGAGGGGAGGAGGCTGGAGAGCTGTCAGGATACCTCAGTATCCTGGCAGCCCCAGTCTCCTCCTCTCCCCCTGGAATGCCCCCTTTACCCCCTCTCTGAGGTCGAGGCAGAGAGGCACGGTTCTTTCCGCGCTGGCTGCAAGGGGTGGGGGATTGGAGCATGGATCCCTAGCCCCGAGGTTGGAGCTTTGTCTCTGATCTCGGATCTGGGAATCCAAATCATCCAATGACCCCCTAGATGCTGTCTAGGGACCATAGGATCATTCTCTTAGTTGCTGCATACTTTACAGGTGTAAAACTCCAGGATAAGAATGCTCATTGAACTGAACTGAAAAACTAAAAATAGTGAACCGTGGTAAAAACAACTCTCCCACCATCACCTGGCTCCCAACAGCAAAACCGCACCCTAACTGTAAGTAGTATACTGAAATAAATACACATTATTCCCCTGCATTCCTTCACCTTCCTGTTGTCTTTCATGCAGCGAATTTTAGATTATAACAACTTGGGGCAGAGACCTGTTCTCTTCTACTTTGTAAAGTGCTATGCACCTTGATGGCAGTGTATACATAAATTATTTAATTTTGGGAAAAAATAGAAATTCTTCAGAGGATGAGCACTCCCCTTACTCTTGTACTTTTAGCCAGATTCTCCTGCCTGCATCGGTTAAGAGCAGATCGGAATGGGATATCATCCTACTGACACACACATACACAGTAACACAGGTTCCTTTTTAGTATTTCACAAAGGCTACATGAAGCTGGGTTGGAAAGCCTTTCAATGAGATATTGAGCTTTTCTACATGAGTCCTGTTAATTGCTGTATCAACTTTTGGTTTCGTCGCAGAATCGAGATCTGAGCTCTACACAAAGAGCGTTTCCACTTCTGCTTTTCCACTACATAACCTCTAGGTGGCACTGTACTATAGCGGAATATCGCAATTACGCAAGTAGGAAAACACCTTTTCTTTCGCTTTCAGAAATACTATCCCATTTCCCCCGCTTTAAAACCGCCCAGGAAAATGCTCTTAAAAAACAGAATCAAAACTGTAGGATCACAACATTGTCTAAAGAACTTATAAACAACCATGAGTAAGGAATCATGAGTGCACAATAAAGACCTTGTGTAGAAAAGCTCATTATCCGGTAACTTGCTGAAAATGGATCAACGATTTCAAGAAGGAAGCAGAACACTACTAGGAAGGTTCAAGTCTCCTAATGAACACATGCATACAGATCTCAAGGTAAGAATGTGATGAAATATCATACTTCTTTCTTACCTGCCAACAAGAGGTGCAAACAGCCATAGATTTGCCATGATGATATTGAGAGGGAAGTTGAACTGAATAGCAAGGGGAGGAAAAAAGCAAATAAACATCAGCAAATCTGGCTCCAGATAAGGGTTTCTTCTGATGCAACTGTGTGACATTAAAAAAAACACAACTGTTGAAGTGATCCTGCAAGTGCACCTGTTAGAAATTGTTATATACATAAGAACGATCAAATCCATTTCCTCTGTATGTGGGAGCCATGACAATAGGAGAGTGGAGTGGTAGGGGTTAGGTGGGGGAGTGGGGAGAACTGTGCACATAGGAAGCGGGAATTGGTGGAGCACTGAATCCTGCCAATAACTTTGTAGAGAGAAGATTACAAGCACAACACGCTAGGGATCTAGAATTTTGCTCATGACTTTCCTGTTTCAAGAAACCTTCCTTCAAGTAGCTGATAATGGCTTGCCTCAGCCATGACACCAAAGCATAGTTTGGCACTATGGGAATGCATGCTGTGTTCACACAATGATCCCTGTCCCCACCATTTCAATTTGCTTCTGATATGAGCAAACATAATTTTGTGGTTATATCTAAACTACCTAACTATGGTTTGTGCTTACCCTCCAAACCTGGATTACAAACTACCCGTTAAAGCTGGTTTCAGTCTAATTTGAAGTACAAGCACAAACTATAATGGCCTGTTAGTTCAGATGTTATGGCAAACTATGGCTTGATCAAAGCAGGAAGTAACTAACTGAAGCAAAGCGTGTGATGGTGGGAGGGTGTGAACAAAGGACCTATTCCCATATAATGCTAAATGATGCTTTGGTGTTACGTCTGAACAGAGCCATTACCTGTGTTTCAATGATGGATTATTGTTATTTTTATGCCTTTTATATTTTGTAATGATTGGGAATTGTTTAGCACCAGAATTCCATGTACCAAAACTGGCAGGGACTAAAGCTCCACTATTGCTCTATGCAGGTGATGCCGTTCTTACATCACTGCCCAAAATAGGTCTTAAACATTTATTACATGTTTTCATGAGTTATTGTAGAGATAATCTGCTAACAATTAACTTTAGTAAAACTAAGATCATGGTCTTTTCTAGACATGGCTCGGTAAACAAGTGGATAATTGATGGGCAGTATGTAGAGAAAGTTAAGAAGTTTAGATATTATGTTCTCTTTCTCATTTTCTTGGGCCATTCATAGACAATCTGTAGTGCTTGCAGCACAGAATACCTACAAGGCAGTACTTCAGGGTTTTTATACTGAGGCACTATTTATTCTTGCTGCCTTGCAGGTATTCAAGGTTAAAAACTTGCCCCAGTTGCTGTATGGTGTCCCCAATATGAATTCAGGGATTTAATCTAACTGTTGAGAATGTGCCTGTAAATTTTTTTTGCTGGCTTTCTGGAATGCCTAGGTGCATGTCAATTGCAGGTCTATGGCTAGAGGCTGGCCTTACATCTATAGAGCGCAGGCATGGGCCCTTGCTTTCTGATACTGGCTAAAGGCTGTTTATGCTAATCCATCTCTAGGATATCTTTATTTTCTTCAAAGAGATGCTTTATTAGTTCATGGTTTAAGGGTTTTACTACTAAACTGTGTCTATTAGGTCCTTCTATGGACTTTCTTTGTACCTATGAATTTGGCTCTGTAAAATTGATTTTAGAAAAACAGATAAAGGACATTGGTTTTCAGTGTTCTTCATCAAATGTTTGTAGAACTTGTTCTCCAATATTCCTTGGTTTAACTTTTAAGTTTCCTAAGTGTACTAGATACCTTGATAATTTGACTGTCCCAAAGTATTGCCATGTTTTTTCTAGGGCCAGATTTAATTGCCTCCCCTCTGCAAGTCTGGAAGGGCGATACCAGGGTGTCCCATATGAAGATCGGTGTGGTGTAACCCCACAATTCAGTTCCCTGGTGTATGTCTGCATTAGTATGTTTAGTGCGTATAGAATGTTGAACTGAGTGGGTGTGGTTTGTGATGTCTTGGAAAGGGTGGGAGGAGGAGTATATAAGGTGTGTTTGAGTGATGTCAGAGTAGCTGAGTTAGTTGAGAGTGTGTTGGGAGTAGTTAGGTGGTTAGAGAGTTAGGGAGTTGTGGAGTTAGGTTAGTTGGAGTTATTCATGCCTTGTCTGTCAGGAGTTTTGAGAGAAATCAGTGCTTGTCTGAACAGTGAAAGTATTTAGGGTTATAGGGACTTAGGTTAATTACAAAGTGTTTGGGGTAGGCAGGTTTGGGGTAGGCAGGTTTGGGGTAAGTTATTTTCTGGAACTAAGATTTTGAGAATTAAAATAAACTTATTTTTATTTTGCTTGCTACCCAAATCCTACATGTCAGCTTGGCGTTATTAACCTGCATTACTGTTAAATCTACACACTCACACACACACACACACACACCTTTGTACCCACAGTATCATAAATTTAAAATAGATCCTTAATAACCAGTATTAATCTTTTCCCTCATTGGTAGGGGATAGGTTTCATTTGACCCTCCCCTCAGGTTTTTAAGTGTTGGTGCTTAGCCTGAGAAGGGTTTATGCGTCGGGTCCTAGTGTGAAGGGACTGTGTCGTCGCAATCGGCTTTGTCCTTGCGACGATGAAATAGTTGAATTCTTGGACCATGTTTTTTAATGTAGTTCCACAGTGAAGAACATAATAGGTTACTTACATAGCCCTATTATGAGCAGATGCCCTGGAAGGTCACTGAAATGGTATTTGGAATATTTTCTTGCTGACATAAATCAGTCAACAACATAGTGGCTAAGTTCCTTTTTTCTGTAATAAGGTCTTGCAAGATGATTCTTTCACCTCCATTGTAATTTTTTATGTTTTTTAGATTGTATTTTTAATCATATGTATGTTTTAACTATTATGTTTTTATTGTCCTGTTTGTACTGTTTTTATGGGTCTGTGACTGCACAATGAATATTGATTGATTGCTATTTTGTAAGTTGATTGTTGGGGGTGGGTGGGGGAAAGCAGGGTATATTTTTTTGTAGCAATGACAGAATGACATAAATAAATATGGCAGAACCAAACCTTTACAGTAAAGGGAAACCTGTTATGAACAATAGCAGTTGGGAACACAATACTTAAAGTTATTGCATTTTTTCTAGTGACAAGTTCAGCAGCTCCTAGAAAATTTCCCAAGAAAATGACATATTCAGAAATACTTATTACTCAATAATAATGTTAACACTGATAATTTCAAGGTCACTTCACTGAAAACACATGAAAGAACACACACTGTTGAATACCTACCTCTGGTGCCAATTGCTCAAACATCATGATTTCAGGTCCATGACCAAACAGATTGGGCATGGGATGTTGCTCTAACCTATAACAATCAAATGCAAAAAGAAAAATAAACACACATCTCCATTATATTATGTTGATCCATAAATTTAGCTAGGCTAACAAGTTTCATTGTTTTTTTATAGGAGTCAACTTGATCAAGTCTACATAACCCAAGAATGTCTAACCTTCTTCCTTGCAAATACCATAACTTTAGATTTGGAGTAATTGATTGTTAAAAGATTTTTATTACAGAACTCAGCAAATCCAGATAGTAGTCGCTTAAGACCTAAGCGTGTCTGTGAAATTAGAACGGCATCATCTGCATAGAGAAGGATAAATATTCTTGTGGAGCAAATCTTAGGGGGATGGGAGGCTAGCGACCCTAGATGAGAGGGGAGATCGGCCAAATACAGATTAAATAGAGTGGGGGCAAGAACACAACCTTGCCTGACACCACGAGGATGAAAAAACCTCCTTAGAGAAATGGCCATAGTTACTGCAACGCATCTGGGCAGATGTGTTATGATGCAGAGTACGTGATCTCCTTTGGAGCAAACTGGAACAGCTCTCTATTGACAGGAGGTTACTGTTTCTAATTCGTTTTTTTTAATAGTATTTAGTAATAATAATATTTATAATTTGTTGATCACCTAAAGAACTAGGTGTTAGACAAAATACATAAGATGACAAATCCCGCCCAGATAGGCTTACAATATAATAATCCTTCCATGAAGTAAATAAGTGAATGACAAAACAGAAACCAGCATAACATAATTTAGTTAAATAGTTTAGTTTCTGCCTTAAATCAGTAACATGAAGCTACTAGATTCCAAAACAGGGATTAAGGCTTAGTGATAATTCCTAGAATATGAAGGATCGAGAAAAAGGAAGATGAACTATAAATCCGCTTTATTTTATGTTCAACCTTTGAAGAAATCCGGTCACAATCTGAACAAAGGAGAACAAGGCCCACTGCAGTGTGGCATTAGCATTATGTGAAGAACTGTTTTCTTGATGATCATAGAAAATCAACACCTGTCCATACACATGGAACACTGGAACAGTCTTCAGCAAACATAAGAATCATGAGTGGGCGACACTGCCAGATATGTCATGGCTGCATTTAGATGGGCAACAGTTCCAAGCTGTCCACAAATACTGATGGTAGTTTAATTTTTAATTTCCAAAAATTAAATGAAATTCTCCCCCAATAAAGAGATCCAGTCACAATCTGAACAAAGGAGGATAAGGCCCACTGTAGTGTGGCATTTTCACCCTAGTAGATTTTACCAAACAGGTGAAGCAGTGCCATCACTAATGACTGATAGGCAGGCAGGCTTGAATACGGAGAGCATATCCCTAAGATATGCATGGCCCAGGCTGTTAAGGGTTCTCTTGGTCAGAAATAGCACTTTGAATTGTGCCTGAAAGCCAGTGTAGTTGGAATACTACAGGTTTTATTTATTTATTTATTTATTTATTATATTTATTAATCGCCCATCTGGCTGGCCACCCGGCCACCCTGGGCGATGTACAATTAAAACAATACAATAAAATATGATAGTTAAAACAGTATAAAAATTCTTTTAAAATCCTAACCCACCCCATATTCCCGCCTGAATATAGCCTCACTGTGCCATTCCCATCATGATGTGAGCTGCTGTCTCTCCATCACTTTGGTTTGGTAAGCAAGGGAAAAGCCAAATTCATTTTCCCAGCCTAATCTTTCACCTTCTGATTTACTGGTGACATATAAAACATAATAGCACAAAGACAAAACTCCCATACAGACTCTCTCAGCTACAATGTTTTTCCATTGCTGTTGGAGCTGCTGTCATCTCCCTTGTCTTCCAGGCATGCAACCTCTGAGAACTGGAATGGAAAGTAGGTGGCAGAGGGAGGGAAAGCAAAAAGGATATTCTATCGTATTCTATAGGGGCCACCAATACTAATATTTATGTATTTATATAATGCTATACGCATGCATGGTGCTTTACAGAGAACAAGATGACAGCTGCCTGTCCCAAGGAGTGTACAATCTAAAATATGACAATGTTGGTAACAGCCCTAAACCAGGAGCTGTAGACCTGTGCATACTATTACATAGCTGGGGCTAGTCTGACCAAGGCATTCACATTCCTGATATCAGTTATATTCACCCTGAGGGAAATTAGGAGGTAGTAGAATACATTTTTAACACTCCAGAGCAGGGGTAGTCAAAAGATAGATAAGGATGTACTGGTAGATTCCTGTGTGAATTATTTGCAGCAGATCAGGCATGGCTTCTGACTAATGGCATTTATTGAGACACAACAGAGCAAGGAGATGGAAGTGGAGGTAGGGGTAAATAGGGAAAGAATAAGTGATTGTTTTATGTGCTTAGGCTTCGTTACAGGCTTAGTTGCAGCACGGGTATGGGAACTAAGGGGTTGAGCCAAGGGCTTCATGGAAAAACCTTACCTGTTAATCTCACTCATGCCTCTTTTCTCTTCCCCATCCTGAAATCACTTGAAGCAGGGAGTGGGTGATAGGAAGGAAAGTGAAAAACACACGAAAGAGTGGGAGACAATATGAGATCTAGACTTCATTGTCTCCACTCTCCTCTTGCTATTAACTTCTGGGTTAACACCTAGGGATCCAGCAGGATCTATATACAGCCTATGGGTTGCAAATTGCCACCCTCTGTTCTAGAAAATAACACCACAGAATGGAATGAACTGATATCCCTTATTTCAGAAAACCTCAGTCTACCACTGTACTCTGAGTAACCATTAGCGACCCTCATTTTTCAAATATTCAACTAGTAAATAGCTCAAGGTATTTCAGAGCAAAATATTTTATATAACATCATTAGGCTGCAATCATATACACACTTACTTGGAAATAAGCCCCATTGAACTCAGTGGAGTTTTCTCTGAGTAGACAAGCATAGGATTGCTTTCAATCTGTTACCAGGACAGGACAGTTACTCACTCACTTAGATAATGCTTCAGAAAGAATACCAATACTTGTCCTCTTGGGTGGTGCAGATGAATGGCCTGGCTCTGATGTCACACTGAGATTTGCTGTAATTGCACCCTTTTCTGTGATAGCTATTCTGATAAGTGAGGGGGGGAAAAATCCATTAATGAGATTCCAAGTGCAGTATAGCAGGGGCTTTCACTATCTTTTAGTTAGATAAATAAAGCTGTTTTGATTGGTAACAGAGCAATACTATGGTCCTTGGGAGATCATCCCAGGAACCACAACATATGTCAGATTCCCCCCTAATGAGGCTGTAGACAGTCCTTTCACTTTGGGAGGGTGAATCTGAGATCAAGCACAGTCACCATAGAAAACACCACAGTGTGTGCTCTTCTGAGGTTGGAAAAGTGACCTTGGATGACCTCAGAGTGGACAAAGACAGTGAGCAGGGAGGGGAGAGGCCAGGATCCTCAGGATCCTACGGCCTCTTTGATGCTGTCCTTGCCTATAATAAGGCAGGTCTGCTAGATGGGCTGATGGGCTTGTCTAGTTGAAATTTTTATTTTTAAAGGGGAATGACAGGTGAAATTGCCTCTGTCCTCCTCCAGCCCTGTCTGCCTCTTGACACAGGGCTTTTGCCACCTTCATGCTGATCCTATTTAGAGTTGTGTTACTTTGCTTAAAAACAAACAAAACAAACACAAAACTATGTATCATGCTTATGGTCCCTGGTCAGTTCATAATCCTGCTATGCAGTGCAACACAGCAAGACATGATGTCAGTGCCTCTCTGGCACACACCTACTTGAACACCAGACCTACTTGAAATCCAATGACTCGATGACCACTGCCATGCTCCTTTCAGCAATACTACTGTGTCTTGTAAGAGGAGGGGCAACAGCTTTAAACCAGTAGTGGTAGACCAGTGCATACTGTTTTTTTGGCTGGGGGCTACTCTGGCCAGTCATTCACACTCGAAATTTCAATTAGTTAAATTTGCCCTGAAGGATGATGGAAGGTTGTATACATTTTTTACACTGTAGAGCAAAGGAGGGCAAAAGGGTAGATAAGATTCTACTGGTAGAATACTGCCTAAATTATTTACAGTAGATCAGGGTGCTACGCTATGACACACAATTGTTTTATAAGAGCAACAATGGCATTTGTTGTGGCAAGTTCTCATCTTACTTTACTTACATAGCTACTGGTTTCTCTATTCCAGTGACGACCCCATCAAATATAAAGCTTCCCTCATCAAGTAAGAAAGAAAGTTGCACTCCTCTAGATTCCAGCTCAGCCACAATATTCTTTGCTCCTTTTTCACCACCCACCTGAAAAAAACATAACAATATCATCCCACCAAATCAAGCCACTAGCCTGTTATTCTGCTGCAGGCAGGAACAAATACCCAGTGCTTTAGTAGAAGAAGACAATTATTATACAGTTACCTTCTACGAGAAACAGCAATTTGTTATGCCCCAAATCATTGAAGTTTGCATCTAAATCAGGGCTCTCCAACTTTGGGTCCCCAGATGTTGCTGGACTACAGCTCCCAGAATCCCTTGCCATTAGCCATGCTGGCTGGGTATGCTGGGAGCTGTAGGCCAGCAACATCTGGGGACCCAAGGTTGGAGAGCCCTGATCTAAATGAACCGTACACAATCCCATTCTAATAACTACATTACTTGCTGAATCTTGTTGAAATGCTGCATTCAGAGGTAAATTGTGGCACTGGGGCTGTTCACACTGAGGCTGTGGCACATGCAGGATGCATGCTGCTGCCATGTTGAATATGCAATCCCTGCTTGGGGGTTGTCGTGTCAGTGCGAACCCAGTGAGTGTGGGTTATGCAAAGGTTAAACAACTCTCGCATAACCCACAGTTTGTTTTAACCCACAACAAGCCGCAGCATGTCGTCCAAACTCTGTCAGTGAGTGCCACAAGTGTAGCAGCTACTATGTTAAAATATATTCATTTTTATGACACACAATAGCCAGCAGTACCAGTCTTCCAGTATTACAAGGAAAGTGACAGAATTCCCCAAACTCCAATAACAAACCCATACATTTCAGTATACCTCTTTCCACAATGAAGTCTTTGTTACATTACTGCACAGGACAAAATCCTAAACTCAGGAATGGAGAACCTCAGGCCTGAGGTCCTAATCCAGCCTTAAGAGCTTCTCTGAAACTGAATTCAGCCCTCAGGTTGAGAGAGGTGCCCCACTCCTGTCCTAAGTGGAGTAGAGACCATCTTTGGTTTAACATTTAGATCTCTTTTTGTTTGGGTGTTTGATTGTGGAGGTGACGGTGGATACAGAAAAGCAATGCTAAACAACATTAAAGATATACATTCTTCCCTCTTTGCAAAGCAAAACATTCCAGTGTTGCTGACAGCTGAATAGTCAATGGACACCTACCATTTCAACTCGTGAAAAATCTGGTATTAGGACAGCACAACTACGTTAATGACTCTCTGGGTAAACAGAGTAGCAAACTGAGTCAAAATCTACTGTTTCAGCTTTTAGAGTGGAGTAGTCTATAACTCTAAAATAAATAAATAAATAAATAAATAAATAAATAAGAAAATTTACAAAGGCAAAAAGGAATACCTCTTCATCATGCCCAAGGCCAATATAGAAAGACCTGTGAGGCCTGTAATTTCGTCTCAATAAGAATTCTAGAGCATGTAGAATCCCCTGAGGAATGGGAAAAATGGTTAAACATCATGCATCTTAGTTAGAGAATCTGTCCCATACTCAGAGTAACAAGAAATTGGCTATAAGAAAACAGAGCTCATACACAGAGTTCAATGTACATCTCAGCTGCATCCAGTAAGCCCTTTTCTATATCACATGGGAGGGCATTCTCCTTTTTCATTCAATGAACAGGCTAAATTGATGCACTGCAGCTTCTATATGGAGGTTTGTTTGGTTTTTTTTGTTTGTTTTTGTCTTTAAAGAAACTTTATTTATTTATTTAGTGCTGTGATTTGGGCCTGCTCATCTTGTTTCATAATCCCACCCAAGACAATTGACAGTTAAATTTCATGCAATTAATGGTGCTTTGTGTCAATCAGTTAGAGGTTAGTACATTATTATTGTAGTCTTAAATTCCTCACTTTAATCTGGGGATAAGCCAAGCTTTCACACTCCTCAAAGGAGAGAGCTCCATCCACCTCTCCCAGCTTTCCCCACCTGGGTTCTCCATGTAGCAACAGGCAAGACCTAGGGGACAGGAAGGTGGAATTGCAGTGATCTATTGTGATTCAGTCCCCCTGATCAGGTGCCTCATTGCACAGTGTGTATTTGAAGATGGGTGTTCAGGACAGAATAGGAATTCTGCTGGTGTACTGCTCATCCTGCTCCCCAAAAGTTTTCATTCCTGAGCTAGCTGGGGTGGTGTTGGTATGAGGGGTGGTGTTGGAGGACTTCAACATACATACTGAAGCTGTCCTTGGAAGTGGCTCAGGACTTCATGGCTTTCCTGGAAACCAGGTATCTGTCCCAATTGGTGTTTGGCCCTGCTCATTCAGCAGGGCACACTCTGGATCTGGTTTTCTGTAGTGGGTGGGATGATGGTGATCTGGGTGTGAAGCAACTTTCTATAGTTCTATTGCCATGCACAGATAACGGGGCTGAGACATATTGGGACTCAGAGTCTCCTGCAGGGGTGGGGGGGGTGGGGGTGGGCAATTAAAATGTCCACCCCAGGAAGCTGATGGATCCAAATGGTTTCCTGACAACTCTTCAAGATTTTCCTGCCACCTTGGCTGGCAATTTTGTCAAAGCCCTGGTTGATCTCTCCAGTAGTGAAATGGCCCAGACAGTTGACATGTCATTTCATTTTTAAATCACCAAATAGCCAAAGCTCTCTGCGTGGTTCACACAAATTACAACTCAAAATACACCATAATACAAACATAATATCAAATCTATACATACAAAAATTTAAAAACTACCTTAAAACAGCTAAAAACAGTTAACAATAAAATATTGAGACTAACATTAGAAGCCCCATTATATGCCTGGGAGTAGAGGAAAGTCTTGATCTGGCACTGAAAAGGTGATAATGTTGGCACCTCAGTGGAGAGAACATTCCAAAATTGGGGACCTACCATACCAAGGCCCTCTCCTTTGTCATCATCCTCCGAACCTCCCTCAGAGGAGGCACTTGGTGCAGGGCCTCAGATGTTGATCTGAGGTTCATATAGGGAGTGGTACTTCATTAGATACGGAGGTCCCAAGCCGTGTAAGGCTTTATAGATCAAAACCAGCATGGATTGGGCTCAGAAACATATAGGCAGCCAGTGAAAGTGGGCCAGAATTGATGTTATATGCTGAGACCTCTAGGTCCCCGATATCAATCTGGCTGTCGCATTTTGCACAAGCTGCAGCTTCCAAACTCCCTACCAAGGGAGGCCAGGCTAGCTCCATCTTTGATGTCCTTCCGCCATCAGGCAAAGTCGTTCTTACTTAGACAGCCTTTTGGCCCTTAATCTGATTTACTGAAATAGGTTTTAACTGGTGGGTGCTGCTTATTTCTTTATTTTATTGATGTGCTTTAAACTGATTTGCTTTTATGTTTTGGTTATAATTTTGTATTTTATCTTGTATTTTATTGTTAGATTTTTAGGGCAGCACAAGCGCATTAAGGGAGGAACTACACATTCTGTTTCAACCTCATGGTTTCAAAGCCTGCTGCTGTTTCTCCTCTGCAAACTGAGGCCAGGAGCCTGGAACTTGCAGCAGAAGTGGCAGGTGGGAACAGCCCCTCTACCCCACCCACTGCTTTTCTACTTCAACTCCCCCTGCTTCCCAGCTACTTTTCCCCCAAGAAGATGTTTGGGATCAGTGTTTCCTTTGTAAACATGGGTCTGCAGCTCAGGCTGGAAGAAAAGCAGATGGTGAGGGCAGGAATGGGCAGTGGGGGAAGATCCAATAAACACTCCATCTACTTCTCTACTTAAATTGAACCTTCCCATTCACAATTTGCAGAGGAGAAGCAACAGCCACACTCTGAAAACATGAGGTTGAGGCAGAAGGTGTGCAATAAGAAGTCAATTTGAAGTAAAACAAAATACAGTGATATGGCCAACAAGGTGCCTTTTAAAGTGCACAGATTTATCTTTAGCTTGCAAAAATATATATAATTGAATGCTCTATCCCTCTATGTGAACAGAGAGCAGTGAATCATCAAATTTCATGGACGCCTTCAACTCTCAAAAGTTTTGCATCCCTGCAAAAGGAGATAAATTTACAATATATACCATAACAGAGTTTTTGTTATCCAGTGTTCCTCTTCCATATATAAACCCATCACGTTCCTCAGCAGAGAAAGGGTCACTGACATCCCATTTATCTGGGGAAGCTGGGACTACATCTACATGTGCAAGCAGCATGTAGGGCTGTAGCTGAGGGTTTGACCCCTGGATGGTGAACAGGTGGCTGTATTCTTCAATAACTTCATGTTGAATGAAAGTGGCAGAAAACACTGCAGGAAAGGCTTCAGGAAGGAGAAACAGAAGGAAAAAAAGTGAGCCAGAATTGCTCCTAACTTTGAGATTATGGGTTGGATAAATCAGTGGAGACATATGAACCAAGGCCATGAGTGAAATTTTAAAACTTTACTATGACAATGCTTGGTACTTTTGAGGCAATAGTTAATTGAAGGATGTAGTAATTTATTATGGTCACAAGACCAGCAAAGTAAAGTAGCACTGTAAATACAATAATGTTCACTTCACATGGTCAACAAAGTGAGATAGTACAGTAAATACAATAGTATAAAAACAGTAATGATTAATTAAAAACAGTCTGCCGCTCTTCCCGTTCCACAAAGTCCCAGTCTGGAGAACAGATTTTGAAGCAAATAAATGATAATAATACAAATAAGCATAAAAGTCTCTGCATTCACAGATCTTTTTTTTCTTTGCTGACATAATACCTGGAACCGCTAGGGTACAGCTAGAAACAATGAAATTAACTCTACAAGTATATCTCAATCTTCTCTGAAAACACTCAGCAATATTACCTATTTGACCAGTATTGGCCATGAAATTTAAAGGAATTATAAGGCCAAAATCATACTAAACTAATCCACTTTTTTTAATTAACAATTGTAGTTCCTGCATACAGCATTCATTATCAGACTCTGACTTTATATGGAACTTGTTAAGTGCTCAGAGGTCTTCACATACATTATCTCAGCAATTGCAATCCTATGCACCAGTATTATTATCACCATATTGCTGATGGAGGGTGGGGGGTTGAGGCTCAGAGAGAGTGGCTTATAGATTCATAGATCATAGAGTTGGAAGGGGCCTACAACTTGTAGGGATGTAGAATCGAGCCTCGCTGGGCAAAACGAGGCCGAAATTGGCCCCGCTCACGCCCGGCGAGGCCTTACTTTATTTCTTCGGGGCAGCTCGCCTCTCCGCGGCGAGCCGCCTGCACGGCCCGTTCCGTCGCGTCACTTCCGGGACCGGAAATGACGTGACGGAACCCTGCACAGGCGCGCTGGACCCCTGTGGCGCGTTCTGCGCCTGCGCAGGGTCCCGTCGCCTCATTTCCAGTCTCAGAAGTGACGGACGGGGCCGGAGAAGTTCGATCGAGCGGCGCGGAGAACCTCTCCGCGCCGCTCAGAAGATCGGGTCGGGCGGCCGCTCCATGCGGAGAATCGAGTCGGGGGCGCAACCAGGTATGGATCCATCGCTACCTACAAGGCCATCAAGTCCAACTCCCTGCTTACATAAGGCAAACTTATATGTTCACAGTTGACAGGACATTTGAACCCAGGACTTTCTGGTTCACACCCTCAGACTCTTATGTTGCAATCCTATAAAGCAGCCTTCCCCCACCTGGTGCCCTCCTCCAGGTATATTGGATTACAACTCCGATCATTCCTGACCACTGGCCATGCTAGGTGATGCTGATGGGAGTTATAGTCCGAAACATTTGGAGAGCATCAGGTTGGGTAAAGTTGCTATACACACTTACCTGAGAGTAAGCCCCATTGAATGCAATGGGACTTCTGAGTAGATATGCATAGGATTGTGCCATTAACTACTATGCTACATCAGCTTTCGCATAACTTTTCTGAGAAAAGACTTCAAGTGATGCAGCATATCTCATAAACCTTTGCATCACAAGCCAGATCTGTGGACAGATTTAAGAGTAAACACTTTTTAAAAAGCTATCTTCTTCCTAAGCTTTAGGAACATAGGAAGCTGCCTTAAGCTGAGTCAGAACATTGGTCCATCTAGTTCGGTGTTGTCTGTTGTGCACTGACAGGCAGCAGCTCTCTAGGCCAGGGGTAGGCAGAACATAGATTGGGATCTCCCTGTAGATCTCTGGGTGGTTTGCAATAGATTTCCGACTTTAATGAGAGCAAAGGGATAAATCAACAAGCACAAGTACAAGTACAATAACAACAACCGCTTTCTGCCATGGCTGGCCTAGTGCTAATTCCTTATCTCTCAGTCTCGGTGTTCCTCATCTGTAAAATAGAAGTACTAAATGTTTGCTTTTGACCAGGTCTTGGTTCAGCAATGCTGGCCAATTTTAGAGTGATGTAATAGAATCCTCATCTGTGATAACTCATATGTAGATTTGTATATATTATCGTTCATGGCAGCCTTCCCCAACCTGGTGCCTTCCAGATGTGTTGGACTACAACTTCCAACATCCTCCAGCCAGCCATGCATCCCCCAGCCAGCCAGCATCTCAGACATGCTTTTTCTCCCAGACCCTTGTGGAGATTAAACTGGGGAGCTCCTGTACGCAAAGCATGTGCTCTACCACTGAGCTGTGTAATTTATCACACAGTAAAAAATACAATTTAGAAAAATATTAATAATTGTAAAAACCTATACAACCTCATTTTTAAAAAGTTCCACAGTTGCTTCAATTGATTAAGCAGCATTCTACTGAATAACAAACTTCATTTTTGTCAGTCGCACTCTACTGATAATAAATCCCATTTTGTTAGTTTATTACTTCAGGTCTGAGGAAAAAAACACCCCAAAATACTCTTTTACCATGCAAGAATTAGATTTTCTATGCAGTAAATGTCCATCTCCATGTTAAAAGCAGGAATGTAAATTGAAATACCTTTACGAATATATGGCTCAAATTCTGCCAGGGCTGTCAGATTCTGATCATCTGGCGAGAAGGAAACTGTTTGTATTCTGATAGCACCTTCCATAAAATATAAGAGAAGAGATTTTTAAAAAAGCAGATAGGCTATATTTTAAAACAGTAGTGCAATGAGGTGAACCCCCCTACCCGCAGAAAATACTGTACAGTCATGCCTTGGATTGAGAGCATAATTCGTTCCGGAAACATGCTTGTCATCCAAAACACTCTTATATCAAAACGAAATCCCCCCAAAAAAATTGTACAGAGATTTTTAATTTAAGCCGTACTACAGTATTTGTATTGCAAGACGTCGCTTGTATATCAAGTAAAAAAAAATTAAATAAATATTTAAAAATTTGCTTGTCTTGCAAAACACTCTCAAACCAAGTTACTTGCAATCCAAGGTATTACTGTATATAGGATTTAAAGATCCCTTCACATAAGACAAAAAAGGTGTCATTATCAATGGGCTGACTTCCCGCAAGTATAAATTTCAAGAATGTAATGTAATAAATACGAAGAAGACAGATTCAGCATTTCTATGGTCACTGTGAATAACAGGTGCATTTGCAGTCTGTTACATAGCTCAGCAATGTGCAGGTTCACACATTTAGATGTGCACACGTTCCAGATGTGCAGCTGATACTCCTGATCAAATAGCTGAGATCCCCAGACTCCACTAGAAGATAATGTCTGCATATGTTGGATCATATAAGGTCTTTTCACATGGTCTGAAACAATGTATAACAAATGCATGGGGTTGTCCCTACTTGACCTCCATGCATTCTTTGGCTTTCTGTGCAGAATGTCTACTCATGTAGGTTCTCTCTGTATGGCAAGGGTGGGGAACCTCCTATCCACAGGGCTACATTCCCTCAAGGGTAACCTGTTGGGGGCAGTATGCCAGCAGTGTGTGAAGCCAGAGCCACCACACACTCTCATTCTCACACGTACGTATTCCATCCATTCACACATAAGCATGCACCCTATCCATTCATACTCTCTTTCTAACCCCTGTCCCTGTTTGCTCATACACAACCCTGCACCCCATTCATCAATCATCTATTCCCCTCACCACATACATTCTATTTCATTCAAACACACACACACACACACACACACACCATTCATCCATATATACACATACACACACACCCCATTTCCTCTCTTCCCCCATCCCTTCTATCTCTTGAATGGGACATTTTTTTCCTAAGCCTAATTGGTGTGTGTGTGTGTGTGTGTGTGTAGGGCTAAGGAGGAGAGACTATGCCGGCGAGATCCAAAGGTGCCACAGGCCACATCTAGCCCTTGGGCAGGTGGTTCCTTGCCACTGCTATATAGCAAAGCCTATTTTTTGTGGGGGCCCAAGTCATATGTACAGAGCCTATGTGCACAGAGTACAGAGTTCATTTCATTTCATTTATTTCAGAGTTGTATGAGTCGTATGCACATTGGCTCTATGTACACAGAGCGTGATCCTGCTCCCCTCTCAGGGGTTCACTACCCACAGTTTCAGACCATAGCAGCCATGCAAGGTGTGTATACCTCTTGCCTGGAGGCTAATTAGATAATGGAAAGGAGCTTATATGAGTGGTTCTACCAGAATATTAGGTGGAATATTGAGTTATTTTATGTAAACTGATTTATGTGAAGAGATATTTTATAAAACATAAGCTGTAGTAGTAACAGCAGGCATGCATAGAATAAATAACTGGAAAATGCTGCTGTATGACAGGCTGTCAGCACTGGATTTGAGCCAGCAAGAAAAAGCACTAATTTAGCATGACAATGGCTAAAGGGTAGAGTTGCAAAATGCAGACAGGCTATAATTTTGCTCTCTGGAATTACCAGAAGTGACTCTATAAAGACGCAGAGACAGAAACATTTACTTTGAAGTAATGGGTACGTTTTCACCCAATTTCATTTTTGCATTTCTGACTTGGCAAACTAACTCGTTTACCCACAACTATGGAGTTGTGTAAATTCTATGTCTACGGCTCAATAAATCAATCTTCTTCAAAGCACTAAATACAGAAATATCAGGAACTATAAAATGTCATTTCATTATTTATTATGTGTTTGAAATTCTACTAAGAACTGTCCAATAAATAAAATAGACAGGTATCTGCCAGAATGGTTTATAAACTAATAGATACAGCACAAATGAAGGGCCATTTGGTGAAAAGAAAACAAATTCCTGGACAGAGCATTCCTATGGCCCCTAGACAGAGCTCCAACCTCGGAAGGGGGAGTTGGAGATCCAACCCCACTCCCCCTTGCAGCTTGCACGGAAAGAACTGTACCGGTGCCCTCCAAGGTCAGAAAAACGACCTCGGAGAGGGGGGAAAGGGGGCATTTTGGTGGGCAGGTCGGGGAGGACCAGAGAGGCCAGGATATGAGCTATCTCAAGGCCTCTCAAGCCTCCTTCCCTCCCGCTCTGAAGCACCATTGCTAGATCGGCAAAAAAGCCTGTCTAGCAAAAAAATGCAGGATGGGAAGGTGAAGACTGCCTCCACCACTCCTCCCACCCTGCACTGGATGATCAGAAGCTTCCAAGCTCGGGGGCTTCCAAACATCAAGGGAGCAATTGATAGGTTGCACCCTTAACACCTGCAAACTGACTGGGGCCAGGGTACTTGAAAGATTGCCTTTTCCCATATAAACCTATCTGATCCTTAAGATCTGCTTTGGAGTCCCTCCTCTGGATGACCCCACCTTCAGTAGATGGTGTGACTGAGGAAAGGACCTTTCCATTGGTTGCTTCCTGTGTAGGACAACCTTCCCAGATAGATCCACGAGGTACCAACATTAGTATCTTATAGACAGAACTTTTTCTCTTCAGTGCTTTTAATGGGTGATCTGTGGTTCTGACTCTTTACCCTGTTTTGATCTGACTGACTGTGGCTGCTGCTTATTCTGATTTTATTGTATTAACTGGCTGAAATTCTATTGTAAGTCACTTTGGATATTTTGAAATATAGAGCTTTTCTACATGAGGCTCTTAATCAGCTATTAATCCGCTGCATCTACTTGTGGTTTCGTCACAGAATTGAGATCTGAGCACTACACGAGAAGCGATTCCTTTCCTGCTTTCCTGCTACATAACCTCTAGGTGGCACTGTGGTATAGTGGAATAGCACAAATACACAAGAAGAAATTGAGCTTTCTTTCACAATTAAATTCTCTAAAAACAACTCTCCAGAAAGTGCTGATTAGACACAGAAGTGAAACTGGAGGGTCCTGACATCATCTAAAGAACCCATAAACAACTGTGAGTAAGGTAAGCTCTCCAGGGAGTAAGGTAAGTTTTGCCTGATGTGGGTATCTGGGCGAGACCAAGTTTATCGAGTGCATGTACTGGAGGTTGGGTCCAAAGGGCAGTCTGGGGATTCTGCTCATGTACCGTCCACCCCGCTGCACAGCAGACTCCCTGGCTGAGGTGCTAGAGGTGGTCTCAGATGTGCGTGTGTGGTCCCCCAGGCTATTGGTGCTGGGGGACTTCAACATACATTCAGAGGCTGCCATCATGGGGGCACCTCGGGACTTCATGGAGACCATGGCTTCCTGGGAGCTGTATCCTGTATCAACTGGACCAACCCATGTAGCCGGTCATGCGCTGGACTTGGTTTTTGTTTCCGGGGAGGGAGGAAATGATCTGGAAATCGGGGGTATTTCCACCACCCCCTTGTCATGGTCAGATCACTTTCTGGTAGGGCTGGATTTTTTGGTGCCACAACCCCTCTGCAGGGGTGAAGGACCTATTAGGATGGTCCACCCCAGGTGTCTTATGGAACCGGATGGATTCCTGAACATGCTTGGGGAACTGGAGCATGCAAACAGTAGCTCGGTCGAGACCCTGGTAAATGACTGGAATGCTGCAATCACCAGTGCATTAGACCGAGTGGCCCCGAAGCACCCTCTTCACCTGAACAGAGCTCGCACGGCACCTTGGTTTACTCCATCACTGCGAGCTCTGAAGCGGAAGGTGAGAAGGCTAGAGCGCCGATGGCGTAAATCCCACTCTGAAGACGATCGGACACAGGTCAGAGCTGCATCTTCAGCCTACCAGGTGGCGGTGAGGGCAGCAAAGAAGAATTTCTATGCTGCCTCCATCGTGTCTGCGGAGTGCTGCCCCAGGAGGCTGTTCCAAGTGGTCCGGTGCCTGGTCGGTCCAGTTGCTCTGGATCCGTTGGAACAGTCTAAAGCCTCCTGTGAGGCTTTAGCAAAGCACTTTGCAGATAAAATTGATCAGATTAGGAGTGGGATTCCGTGCGTCGTGGACACAGTGGGTGAACGGGAGGAGGCCAATGGCAGTCCGGTTTTGTGGAATCAGTTCCAGCTTCTTCCTTCTGGTGAAGTGGATAAGGTGCTTTCTTCTGTTAAGCTGACCACCTGCTTGCTTGATCCTTGCCCGTCCTGGCTTGTTATGAGGTGCAGGGAAAAACTGGGTGGGGAGATCAGGGCGGTAGTGAATGCCTCCCTCGAGGAGGGAGTGATGCCATCAGCCCTTAAGGAGGCAGTAATAAGACCGCTTCTAAAGAAGCCCTCCTTAGATCCCCAAGATTTGAACAACTTTCGCCCAGTCTCCAATTTGCCATTTCTGGGCAAGCTGATTGAGCGAGTGGTGGGGGCTCAGTTGAAGGCACATTTGGATGAAGCCGATTATTTAGATCCATGCCAGTCGGGCTTCAGGCCTGGACATGGGATGGAAACAGCCTTGGTCGCCTTGGTGGATGATATGAGGAGGGCTTTGGATAGGGGCGAATGCTCTTTTCTTGATACTGTTGACCACGGTATCCTCTTGGACCGCCTGGAGGGGTTGGGCATGGGAGGCACTGTAGTGCAGTGGTTCCTATCCTTCCTCTCTGGAAGTTACCAGAGGGTAGTTCTTGGGAGGAAACTTCGGACCCTCGGTCGCTCACTTGTGGGGTGCCGCAGGGTTCCATCCTCTCCCCAATGTTATTTAACATCTACCTAAAGCTGCTGGGAGCGATCATCAGGAGGTTTGGGGTGTGCTGTCATCAATATGCGGATGACACGCAGCTCTACCTCTCCTTAAAGTCCTCACCAAGGTTGGCTGTTGAAACCCTGTCCAAGTGCCTGGAGGCAGTGGGTGGCTGGATGGGAAGGAACATGCTGAGGCTGAACCCCAACAAGACCGAGGTACTTCTGGTGGGAGACAAGGGAAGGTTAGGGGATGCTGACCTGGTTGCTGACTGTACATTGCTCAGAGTGGCCGGATGTCTGGCCAGATGAGCGATTCATAAATATAATAAATAAATAAAAAAATAAAATTATGCTTTAAAGGGGCTTTGTCATGCACACGGGAAAGGGCTTTCTCCTGAGTTGCTCCCAAACTTTGGAACACGTTCCCTTTGGAGTTGGGACTGGTCCCCACACTCTCTGCATTCATGATGGGGAAGTTTATTGGCTGAATTACTTGTTTCTGAGCCTCATCAGTTTACCTTCTGTGAAACGAGTGGGAACAGAAAACTATGGGTTAAAATGAGTTTTGGAAATCAGATCTCACCTTTGCCTTGTATTCAGGTACTTGGACAAGGTACTTTTCTTTTAGCCTCACCAGTTTGACTTTTGGAAAATGGTGTGTGTGTGTATGAAAAAGAAAGAGAGAGAAAGAGATTGAGAAAGAGAGATGGGCTCTGCCCACCATGGCAAGCCATTTTGTAAGAGTGTCCATAACACTATCAAAATTCCAAACATGGCCATCGACCCAAAAAGGTTGGAGATCCCTGCTTTACAATAATCTAATGTGCATGCACCAAACTGCATGCAAAACAAACCAAAACAAAACTAGGCCTTTAAAGAAACACATTAGGGAACACAAAAGGAGTAAATGCAAAAACTGCACTAGTGCACCATTAGTAGGTCACTTCTCAGTTCTCATACCTGAACCACTTCTCAGAGCTGACTCCAGGGAATTGTTATTAACAAACCAAAACCACCATCACTCCATCATATCATGCCCAACAGAAAAAATACCAAATGTTTACCTATTCTAATGCTAATTTCCTGCATTAGACAGAAAACCGTGGGAAGTTCACACTGCTGTTGGTTTGGACAGGTGGGGTGGGTGGGTTGGAAGGGGAGGCAGGTGCGTATTGACCACCTTACTCACAGGTAAGTTTGCATAGGATTGCAGCCTTAATCAAATGGGATGTGGGGGGGGACACTCTGGTGAGGATATGCATCCAGGGGTGGGCGGGTGTAGCGCACCCACCCTGCTGCACCCCAGTAGTTACTTGAAGGAAAGGCACTTTTCACATAAGAACATAAGAAGAGCCATGCTGGATCAGACCTAGGGTCCATCTAGTTCTGCATTCTGTTCACACAGTAGCCAACCAGCTGCCCACGGGATCCCACACAAGCAGGACATGAGTGCTACAGCACCCTCCCACCCATGTTCCCCAGCAGCTGGTGTGCATAGGCATACTGCCTCTGGTACTGCAGGTAGCATATAGCCAATCAGGACTAGTAGCCATTGATAGCCTTCTCCTCCATGAATTTGTCCAATTCCCTTTTAAAGCCCTCCAAATTGGTGATCCTCACTACATCTTGTGGAAATGAATTCTATAGTTTAACTATGCACTGAAGTACTTCCTTTTATCTGTCCTGAAGCTCCCACCAATCAGCTTCATGGGATGACTCCAGGCTCTAGTATTATGCGAGAGGGAGAAAAATGTCTCCCTATCTACTTTCTCCACACCATGCATAATTCTGTAATCAGTACAAGACACACATACATACTGTAACTGCTTGATACACTGGAAAATAAGATATTTCCAAAGTATCGATCCTAAACTGCAGTCCTAAGCATGCTTACTTGAAAGTCAACTCTATCAAAATCAGTATGACTTCAGAGGAAAATATGGGCGCGTTAATGTGAAATATGCCGTTATTTCTGTGTCAGAAATCTTACATGTGGGACAAACACTCCTCCTCCTCCTTCCCCCACAAATGTCACTTTGCCCCTTCGGTGTTCTCATCCCAGTAATCCCCCCCCCCCGACTCCGTCCCTGACCCTGCCCGTGCGAGACCGACCAAACGGCCCGAGGTTGACGAGCCATTTTCAGCCTGACGGGGGCGCTGCGGGAATGTCTCAGGCGGCTTCCCTCCGTGTCAGTCGCAGACTCGCAGAGACAGCGCGGTTTTTACCTTGGAGCGCCTCCTTGAGCTCCTGCCGCTCTCGGGGACTAAATGTAGGCGGCAGTCGACGCTGGGGCTGCTCTCTCCGCGCCCGAAGCCCAGGAGCCGGCGTGGAGAAGGGTCGCGTGCCATAGGTTCGAACAAGCAGCGCCACCAACATCGTCGTGCACAGCCCTAAACCGGCAACGCACACGGACGCCTCGCAACCGGGCGCTGAACGCCGCCATCTTGCAGTGTTCTGGCCGCAGTTTGGCAGAGACCGCGGTAGACAGGCGCGGCGCCCCGCCAATCATTAATGGAGCTGGTTATTCATCACACCGATGGAAAAGGCTTCTACTAGACAGTCTTGTCTCGGAAGTGCTTCCTCAGAGGTCTCTCGGATTTCAGTGGCGCTCGTCGCCTTCTACTAAGGCGAGGCCATCTTCTGCGCAGTTACTTGGAATAAGCCAATGGAAGTAAGCCCATTGAATAAAATGGGGCAGAATTTCCAAGAAAAGATACTTTCTGAATCTATTCCTAATACTGAAAAACCGCGAGTGAGATGGGTTTTGTGTTTCACAGAACTCTTCCTGGTGTTAAAAAATGGGGAAGAGGGGGGAAATAGAACGATGTGGCTCTTGTGGGGCATGGTAGAAACCCCTTCAGCATGATGTTACATCCCTTGCAGCTCACACTTTCCTGGGAGTAAGCCCCATTGAACACAGTGGGATTTACTTCAGAGTGAACATGCTTCATAATAAAAACTGTAGATAGTTGTGTAGGTCCATTGGAAAAAAAATCCAAGTCTTACCTAAAGGATACATGCCCTCCCAAAATATTTTGAAAAAGGAGCAATAGGAGTCCAGTAAGTAGGCCTTAGTTACAAGATATATGCATAGTATTAGACTGTTATGAGGTGTTCACTGGAGTGGGGTAGGGAGAAGTGTGTATATTTCAAGTGCAAATATTTATTGTGCTATGGCAACAGATTGGAAGCCAGTGTGCATTGTGGTTGCCTCATGCTGATATTGTGACAAAATACACACTTCAGATGTGACAGAGACTGACTATTGGGCAAACACTGCTTTTTCCTACATGGATATAGATCTAACGTAGGGGTAAAAAATGGTATGAAGCATCCCTGAATTGGCTTGTATAGATTATTCATGTTTTTGAGAATATATTGTATGCTGCAACTTTCTTTTTTTTTTGTAGGGGATATAAACATCTTCCCTGCATCTCAGTTTTTCCCAGTGTCCAAATTGCAAGTGGATGCTGCTGGGCAGATACACAATTCTCTCCCTACCCTGCAGTTACCATATCCATTGCCATTGAGATTGCCATGTCTAACATACCGTAGTCCTAGTTGTTATGAACCTCTGTTTAGATAGCATTCAGATATCGTGGATGACTTGAAGCATAATCAGGGCCAGCTTAGGAGTGAGTGAGCTGGGCGCTCACCCAGGGCACCTAGTTGAAGGGGGTGCCAAGCTGAGCTTGGTGATTTGTTGTTTGTTGAGTGTACTGTCTGCAATGAGTTATGGCCAACAAAAGCAGTAAGTGTCTTTAACCATCACCCCCCCCCTCAAAAAAACATTCTACAGGTTATTTGAATTCTAACTATAAAAATGTACTTCTATAGGTAACCTTTAAAGTATGTTCCTTTTTCAATTTCCAGTTTAATGTCATTTGTTCTAGTTAAAAATCAGCAGAACGTGGCTTTACTTTGAGACAAGAACTTCAAATACCATAAAGGGCTATAGATAATAATAGAACTATACTATAAAGGGCTATAGATAATAATAGAAGAAATTGTAAGCTGACCGGGTGGGGTGGGGTTGCCAAAGGCCATCTTGGGTCCCAGTGTTGGGAAAAAGGCGGGATACTACTACTACTACTACTACTACTAATAATAATAATATAATGGTGCTCCTCATCAAGGATGTAATTCATCTTAGACCTAGCCCTGGTCATGATCCTGCTAAAACGAATACCATTTTGATGTTTATCATCATCGTCATCTAAACTTTAGATTCTAAAGGTTACCTAAATGACCACATTCATCCATATCAAGTTCTGGATTTTAATATCTTCTCAGGCTCTGTTCTGCTTTTCAGCCAGATCTATTTGGTGAGTACTAGAGAAAGGACCTTTTAGTGGCATCAACACTGTGGAGTTTCCTCCTGGGGAAATCAGCTCAAGCCCCTTCACTGTGAGCTTCTATACAGGGAAAACATTTTATGGTTAGTTCCTGTGAATGCTAACTTGCATGTTCTATTTTAAACTGTTGTTTTTATTGTTTTTAGTGTTCTGATTTTAGTGACTTCATTTTTAAATTGTTTGTATGGCCATTATTTGTAAGCTGCTGTTAATTCCCCACCCCACCCTCCAAAGGCAGAAATATAAATCTGTAGATAGGCAAATACGTAAACATTAGTATGAAGTTCTTTCCAGAGTGACTGCTCCATAATTATGCTGTCATTAATCAAATGAAGAACAACAAAGCTAGTGGACCAGATGGGATTCCTGCTGAAATCTTTAAAGAAGGGGGGCCCGAACTTGTACAACATCTTCATAAACTCATCGAAAAAATCTGGATAAGAGAAGAGATCCCAGAAGACTTCAGGGATGCCATAATTATCACCCTCTTTAAGAAGGGTGATAGAACAGACTGTGGAAACTATCGGGGCATTTCTCTCTTAGCAACCGCAGGTAAAATATTTGCTAGGATTCTCGCAAACCGTCTTCTATCTATTTCAGAAGAGATCCTCCCTGAAACTCAATATGGTTTCCGCCCCTCTAGAGGGACAGTAGACATGATTTTTACTGCACGTCAGCTCCAAGAAAAATGCCGGGAGCAAAATCAACCCCTTTATATGGCATTTATCGATTTGGCTAAGGCCTTTGATACTGTAGACCGTACAGCTCTCTGGACTATCCTTATGAAAATTGGATGCCCCAATAAATTTGTGAATATCTTGCGACTTCTCCATGACAACATGACGGCAACGGTTTTGGACAACAACGGCTCTCATGGTGCTCCATTTAAAGTGGGATCAGGTGTTAAACAGGGATGTGTTATCGCCCCAACATTATTTGCCATTTTCATCGCCATGGTTTTACATCTTGTCGAGGGGAAACTTCCCACCGGTGTGGGAATTATATATCGAACAGATGGAAAGCTTTTTAATCTCAGCAGGCTGAAAGCAAAAAGTAAGGTAATTACAACCTCCGTTGTGGAACTTCAGTATGCTGATGATAATGTGGTCTCCGCACATTCAGAGGATGATCTCCAAACTATCCTAAATGCTTTTGCAGAAGCATACGAAAAACTTGGTCTCTCACTTAACATCAAAAAAACCAAAGTGCTTCATCAGCAAGTGCAAGCCAATCCTTTGGTGATGCCATCTATCCAGCTTGGCGGGACAATACTGGAAAATGTCGATCATTTTCTCTATCTTGGCAGCTATCTTTCTGTTACAGCTAACATCGACAGTGAAATCCAGCATCGTCTGAGCTCCGCAAGTGCCGCATTTTCTCGAATGAAACATAGAGTGTTCGAGGATCGGGATATTTGTAAGAAGACCAAAACACTGGTTTATGAAGCCATTGTATTACCAACTTTATTGTATGCCTGCGAAACATGGACTATCTATAAACGTCACTTCCACCTCCTTGAAAGGTTTCATCAACGTTGCCTCCGGAAAATCCTGCAAATTACTTGGGAAGATAGGCGAACAAATGTCAGTGTACTGGAAGAAGCAAAGACTACTAGCATTGAAAAAATGATCCTTCAACGCCAACTTCAGTGGACCGGTCATGTTGTTCGAATGCCTGACTGCCGTCTCCCAAAGCAGTTACTTTACTCCCAACTCAAGGATGGAAAGCGGAATATCGGTGGTCAATATAAGAGGTTTAAAGATGTTCACAAGCCTCATCTAAAAAAATCCCCTCTTAAAAATCGAAACTGGAAGCTCGGCCATAACGATATAACTGGAGGGTGGCCTTTCCAAGGTTCCATGGCCTTGCATGAAGCCGAGTGCAAGGTGAAAGGAGAAACCGCTAAGCGAAACAATCACGTCAAAGAATCCTTACAGGACCATATCTATCTGTAACCGTTTCCCAGGTGGGAAGCTGTTGGGATCTGAATTGGCCCACAGTCATTCGGACCCATCGATAGAGTACACACTCTTCTTGAGAATTCATCTTTTATCCGGAAGACAATCTTACTCGGTCACGGTGATCGCCTGATGATGATGAGTATGAAGTTCTTTCCAGAGTGACTGCTCCATAATTATGCTGTCTGAGCACTCTTGTAGCAATGATGTAAGCAAGGCTCTCCTTTCTCTGCAACAATGCTCAACCACCTCTAGAAAACAGCGTAATTTAGGCACCAGGCAAGCATCTCTGAGGAGGGCATTCCACGGATGGGATGCCACCACTAAAAAAGTCCTTGTAGCCATCCACCCCACCTCATTTGGTGGGAGCATCTGGAGAAGGCCCTCAGATGATGACCTAACAGTCCAAGTAGGTAAATATGTGAGGAGATACTCCTTCAGGTAACTCTGCCCCATGCTGTTTAGGGCTTTAAATAAGGGATGGCAAACTTGTTTGGCTTGAGGTCCAAATTCCAATTTGGAAAGGGTCTCTGGGGCCACATTCCAGCTGTGGGTAGGCCACAGGGGTGAGGCCAAGGACAGTGGCTGAGGCCAAAGCAAAATGTAATTTGTACCAATTTGCACATTTTTCAACCAAGCATGCAAGCCACAGCTCAATTCTATGCATGTCTACTTAGGAGTAAGTCCCAGTGCACCAGGTTTCATGCCTGCAAAGTGCAGCTCAGTTCTGTGTAACAGTTTTCATGCCTCCAAAGCACAGCTCAGTTCTGTGAAGGGTAAAGTAATACCTTGGATTGCAAGTAACTTGGTTTGAGAGCGTTTTGCAAGACAAGCAAATTTTTAAATATTTATTTTAAAAAATTGACTTGATATACCAGCGACGTCTTGCAATACAAGTACTGTAGTACGGCTTAAATTAAAAATCTCTGTATTTTTTGGGGGGGGGGGGGATTTCGTTTTGATATAAGAGTGTTTTGGATTACAAGCACATTTCCGGAACAAATTATGTTCTCAATCCAAGGCATGACTGTATTTAAAATTTAAATGCATTTAAATACCTTCTCATCTCTAATTGGAGGCAATTGGATGGGATTCCCCATCCCTGCTTTAAAGGGCAAAAACAGCACTTCAGGCCTGGAAACGGACTAGCAGCCAGTGACGACGACAAAGTGCTGGCATAATGTGATCATATCAGCCAGTCCCCATTAACAATCTAGCTGCCTTGTTTTAGACTAGCTGAAGTTTCTGAACCCTTTCAAAAGTAGTCCAATGTAAAAGACATTGTAATAATCCAAGTAAACACACACATATACACACAACAATTTGCAAAATCTCTCATTGGCGCCATTTAGAAATGGACAGTCCATAAATGTCTGGGATATTATTAACCTGCTAAAGACCATACTGTGCTGTAATTGCTTGCAAAATATCCTCTCTTGTACTATTGGAAATAGTAAGAGAAATTCTCTACAGATGGATGTTTTTCAGAGAAAGGGCGTCATTTTTCCTATCCCGTGAATTGTCCCCGGATAGCACAGAGTTGTGAGTTTTTTTTAACCTTAACCCACATATTCCCCTCGCCTTAATCCACCCACATCCAGGAAAACTAGAGTTAAGGACATGTACTGGGTTGGGGGTGGGGATGAAGATGTGTACCACGGGAAATAATAATTCTACAATACCACCTCTAAGTTATTGTCTATACAACCTCAAAAATGGCTCTGTCTGGGTGCCCCTGGAGATGAGGTACTATGCAGTACTGAACTAAGGAAACTGTGATGTTGTAATCCAGGACATGTTTGCCCACTCTGGATGATTCATCAAGTTCTGTTTTCATTGCAAGTTGGGCATCATTTATCTAGAAGCCACAATGCTGTGTCATCTCATGCCAATTACATCTCAAGTTTTTTTGTTGTTTGAGACCATTCTAAGAATTAAACAAACACATGGTTTCGGCTTCAAAACCATATATTTTAAAAGTTCCAAACTTAACTACAATAAGCACACTTTAAAAAGCAAGTTGATTTCCCACTACTTATAACAATATAATATTTTGAAAAACTAGACAATTTTATTTTTGTTTCAAGTTCATTTTCTTGCTCTTATTTTTAATTTTCTTTGGAAACTGCTGGAGAGTTTTGACCCCCAAAACCACATTCTTGCAGTGACATTTTTTTTTAGAAATAAACATTTTTGCACAACCTGAACATCAGGTGTATATCACATTTTTTCTTCTTCATGTCCTTTGGCTTGTGCTGTACATTTCAGGCTTTGCATTCACTTTAGAACATTTACTCTTAAGTCACAGTCTTTACAGATTCAACACCTTGGGGATGCAAGAAGGAATTTAAACAGAAAACTACCAAACATCAATAGAAATTAGCATAATTCACATTTTTATATAAAAATTACTTCACATTTACAAAATTAAAAAAGAGATATTTTTCTAGGCTAACTAGTCAGGTCTGCCTGAGAGGTAGATTCTCTTCATCTGTGACATACTTTAAGAAAATCCATTTAGCATTTGAATAGATTTTTTTTTTTAAGTGTGAGAAGGATCAGATAATAAACCAAATGCTGCCCTTGAGCTTTGTCCTATGAACCAATTTAGAGTCCTTAAGCCAAAATTGCATGTGAGTTGAAGCTTGAGCATCGAGTAGGCTATAATCAAAATATTTTTAATATGGTATTTAGGACAATTTATCTCTGTTCTATCTCATACATAATATGTATGGGACTGACAATCAGGTTCTGGAAAATTGGTCCCTTCAAAAGCTTTGCTTATTTCTCAAAATGAACCTAAGCTGAACCTTTTGTAAATGTTTAGTTATCAAAAATAGGAAAGCTACAGCACTAAAACAGTGTGGAAGTAGCTATTATTCCCTTGCAATTCCTAAACACAAGGACTAGTCAAGAGACCATTACAGTAAATGAAAATACTATCTTTGGCTTCAGTGTACATTTAGTAAGGCCATATGTCAAGTAAGCATCATTTTTGGATTCCAAGTAGCATGAAAGGATCTGTCTGTGCATGCAGGACCTATGGAAAGTAATAGTGTCCCCCCCACCCTAAATAAAAAGGTTCCTAAAAAGGAAAAAAGGGGAGGGGGAAGGCAGCACTACCTCTAGGCAGTGGTTTGATGATGCTCAGTACTGTAGCAAATACAGCACTTGTTCCAAGAAATGATTGATAGTCACCAAAAATATTGGTACATTTAGCCAATATTGGGTTTTAGCAAGAAAAGCAGTGGAAGAGGTAGGCAGCATCCTCAGAAGTGTGTTTAATTTTAGCATGAAGTCTATAAAGTCAGTGCGCACTTTAAAAACAACTGTCCCCTTGCAAACCTGAATCGCTGCACCTCATGAGAGTTATATCTGGCAATCCATCAGTTCTTTGCATTTCCTTTTGTTTTTCCTTATAAGAACAAGTCTGATGCTGGAGAGTTTCTAGATATGCATGTGCACTACTCACACAATTATGGGTACATAATCATCACTTGAAGCATGGGATGAGGGAAATGGGGACTAGAGAGAAGTAGTAATAGTCCTGCTACTCTTCTGCTTCTTCTAGATTGACAAAGGGTATTCCCTGAGTTCCTTCTTCTGTTACCTCTGCCAACTGCTTCAAGAATCATTTGCTTTGACCAGGAAGGAATGGAAGGAGAAGAGTCAGGTAAGAGTGACACTGTGACCTCTGTGCTGCAAAATGGTTCCATGCCAAAAATGCATAGAGGCTGTTGTCCTTGCCATTCAGACACAGGAACCTTTCTTCATAAAGGAATGCCATGGTCAAGAAGTTTGCCATCACATGAGTGTTCTTTAAGAGCTCACAGTGCTGTCTGTGTTTCTGAATGAAAAATACTTCCAAACATTTCCTAGGAGAAAGGAAGGATTTGGGTTAGAACTGATGCCAAGGACACTAGTAACAGTAGAAATTTACTAAGAGACGTGATGGGAATCCAGACTAAGTCAGTCACATTTAATTTAGTCATGACTGATGTGACTAACTTAGTCTGGATCCAACCAGACTTATTTAACCCATGACAAGCACCACATTGAATATGCAACCCCCACTCGGGTTGTTGTGTTATGTGAACCTGGAAAGCGTGGGTTATGCGAGAGTTAAACAACCCCAAATAACCCTAAAACAGACTGTGGGTTATGTGAGAGTTATTTAACCCTCACATAACCCATGCTCACTGGGTTAGCTCGACATGACAGCTCCTGACCGGGGGTTGCATATTCAAAATGGCAACAACACATGCCCTGCATGTGCTGCAGCCTCACCATGGGTTAAATAACCCACAGTGGGCTGTTGTGAGAACAGCCCCATTATGACTGGGTTCGCATGACATGGCAACCCATTGTGGGTAACTAGCCAGTGAGCCAATGTGGCGTAGTGGTGAGAGTGTTGGACTGGGACTCAGGAGATCCGGGTTCTAGTCCCCGCTCAGCCATGAAACTCACTGGGTGACTTTGGGCCAGTCACCGCCTCTCAACCTAACCTACTTCACAAGGTTGTTGTGAGGATAAAATGGAGAGGAGGAGGAGGAGGATTATGTACGCCGCCTTGAGTTCCTTGCAGGAAAAAAAGGCGGGGTATAAATGAAATAAATAAATAAATGTCATCCGAGCTCAGACCACTTCCTGCAGGGTGGCTTGTTTTGGGGCAACAAACTACCCTGACAACCCATAGCTTTTTCTAAGGGTTATCTTACCCATGATGGCTTGGGTGTGTCATCCAAACCCAGGAGAGCAATTTCATCGTGGGTTGTTGAACAGTGCCACCAAGTCTGTGGGCAAGAGCGGCCAAAAATGCTACTGCTGCTCTCCTGGTGAGTGATCATGATCCCCAGAGTCCGCCTAGCAACATACTGCATTACAGCATCCTGCACCTGCCCTCCTTCCTCTGCAGTCTTTTCCCCAACCTCCTGTGGTCTTTTGCCACTTCACGTGTTTGCGAAGTACTTTTTGTTGCCCATGTGAGCCAGCGGTGTGTAATCTGCACAGCGACCTTGAAGGAGCTTATTATCCTACTAACTTCAGCTATGTGGTAAAGTCGCCCTTCCATTGCCCACCCCCTCCCCCACTGCAATGTTTCCCTCAGGGATTTTCCAGGGGGGAAATCCTGTACTTTATTGGGGAAAGGAAACATTTGACACTTCATATTGAACAATCCCCAATTTTCACTCACTACCAGTGTTTCCTTGTATCTTACCTCTTCCAAGTTTTGGAATTCAGCACTGCTGTCTTCCAGAGATTCATCAGAGATAGAGACTTCTATCTGACTTGACCTCTGTATTGAAACATAATAAATAACTAATTATTTTTTACAAGCTAAAAAGCACAATAATGTACCTAGTCAGTCAGTCATTTAACGAATACCGAAGGTCAGCACAGGACTAGAGAGGATTCAATTACCAATACAAAATATCAGCAAAGTGACAAATCAGTTAGATACGATACAGCATTTAAGATGAGATACAGCAGTAGACAGTGCATATCTCTTGTGGGTTTTTTCAGCAGCTACTACAAACATTGTGGTCATGTAAGACACAAGTGTAATCCATGAAGATAGTTTTCATAGGTCAGAGAGCTGAAGTATACCTACTCTCAGACTGAACCAGAATTTCAGACCTGAATGCTATTGCAGGATATAAACATTATTTGGAGGCACCTTGACACGTTAATAAAAATGCTTTGTTACACTGTTCTGGTAGTACCTTTATTCTTACTTCAAATGCCATGAAAACTATCTGGATTGTGTAAGGAACAATTATTAGGATATATTTTGTACACACCTATTTTAAGGCTAAAATATGGCTAAAAAGACTCTTCATAGTTGACACACCATGCATGTATTTGTATTAATGTACAGGCCATGCAAGAACAGGCCCTAAGACATTGGTTCTCTGGACGGTTCGGTATCAGTGTCGTTTGGATGGTGCTTCAAGTTCTTAAAAGTTTTAATAGGTTTAAATGGCAAGAAGATGATTTAGGAAAATAAGATTTCTTTAAACATTGGGCACAAGAACAGTTTGCCAAGGGAGGGAGTGGACTTGTAATCATTTAAAGTTTTTAAAAAATAAATGTACAGAAACATTTTTACCATGAATGTTATAGACAGAAATAGTTGTGTGTGTGTGTTGCAGGCTAGGCTTCTTAAAAGATCGTTCATTTCTGTCTCCTACTAAGCCTCAAGATTTAGACCCACCCTCACTATGGAACAAGGACTTAGTCCTTTGCCCCACATCCAAATGATAACCAGATGGTTTCACCTTCAGCAAATCTCATAGGAACAAATATAGTTGCCATAAAGCAAAGATAAGGCGTTCCATCATGTAAGCTGAAGGCTGGGTTGAAAAATCCTTTATCAAGTGGAGTAATGCAAATAACGAATCAGGAGCAAGACTACCCATGACCTCAGTGAATGCAATGGGATGATCTTTGAAAATGTATTTTCTGCTATTTTGTTGCATGTAGCACAAAGGTTTGCTTTGATTCACATGTACATGTTCATCATTTGATAATTGCTTGACCTGGGAGGTCAACTGATTATCTCTACATGGCCTAGCACAATAAATCTCTGATCTCCATTTGGGGCTCTTTAGCACAAAAACAGAATGACCTCTGCAATGGATTATCTTGCCAGACACATTCCATTTGTATGAACTGCATTAGTATAGATTGCAGTTTACACACAAGCAAACACACCTGAGATATGGGGCATTTTACCATGTTATCATTAGATAGCTTGGTGGTGGCAACTGTTTCTTATGACTAAATAAAGAACATGACACTCATTTTCAGCATATGCCACACTGTTGCCTGGTCTTTGCTTTCTGTCTCCTATCCACCATATACAATATACATTTATGTGCAACTTTCCAAACCCAATTATTTTAAATAGTCTTTGCCCGTTATGTTTAACCTGGACTGTCAACAACTTCCATGTGCTTCATCTTCATTCCCCTTGCCACTCTTGCCAAGCAGCTAGCCGGTGAGTGCCACTGACAGCCACAAAGTGGCCAAGCAGCACTTGGGTGCAGCCGTCGGAGGCTTCCCCCTGCTCCCTGCCACTGCCAGCCATGTCAGACTGGCAGAGGTGGCGGAGAAGGGTAAGTTGCTTTAGCTGGCTATGTGACCTATGCTTCTCTGCCACTGCTAGCCTGAAACAGCTGGCAGCGGGGGAGCAGCAATCACTGCCACCAACTTGTAAGTTGGCAGCAGCAATTGCAGATTCGCAGCTCCGCCACTCCTCACTGCCAAGCCGTGCCCAAATCCATGAGCAGTTGTTGGATTATTTGAGGATTGTTTAACCCTCCAGCAAGCCATGCCGCCTGAGTTCAGATGACACAATAAGCCATGCTCAGGCAGAGATTCAAATCGTGCCTGGCAGGTGCTGTGGCTTAAACAAGCCACTGTGGTTTGTTTAAGCTGCAGTGATCATGCAAACCAGGTCACTGGCACCCATTGGCTAGCCACTCAGCTATGCCCCTGTCATGACTAAAAGGACCCCTTTACCCTCTTCCACCTGTTCCTCTTTGCAGCTTGTTCTAGTAGAAATATTTTAGCATTCATTAAAAGCAAACAAACCACCAAGTGTCTAGCACTTACAGCTGCAGAGCGAGGCTTGAAAATCGGTGGACAATGACTAATAACCAGGCTTGAAAGGATTTCCAGGAGTCAGGAGTGGGGCTGTGAGTCTACTGGTAGTGATGAATAAGGGGAAGAGGGCAACAGATTGGGTTGCATTTCATACTCTACCCTGAATTAACCCGTTAGCCAATCTAATTGTGATCACTGTCCTAAGAAAATGTCTGAAAGTAATATGGAAGAGTGTGAAACACGCACACATACAGCTGCACTGGTGTGGGTAAGACAGTGAATAATCTATACCTGTTCTAAGACAGGACAATGTGTGGCTCTGTTGCCATTCATTGTTGCAAACAAAACAGCATCATGGATGGTCACGAAGATATGGCTGGGCTCAAGGCCTCCTTCTTCAAAGACTCCACCTATGCGAATGTCATCATACACTTGGGCTAATAATGAAGGAGACAAAGATACATAAAATGACTAAAATAAGTTCTATGCTGGAAAGTTATTTGTGTCAGGGCATTTCCTTTTCAATACATTTGCTGTGGAAAAACAGTTGTCCAATGGAGCGAGAATGGGTTTGTCAGGCAACATACTTGGATACAGTTGACTTATGCGCAGCAGAATTGTTTCTGTGACAAGAACACTATAATAATAATGCTCTGCTTAAGGAAATCTCATAATTCTTAAATAGCTGTGGGATAGCATGGCTGTTTCAGGGTAGTCTGTGGAGTAAGACACCCTTATTCTACTGAAAGCAAAATGCAGAAATCCCAGATGATTCCTCTTAAAGAAGATGGATGGAATTACAATCACAAATAAAATATTTATAATCCCCCACCCCAAAACAGCCTTTCACTCTTTATGTTTCCAGCTTACTTCCATGTGATTGGTTTTAAAACTTTTAATTTGCTTTGGCATATCAGTTATGCACTATTACTGAGAACAATAAAGTCCGGGAAATTCAAGGACTAATCCTACCTCTTATAGTTAGGTAAAGTCACACATTTACAACCATTAGCAACAGGTAATGATTTCCAAAAATAAAACCACTGGATCTAAAAGAAATGCAGCCAAGCAGAACAAAATACTCCCAGCTCCCAATCATATAAGTCTCTTATTCCTGTCTTTTCGTTTGCTTTTGTGTGATTTAAAAAAACCCACTTTTGTGGGTCTTTCTTGGCTACAAACAGACTTTGTTATGAATCACTGTGCACTATGAACCCTTTAGCTGTCTAAAACAGCCACAATGGAATGGTGTGTTTGCACCAGGGAACTGATACAAACCCAGAACACTTTGGATATTGAATACTAGCAGATGAACAGAAACTACATGCAACAATGAATTTCATTTGTGTGAATCTTTCCCTGATTTTTTTTTTACACAAAGAAGCATCAGGAAGCTGTAATAAAGGGTGCTGCCAGATGAGGCTTTTGAATGTGCAATCACAATGCCTTCTTTCCACAGTTGTATGCGTGTGGGTGGGTGGGATGTCTAAACAACATTGTGAGCCAATTTAAGCCGCCTGTGTTTTCCCACAGCTACTACCATCTTTTTTCTTACTATTAAAAATTCATTAAGGATGGAAAGAACAGAATAGCAGCACAATCTCTTTACAGGCGTGGATAGAAAAATGTGTGATGGAGGCACAATGGGAAGAGTTGTCGTCCCTGGGGAAGGTGGATGACATGTTGGGGATGCTCCTCCTTTCTCTATTGCTAGCTGTACATTTCCTTTCTCTATTGCTAGCTGTACTCAGCCATGAAACTCACTGGGTGACTTTGGGCCAGTCACTGCCTCTCAGCCTAACCTACCTCACAGGGTTGTGAGGATAAAATGGAGAGGAGGAGGACTATGTAAGCCACCTTGGGTTCCATGCAGGAAAAAAGGTGGGGTATAAATATAATAAATAAATAAATACATTTCCAGTTTCAGAGCCATTTCATGCCCTGCACCACAAGTTCAATGCAAATAGCAATCAGATTGGGTTGTCTGATTAGATCCAATTACAAAATTGTCTAGACTAGCATTCTCAGGCGAAATTGATGGGATTTGCAGCCTGATCCCTAACCAGGTATACTCAGAAATAAGCTTGCTTGCTTATTTCTTAATTTATTGCATTTATACCCCGCTCTTCAGCTAGAAAAGGCTCTCAGAGTGGCTTACAAAGATTAATAATAAGACAGTCCCTGCCCTCAGGCTCACAATCTAAAAGACATGACACAAAAGGAAAAGGGATTGGGAAGGAGGAGGAAGAATGCAATCCCCTTGCCCTCTAGAGCAGGTACTTTTTAATAAAAGCAACAACTTTAAAAATGTTTGCAGTTGCTCTACTTCAAAGGTACACACACACACACACAAGGATGCTAAAATGGTTCTGAGAAGCACCTATGTTCAAAATGAAAGGAGAAGGGTGTGTGTATATAAACCATGAAGGGTGTGGAAAGGAGAGGGGACAACATTGTACATTTGGCTATGGATTTACTTGCAGGAACTCCAAGATCCACCAAAAGACATACACATAGAATGAAAGAAATCTGAGCTCAGGAATTTGTTTTGAGTACCAGAACAGAAGGGAGCTCACTCCTTTCACACAACAATCCTACACCTGGTTACAACAAGCCTTCTTCATTTCAGCAATATAATTTAGGGTGGGAGGGATTTTTTTGTGTGTGTGTGCTGCTATTGTTAAAAAACTGAGAATCAGAAATCCTTGCCAATCTACTTCAAATCACCCAGAGATCTACCAGTAGATTCTGATCTACTTTCTTCTTATCCCTGATGTAGATGTTTGCAATACATATGAAGATGGTAATAAGTTTTGTGTGTAGTATATTCCTGTCCCTAGCAGTGGGTCTGCCCCTTTTCAAGGACCTCAAAAATGGAAGAGAGATTAAGCATGGTACATGGGGCAATATTCTTACCAGGTATATTGGCCAGGAAGACTTTAATGCCGATCCTCTGATAGTTGGTGCACAGCTACATGAGGAGACCAAAGAAGAGAATATTTGCTTTCACATGGTTTTACAACACAGAGTCTGAGAGAACGTTGATTTAGGATGTACTTCAAATTCAAGACATAATATGTTGGGTTAATTATTTCCAATGTTATAAGAAAATAACGAGGTGTGTAGCAATGTATTTTCAAAAGTGTTCAGCTGCCATTGACGCAGTGTACAACCCTAAACCTAGCCACTGGAACAACAATTGGAATGACTAGGTAGTTTATTGAAAAAATCTGCCTTTTAAAATGGAAAGCATATTGTGGGAAGCCACAGAGAATCTGGAACTTCGGCATTCTGACCACCAGGCCACTGGAGTGTTTTAGTTCTGCAAGTATTGCACAGTTTGCCCCAGAATCTCCTTATTTTGTGGCTTGCTCCAGACCCTGACTGTATAAGAGCATACAAAATTAACAGAGTTTATGGAGAGAGTTAAAGCAATATGTTGACTGCTGGCTATATTTGTCCATGGTCAATGTGTATTTTGTATTTCCTCTGTTTCTCGCACAGCCTTTGTATCCTTTATCTAATTATTTAATGCAAGATTAAAAAAATAAATTGGAACCAAGGTAACAACTCACCTTTCCCAAAGCTTTTGTGCCCATCAGATCCACAAAGCAAACACCACTCATATCCAGGATAATTGTGTGGAAGTTGACAAATGGGGGTGCTGTGGTCATAGGATCAATGTTTGAGGCTGGGATAACACTGCAGGTGCTGCTCCGATGACTAGCAGTGCTTCCCTGTTCACAGGAGGAATTGATCTGCCTCCCATTGTTCATAGCTGGGTTGAAGGCAATATAGGAGATGCTGTTGCCATTGGCAGCTGTCTGGTTGTTGTTTGTATCTATTGGAGAAGTACTTCCAAAATCCTTCTGGAGCTCTTGCAGAGACATAGTCTGTAGCAAAGGAAGAGATATTTCATTCAGGATAAATTTATATTTTATTGATTATACACACACATCCCACCTTTCTACCAGTTAGCAAAATCTCAGAAAGTGCCATAAAGACAATTATTAAAAGTTAAAAAAGCAAGACCATCAAATATAGTTCTACAAAGTTTAAAACATTAAATGAAATTGACACAGGATTTTAAATAAAGAGATTAGTTATATAAAATATTGATGGATCTAGAGAAAGCCAGCAGAAGGCGACTTTCCTCCCCCTGGCAGGTCCCTTCCCAACCCCACTGTAAAGCCTTTCTTCAGGGATTAGGATCCTCCTGAATGAAATTCCACCTTGGCCTGGCATTTTAATCTGAAATACACATTTGCAAGCCAATACCACTGTGTCCATCTCCTAGTCCATCCCACAGTTTTACTGGGCTAGACACATTCATTCTATGGATTTTATACAGTGTGTTTTGTGGTGCAATGAATTTGCAAGCATCTTGTTGCTGAGCAAGTCATTCCTGTTTCATGTGTGGCAATTACCCCTGTATTTTTTAGTTTTCTCCTTCCAGTTGCTGAGTAAGTAGGCCAAGGGTTTCAAAACAGTGCCACTTGGGGAAGCAGCAATGTTTACATTATGTATCTAATTTTAATTTAATTCAATTCTTTAAGGCTGCAGTCCTATGTACACTCTTCACTGCTTTGGGCAAGAACAAGACCAAAAGATTTGATGCTCAAGTATCTATATACCTGTGTTAAAAGGGTAGGCAACTGGGTGCCCTCCAGATAGTTTGGACTACAATTCCCATAATCCCTGATCATAGGTCACGCTGGCAGGGGCTTGTGAGAGTTGTCCAAAACATCTGTAGGGCATCAAGCAAGGCCCTTTACAGATCAACAGTTTATAAAATAAGTAAGACATATTCAGTATTTTGTCCCTGGGAAAAGTTAGTGCATTCCTGCAGGGGGTTGGACTCGATGGCCTTATAGGCCCCTTCCAACTCTACTATTCTATAATTCTATGATTGCAGGAACAAGTGCAGAAGTGTGATGTGCACCTGTTGGATAGTGCTTGTAACATCGCTCCTGATGAATGACTCGGCCTCTTACTCATGCCATTCTGTAAATTTTTTAAAGTATTAAAATTTATTTTTAAAAAGCTGTTAAACATTCTGTAGAGTCCTTCACTGTTCCACTAAAGGGCAGGAGTGTTCATGTAAGCCACTGAAATTTTCCCCAAGGTGGTAAACATCAGCAATGCTGTCCTATTCTCCACTGCAGTAGCAACAATTCTTTCTAGGCTGTGTGTGCAGCCTCTCTCCAGGGTTGCAGTGGACAGCTCCCCATTTTTTTTTAAAAAAAATGGCTAACATAAGTAAGGCTCTCTTATCCCCAATAAGGCTGCCCACTGACCCTTCAAAAAAGCTGATGCCCTAATCCATCCTTCCCCAACCTGGTTCCCTCCAGATGTGCTTTTATTTATTAATTACAGTTCTATACTGCCTAAAAGCCAAAGGTCTCTGGGTGGTTTGACTGACCAGGAATGATAGGAGTTGCAGTCCAGCACATCAGGTTGAGGAAGGCTGTGCCAAGTCTGTCACGAAGAGACAGCAGCTTTCACAACTAGGATAGTTGCTAAGTTACCTTGTTTTTCCTGAAGAGAGATTTTAGCTTGCTTGTTTTCTGTGCTGCTGCTGTCACCTTTTGCTGCTGCTTCACATATTTTTTCCTGGACAAGTAGACTTTTATGGGATCCACACCAGTCTGTTAAAAAAGGGAAAAGATAATAAGCTTGGTTGTTTTCCTGCCTTAGCTCTTGCAATGTATGGACATGAACCTGGTGTCCAAATGGGGAATCTATAATTTTAATGTAAGAGGTAGAGTTGAAAAATAAGGAGTGGGCTTTCTCCTTACATTTGGAAAGACTCAATTGGAAACAGTGGGTAGGGCTAGGATATTGGGTTCACTTTGAGATCCATGGAAAACATATCAATGCAGCAATGTGTGATGATTTGTCCAATGGCTATTTCTCCCTTGCAATAAACACTTGAGAAGGGGTGATGTATGTATGTATTTATTTATTTATTTATTTTAAGAATGTATATGCACCCTTCAATAAAAAAAATAAGTTTAGTGTAGCTTACAAATAGAACAGAGTAAAACAATGAAATTTGAGGGCGAGTACAACAGAGAAAAGCAACACAAATAAAGTTCAGAGTTAAAAGAGCTGGGGAAAATAAAATGTATTTTCCTGCTGCTGAAAAAACATCAGAGGAGGTACAAGCAAGGTAAGCCTCCCTGGGGGCGAGTATTCCACAAGCAGGGTTTCACCACCAAGAAGGCCCTCTCCTCATCAGTCAGTCAGTCAGGCGATCACTCGTGACCGAGTAAGATTGTCTTCCAGGATAAAAAAAGAAAGAAAGAAAATTTACAAAAAGGAGATTTTAAAAGGAGGAAAATTCTAAAGAAAATTGTGTAGACTCTAGCGATGGGTCCGTAAGTGACTGTGGAGGCCAATTCTAGATCCACACAGCTTCCCACAGTGAGGACACAGGTTACCAGATGGAAGATGGTCCTGTAAAGGATTCATTTGACGTGCTTTTCGCTTAGCACGTTTCTCCCTTTCACCTTGCACTCGAGCTTCTTCAAAGTCCATAGAACCTTTGTGAAAGGCCAACCTCCAGTTAGATCGTTCATGGGCCAGCGCTTCCCAGTTTTCGATGTTTATATTGCATTTTTTTAGATTAGCCTTAAGAACATCTTTAAACCTCTTATATTGACCACCGATATTCCGCTTTCCATCCTTGAGTTGGGAATAAAGTAACTGCTTTGGGAGACGGCAGTCAGGCATTCGAACAACATGACCGGTCCACTGAAGTTGGCGTTGAAGGATCATTTTTTCAATGCTAGTACCCACCTCATCACAGATAGTGGGGGACCTGAAGTAGTCCCTCTGAAGATGTTGGTGTACAGGTAGGTTTGTGTTGGATTTTCAGCAGAAAAGGGTTAAAAGTTAGGGGAGGAGATGCTCAACCCTTTTTCTGTCACTCAATTTTCTCTTGAATTCCTTCCTACCAAGCTTCTTGCCCCCACAACCACCAGATCCTTGCAAAGAAAATGAGGATCTGGAAACTTATGGTGTAATAAGTAGCCTGGCAATATAAAATCTTGTTAACTTTGACCAAACATTTCTTACCTTGGCAATAACTTTCTCCCTGAATATCTCTGAATTAGCGAAGTACAGTGGGGAGCAATAGGTGACTATTTTAATCCCATCTATTTCTTGGACCTGCAGAGAGGGATTGACAAAGTTCAGACTGTGCAAAATAGGATGAGAAAAGGAAGATGAGATCTGGTACCTACTAGAACCCTTTTGATATGTCGTCCATATGAACATGAATATGTAGGATCAGGGCCAGCCCAAGATATTTTTCTGCAGCTGCCTGAGGCAAAGGACAAGATGGTGCCCCCCCTCATATTCTATGTACAAAAGGCAACCAAGCTGACAATTGAATCTTATTTCATCACTGGCAATGGGACAGCATGCTCCACTGTACCTGAAGGCAGCAGACTATCTTAGGGGGGTGCAGGGTAGGCCACATGTCACACACAGCTGCTTTGGCCTCCCTACATCTCCCTGCCTCTCCCTGCACTCTAGCACTTGCTGCCTGAGGCAGCTTACTCACTGCCTAATGGTAGGGCCAGCCCTGTGTGGGGTATGGGTGGTGGCATTGTGGTAACAGGCTTCTCCTTATCTACATGTGCTTGGTGGGCAAATATGTATCAGGAGGGCGGGAGAGAATTTAATCCAACCCAAGCTCATGCTGGAGCACCTGGTTGGTAGGATTTCAGCTTTTAAATAGGATTATGTGTGCCCTATTACAGGTTGTGGATATGCAGCACCCATTTATGTGTGATTCTCCCATCCAGCTAGCCTGCTTCTGTAAAGTGCATAGCTCCTGACTGGATTGGGGTGTTACTTTGGTAAGAGTCTCCACTTTCATTGTGAGAAGAAAATCCATTAACTGTTCCATCTTTGTGACTGGAGAAAGGAAAATAGGAGAGTGAATAAAAGATCCAGTAGGTCTCCCTAGTTCTGCATGCTTTTCACCCTTGGCCAACGTTTAATGCAGTTCCTTAGGCCAAGTATGTTATAAAGTAGGCCCACAGCCAGACTATATATAATGAGTACCTCTTGTATGAAGAGGTTACCTATCCTGCTCCCTATGTCTGGCTTCCAGAACATTCCCTACAGCTCAGAACATGATTGTGTGTATTCTATACTGTATATATGGAACTGTCAGGAAAGAATGATGCATTGATGAATTCAGGCATCGGATACAGCATGGCTATGGGCTGGAGTTATATAGGTCCACAGAATAATATGATTCAGCATAGAGCCTCCCTGACCTTCAATAATCCAGGGCTGCTCACAATTCTGAAATGAGGAATTTAAACAATCTCAAGAGAAGGGTAATTTTGACAATATATTTCAAACCTTGCTGAACAATAACACCCAACTTTGAACACTATAAGTAAAAATATAAATTAAAAAATCACACAATAAAGATGCCTGGAGTCAAATCACATCAGATGATAAAACAAACATTTCACTTGTGTATTGGCCAGGTGGTGGCAAAATAGAGGGAGAGGAATTTTTGCTCCTATATTTACCTTGTTGTAGACTTTGGGGTTCTTGTATATATCAGAAGAGGCTACAGGGCCAAGGAGACATCCATTGCGGCTAGGAAGGAAAATGGAAGAAAACAAATGTCAAAATATAGGTACCGTAGCCTATAGAAACAGTTTGCCTGAAATGTACCTTCCTATTAATATGATCGAATGATGCACAAAGAGGAAGGATGGTGTGTTTAACGTGCTAATCATGAGTGATGACACAACCAATGCCATCTACAATTTCCTGACTGTTAACCCACCAGTCTGCTTGTGATAAGTGGCACCAGGCTTCAGTGTTCATTGGGGATATATGAGAATTCTGTTTGTGGGGTGAAAACATGATGGATTTTGTTCTCCCCCCCCCTTGCTGGCGTCGATTCGATTTTCTTAATGGTGGCAATTTGCGCAAATTGGATTATTATTTTTTTTTTTGGTGAATCTTGGAATTTGCACAAATGGGGTCATTTAAAAAATAAATAAACCCCCCAGTCTTTTTCAGGCATGCAAGAGTGCAGATTTAGCTGTCTGATAAGTGTAGTCTTTCTTTGTCAATTTCCTCATATGTTTCAGCCTTCAACCAGAGCACAGAAGTGGAGTAGGTAATGCAAGGAAACTGACATTGCAAGACTGCATATAGGCTAAATTGCACACAGTTGCAAAGGACCGGGGGGGGGGGATAATAAGACAAAGGAGGAACCCATTTGTGCCATTCAGATGCACCAAAAAAAGGGGGGGGGAGTGAACCAAGTAAGTGCACCAAAGGGGGGGGGGAGGACAATATCTCCCACTTGGCAATGTAATCCTCTCGCTATTAAGTGTTGAACCGGCACTTGTCAGTGTCCTTTCCCTTTCAACACTTCCCCAAGTCTCCAGCAAGTCCAGAAAGGGGAGTTATTGGCTACCCCCCTTTTCACGGCTCCTTCTCAGAATAGTTACTCCTGTTGTGCAAATTTCCCCTCCATTTGCACAAATTTAGAGTCTGGGAAGTAAATGGAGGGGAAATTTGCACAAATTTAAAGGCTGGGCAGTAAACAGGGCAAATCTCTTGAAAACACACCAGCTTAAATCTTTGTGAACTACTGTAATACATGAGCTTAATTAGCCTAGCACAGCCTTTCCCAACCTGGTGCCATCCAGATGTTTTAGACCAACTTCCATAATTCCCAGCCAGCATGGCCAATTGCCAGGAATTCTGAGAGCTGTAGTGCAAAACATCTGGAAGGCACCAGGTTGGGGAAGGCTGCTCTAGCATCATGTAACTGTGTTTGTGTGGGCTCATTTACTTCTCTCCTTTACCACCACTTCCAGGATCAATCTCACTGATAATAAATTGGATTGTCAAGGGCATGAAGAAGGGGACGGTGTGTCTGTTGGATAATTTATACATACATAAAAATGTCCAATCAGTTTCTCTCCCTTTGTTATATCATCATAAATTTTCATGAATATGTCCCTCAATATTCAAAGACATTGAAAACTGCTGTCTTGTCAATATGGTAGATGATGTAATTAGTGGGATTTTTGTTATGAATGCGCCCCCATGTGGTGACAGTTGATAGCATAACTAGGAGTATGCTAGTTCTCAAGCATTTTACCAGTGATCACCAGACAGGGGCATATTCATGAGAATGATTTGCCATCTGAAACTGAAAGGGTAACATCACTTCCTAATGACTTGACTTGACCGCTTCAAAAGTGAACATGGGAATCAGATGAAGGGCATGTCTGTACTGGTGTAAGATCAGAATTTTACCACAGGAGAATAATGGATGATTCACACTTTTCTAACATAATGAGGGAATAAAGAAATTAGGTTCTCTACTGCCTGAATGTGTGAGGCCAGTATGGGCTGGGGGATCCCTCATAGTGCTTACATGCAACTCCCAACCATTGGTTGTCAAAGCTGGGCATGTAAAGCAAAGACAGCAAAGCTGCAGCCAATATTTTTCTTTCTTCCCTTTGGTGTTTCCTATATTGATGACTGGGCAGAGGAGGCAGTGGCAGAGGAAATGGAGATTGCTCAAAGTAGCTACAGAGCCCCCTACACACACACACTCATATAGACTGTGAGAGTGAGAAGAAAGCAAAGCACATCCTTCTCTTTGTGGGTGAAGTTACCACAAAGAAAGATCAGCATAAGCCAGCATCACATTTATCTCTTGCACTGATCAGTGGGAGTTCCCTTGTATGTATAATGGATTTAAGAGAGAAGGATAAGCGCAGCAGGTGTTTTTATGCGTCATGCGTGACCGAAGTCATTTCATATTTATACCAGCCTTGAAATATATTAATCAGAATGGGATATTAGGCAGCAGTTATCTTAAACTGACATCAATGTTTACTAACAGGGACTAGTACATTTATGTTCCACGTGCTGCCAGTCACACCTGCCTTTGAAATTTTGACGCAGATTATGGAAAAATGCCTCTACTTGTGCATTTCTAATACTTACAACTGGGTATGGAAAACCACCACCAGGATGGAAAAACCCACTCCCACGGCGAGTCCAAAGGGCAAGCCCAGGAAGAAAGCCGACAGGAAGCTCACCACCCAGACCATCTGTGGAAAGACATAAACACAGCAAGTCACTTCCTTGCATTGGGGACAACCTTGCATGAGTTGATGGGAAGATGGGAATGGAACACACAGATTAAATATGATTGCATATGGTTAGGATATTGGAGTCTGAAATTATGTTATTGTTTTTAGACAACTTAAATTCAGGATGTCTAGACATCAGTTTGACAGAATTCAGTCACTAATACAGAATCTGATGACACCTAGAAATCCTGAGATAATTATTTTGTTTTTGAAAGGATCATGATTCTAACACACACACACACACACACACACACGTCTGCTGAGAAAAATCTAAACTCAGGACAATTTCTGCAAACCACTTAGAAAATACAGAGGATTTGGCCAGGAAAAGTTCCAAGACCACACCCACTCCTTACACACAGCTCCTCTGCAGGAACAAACACTGCCTGCCCACATTATAGTCATTTTAAGGAAGGTCATCTATTCCTTGGAGGCCCACTAAACCTATTTTTGAACTGTGAGCAACTCATTTCCATCACAGCTGGTGATTATAAGACCCATATAACATTAACAATTGGTGCCTGAGGTTTCTTGTTTTCCTTTTTCGTCCCTATCTCTTTTCCCTTTTCTGTCATGTTTAGATTATAAACCTGTTTAGAATATAAACCTGGGGGCAGGGATTATCTTGTTTTTATTGATCTGTAAACTGCTGCGGAAGCCTTTCTGGCTTGAAGAGCAGGGTATAAATGCTTTAATTAATTAATTAATTAATTATCCGTATTCTTCTCTACTCCATGACGTAAGACATTTGAACAAAGTCTAATCAGAAAAAAAAAAACACCCACAAATTGTAATGCAAGAATAAATTAAACAACTTTATACAAAAGTGACAATTTTGATCTATTCTATTTAGAGAATTAGTATGGGGAGGGGGGAATTTCACACCAATCCCTGCTTTTAAAAAACACTGAATTAGTTAGTATTTCATGCACAGGTGACAGGACATGCAGCTACTTCTGGGGAACAGCATGACAGCTGTCTGATGATATGCAGAGAGCATGGATAAACTTGCTTTATTCAACTGAACTTCCAAGAAAGATATATTTTAAAAGAAATACATGTTCAGTCATAACTGATTAGATCCAGGCACATGGATCTTCTAGTCCAAAATTATCAGAACAGTGTTTCATGGCCACTGCCAATAAGAGATTTGGTTTATTGCTACATCTTAAATCACAGTACTACTTGGAGAAGCTATGGATCTCAGCTATGATATTGGAACTAAGGACTCCATCACAGAAGTGCTGGACCAACTGCATACCTGGTTCAATTGTTTCCCATACAGTTTTTCTGAGAGAATTCACATCAGTGCATTTTTGGTGGAGTAGTTGTGCATTGGTTTTTTGCCAACACACATCTGCCCTTTGAGATCCACACTAGCCAGACCGAGCTAGTGCAATTGCTTGTGTGTTTGTGCTCCTAAGATCCATGTATTTGCAGGTGTGGTGTAAGTACACACTGACTCTGTTTTTCTACATCCTTCGTAGCCTCTCCTGCCACTCTGGAGGAGGAGTAAGAGGGCAAACCCCAGATTATCCAGCAGTGGTTGCTATTACAGACCACTAAACTAGTTGACTAATTGATCTGACAAAAAACAACAACAAATAGCTTATATTTCTCTTGAGTATCCCTACTTGATCCAGCATTTCTTTATTGGTATAATTTATTTCTCTCTTTGCTGTATGCAATTTATTTAATGCAGCTGTGGGTATGTGACTGTGAGTACAGCTGTCAAGTATGGTGGTGAGTGTGTGAAATAAGTGCTTTCAAAGTCAATGAGATCCTTCAGTGGCTTAAAAGGTAGTTTAGGGCGCATATCCTATATAAGTTTAGAGACAGAAAAAAGGCCTGCAACTCGGCTGGGGCATGCTGGGAGTTGTAGGCCTTTTCTCTGTCTAAACTTGCATAGGATTGCACCTTTAGTTGTGTAGGTGCCCCACTGGGTCAGGTGTTATGCTCAGCATATTTCAGGAGATTCGAGTCAACATACAACGGATTCCTTATTCCATATCCAGAACTCTAAAGCACAGTCAATCTCTCTTGCCTTCTATTTGCACATTATTTCAAGGAAGCTGTTGATGTCTGTGGCTGAACCATTTGGAATATTCTTTTTGCTGATAAAGCAGTTTTTGGAGAAACTTGTAGGACATTGGCACAATTTATGTAAATATCATTTACCATCGTAAATCTTGTTCAAACAAAATATCTAGCCCCCAAATGTTACATTTGCTTTTTGCATGGCGTTCATGTTAGCGAGTTTTACATCAACTAGTGCCTGGAACCCTTATCTTTTTCTGAAGGTCTTTCCTTCTTAGGAGGGTCATCTAAGGCATGACAGTCTAGTTATTGGACTGAACCAACATAGGAAGCTGCCTTATATCAGCTCAGATAATTTGTCCATCAAGCAAGCCCATCATTGTCTACTCTGACTTATAGTGGCTCACCAGGGATTCGGGTAGATGGTCTTTTCCATGCTGATTCTTTTTTTAACCATGACTTATTGTGACACAGCCTTTGTAATGATCGTTCAAGTCTGTGCATTACATGCACTAACCATGACAGTGCTCAGATCAACTATTATCTTTGTTGATGTAAATTAATAAACATTTATTCACAATCAATTCATATCTATTCATAAACTTTATCAAGGAAGCTTTAATTGTATTCCAAGGAAATATAAATTCTGGTATCAGAGTAAATATGTAATACAACTTATACAACGGTGGCTCTCCTCTTCATGTGCTGCAGCTCCTTCATCCTATTTGAGTTCTTGTGAAATATTTGTTGTTGTTTTTCATGAGATATAGTTGAAATATATCTCCATAAACATGTGCCTTTTAAAAAGTCCCTGACATTCTCAGCCATCAAGGCCATCAAGTCCAACCCCCTGCTCAATGCAGGAATCCAAGTCAAAGCATCCCTGACAGATGGCTGTCCAGCTGCACCTTGAATGCCTCCAGAGTGGGAGAGCCCACCACCTCCCTAGGTAGTTGGTTCCATTGTCTTATTGCTCTAACAGTCAGGATTTTTTCCCTGATGTTTAGGTAGAATCTGGGTTCCTGTAACTTGAGCCCATTATCCCGTGTCCTGCAAACTGGGATGATCGAGAAGAGATCCTGGCCCTCCTCTGTGTGACAACCCTTCAAGTACTGGAAGAGTGCTATCATATCTCCCCTCAGTCTCCTCTTCTGAAGGCTAAACATGCCCAGTTCTTTCAGTCTCTCCTCATAGCGCCTTGTTTCCAGTCCCTTTATCATCCTTGGTGCCCTCCTCTGAACCCTCTGCAGTTTGTCTACATCCTTCTTGAAGTGTGGTGCCCAGAACTGGACGCAGTACTCAAGATGAGGCCTAACCAGTGCTGAGTAGAGGGGAATTATCACTTCACGCAATTTGGAAGCTATACTTCTATTAATACAGCCCAAAATAGCATTGGCCATCTTTGCAGCCACATCGCATTGCTGGCTCAAATTCAGCTTGTGATCTACAACAATTCCAAGATCCTTCTCACTTGTAGTATAGTTGAGCCAAGTGTCCCCCATTCTGTAACTCTGCATTTGGTTTCCTTTCCCTAGGTGCAGCACTTGGCATTTATCCCTATTAAATTTCATTCTGTTGTTTTCGGCCCAGCGCTCCAGCCTATCAAGATCGCTTTGAATTTTGTTTCTGTCTTCCAGAGTATTAGCTGTTCCACCCAACTTTGTGTCATCTGCAAATTTGATAAGCATACCCTGCACCTCCTCATCCAAGTCATTAATAAAAATGTTGAATAGCACTGGGCCCAGGACCGAGCCCTGTGGTACCCCGCTCGTTACCTCTCCCCAGTATCCCTCTATTATTCATGCTGGTGTTTTACAAAGGAGTGACCTAAACAATATGTTCAGACTCCTCCCTTCTCTCCTAAGCCATTTGACATGAGACACTCACACAGTCCAACTTGCTTTTTTTCCAGAGATAGTAAGGATCAGTCAGTTGTTTGAGAGAATTTTTCAGGTTCACAGCTATCAAGGCTCCCAACACAGCCTACAATAAAGATCACACAACATTAAAATGGATGTCAAAAGCCACAAGAATATTATCCATTTTAGCTGCCCCAGCACATTGCTTGTTTGTGCCACAGCAGCTTTATAGAAGCAAACTGTAAGAGAAATATTGCTGCAGATTGCCAAATTAATAATTGAAATACTATAGAGTGATTCTCCCCTTTCCATCACAATGCCTGGCTAAGTAGGTCCAAATTGTCTTGTAGATCAATTCTTACTAGAACCAGAGCACAGGCAAAAGAAAGCTAGCAGCACAATCCTACACCTATTTCCTTGGAAGTAAGACCCACTGTGTTCAATGGGGTTTACTCCTGGGAAAGTGTGCATAGAACTGTAGCCTCGTCTGCAGAATCATGCAAACTTACAAGAAATCACATCCTGTCCCTTCACCTGGTTCATGTCAGTTTGTTCCCCTCTGTTGCCAAGTATAACCAAAACTGAATCGCATTTGGAAATTCACACCTGAGTCTTCCCCCCTTGCATTTGTGCAAACCCATATGTAGATATTGGCCATACAGGCTGGGAGTGATGTTAGTTGTAATTCCACACACGTCTGGAGGGCACCAGCTTGGGAAAGGCTGACTTAGATTTTTGCCTGTTGACATAGGTTCATTCCAGTTTCCAGACCAATCCTAAACTTGTTTACCTGGAAATGAATTCAGTAAGTTGAACTCACTTTCTGGTAAGTATGCTTAGGATCACAGCCTGAATTTATCATCATAGATCATAGAGTTGGAAGGAGCCTACAAGGCTATTGAGTCCAACCCCCTGCTCAATGCAGGAAACTAGAGGAGGGGTCTCCCATCCAGGCCTGACCCTGCTTAGCTTTCCACACTCAGACAAGCTGAGCCAGCGTAAGCAACAGGCCAAGCATTATGCTTTAAGCAAACACTAGGTTCAGACAACACAATAATCTACACTCAAAGTTTGAGTGTGGGTTGGGTGTGGGTTGTTGTTGTTGAACTGTGGGTTGTTGTTGAAATGTGGGTTATGTTGTCTGAACCCAGCTTGCTAATAAGCCATGGCTTGTTAGCACACAAACAACCCATGAAGAGAACCCATGGTTTGTTGTTGGGTTGTGCACTGTGGGTTGTTCACTGTGGTTTATTATCTCGGCTGGGTTCAGACAACACAATACCCCATGCTTCAACAACAACCCACGGTTCAATGACAACCCACACTCAACTCATACTCCACCCCTGAGTGTGGGTTATCATGTTGTCTGAACCCAGTCACTCACTCGGAGCTTTCTTCCATCTGAAATCTAAAAGGCAGCCTGTTGGAGGGCCAGACTACACACGATCTTTATCAGATAGTTTCCCCTTGAGTGCAAACTATATTTTTTTTCACAAATTGACATTGTGAGGGCCTGATCCAGATCAGGACTCTGGCATGGGGTTGGGGGGTATAATTCTTTGGTCCTGATCTGGATTGGGGGGCCCATACTTACATTGGAATAAAAGCTTCCATTTGTTCCAATGGGAATTTTTCCCCCCAATGCAAATTTTAGTCCAGATTGGGACCACAGCAGGGGCAAAGGGTTAAAGATCCCTGTCCCCCACACCATGATCCCAATCTAGACCAAGGCCTCTGCCAATTTGTTAACGAAAAACCTTGCACTTAAGGGCAACCTATGGCTGGGTTCGCACGACACTTTAAGCCCACAGAGGCTCTGAAGCTGTGCCTGACTAATGATCGGGCACAGCAGGGGTCAGGAGGCACTCTTCCTTCCTCAGTCCTCCCATTTTCCTCCCTCAGTCCACCCAAAAGTGCCACTTGGCGGACTGAGGGAGTCCTCCAAGTGGCACTTTTTGGTAGCTCGTTGCCCTTGCTCGGCGGGGGGGGGGGCGCTATTCAGCTGAGTTGTGGTCCTGCCGAGCAAGGGCAATGAGCCCCATGGTGCTGCGTTTCCTCGAGAGGAAATGCAGTGCCGGAGGGCTCGTCCACGGCCCCTTCTTGGCGTGGCCACTGCTCAGCTGAACAGCGCCTGCAGCCAAGAAAGGTTGCTTGCCCCCTCCAGAAAGGTTGCTTGCACCCCCCTGCACTGCAGGCACCACAACAAGTGGGAGCATGGGGGCGAGCCGGGATCTGCCGCGTGCTCTCTTTCCAAGCCTCCATGTCTTAGAAACAACCCCCCTTGCTGCCCCCACCACCCTCTGTTACTGTAGCAAGGGCGGTCTGTGGTGTAAATATGGCCATAAAGGAAGAGATGGGTCTGGTATACACAGCTTGGAAACAGGTGTTCATAAACAGTTTTTGCTGGCTGAATGTTTACCTTAGGAAGGGGGCTGAGGTAGATTCCCAAAGACAACATGGTTATCATCACAACCACCGCCACACAAAAACTTGCCATCTGAGGGGAGAAAAGTAACTTATCACAAAAAGGACTTGGAACTAATGTCATGTTGTTATCTGTCAGTGGAGGGACCAAGAAGGGATAAGTAAGTAGTCTGATGGCTGAGGGAAGAAAGTATTGGGATAGAAAGATGGTTTTAGTTATTCTTCTCCTAGCTTCACCTCTTCTTTGCAAAAAAGCTTTGTGTTTTTCGTTGTCTTAAGGCGATATGCTCTGCATATTTAGACAGAAAAAAGGCCTACCACTCCCAGCATGCCCGAGCCAGCCATGCTGGCTGGGGCACGCTGGGAGTAGTAGGCCTTTTTTCTGTCTAAACATGCAGAACATTGCACCCTTAGCCCACAGAAGAAATAAAATTGTATTACATACAATACAATGCACTTAATTGGACCAATTAGTCATTTAAAACATTACACTTCCAAACTATACATAAGCATTTCTGGTTGTTATACTGATCCTTGCTGCACAGGGTTTTTTTTTTTTTTAATTATTTGTTGCTTTTTTCCTGGAAGGTTTTGAGCACCTCTGGGTCAGTCTGAGGTCTGGGCAGCCCTGGATTCCCTGCACCTAGCACTTGTACAAGCAAGAGCCTCTGATGGTTTATAATGGTTCAGGTAGGACAGAATAGCATGGCTCCACTCCACCTGAAGGATGATGTTTTAGGTGCAGCGATGCAAACTCCTGTTTCCACCCACCTCATCCAGCATTTTCAGACCAGGCACTTAATTAAATATAAAAGCTGGCAACAGTAGTGGAACTATTGCTGATGAAAAGTTGGTGCAATAAGAATATATGATTCTGAACCTGGCAGAATTTAAAACTGGTATGATTAGAAACTGCAAATGTTAGCTGGTGTAGTGTTGTGGTGAAGAGACTGAGCTCCAGATCAGGAAGTTCCTGGTTCAAATCCTCCCTCAGCCACGAACTCACTTGATGGTCTTGAACAAGCCACTTTCTCTCACCCCATTTACACTATGGGGATATTACATTTATTTATTACATTTATCAATCGCCCATCTGGCCGGTCACCCGGCCACCCTGGGATAATAACACCCTGGGATAATAACACTGGCCCACCTTACAGGGTTGTTGTAAGGATTATAACAAGATATTGTTTCTGAAGTGCTCTGACGGAGTGCTTGAATACGAATGCCAATCATTATTAGTTGCACTTGCTTCTCTTGAGATCCACCCCTGTGGCCAATGCTGCTGTAATGACAGCAATAAGGGCTATCAAATTAGTTATCTACCTCTTACAGTATAAATGAATCTGTCCTAATTTAATAGTCATGGTGTTCTCCAAAGAATCCTGGAAATGTGGGTTGTTTAGTTTGGATGCTGAAAATTCACTGGTTTAGATCCCAAGCCCTCTTGCACATTACATTCCTCAGATTCTCTGGACAGAGGGAAAGACTATTCAAGTCCTATGCAGCCACTGGGGTGGAGAAATGTCTAGGGTTCCTATACCGAAGTCTCACACTTTGAGAGGATAAGGTAAACCGACCTGGACGGGTGGGAGATAATAAACACAAGAAAGAAAGAATAAAGAAGAACCTGAGATTTTCCTCCAGCTCCATCCACAGCTAAGGTCACGGAAAGAGCACAGCAGATCACGTGGATTTTGAAAAAGGATCCAAAAAAGTTGCTGCAGCCCAGGGCCAGCATTTCCTATGGAAGCAAAGAAAATGAGCTAGTCGGTTTAACATGGCAATGTAACATCATGACCTTGCCTTTACAGTAAGGTGCTTTTGGCAGCAATTGCTGGGATGCCGGAAATAGGTCAAACAGTCATGTAACACTCCATATGTGAGGGTGGCATTATTCATGCTACCTCAAGCTCTGCATAGCTGCTATCCCGTCTCCTGAGGCTCATCCACACCACATGAGTATTGCTTCTGCTCATTCCAGAAGTATCCAAGGATTCTCTGAGTCAAATCTGTAGACCACGTGACTCTCTTGTAAACTCTCAAGCCAGGACAATTCTAGCAGGCTTCCCTTAACCACAGTTCTAATCCGAGACTGTCATCCCTACTGAATCCGAGACTGTCATCCCTACTGAATCATCCGTTCAGCAACAAGGGACAAAGAAAAGTTCTACAGAGGTCACTTGTGGCACACTGGGCTGCGTCTATTATTTTAAAAGCCATGGTTGCGAAAGCCATCGCCACGTGATGCACACAAGGACATTTCTCAAGATGACACATTCTGAGCTGCTCTTCAGAGAAGTTTATTTAATCTGACTGAAAGTATTTATAAATTAATCCCTTGAACTAATTGCTAAATAGCCAGCTAATAGTCTCCATGTGTCTGCTCCAGATTCTTCTCTGAGCCACTGGCTAGGCTGCAGTTGTGAAGCAAGTAAAGTAAGGATATCAAACAGCAAGGGGCTTACAGACTAGCTCTCAGCACAGCCTCTGCATATAGGAGCCACTTAAAACTATGGCAGTGTTTTATTTATTTATTTATGTATTTATTTATTTATTTATTTATTTAATATTGTTATGATTAAATATTTATATCCATCTCTTTTACAAATAAGTATCCAGCCAAAGCGGAAGTTAAAATCAATTTACAGTCACCACCACTGAGAGATGGTTAAATCACTCCACCCAGCAGCTGCCTCCATTGTGTTGAACTTCTTTCAGCCTGAGGGCCAAATTCCATTTAGGAGAAGTTCTGGGGGAGGGGTCACCATTCTAGTGGTGGGCAGAGCCAAAGGCAAAAGGGGTGGAGCCAAAATATCAGCATATTTTAGCTTAAAATATGGCCCCGTACTGTGGAACTCTCTCCCGAGTGACCTCCGCCATGCCCCCTCTCTGCTGAGCTTCCTGCCGCTCATTAAAAACCTGACTGTTCAGGCGGGAATATGGGGTGGGTTAAGATTTAAAAAAATTTATACTGTTTTAAATGTATTTTATCTTGTTTTTATCCTATGTACATCGCCCAGGGTGGCTGGTTGCCGGCCAGATGGGCAATAAATAAATGTAAATAATAAATAAATAATAAATAAATTAAAGCTCTCACTGCCAGTAACTAAGCCTTAGGAGAGGCAATTCAAACTTTTAGAATGGAGAAAAAACTGAACAAAAGCCAGGAAACCACTTGACAATCAGTGGTTGGGGAAAGGGGGTGGAGCCATTTGGGGACCCAGGAGGGCCAAATTTGGGCCCTGGGCCTCAGGTTCTGCACCCCTGCCATAAGGCAAGCTCTTTGTGTGCAGCAGATCCTATCTGCTCTCATGTGATTTTCTCACACCAGCCCAGGCCACTCCCTCCTGCCCCCCATTTTTGATGTGGTGTTGAGAAAATTGCTCTATCCATCTGTTGAGCTATTGCATGCCAGTGCTTCACAGCTTGGAGAATGTTGGGACCAGGACTCCAGACCCAGACTCCATAGTGACTTCTTTGATAATAATCTCAAGCCGGGGTCATCTGTCCATGTGTATATACATATGTGCCACACTAGACCCTGAGTAGCCTTCCCCAACCAGGTGTCCTCCAGATGTTTTAGACTACAACTACCATCAGCTATAGCCAGCATGGCCTAATGATAAAGGATGATGGGAGTTGTCAGCCAAAACATCTGGAGGGCACCAGGTTGTGGAAGGCTGACCTAGATTCTGAGGAGGAACTCTGCAGTGCTTGAATCACATGTCCCCCTTATTTACTGTGATGGCCCCTTAGGTACTGTTCTTAGAAGACTACAGGGGGCATGATTCATCTAAGATTGTGGGGAGTTGGGGGTAGGGCTTGTAAATTTCATTATAAGCTCCTCTGCTTTTCCTCCCATAAATCTAGCACTGCCTTTCTGAAGAGGACAAGTCACCCCATTCCAGCCCTGGAAATGGCAGCACAGATGTTTTGGGTGCGTCTGAATCATTCTTCCATATATTTCTCTGCTAAGATCCAATGAATGCTACCTGGTTGGGGTCCACATCATAGCCATGTTTGGTTCCAAGAGTTCTGCCCATGGCCAGATTGATCACATAGCCCACAATGGCAAGCGAGAAAGCCTTGCCAATCATGTCTTTCCACTTGCCCACCAGGGGAAGAGTAGCAGATGGGAAGCTAGAACCAAAAAGAGCAAAAAACAGTCAAGAAAAAGGGCAGCTGCAGGTGAAAACAATAGACTAAATTGGGGCATTTTTTTGTTATGTGGAAGCTACACTCAGTTCAGCCATCATGAAGGTACAGTCAGCTATGGGCAAAGATAAAGCTGTCAACTGCAACACACTGAAGGATGAATGGCAAACTTAGTTGGACCTGTAGAGAGGTCATGCCATTTAATTGGAATATCGGACTCCATAGCAAATTCCTTAAAAACTCTGAGAACCAAGAATGCCAGTCAAAGCATGAATGTTATGTAAATTATTTATGTTCACAGTGGGATGACTGTAGAGTTTGGCACAAAGTCATGAAATTGGATTCCTTTTATTTTAACTGAGGCAGTTTGGATGTGATTTCAACATATTCTGCTGCTTTTATACTTTTGTTTGATGTTTCATACATTTTTGATGTGTTTGTTTTTATTGTTTGATTATTGTTAGCTGCCTTGAATTTTTTAGGAAAGGTGGGATCATTTCAAGCAAACCAGATGATTTACCATATGCCCAGATTGCAAATCAGCCCACATTTACCATTGACTCTGCAGAATCCTCATTCAACAGCTTTGTAGTATTGCAGTGAATGTGGGTTGTGAACTGGATCCAACAGTCTACCACAACCTGCCACTCTACTGGAAACCCTCCAGACTAGGTATCTGCATCACTAAGGCGCAATCATATTTTACCTTTGCAGCATGGTTGCCAGTGTTCAACCACTCCCCTGGCTTGCAAAATACACTGGTCATATATGGATGTTTTTGATGTTTTATGGCTCCATGTCAGGGTCCGTGGCCTTAATGGAGGGAGAATACTGGCATAGGAAATATCCACAGGATCAGGCAATCCACAAAATCAAAACATCTATACATTACCAATGTTGCATGGGAACCAGCATCAAAGAGTGGCTTTGCAGTGGCCAGCAAGCCACAAAGGTATGTATGAATGAATGAATGGGATTATTAGTACTGTCAACAACCAGCACCCAGATATGAAAAACAGTTAGCAGACAAAGCAAAAACATATACGTACAGAAACATTACATCCTCGGAAGATAAACGAATAAAAAAACCAATAAATTAACAAACAAACGGCTGAAATGAAGGCGAGGATAAGGCTGCAGCAGAGGAAAAATGGTTTTCCATCGTCAGGGTACCGTGCCATGGAACCAGGATAAAAGATCCCTGTGTTAACAAGGAAGTGCGGCAAGCATGAATTGAGCACAAGGCCAAAGAACATCTATGGTCTTACTGTTGATTGGATTCAAGGTATTTCCTTAAGCATAGGAATGCAGACTTGTGTGAATCTTATTATAATTACTGTAGCATAAGGTGAGCTGTCAGATGTTTTATCCAGCAATGATTATTATGCACTTTATAATTACACTGTGCTTGTAATTCATGAATGGATTGACTCATATAAATAAAGGTTTGCAGATACTGTCCGCTTTTAGTCTGCCCTACTTTCTACTCCATTTAGAGATGTTGCAACATGGCCACTAGAATTTCTGATTCCTGTTTCCATTTGTTTTTGGAAAGGCCCACAGTTTGTGTCTATTTTCTAGCCGCCCCTTCAACATGCTTGGCTGCTAATTCTGGGAGCCAGGGAGAAGGGGAGGGAAACTGCAGCAGAGTGAATGTTTATTTTTTAAAAAAGAAGTCCTTCCACTTTTGTTGCCTCCTCCTACTGCTCACCTAGTTGCAACCATCCCCTAATTCTGCTATTTTTAGTTCCTGTTCATAGATTTCCCATGTCACATCTACTTCAGCCCCAAAGGAAAGCTTTCATTATTAAATACACTGGGATTCATGAGTTAGCACATCATTAGAATATTCCTATTCTGGAAGAGTATTGGAAAGAATAATCATCAATGCATTTACTTACCCCATATTAATATGTCCAACAATTGGCATGTCATATTTCTCAGGCATATTAAAGCTTCCAGAAACTGCAGTAGCTACTATGACCTGAAATCAAAGCATAAAAAGGGTTGAGCCTAGCAGCACTTTTTTCACCTGGTGGTGCAAACTGAGGTTTTTAACACTTTTCTTCAACAGATAAGTGTGTGTGTGTGTGTGTGTGTGTGTGAGAGAGAGAGAGAGAGAGAGAGAGAGAGAGAGAGAATTTACATTTGCATTAAGAGGGGGGAAATCCATTGGGAGTGATATATAAACACTGAGTTTTCCTGCAGACACTGAATGAATGAATGAATGAATTTAGTTAGTTAGTTAGTTATTCGTTTTCTATACCGCCCAATAGCCGAAGCTCTCTGGGTGGTGTACAACAATCAATTAAAAAACAAACAATAAAATACAGTTAAAAATATAAATAAAACATTATGAAATTTTAAAAACCAATTTAAAAAATATTCCTAAACAAGTTAATAAAACACGACCACTAAAAACAATTTACCACCCCACCATATACCATTTAATTATTAAAAGCCTCAACATAGAGGGCAGTCTTCTTAACCTGGTGCCGAAAAGATAATAGAGTTGGCACCAGGCAGGCCTCAGGGGGGAATAAATATATAGGGTGCTTCCAGAGGCTTTTATTATACAATCAACATGCCCTATCTGTGGAATTTTATGGGGAACCCAGATGTCATTATCTTCCACTTGTAACCCATGTTTTCCCTCTGCTTCTTCCATCTTTTTACTTGCAAAAAGAAAATAAATCCGTTAAGGAGAAAAAGATGGAAAGGCCGCACAACGCCCTTTGATTGGTAGTGCTGGGAGCCTTCCAACTGTAAGTATTCACAGTCCTACATAATCAGATCCACCAACTACATTTAAATGCCCAGATGCATTGGAGTACTCTGTTTACTGTTAGGACACTCCACATAAAGTCCCTATTTTGTATGAAGAAGATGGTGGTTATCTGGTAGAAAATCCAAGTATAAAATCCAAGATTCTCAAAATCCCATATGTGCTTTGCATCTAGGCACCTTTTCTTGCATCATAAGTGATACAGCAGCTGTACCCTGCATGCTGTGTCCTGTATAAAGATTCTACGAGGCATTTTCACATGTGAGAGGCTGGTTTTTGCTTCAGTCTGTTCATAATGCAAATGTAAAACCTAAATTGGCCAGAAAACTCATTTGAATTATGAATGCCTTTCTTCAGGCTGTTATTCTGCATTAATAAGGATCACACATTCATATAAATAGCACTCAAGAGGCTCAAAGCAATTTAAGCTCCATAAGTGAGAACATCCTTTAGCCTCTCTGCTTTTAAGTTTGACCATGTAGTCGAAATGCTCAAAAGATCTTCTGTAGTTTATACTCTAGCCAGGCATGTCTCAGTAGCAGCATGAAGACTGCCCTTTCTCCATGGTTCTGCCATGGAGAAAGCATGCACAAATTGGCTGCCACTATTGAAATTGGTATGTGAAGTGTGGTTAAGGGTACTTCCAGACAGACGGCTCCTAGCACTACTAATTAAAAGACATCGTGCAGCAATTCTGTCTTTCCCTGCTTAATGGATTTTTTTTTTTTCTGGTAAGAAAAAAGATGGAAGAAGAGGTGGGAAAACACGGGAAGGTAACTAATAGAAGATGACAATGTCTTTTAAAAAAAAACCGCCCCCGCCCCGAAAAAATACATGAACGAGGCAGGGCAATTGCACAATATAGAAGCCTTGTCTGGAAGCACCCTGAGTGTCCTGCGCACACAATCTCCCCCTACCCGCAAGCCTACATAACTTTTGTCTTTTCAAATATGAAGGGGGGGGGCAAGGCTCATCTCCCCCTTCCTCCAAAATAGCATTTCCTTGGTAAGGTTGACAGCTCATGAATCTTTACTCATTCTTTCCTTTTTAAACTGTAGGCAGGTTCTTATCCATGCACACTCCCTCTCCAGTGATGGAGCAAACATATACTTTATTTTAAAAAAACAAAACAAAAGGAGAGCATCAGACACATGACCCCCTTTGTCATGGAAGGCTTAGGGGGCACACTGATCAGGAAGTTCACTGACCAAGTCATGACTAATGTCCCATTGATTTCAGTGGATCTACTCTAAGTATGACTAAGTCCCACGCACAAACTTTAAGCTTTTCTACACGAGGCATTTGTTGTGTGTTTGTTCCCTACTCGTGTTGTTTATGGGTTCTTTAGACAACGTGACCCTCCAATTTCACTGCTGTGTCTAACCAGCACTTTTGGAGAGCTTTTTTAGAGCAGGGAAAGTACAGTATTTAATTGTGAAAGCAAAAGAAAGCGCAATTTCCTCTTGTGTATTTGCACTATTCTGCTATACTACAGAGCCACCTAGAGGTTATGTAGTAGAAAACCAGGAAAAGACATGCTCTTCATGCACTAACTCAGATCTTATTCCTGCGACGAAACTGAAAGTAGATACAGCAGAGTAACCACTGATTAACAGGCTCGTGTAGAAAAGCTCTTTACTGTCTCTCTTAAACAAGAACAAACAGCAACAGGAAACTCCTCAGTTCACCCAGATGCAACTAGGTCCACCGCCACCAAGTGACTGAACTGTGTTGACACTATTCACACACCTCATGGCACAGTTGCAGTGGAGGAAGTTGCAATCGAAGTGGAAGAAAGCTACAGATGCTGGGAATGAAGCTTTTAAAGGAACTGAAGATCAGTGAAGGGCTGGCACAGAGGGGGAAAGGGAGCTGCCCTCAACACTCCATCATTCTCTGTCCACTGACAGACACCCTGTTCCTCTAGCAACTCAAGAGGTTGTCAAGAGGGAACTCTTGACTCTCTTCTTCTTGCCAAGGTTTTGATCCCTTGAGCCCTGATTTGAGCAGATTAAATATGATACTGGAGCACAGGGACATGAAAATGCAATGCTAGCCATAACCTCAGTATGGCTAGCATTGCCATAAACCTTACTGTATTTTTTGTGGCTTTCCCTCTGCTGTTAATTATTTAGTTATTCTCTTGGTCTGTTCAGATCATTTCCATGATGCCCTTTGGCAAGACGTTCAGGGTGCCACCAGCTCACACAGCATGCTGAAATGCCAATGCAAATAAAAATCTCTGCCCGGCACTCAGGCACACATCCCTTAGGAGGGCATTCCATAAATGGGGTACTATGTCCACGAAGACCACCTGTCTGATTTCGGATGCTGAGTGGAGGGCCTGAGATGATGATAGCAGTATTTGGGCAGGCTCATATGGCCAGAGGCAGTCTTTTAGGTCCCCAGGTCTCAAGCTGTTCACTTAGAACAGTGGTTCACAACTATATGCATCTAGTTCAGTGAACAGAGTTCTTTCTGGAGTCTTATGGTGCATAGATTTGGCTTGGAGAAAAATACTATAACAATCATTCCAACAAGTCCATTAGGAAATGTTTTATGCAGAAGCACTGCTGTGTTTTTCATGGATCCCCATCATGGAATTCTCATTTTCTCAGCACATCTGTACATCTTAGTTTTTGAAACTAGAGTAAATGCTACTTTTCCTTCTACCCTGTATCCACCACCACCACCAGCACTCACATACAGTAGAGTAAAGTGGGTGTAAGATGTTCCCATATTAGAGCAGTACGGCTCATTTCACATCACTGCAATTGCAAACTTTGGAATGATTGCAGATTGTAACCAAAGACAGTGTCTGCCCAAATCTTTGCATTTCCCACAGCTCTAATTACACCAGTGCTCCCTGGGTGTCAGCACGTACATTGGCCTCCTGCCTTCCCAGTCACCTGAGGCATGTAGGCATCTTACTACAGCTTCCTGTCTTATCACGTTTCAGTTAATGTACATTTCCTGCTGTATAGTCCGAGGATGTTTTTACCCAGACATGAGTCAAGGTTAACCTGAGCCTGCCAATGCATTTTTCTTCAGTGATCTTGACTGGCCAGGGTCACCTTGTCTGATGAAACATTTGAGAGTGCAGGTGTGCATTGCTGATGAATACAATAGACATATAGGTCAGCAGTAGAGTTAGCATCAGCAATAGGTTTGAGAGGCTGCAGATGAACAACATCCCAGTACTTTTAATATCAAACCACAACATAGGCCTGTTTGTCACTGGCATGTGTGCATCAGGGGCACAAACCAGGTACTTCTAACACTAGGAAAGCACACTCACATGCAATGGATTGGCTACTTCAGGCATTTCTCTTCAGTTCAGGCAAGCACACTAGTGCTGGAATAACAGCAAGCAATCCCATGGTCCTTTTCTATATAAATAGGGCTACCTCCCAATGGATGTTACTGCAGATGGACCGAGGCCATCACCCAGTAGTACCCAGCTGTGATTTTGACCTTGTGCCTCTCCTGATTCTACCTTCAGCTTCCAACCCAGACCTTCCAACAGTTGCTTTCACATTCTGCTGCTTCAGCTTGCAGTTTTCTTGGAATCTGGTCCTGCTAGGGTCTTCCTTAGAGTAGCCATGAGCCCTGCTTTATGGAGGACAGACCTCTATTTGAAGACACTTTCTATTTGGAGGGCTGTCCAATCCAAGTCTGGTTTAAAGATAAAGAACCATAAGAAGGGAGAGCAGGGAGTTTGAAGTCGCCCATCCACAGCTGGACAGCAGACTGAGTAGGCACACACAGGTCACCTGGTCACAGTCTCCCCCACTGTGGTGAAATGTACTGTATTTCTATTTGAATTACAGACTTTATTTCTTAATTTGCATGCATCTATACATATAAATTAGCACAGGTATCCCCAACATGGCACGGGTGCCATGGCACCTGCAGGGACCTTAACGGTGACCATGAAGCTCTCCACTCCCTGCCCCCTTTAAAAAGCTATGCTGACTTCCCCCCCCCTCTGTCTAAACATGCATAGGATTGCACTCTCAGTGGACTACACTTCATCAGATGCAGTGAATTCTAATCCACAAAAACTTATACCATGATAAATTTGTTAGCCTTTCAGATGCTACATTTGGTTGTTTTTGCTGCAACAAACTAATAGCTGTATGTTTATTGTGCAAAAGAGTAAAACAATCTAAACATTTGGAAAGCCCCCAAGAGATCTCCAGTGTGATCGGAGGCAAACCTTGAAGCAGAAAACTTGAGTGTAATATCTCACACAGAAGTGAATTATTACAACAATTTCCTCCTTGGGTGTATTTTGGACCACACTGTTCCCTCAATAGTCAACAGCTCTTTTATAAATTTATCTCTGCGTCTGAAGAGAAGGGAGGGCACTGGACACAATGAGGGCTCTAACCACTTGGATAAAAGGCAGGGGAAAGGAAGTGCTTAGGATCTGCTACTTACTATAATGATCTCCATGGGAATGGGGACTCGGATCTTCTTCATGTATTTCATATTCAGCTCTTTCACAATGATCAGGAGCACAATGCTAATCAAGGCAAACACCAGGGAGGCCACATTGGTCTTAGGCAGGTTTTTGCAAATATCGATAAAGGTCTAGGGGGAAGAAAAACAAGAGAAGAATTAAGTAAGAAAATGAGAGGAAGAGGCCTCCTCAACATGCCAGCAGGACTGGAAGATGTGCCATGGCATTTGCTCACTCAGACGCAAAGGGTTGTATCCAGTGTTAGACCCATTCATTTCAATGGATCTCCTTTAAGTAGGTCTAACATTGGATACAACCCAATGATGGCACATCAGTGGCTGTTATTTAGCCTGGACGTCTATATCTGACAGTAGTAGCCAGCACTCCACGCTGCATAAGGAGGTACAATCCCTGCAGTAGTAGCTAACTAGGGATTAATTATAGGGTCAGTAAATTGGGCCTGACCAGACAGGATGCCTTTAATCTGACCTGTTGTTTCCAACAACCGCATCCAGCTGAGACTTTAGAGGAAGGTTCAAGGGGCTCACAGCAGGAAACTGCGGACTCCATAACTCTATGAAGGCTTTCTCCTAATCCCTTATAATTACAATGTGGTAGAATTAATTGTAACTCTTGTTATTTTTGTGCACATTCCCTAGTATTACAAGATACTGAGAATACTCCTGTACCTTTTAAGAGTTGCCTAGAAGAGAAAAAGTCTCACAGGTGCAACTTCTCCTGTCATGCAGCAGGGAAAAGGCATATCGAGCAACAGTTTCCTTTTTGTGCAAGATTAATCTTATCTTGTGTTTTGAGGAAAGGAGAAGAAAAGCATCTCCCATCACTCATTGTTGCATTTATTTTCATTCCTCACATTTATACAACAAGCCAACTCTTGCAGGGCCCAACCAGTTTACATTTAACTGGGGGCATAAATCATTAATATCTTTCCAGATTGATTTACAGGTCGCTACAGCATAAGCTGGCAGGTTTGGCCAATAATCATACAATTGTTCTCATATCACTCACTTACATAGACAATGGCAAGGGGCCCTGTGTAGGATTCAATCTTCACGCCAAAGATGTACTTGAGCACTGAGATCAGGATCTGTAGGCCAGCAGCCGTCATGAAACCCCTGATGAAGGATTCTGAAAGGTAGATAGCAACAAAGCCAAACTGCACGAATCCCAGGCATATCTATGGACAGACAGACAGACATGTCAGATGGCATGGTGAGTGGAACATCTCAGAGGGATAACCTGCAGTTCATACCAATGTCCAGAGCAGTCTTTGGTATGTGGAAATGAATGCTGTAGCCTGTAACTCTCCCAAGAGGGATTTCCTCCAGTGTAGGAGTATGGCACAAAGCCAATGTATGTGATCCCTCCCTGCTGCTGGAGGGATGAGGTAACAGGAGACAAGGTAGGGCAGGGATCTTCTTGGCCACACCAACATGCAACTGTGGTTTAATTCTTGGAAAGAGCATTCCTGTTACATCTGTGACTTATATTTGCAGCTTCACACATTACATAGCAAACATGATATCAGCAGGAGTGCGTACCTTGTAGCCCTCTAGATGTTGTTGGATTGCAATTCCCATCAGCCCTCGTCAGCATAACCAGAGGTGAGGGAGTTTCTGTCCAACAACATCTTGAGGGCCACAAGTTGCCCACCCCTGTTATACAGGAAAAAAAGAAGAAAAGCATCTCAATCACTCGTTACATTCATTTTCATTCCCCACATTTATACAGTAAACCAACTCTTGCAGGGCCCAACCAGTTTACATTTACCTGGGGGCATAAATAATTAACATCCTTCCAAGTTGATTAGCATGTCGCCACAGCTTAAGCAGGCAGGTTTGGGCAATAATCACATTATCAGTCTCATATTCCAAATAGATGACATACACACATGAACATGTGTACATCTGTGAAGTTATCTGGGGACCTGGCCCAACCAGACTACCCAGATGTGTTTCCAAATGGGGGTGTTTAAAGGCACATGTTCATGTGTATATGTCATCCATACAGGCAGCCATCTTGTTTTCCACATTAAATTGTGTTATTGTTTACACACTGAGGTAACAAGCTATCTCTAAGCCTTACCCACTGACAAGGGCTGTATTCATCAGGCACACAAATCTATCCATTCTGCTTTCTCTGATTAAGGAGAATGCAAATTTCAATATGCAACTACAAAAGTGACTGCTACATATAAACTTATCTTCCACTATAGATGTTCAACTAGTAGCTGAAAAGTGTAGAGAGTGTAAAAATGATCTTACAGCTACTGTATTTCACAGAAGAATTCAGACCTCAGTGTACCCTGAATTCAGGCAAAAGATACGGTGGTCTAAAAAACTGCAAACCATTGCAGTGTGCAGCATCAAAGTAATGTTGTGGAAGAAAACAGATGAAAATCATAGCATCCTTGCAAACCCTATTGATCAATCAATCAATCAATCAATCACTAAAATTGTAAATAGGCTTGATTCTTCCAAATGCTGGAATAGTCATCCCTTTGCTTTCCCTTCTGTTCAAACATGAGTAGCTAATGTCCAACTCCATGCGAGGCTGGCTGGACATTCTACACCAGAGATGGGGAACCTCCAGCCTAGACCAAATTTGGTTCACCAGACCAACTAATTTGGCCCTTGGGGCCTCAGGAGAGACCTCTCCCTGAATCTACGTAGTTCTGAATATAGGGCATTCTTACCTGTATTATGGCTGTCAGACAAGCCAAGGTGGCAGAGATCTCCAGTCTTGCTGCTTCCATGGCTGTGTTGTTAATCATCATCTCATTGGCCGTTTGGTTGAAATACTGGAATTCAGAATCAGGAGCCAGCTCATGGCAGACACTCCCCACAATAATACTAATGACCGCAAAAGTGCCTGTCGGAAACACACACACACAAAGGTTGGCTTATGTTTTCATGCAGAGCATCTTCTCATGTATGTGGGGACAGTTTCTGCTGATCTGTAGATGGCTGAGGATTAGGGTATCCAGATGTCCTACTGTACAGAGGACAGTTCTCTATTTGAAGGGCTGCCCGAGGACAGTCTTCTATTGGAAGGTGTCCTCTATTTGAAGGGCAGTCCAGTCCAAGTCCAGTTTAAAGATAAAGACCCATAAGAAGGGAAAGGTGGGCAGCTTAAAGTTACTCATCAACAACATCTAGACAGCAGGCTAAGCAGGCACACAGCTCACCTGGTCACAGTCTTCCCCACTATGGTGAGAGGTATTGTATTTCTAATTAAATTATAGTTATTATTTCTAAATTTCCATTTATACATATTAATTAGCATATGCAAAAGTTATGCAAATTGGTGTCCTTTTTTGTCCTCTTTTTTGGTGATGTGTTTTCTCTTTTTTGGCTGTGAGCAAGTGGCCACCATATTAGAATTGCAAGTCTGTATAGATCAAGGGCCCAGATTGAACTATCCAGCAGACTAATCCACATGACATATGGGTGGCAAGACTGGCAACAAGGGGATAGATGGAAGCTAACTGGTGATTGATTGATTGGTACAGTAATACCTTGGATTGCAAGTAACTTGGTTTGAGAGCGTTTGAGATACAAGCGACGTCTTGCAATACAAGTACTGTAGTACAGCTTAAATTAAAAATCTCTGTACAATTTTTTTTGGGGGAATTTCGTTTTGATACAAGAGTGTTTGAGATTGCAAGCACGTTTCCGGAACGAATTATACTCTCAATCCAAGGCATGACTATCTGTATAGAGTGACCTATGGGTTAGTTTTTTCTCAGCCTCACAATCATTTCTTGAAATCGAGGCTCTACAACAAGGGTGGGGAACTTCTTTACGGTGGGGGCCCAAATTGCCCCCCACAGAGCCCTCTGTACTAGACCAGATTATTTAAGTAGCTTTGATTGGCTGGAGGAATCCAAGGCTGGGGAACCTCCATGAGGTTCTCTATAGTCATTTCACTAATCAGCTGGGATATCAAACTGGAAAAACCCCAGTCAATATAGTAAAGCTCATGGAGGTAAGAATACATACAGAGGGTTGGATCAAGATTTAGTTGTACTTAGAGAAGACCCATTTAAATCAGTGGGACTTAAGTTAGTCATGACTAACGTAGTTCCCATTGATTAAAATGGGCCTATTCTAAGGGCTATTCCATTATAACTAGATCTGGATCTAACCCAATAAATACATATACAGTAATACCTTGGATTGCAAGTAACTTGGTCTGAGAGCATTTTGCAACACAAGCAAATTTTTAAAATAAATTTTGACTTGATAAACGAGCAAGGTCTTGCAATACAAGTAGTGTAGGGATGTAATCGCTCGCTTCGAGCGGGTGTAGCGGGCCGAAATCGGCCCCGCTCACGCCCACCAGAGACTCGCTTTGATATAAGAGTGTTTTGGATTACAAGCACGGTTCCGGAACGAATTATGCTTGCAATCCAAGGTATTACTGTATGTGCATTCAATTCAGCCACTAAAGTGGAAAATGTGATCTTACCTGGGACCATCTGATGAACACCTCCTAGCAAGAAATAGGTTATCAGAGGGAAGAAGGAAGAATAGAGTCCATTGATCGGAGGTAGGTTGGCTAGCAGAGCAAAGGCCATGCCTGAAAAATGCAAGTGAAGAACACATCAGATCTGTCATCCTAAAAGGTGGCTTGCTATGCTCAAGTCTGTATTATGCATACAACATGCCATTTACAGCATAACAGAATATGCATTGCATGGCGATGGCATTTCAAAAGATGCTACAGACATGCACAGAAGCTAATCATAGCAGTAGACCCAACATGGCACCATCATTCTATCACAGGGGTGGGGGAACCTTTTTTCTGCCAAGGATCGCGTTCACTCAGGGGTATTCTGGTAAATGCCACATGCTGGCAGTGGGCGGGGCAGAAGCCAAAAGTGGGTGTGGCACCCTTCTCTCTCTCTCTCTCTCTCTCTCTCTCTCTCTCTCTCTCTCTCTCTCTTCCCCCTCTTCCTTTGCCAGCATGCTGTTGGGAGAGGGACAAATCACTTTTGCCAGAGGTCTGAACCAATTGCTTCCAGAGGGCTTTTGAAATTAGGCTGGGGGCTGCATAAAATTAAGTCCTAGGATTTAAGTTGCCTACCCCTGGTTATCAAAAAGGTTAGGACACAGAGAAGGAATTATGAACAGGTGACAGACAGGTGCTAGGGGTGACCACTGCAAACAACCACACTCAAAAAGCAGGCTAAGGGTGCAATTAATGTTGTCATAATAGAAAATTATACATTTGGTGATATATAGCAAGCTCCATACACAGACAAGATGCCTATATGGATCCATGTTTCAGCGCCTGAGTGCATACATTTTTAAATCCCCATATGGAATAGCCTCATCACTACAAGTTCATGGGGAAAGTAAGGTATGTGCCAGGGCACCATGTCAATGCCCATACCCTAGAAGGATCTGCTCACATGATTTTTCCTCTCTTTTGAGGGAGTTAGACTATGTGTGTCAGAATTCCCAAAGGCTGCAGCTACACATGGGAGAGTTTTCAGTGTACGGACAGAATAATAGGCCATTTTTTTTTTTTAACAAAGGTACCTAATTAAATGTTTGAATAATATGGATAAGGCAATATTCTCTCACCTTGAGGCACTTGAATAGTCCCAGCACTGATTCCACCAAGGACATCAGGCACAATGTAATCTTTGATTTTGTATTTTGGAAGCCATACAAGAATGGGAAACAGGCTGTACAGGATGAGTTTGAGTCTGGATGGTGAACATCTGGAGAGAGAAAAAGGGGGGGGGGAAGCAGACATGGCATTGATAGGAAATATTTCCACTATTAGATTTCTAGTGTAAAATGTTAAGGGGACTGCTGATTGCTCATTACCTAAGAACTCATGCAGAGCAAAGAGCTGCTGTTTTGGTCTCATGGTTTTCTACACCCACATGGTGCTGGCATGAATAACAGAGGCACAACGGAAACAATGCATCACTCCTATTATTCATAATTAGCCTCTCATTATGTTTAGTGCAGTAATGGGTCAGTACCCCGTTATCCCAGCCTCCATCAAACTCTGGAGAACGTGATTCCTGGTTAAGTTCTGCTGATGATGTTTGCCCAGATTTGTTTTTTTTAAAGTTGTGACACACACCAAAATTAGGATCCTATGTCCAAACCAAAACAAATTTTGGTCAAATCGTTATACCTAAGACGTTACTGGGAGACTAAACACAATGAGTGTAATAAGCTACTGCATTATTAGCTCAAGCAGCCCTAGTACAACCTGCTCAACGGATTAGCTAATAGAACAAAGTAATCTTGTGTGGCCTACTTCAGCAATGGGACACAAGAAACAAACAGGATATAACTGCACATTTAAGCACTTAACAGCCTGATCCTATGAATGTTTACTCCAAACAGAGTCCTATTGCTTCAACATAACTTCCTCCCACAGCTCCCTTGTAGCGAGACAGACCATTGGCCCCTCGAGCCCAGTACAGGCTGCTCCTGACTGGCAGTAGCTCTCCAGGGACTCAGGCAAAGGTCTTTCCCCTCACCTGACCATTAACTGGATTTGGGACTTTCCACGCGCAAAGCATGTGCTCTACCGCTGAGTTATGGCCTCACCCCAAGTGTGCATGAGATGGCAGCCTAATGTGCCAGTCCTATCATTGAGTAATGCTGGCTGGACAAAGAGAGTTGCCACAAAATCCTTGATGCCATAATCCCTTCAAGCCACAACGGCAGTTGCAATGGCAGAGGAAGAGCCATTGTTTTATTTATTTATTTATTTATTATATTTATACCCCGCCTTTTTTCCTGCAAGGAACCCAAGGCGGCTTACATAATCATCCTCCTCTCCATTTTATCCTCACAACAACCCTGTGAGGTAGGTTAGGCTGAGAGTCAGTGACTGGCCCAAAGTCACCCAGTGAGTTTCATGGCTGAGCGGGGATTAATCCCATTGTTGTTGTAATCCCATGTCAGTCTAAGTGCTACACCATTGTAACTATGATGGTGTCAGGGGGAATAAAGTGAGCAGAGTTGGGGGGGACGGTGGTAGGGACTGGAGAAGTGACCAGCTTCCCATGGCTAAGACCCACTTTCCCCCACCAGCATAAAGTGACAACAGCAAAGCAGCTGTCTTCGCTAAATACATGCCAACCAGGATCCATCAAGAGCCCAGGATGACTGGTCCCTGCCCCCCCTTGCTGCCCTCCCTGTCCTCCCTCTGCCTCTACCCCTAGCCACAATGGAATATAAGATTCTTACTAACTCAGCCACCAGTCATGGCACAGCATCAGGAGTATGTAATCCTCAAAGCAACATAGCTTACATATATCATGCTATAGAGCTACTTCACACTGATTCCATAGGACTAGGAGCAAACAAGTAGGGATTTGGGTAATGGGGAACTTTGAGGAATGGGCACCATGTTAAAACAATGGATGGGGATCAATAAAAGCTTGGTTTTGTGTGCTTCAGCAATGTCTTAGTTCTGCCTTCCCCAACCTGGTGCCCTCCAGATGTGTTGGAGGAAAAATCCCAGCATCCCCCAACACATCTGGAGGAAACCAGGTTGGGGAAGGCTATCTTAGTTCTAAGGAGGCTTAGCAGGTAACAACTCTCCTCCATCCTGGTTGTTACTCAGCTCAACTATCTGCAGGATGGGTCACACAAAACGGGAGAGAGGCCCTAGGGCAGGCATAGGTAGACTCCAGGCAGGTGGGATCTACTTTGTTTTTTCACTAGAACCCCAAAGTCCATCAATTAGAAGCATGTGCAAAACTCTGTGTGTGTGTGTGTGTGTGTGTGTGTGTGTATGTATGTAAGGGAGGGGGCGCATTAGAAACAGATCCAAAGTGGTGGCTCGAAGATGGAGCCAATTGCTTACTGCACCCCATGAGCCATACAATAGGATGACTATAAGTACAAATCTACATCTGAATTATTACAGATCAGAGATTCTAACATCCAAATTTAGGGGGGAAGCCTTTTCCCTTTTGCCATTGCTAAACAGTTGGGAGCCCGAAACCCCTGCAAAATGTTCAGTGCAAAATGTCTACTATAAAATCTCCAGTGCTCTACCAGTAGGTAGGTCCCAATTTACTTTCTGTCCACCCTGCCCTTTGGCGTTCTCAGCTAGGGATGTACAGATTTTGTTAAATTTGTTCAATCTGTTTAGCAGATTGTCAGGCATCTTTTGTTCCATCATGTCACCTTCTAGCTGCTAGAGCATGAGGAAGGTTGAGGGGAAAGGCTGAAACATCTCACGGACTCCCCTATGGTTAGCATTGGTGTGATAGATAAACCACAGAGTTGGCCTGCACATGGAGTGTGTGTGCGGGAGAGATGTACAACAAGGCCTGATGGGAAAATAACTGGCAGATTATTTCTGGCAGTCAACCAAAGGAACACTGAGAAGGTGTGGCTAGATGGGATGAAAGGGGCTGGGCAAAAATCAAGGCATCATGTGGCCCAGTGAAGGCTGAGTGTGGCCACAGGTCCTTGCACCACTCACCCTGGCTATGGCCAGTAGACTGCCTAGGTGTGTGTTTTGTTTCCTGAACCTCTGCTGTTCCATTGAGCTGCAACTGCACATAGAGTCCCCCCTCCTCTTTGGTACCAGGCTATATGGCTACAGTTGTCCCATGTGGGGCTGCTGGGGAGGGGAAGTAGTGGCAAAGGTTTGGTGCCTGAGAGACTACAAAAGCCCCATCCTGAGCTTCTCTTCTGTCTCTGGCTGTGTGTTGGTCTATAGAGTGGTTGGCATGAGTTCTATTCCTGCTGCCCAACCTTTTCCATCTAAACATGATTGTCATCGAAAGCTGGACGTTGCCTTGTATTAGTTGCATTTTTGTCTTCTGGTGTGCACATACGTTGCATTCAGAAGGTCCCAGGTTCAATCCCTGGCATCTCCAGGTAGGGCTGGAAAAACTCCTGCCTGAAACCCCATAGAGCTGTTGCCAGTCAGTGTCAACAATACTGGGCTAGATGGACAAATGGTAAGGCAGTTTCCTGTGTTCCTACATTCTCTTCTTTCTCGCTGCAATGCTCTTTCTCACTGAGCTACTGAATAGCTTTCTCCACTGAGCTATGGGGTTGCCTCCTGTGACCTTGCTCCCACTGTGTGTGCTGCCACCTTCTCTCTCTCTCTCTCTCTCTCTCTCTCTCTCTCTCTCATAAAATGCCTGTTCTCCTCTCACAGACATATATCTGTGCAATGTTAGTAGCCTTTGTGTGTCTAGAATCCTTGGACTTACACTGAGGCTTGAATTCCACTGCCTGGGCAGCCTTTCATCTAGGTTCCCTGTGGCTGTGCAGTCTCCTTTCCAGTTACTGCTGGGCCATTGAGCAGAGTTTGCTATTATGATTGGAATAGCAGCTCTTCCAATCTTCTCCCCCCTCCCCCGGCATAATGGTAGCTGTATATAAGCTGCTGGTGTTCGGGCTATCAGGTGATTCAAGCCCCTATCTGGGAAGGCCATGGTGCTTGCTGCTGCCAGAATCAGCTGCTGCCTTCCTACTGAGTGGGCTATGGCACTGTGTTGCTCACTGTGATTAGTATGGCGGTCCTTCCTTCTCTGATGGGCCTGGTTCTTTCCCTGGTTTGGCTGTTGTCCACATTTGAGCTACCAGGGCATTCAAGCCCAAGACTGAGGGGAGCCCTGGAACATATGGCTACAGCAGGGATGGGCAACTTGTGGCCCCCCAAATGCTTTGGCCTACAACTCCCATCATCCCTCACCATTGGCTATGCTGGCTTGGGCTATTGCTCTCTTAACTTGTGAGCTATGGGAAGTGCTAGAGGTTCTTCCTGGTGGTATGCTTGCGGCTTGTGTGAGAAGGAAAACATGGAATGGGACAAGGGACTTCATTGTGGCATACCTGCAAAGCGGCAGCCACCTTAATTGGGCCATAGGATTGGCCCACCTACTGCATTTATTTTAATGGGGTTTAAGCATGTCTGTTCTCACAAGTACTTTGCCCAAGGTAGCACAAGTACTTTGCCCAAGGTTCCTTAAGTGCTGAAGCAGTCGTGTCATGTGAAACTTTCACTACGGGATCATGCAATCCCTTCTCCTGCTTTCTGATGTTTTGTGATGGTGGTCATGGTGCATCAACCACAAAAACTTGAGCCTGTGGTGGAAACCACTACTCATCAAGCCACTTCATCGACAGGGAGAACACAGGCAAAAGGCAATCCAAGTTGAAAGAATAAGCAGCCCACCTGACCACAGCAGGCAAAGAAGTGGTGAGAATCAGCCCTCTCTTTCTCTCAGTTGCATTTGCAGCTTGAGCAGACTGCCAAGTTCAATATGAAAAGCTTCAAGCTCATTTTAATGTGCAGTTTTCCATATTAAAGTGAATGGCTTTACTATCAGCTCCAGTTTTGCTGTGTTCAGGCTTGCTGCATTCAAATATGCCAGACAAAAAAATAAGTGGCAATGACTAAGGCTACCACGACTCTTCATCAAGCACTAATGTATCCAGTGGTACATATGCCATTGGACCAGGTTTTCTTGGATTAGGAATCTAAAGTAGCTATGAATGTATTTTCTCCCTTGGGTGGCACTGTTTGAACCATCTGAAGTCATTCAGATAAGTTTAGGGATGAGCGTGGAGCTCGATTGGGGGGTGGAAGTCTGGCGAATTTGCCGGGCTCGACCCCCTGAGCTCCGCTTGCCCTACCTTTTCCCTGGCTTGACTCGCATTCTCACGAGCCGAGCCAGGGAAAGCGACTTCCAGGTTCCAATGTTACGTTTTTATGTAGAAAATGGCCAAATTTACACAAATTACAGCCAAATTTGCACAAATTACAGCTAAATTTGAACAAATTACAGTTAAATTTGTGCAAATTTGGCCATTTTCTTCAGAAACAACGTAGAGCCGGGAACCCAGAAGTCCGGCGAGTGCCTCAACTGGCGCTCGCACTCAGCTCGGTTTGCACGCTGCGAGTCGAGTGCCGGGCGGGTCGCCCATCCCTAGATAAGTTATTCTTTTGGCAGGATTCCACAGCTCTGACCATGTAAGAGCCCATTCAGTCACATTGGGTGCCACCCCAATCTAAAGTCAACATGGGAATTGCTGTGTACTCCAAAGTAATGCGTCCAGTTTACTTAAGTAATGCTTTCTTCACTATGCCTTCTCCCAGCCGACATCTAGGGAATGTGTACATCCACCTAAGTCAGACAGTGCAAGAAATATACCTACTGCTGAGAACACAAATACTCTAGCTTAGCTTCCCCAACCCGGCACCCTTCAGATGTGTCGGTCTACAACTCCCATCATCTTCAGCCAGAATGGCCTGGCTGGGGATGTTGAAAGTTGTAGACCAACACATCTGGAAGGTGCCGGGTTGGGGAAGGTTGATCTAGTTCAGGGCTCTCCAACCTTGGGTCCCCAGATGTTGCTGGCCTAGCAGCTTCTAGCATACCCAGCCAGCATGGCTAATGGCAAGGGATTCTGGGGGCTGTAGTCCAGCAACATCTGGGGACCCAACGTTGGAAAGCCCTGATCTAGTTCCTATGCCTGACTGTCAGTTGCTTATTTCCTGTGCTTGCATTGTGATTTTATAAGTATTTGTGTGTGCATTTTAGGGTGCAATCCTATGCATGTTTAGACAGAAAAAAGGCCTACAACTCCCAGCATGCCCCAGCTGGCTTTTTTTCTGTCTAAACATGCATCTTTATTGCACTAAGTGTTCTTTGCACTCCTTGCATTCCTTAGATGCAAATCTAAGCAGATCCCTTCTACCACCAGTTTAAAGTATGGTTAGAAGGTCAAGTTGGAACTGTGCATCCAGCCATGCATATGACACACCTCCTGACATTAAATACTTATATACAGTATAAGGTCTAAATTTAATTAACTATCTGCCTATGTATACTTGTAAAACAGGCCTCCAAACCAAAGCAGGAAGTCTACTGTAGGCAGCGTCATCTGGGAACTGTATGGAGAATGTGTTCCATCATACAACAGAGTAGCATCCACCAAGTTCCCAAACAATGATTCATTGCCAGTGTGAAGACCACAATGGCTATCATATACCGTACTAATAGCAATCTCAATTCTCCAAGTGCCAGCCCTTATGTAGGCAAACCTGCATTCTCTATCCACAAGAGGGAGGTATCAGTAGGCTCGGGGGAGCCCCAAAGTCTGCAAAAGTACCCCAAAAATGGTGGTGGTGGGGAGGACTGAAAGGGTGGGGACCCAAAAAATATCCCAATGAGGACTGAGTGTGCCTAGTGATCAAAAATGTTGACTGATTGTTGAGGGAAGAAATCTGGAAAACTGGATGGGAGGAGGAATGGAATGGAGTATCCAGAATAGGAGCATTCCATGTTGCAACATTTTGTTACCCACTTGCTGTTTCCTATCATAGACAATCAGTGGGACAGGAAAAAGCAACTTCATAGACTACATTTATGTGTGGGTGTGCCTGCAACAACTTTCTGTCCCCAACCTGGTGCCCCTTCAGATGGTTTGGACTACAACTCCCACCAGCCTCAGCTAGCATGACTGATGGGGGTGAATGCTGAGGGCTGTATACCAAAGCATCTGGAGGGCACCAAGTTGGGGAAGGCTGGTCTGCCTGAAGGGTTCTGTGAGTAAAGGTGGCGTGTGGCATAGGCCTCACAAAGCAGCATGAGGCCCTGAAGTAGCTGTATCTTCTGCCCCTTTCCAATACACACACACACACACACACACACACACACCTTTGTCAATGATGCACTGTGAGGCATATGGTTGATGGACAGATCAAAACTCACCTCTCACTCTGACCATTTTCTAACTGACCACAAATCTCTGCTCTCCCCCTCAACTCCTCCCTTTCCCATGTGTGTGTGTGTAGTCTTTTAGACTGTAAGCCCCAGGGCAGGGCCTCTGTCTCATCTATTTTGTTTTATGTACCACACCTTGTTTCTCTACACGAACTAATAGGAATAATAAATATAACAAGAAGAAATGATATGGCATCTGGGGAACCCTCTTGCAGAAGGTGTCACTGTGGTTATTCTTTTCTCCCCTTTTTGAAATGGTTAGAACTGTACATAGGAACTTTGTTGTGCCTAGCCCCCATATAATGCCACAATGCATCAGTGCGTAAAATTAACCCAGGTCTTCTTTGAAGTTATAAAGGACCAAGAACTTGTTTTTTAAATATATATATATATATATTAAAGGTTAGTGTGACAAGAGTATGAAGATTTGCCTGTGACTGGCATAAATACCTTCTTGAGCATCAAGATTACCTTATCCTGTTAAAATATTCCTAATGTGTATTGGTGTGTTTTTTAATCCAAGACTAAGCCAGATTTCTTAGAGGATGTTTATCAATATTAATATTCCTTCATTCCTGAAAAAAGCATTATATTTCGTCATTAATAAATAAAGCCAAATAGCAGGCGACAACGGCAGTGAATTAGTACAACCAGTTCCCTTATCTGCATCTGTAATGACGTTCTTCTGATGCCGAAAGTCGGAAAAGTGATTTGTATTTGCACAGTTTTCTTATTCTAATCTTTCTTAGCTTTGGCAATGGAAACATATTTGCCTGTTATTGAACAATTAAGAACAAACCCTTCACATCAAAAAAGAGAAGAACCAGGAATAAGATGTTCCTTATTTTCCACTTCCGTTTGATGCCTGATAACCTTTGGATATCTGGTCCTGCCAAGACCAACTAGGCATCACTGCTTCAATTGCAAATTCTGTATGAGAATTTGCTGGAAAATGTCTCTGTTCAGTTTCATTTCTGAATGGGAATACTGGGATTAAGATGAGCCTCTTTGCTCCTGGTTCACACTAACCTAAGTTATGGGTTAAATTGGACTTAGTAATATGTCATTCCAAGTTTCTCTTGCTCTTTGCCTCTCTTGATATTTATTTCTTTAGATCTTTTAACTTAAAAAAAAAACCCTGGGAGACTGGCATACTGCAAAGCAAAGTGCTACCCTCCAGCACCATCTTTATTTTGGTTCATAATGTTTTGGGTTTCTAAGTCAGGCTACACCTCTGCCTTGTATTTAGGTTCAAGCTACTTTTCTTTCAGTCTCCCCTATTTGCCTTCTGGGAAAGGAGTATTTTGTGATCAGCCATGCCCACTATAGCAACCATTTTAAGAATGGGTAAGCCCCAGTGATAGCAGCCATTTTGTGAGAGCACCCACAACACTCTCAAAGTTCAGAATGTGCCTACTAAACCAAAAATAGAACCACTGTTCTGTTGGATAGTTCACCATTAAGTACCAGACTGTACATAAATCTAGAATGCATGTTTACATTACAACACTAAATTTATAGCATTCCACATACCTGAAAAGATTCTTTATTTTCTCTCCAAGGGGATAAGTTCTACTTTTCCTCTCAAACTCTTCATCAAAGTAGTTGCAAGAATAAGCTGGACGGTTGATGACATAACGTGGACGAGCTTCATTCATCTTTGCTTCTCTAAACCCTTCACCCCAAAATGAAAAGGAAGTAACTGGAGTGAGAACTGAGCATCACCAGGAGAAAGACCATCAGTGAGGTAGGCAGCTCCTCTTATCCTCATTTCCAATAAGCCTGGCTTCTAGATACCAAAGTCCCACCCCCTTTCCAGCCCCTTCCTGCAGAAGGAGCAGGCTGGGCCTCTCTTGAGGCACCATTGCCTCATGGCAGACTGCATGGATTTTTAATAATCAATTATGTTATAGTGATGTGGGAGGTGGGGTGAGTTTAAGAAACATGCACATGGCCAATCGTCAGGTAGCTGTGCATTGTAATCATGACTCTGCCACTGTATTACTATTTAGCCTTGGGCCAGTCACTTGGCTTTTTTCTACCATGAAGAAAATAGGGTTAGTGATTGCAAGGGTGAATCAGCATGCTCTTACAAAGATGTATTGTGTTGTAGTAAGACTTCACACATATTTTAGAACCTCTAAAGTTTCTGCTGCTGTGCCTTGTAGATCCCACCCCACAGAATCCTGTAGTTTCACCTCTGTTATGTGTATGTTCAGAGCAATTGCTCTGAGTGTGTTATAGCTGAGAACTACAACTCAATGAATATGCTGTGGAACTAAGGACAATACAGAAATATAACAATTTGACCTATTTTAATTATAATAATGCCAGCCATTCCTGTTCTACCAGTCCTACGCAGTATCAAGGTGTTTCCAGCACAGGTAATAAATAAACTCCTCGAAGTGCAGGCCTTAGTATAAACAAAGCTATCAAAGGAGGGGAAAAGAGCACTTTTGCAAGCTGATAAGTGTGGGGGTGGAGTGGAAGAATATTCAGTAATAGAACAAGGATATGGATCATTATTTTAGTATTGCACTTAAGCACTTAGTGCTTAGGAATTGCACTTAAGCCCGTTATTTTAGTATTGCACTTAAGCATTTGCAGCTGGGCAAATGAGCAGTGAAGGAATTATTATAAAGGATATACATAAATTATGAAGCAATTGTGGATGTTGTTGCATGGCTAACATACTTAGGACAGATTCATCTCATGGGGTGACTCCATCAGTTGAAGCTGGGGTTTTACTATCAGATAAGGCCTCAGGGCTAGAATTGCTTTGATCTGATAACAAAATATGAGTAAATACAGGCAGTCCCAAGGTTATGAACGAGTACCATTCTTAAGAATGTCTTTTAGTCGAATTTGTATGTAAGTCGGAACTAGCATAGCGTTCTTTACATTAAAATCGGCATTTACACAAATCACGTAAATTACACAAATTGCATAGTAGTATACTACGCTATGTCCTCTACGTAAACGACGTAGCACCGGGGAACCCAGAAGTCCATTCTTAAGTATGGGTTGTCTGTAAGTCAAACATTCTTAACTCGGGGACTGCCTGTAATAGATTCAAACTGTGCTAATTTAGCTTTGAAATTCTTATTAAACTGTGGAACATCTGCACTGAAACGTAACATATTATTTAAAAAACAAAACAAACCTCAAACAGTTGTGTTGCAGTTTATATTATTTAAGCTTTAAACCCCTCTATATTAACTTATCATTGAAGGCAAAAACAAAAACAAACTTTACAAAGCAAAACAAACATTAAAGAATATAACATCAAAAATTAGCTGAAAAGGAAATGGAGTTGTTCATAACTTCAAAGTTTTCAAAAAGGTGTGAAAATAACAGCGAATGTTCATTTGAGTAAGCCAGTTTGATGTGTAGTTTTGAAAATCAATGTTTATTTTAGCTGTAATCTGAATTTTTAAAAAAGAGATAGCAACTTGGGGGAATCTTGCAAAACTCCCTCAGAAGACCCTGATTTTGCAGAACCAAACCCTGTATATGATTCTGTCCACTTCCAGTTTGATGATGATGAATTTCATGTGTGTGTGTTTGTGGTGGTTTGGGGGGAATAAATGGTTTTAGGGGTGGGCCCACCTCTGTAGTACGTAATCTAAGGGTGCAGTCCTTTCGCATCCTATACAGGCCGGGGGGATTACGGGCATCCTATGCAGGGTGGGAGGAGCACGGAGGCAAAGCAGATAGACCGCTGATTTTGGCTGTCTAACTGCAGCCCTTTGGAGAGGGAGGGAACTAGGCTGAGGCGCCACCAGGATACATCATACCTTGGTGGCGCCAGTCTCTTCACCTCCCTACCCCCTCCCCGCCCACTAAATCCCTTCTCTTGTGACTGTGGAAAAACAGCAGGTGCAGTTCTTTCTGTGCCAGCTGTGTGTGTGGGGGCACTCCGAGTGCGGAGTTCCAGCTCCAACATCGGAGCTGTTTTTTGACATTGGAGCTGGGACTCTAAAAAACTCTGTGGCCCTCTAGATGTTGTCTAGAGGCCATAGGATCACTCTGCCAATAACCTTGGTACTATAAGGCTGCAATCCTAAATACACTCACTCAAGAGTAAGCCCCATTGGACACAGGGGCAGTTACTTCTAAAGTCAGGGATGGGGAAAGTGTGGCCCTCCAGATATCATTGGGATGCAAGTCCCATCATCCCTCACCATTGGCTATGGTGGCTGGGGCTGATGGGTGTTGTAGTCCACCAACATCTGGTGGACTGCACACCTTCCCCACCCCTGGTCTAAGTAAACCTGCTTGGGATTGTGCTCTCATTAATTTGACTGAGAATTTTGTGTGTCTCTCTCTCTATGCAAAACTATGGGAGCACTTGGATGAAAGACTTCACCTTGTGACCCCTTTCTAAATTGTTTTTTTTTTTTTACTACCTGCCAGATATATGTAAAGTTTCCAATATAAACTGGGAGTTAATAACAGGTGGCCTGCTGCACCCCACCCTGAGACCGCCTAAGGGAAAGAGAGGGTGAGAAAGGGGCAGCAGAGGTTGCCAGGGGAAAGGCAAGTTTCTGCTAAAACTTTATGAAATGGATGACTAATCACTGCTGTCAATAGAGGAATTTCGCCCTTGTCAGTCATTTTAGAATGCACACTGGAGATCCTTTCTCATGAGAATCTAACAAAGGATTACTCATGGATTGGGGCCCACTGGCTGGCCCTGCTTCTCTGCCTGGAGCATGTGCAAAAAGCAACCCAACCACCCTGATTCATGAAAATGATTTAGAAGAGGCTGCAGCTTCAGTGGAATATAGATGTCCACAGGCCAAATACCTACCTAAATAACTTACCTACCTACCTACATCCATACCTAAATAACATACATACATACAACCTAAGTAAAGTTGACAGATTAAGTATTGTATGCCCTTTAAGAGTGCAGTAGAGACAATTTTGGCAGGCTCAGTATTACTACTGCTAACCCTGGTTTAATATCCTGTTTTGTTAACTGTCATTCGTACAAACCACCATTTCCTGGGTTGTTACAAACTGCAGTTTGTTATAAACCACAACCAGAAGTTTCACCATTCCTTACCTCTTGTGTAAAGGAGGGGGAGTGTGCAAGCCCAAGGTTTACCGCAGTGCACTAAACCATGAGTCTGTACTTTAGAATTCTAGCGAAGCTGCTGTACATGCCAGGATTCTCCCTTCAATGCCCCATATCCCTCATCATATATATCATTATCACAAGGGTCATAATTTAATTGCACCCATGTGCAAATGGCAATGCTGTAAGAGGCATTTTTGGTGGTTGTTCCCTAGCTTTGGAACTGCCTTCTTTGAAATTTGACAGAAACATTAAGCTTGGTCATCTTTTGGAAACAATAGCAGGCTTCATTATTTGTATAATAATTTAGTGTTTGGAGATGATATATATGTTATCTCCTTTGATAATCACTAGTGATATTCTTGCCTCCCATGGATCCAAAAGATGCTGGACTATAATTTTAAATGAAGCAAGAGAGGGGGGGAAACTGATATTTTGATTACTTTTAGGACAAAGTAAAACAAACAAACAAACAAACAAACATGTATATAATTTATTATTTGCCCTATTAAATAAACAGTTGTAAAAATGTGCCTGAAAACTATGCAACATTCCTCCCATCCTGACCACTTTGAGCCCCCCCATCACATTAAAAACCTTTCTGGGGGGGCCAGCTAGCATCAGAAAAGTGCTTAGGGAATCGTTCCATACCCTGGATGCAATCCTGCAAATGTTAGTCATGACACTGAATCAAAGGAACTTATGCATCTGTATATATACAATCCATACCCACTGAAGCTGTCATCTTTAGTTGTGGTCAGTTCCACCACCACCCCCTGCCTCACAAAGAACTTGAGAGCCTAAACCAGTGATGGCGAACCTATGGCACGGGTGCCACAGCTGGCACGCAGGGACCTCTCTGTGGGCACTCGAGCCATTGGTCACCAGATCGCGAAAAGACCGTGCCCCTTCTGCAAAACACTAATGATCTTGTTCTTTCTCACAGTGTGGAACAGAATAATTTTATTCTAGAATTCCTGTTACAGAATTCTTTTCTACATTGTTATCACATTTAAAAGATTTTGAAGAATGATGCACAGAGCATGGCTTGCTGCATATAAAGCCCTAACAGTTGACCTGAGTTCTGCATGTGTTGCTCTCAAACTAACGGAGTATGAGCCAAGGTTTGACAAATTATCAGCATGCATGCAATAGCAAAAATCACATTAATTGTGCAAAAGCATGCCCAATGCAAACTTTTACCTAATGCAGTGTTTGCAGTCCAAGACATAAAGTGTTTAAAATGTGTTAAGCACGTTTAGTTTTCTTGTTTATCTTGCTCATCCTAGTACAGGTTGACTTTTACTTTTACTAATCCGACACCTGTAGAAGCAGGGAAAGGATCCGGGGTAAAGCTTGCCCCATACAATCTCAGTCTGGCATATAATCATATTACAAGTTGAGAATCCCTTATCCAAAAATACATGTGCCTAATTATTTAAAAAGTTTGTATAAATTCCCTTCAGGCTATGTTTACAATGTAGTACTATAATAATTTTTTGAGTTGTTTTTTCAACAAAAAACTGTTTGTATCATGGAAAGCTCTATTATTGTGTTTTTCTTTTAATACAAAATATGTTAATTAGTTCGGACAACTGTATGAGTTGTTTTCCTAAAACTAAAACCTCGGTATTCAGGTTTAATTACAGTGTTGGCACTTTGAAATAAATAAGTTGGTTTTGTGTTGCAGTTTGGGCACTCGGGCTCAAAAAGGTTCGCCATCACTGGCCTAAACCAACCTTCCCCAAGAAGGGGAAGGCTGGTGCCACAATGCTGCCTCCCCACTTATGCGTCCATATATCCACAGCACAACACCAGAAAAGGTATCAGGACAGCTGCCTTTGCCTTCTCTTCCATGCCTTCTATGGCAGGGCTCCCAACTCTTTAGTTCTGAAATCTGAAAAGTTTCAACTTGTGTTTGATCTAGAGCAAGGCCATTGATAACACCATCTCAGAAACTTACTCTGTATTGTTGACATCACTGGTCTGTTTGTTTTAGGTGGAATTTTAATCATGGGACTTTTTTTGTCCTTCTGCTGCTTGACTTCCTTCAAGCCTTCTTGCTTTGCTCCTTATTGTTGAGGGTGTCTGCTAGCACCTTTGCTCGGCCAGAAAGACATAAAGAGAAAAGTGTATTATGCGGTTCCACACTTGAGCCTCTAAAAATGCAGCATGTGTGCTGTTCACAAAGCTCATATAAATACTGGAATAAAACACTGGGGGAGAATTTACCCTTTGCAAGTGGAGATCAGGCAGCTCTGGGGAACGGGTAGCCTAAAAATCTCTGGAGCGATGGGGAACAAGCTGTGAAACTGAGACTGAAAATCCATGCACACCGACTTAGGAAGAAGTCACATTGAGTTTGGTAGCATTTCCTTCTTTGTAAATATGCACTGGAGCAGGCTTTAGACTTTAAGTATAAAACATTAAGTATAAAAGAGCCAGTGTGGCATAGTGGTGAGAGTGCTGGACTGGGACTCGGGGGATCCGGGTTCTAGTCCCCGCTTGGCCATGAAACTCACTGGGTGACTTTGGGCCAGTCACTGACTCTCAGCCTCACCTACCTCACAGGGTTGTTGTGAGGATAAAATGGAGAGGAGGAGGAGGATTATGTAAGCCGCCTTGGGTTCCTTGCAGGAAAAAAGGCGGGGTTTAATATAAATAAATAAACATCCAAGAGTCTAAGAATCTGGAGCAAACCATTTATAAAGGAACAAGACAATTGTATGTAGGCCTGTGGCTCACGCTGGCTCAGCTTGTCTGAGTGTGGAAAGCTAAGCAGGGTCAAGCCTGGGGGATGGGAGACCCCTCCTCTAGTTTCCTGCATTGAGCAGGGGGTTGGACTCGATAGCCTTGTAGGCTCCTTCCAACTCTATGATCTATGAATATGGATGGTGGATCTTTCCATGGTACGACTGGCAATTGTATTTTTTGGTCACCTGTTCCCAGTTGACTCCTGGAGCCACAACTTCAAAAGGTTCCATTGGTAAGATATCTAATATATGTAATGAGGAAAACATTAATATGATCTCAAAGGAAACACTGATGGCTATTGTCATGTTTTATTAGTAGTTAGGTGTCTAGGCTGTTCAGGAATTTTTCAACCCAGTTTTCCAGCCAATTGCGTACAGGAATTGGGCTTTAGAAATTTGGCATTTCCAGCTGCATGGGATCATTAAAATTTCCATTACACATTTGCATTTGATTGTTGTTTTGATTTCCCGACCATATTGCCATTAGGCCAATTAGTCGGCTAGCTGACCTATATTCCTCAGTGGAGTCACCTCTATGGAGCATCATTTACTTCCTGCTCTAGACTGCCATCCACTGTTAAAGTCATTAAAGCTCCACCCCAAGAGGAAGGTACCCTTTTTTAAAAAAAATAGGAAATGGGAATGGGCGGATGTCTTTCTACACTGTCTTCCTGGTAACTGCTCAGAACAGGAACATAACATTTTCTTCCAGTATGTATGTAGCAGGGATGGGGACTCGGACTCCAGGACTCGACTCGTGAGTCAGACTGAGTCCCCCCTCTGACTCGAGTCAGACTCGAGTCCCAATATTTTTAATGGGACTCGAGACTCGACTCAGGACTCGAGACCAAGGACTCGTGTTCCAAAATTGTGTTCCTCAAATGCAACATGGATAGGTTTTAGGAAGTACAGCAAGTTTATTTTTTAAAATCATTTTCCTAAAATGCAACCTTTCAGACATTTTGGGTTTAGCTGCCTCTGCCTACCTGTTTTGGGTTTTCCTGCCTCCTCTGCCTGTCTGGTTATTTTGGGTTTGTCTGCCTGGTCTGTTCTTGCCAAAATCAGTTGCAGAGTTTTGAAATAAAAAGGCACACTTGTGCCTAGAATTTATTTAAGCCACACATCTGAAATAGCCTTATTTTGTTGGGGGGGAAAGCCCATTGATTTTAATAGGGACTCGTGGAGTCAGCTTTGGGAGTGACTCGTGACTCGTGAGTCACCATTTTGGACCAAGGACTCGAACTCGAGTCCAAAGACTCGTGACTCGACTCGTGACTGGAGACCAAGGACTCTTCAACATCCCTGGTATGTAGCACCTGGACTCGGCAAGTCTGCTCTTGAGTCTTGGGTTACTTCCCTAGGGCACATTGCTAACTAATTCACAATGTTTTGTTGCTGTGAATTAGTTGGAGGAGGGGGCTCACCAAAGGACTCTTTTACCCATGGCACCCTCAAACCTGGAGCCAGCCCTGAGAATCAGGCTTCTTCCATTTCATGTGGTGCTCTTGGATGCTCATCCTGGCCCCATTGACTTGACTGGATGTGTCTTTTGATGCATTTGGAGACGCACCCTCAAGTGGGATCACTAGTTGTTGTGTCCAACTAGTTGCCTGTGACTAGAGCTGGACTGGGCCATTAGAGTTTGGTTCTGGGCATGAAAGCTGAAAAACAAAGCCCAGGGAATAAAGGGGGAACTCTGTAATGCATTTAGAGATATAAATAGAGAGATTAGGCGAGAGATCCTTCCTGATCCCTACTGGTAATGAGGAGATAGAGGGCAGGATTTCCATGGAACTTGCTATCCGCCTTGGAGAAAGTTTGACTGAACACAAGGACTTTGGACAAGTTGGGATTTTGCTTAAAAATACATACTGCTAACTTAGTGGAAGTGAAATGCGAGCATCTCTTCCAGTTTATTACGTAAAGGGGGCTGGGGAGGGCCTTTGTGTTTGACCATGAATGAGTCCCTTCATAAGCAAAATTCGAGGCGAAAGATCGGACCAGTGTGAGCTGGAGATTAAACAGACTTGAATACACCATATTGGACATACTACAGCCATAAAGGGCAACATGCCATTGCAACAGCATGTGCTTTTGTTCTAAGGTTTAGGCAGGTGAGATGCCAGTTACCTTTGATAGGGCCAAATAAGGAAACATTTTCGTTATCAAACAACAGAAAACATACAAATTCACCAGGTGTAAGAAAATTCTCCTGAGCCTAAACTCAAACAAATATTTTTTATGTGGAGCTAGTGTAGATCCAGAAGAATGCGAAGACTGACAAGATTAGGGCTGAAATACAAATTAAAATAAAAATAATTTTAATGTCGTAAGCGAAGAGTGCAAAACGCATGTGGCAGAACTCTATAAACACACGTGTGACATAAAATGAATCACACACATTTTGAAAGAAGTGTGTTTGGAGGCAGGAAAGGTGTTTGCATTCCAGATTTTCAGGTGACAGTGACTTCAACCTAATGCAGATTTGATGCCCCAATTAACTCAGCAGGAATCACTTCTAAATAAACTTGCATAGGACTGGTCTGCCTGCCATGTTCTCAAGCTTTTCTCTGAAGTCAGGAGGTAGACAAATCCATGACTCCAGGTCTTTAAAAATTCCCAACACCAAAGGTTGGGTTGTATCCAACGGTGTCCTTCCATCTTTGGAACGGACACAGTTAGTGGATTGAATTACCCCTTCCCCCTCCAACCCCCACCCCATGCGCCCTCCAAATCTGCTCCGGAGGGTTGGGGGTCCTCCAGAGCAACTTTGGGGTGTTGGGGGGACTGCAGTGGGAGGAGGGAAGGGAAACTCTTACTGCGTGAGTGGAAGTCCACTTGTGTAACATAGGTTTCAGCCTGTTATGGGACAAAGAGCATCACACATGAGCCTTACATCTGGTTTTACATTTCTTGGTATAAAGCCTACATGGGCTAGAAATGCAGATTTGATTGATCAGTGATCTTTCTACTCCACAACAATAGTGGCACAAGAGGCTCAAAGGTGCTTTTAGTGTCATGCACAACTATGCCCTGTGTGGCAAATTTGGCAATGCTACGCACACAGTATCATGGCTGCTGTGCGTGTGCTAAAATTTCCCACTCTCCAGCAGTTGCTACTGCAATTGTTGAGGCTTTATCTGGTACAGGTGTACTGGGAAAATGAAAGTCACATTGAGGTTCCTGTTTGGTACTGATTAATCATACCTTGGGCAGGCCGGTCCTTTGAATAAGCATTAGATACCCCAGTGCAAACAGTTGTTTGTGCTACGACAGGAAAAGCCACATACTATAGGAATCGCTTAGGGTATGTACAGATGTACTTCCCTAGAAGAGCCGGTGGGTTTCTCTGAGGCAAGGCACACTCTGCTTCCCCCTGCCTTTATTCCATGTACCTGGGTCTGAATCTAGTGTGGATTTTTGCTCCTCTCCCCCAAGCTTCAGGTAGGCTTTATGGTTTAAAAAACCAAACCTCCCTCATCAAACAAGGCACCTGGCATCTTTATTCAATTAAATGTTTATTTGATGCCTTTTCTTAAAGCCAAGCGTTTAAACATAATAATTATAAAACACTGCTGCCTAAAATGTGGGCTTCCCAGAGGCTTCTGGTTGGTTACTATGGGAAATAGGGTGGCAGTCACCTAGTTCGCACAATCAAAATAGCTGTGGCAACAGATCATGGGTTATGCAAGGGTTGTTTAACCCTCACACAACCCCCACCGCCCAGATTTGGATGACATGACAAACTGCGGCTGGGCGAAAAAAATAAAAATGGCTGCCCACACGCACCGGCACGCACCACAGCCCACCATGGCTTAAATAAGCCATGGTGGGCTCTTCAATCGTGAAAACCTGCCCTATGTGTCCTACTTTACAGAGAACAGCCCTCTATTTGAAGGCACCCTCTATGTGAAGGGCTGTCCAGTCCAAGTCTGGTTTAAAGGTAAAGGACTATAAAAAGGGAGAGGAGGGCCCTTGAAGTTGCCCATTCACATTGAGCACCTGGACAGCAGACTGAGCTGCAGGCACACAGGTCACCTGGTCAGTCTTCTCCATTTTGGTGAGATGTACTTTATTACTATTTAAATTACAGACTTTATTTCTAAATTTGCATCCATAGATATAAATTAGCACATGCAATTTTTCTGCAGCTCCATGTCCTCTTTTTCAGCTATTTATTTCCTCTCCTTTTAGCCATGCATAAGTGTCCACCCTAATGGGAAACAGGATGCTGGACTAGGTGAACCTTTAGGACTGATCCAGCAGGGCTCTTCTTATGTTCTCCTTACACCCATCTGGGATGGACATGGTTGGATTTTCACAGGGATGTTGAAGAGTCCTTGGTCTCGAGTCACGAGTCTTTGGACCCGAGTCTCGTGTCCGAGTCCGAGTTCTTGGTCCAAAATGGTGACTCACGAGTCCCGAGTCACTCCCAAAGCTGACTCCACGAGTCCCTATTAAAATCAATGGGGGGTTTTCCCAACAAAATAAGGCTACTTCAGATGTGTGGCTTAAATAAATTCTAGGCACAAGTGTGCCTTTTTTATCTCAAAACTCTGCCACTGATTTTGACACGAACAGACCAGGTAGACAAACCCAAAATAACCAGGCGGGGAACCCCAAAACAGGCAGGCAGAGGTCTTTGTCTTGGACAATTCAAACTGTGGAACTGGTTAAGAAGAGACCAGGCAGGCAGAGGAGGCAGGGAACCCCAAACAGGCAGGCAGAGGCAGCCAAACCCAAAATGTCTGAAAGGTTACATTAGTAAAATGATTTTAAAAAATAAACTTGGATTGTTACTGCAACTAGGTCCAGACAGCACCTGCAGGTGGCATCAAGCAGGGATGTTGACGAGTCCTTGGTCTCGAGTCGAGTCTTGAGTCCCATTAAAAATATTGGGACTCGAGTCCGACTCGAGTCAGAGGGGGGACTCAGTCCAACTCACGAGTCGAGTCCTCGAGTCCGAGTCCCCATCCCTGGATTTTCATGAGGAATAGAATGCTATTTTAAGCGGCGTGAGGAAACACCATGTGAATTCTGCTTCTGGCTGATTGCAGAAAAGGGGCCCTGGTGTGGAATCAGCCTCATACGCCTCTAAAATGTGGAGATCATGATAAAGGATTGTAACCTGCCCCCAGTCTGCAACATGGAGATATTACATACCCTCCAACAGTTCACAGATGAAAATAGGGATACACATGTGAATTTGTAAGAGGTATGGTTAAGCAACATGAAGGTGTGACCAAGAGGGTGTGGACAGGCAACATGAGGGCGTGGCCAAGAGTATAGCCACCCACCCCAGGATGCTGTAACCGGTTAAGGGCTCTGACCACTCTGAAGCCACTTTGATCTCCAGACCCATGATGATGATGGTGATTCTGTTGTTGTCATTATTATTATTGTACCATCAATGTGCATGGTGCTTTACTGAGTATAAGAGAAAGTTCCCTGCCCCAAAAAGCTTACGATCTAAAATGTAATATAGAGGCGACAACAAATGGTAGGAAGGATGCAAGGTGAAAGGGAAGAAACGTGCTAAGCGAAAAGCATGTCAAACAAATCCTTTACAGGACCATCTTCCATCTGGTAACCTGTGTCCTCACTGTGGGAAGCTGTGTGGATCTAGAATTGGCCTCCACAGTCACTTACGGACCCATCGCTAGAGTCTACACAATTTTATACAATTTTCTCTTTATATAATTTTCTTTTGTAATTTTATCCTGGAAGACAATCTTACTCGGTCATGAGTGATCGCCTACCTACCCCCCCTTTTTTGGTAGGAAGGGGTAAACCAGGGAGGAATATGCAATTATTTCAGTCAAACATAACTTTCAGCCTACTTTCTCCATGTTGTGCAGGAAACTTCTTGTTTTAAAGATCTCCCTCCCACTTTAAAAATGGATCCCTCCGTGGTGGCTTTCTTCTCATTAGTAGTATGCCAAAGAAATAACAATATTTAACATTTAGATATCTCTGAGCGTGCAAAGTGGTTCACAGGCCCACCCTGCAAGCTCCTATTTTCTCAACTCAGAAAAAAACATGTGGGCTCTATTGTACTTTATTAAAAAAAACCAAGAACAACAACACTGTGATTGAACCATAATGCCAAAATGGAATGAAGATGTTTGTTGCTGCTGTTTGAGGTAGTTGGGATTTTTTCTTTCTTTCTCTTGAGGAGGGTGTGTTTTCTACTAACTCCCTTTTAAAAAATGCTAATGCGTTTTAAAAAAAACAATCCAAAATCCAGGGATGGGGACTCGGACTCGGGGACTCGACTCGTGAGTCTGACTGAGTCCCCCCTCTGACTCGAGTCCCACTCGAGTCCCAATAATTTATGTGGGGCTCGAGACTCGACTCGGGACTCGAGCCCAAGGACTCCTCTTCCTCCGCCGCCGCTCTCGCCTCTGCTGCCGCCGTCGACCTCGTCGCCATCGCCGTAGCACACAGCACGCCGCGTCACGCCGCCAGCGCCGGCGCTCTGTTTTTGGCGGGGTTGCTGTGGTTCAAAAACAGAGCGACGGCGCTGGCGGCGTGACGTGGCATGCCGCGTCATGCCGCTAGCGACGGCGCTCTGTTTTTGAACAGATGCCTCCTGCCACCAATATGATCAACCTTGGTCTACCTTACAGGGTTGTTGGTTAAAGGATTACTGATATAACATGTGTAAAGTATTTTGAACATTCAGGAAATGCATGATATAAATGCAATAAACATCATCGTCATCATAAAAAATAACAGTGCCTCTTGTCTGTTGAATTGACAGAACAGTTGCTTTTGTCTGGCTTCTGTGTATGGGCTTTTCTACATGAGGCTTTTAACTTCGCCACTTTACCGAGGCTTCTGCTTCCAGATTCTTCGTGGGATTGAGACTGGCCCCTTTACACATGTTTTTTTCCAGAGTTTTTCTTTCTCTGCATTTCTGTATGTTCCATTACACAACCACTAGGTGGTGCTGTGGTATAGCAGAATTGCACAAGTACTCTAGGGGTTCATGCTGGCTTTCACAGATCATATCAGATTTCCTTGATCTAAAAAAAGCCACGGAAATGGTTGCAAAGAACAGGAGAAGCCCTGGAGGATGGCAACATCATGTAAAGCATCTGCAAATTACCGTGTGAAGAATCACGAGTGCACAATTTATTTATTTATTTATTATTATATTTATGAATCACCCATCTTGCCAGACATCCGGCCACTCTGAGCGATTTACAATCCAATAAAATACAGGGACACACACACACACACACATACACACAGTATAAAACACAATTAAAAACAGAACAAAACTTAAAAATCCTAACCCACCCCATATTCCCGCCTGAAAAGCCACGTTTTTAATGCACAGCAGAAGCTAATCAAGGAAGGGGCATGGCGGAGGTAACTGGGGAGAGAGTTCCATAAATTGGGGGCTGCCACAGAAAAGGCCCTCCTCCTAGTCCCCCACCAGCCGGGTTTCTTGGCTGATGGGACAGGGAGAAGGCCGTCTGTGGCAGATCTTGTTGAGCGGCCTACTTGATGTTGCTGGAGGCGCTCCTTGAGATATATTGGACCGGAGCCGTACAGGGTTTTAAAGGTCAACGCCAACACCTTGAATTCGGCTCGGCAAACAACTGGTAGCCAGTGCAACTCTTTGAGCACCGGAGTGATGTGATCACGCCGGCGGCAGCCTTTAATCAGGCGAGCGGCTGCATTCTGTACCAGCTGCAACTTCCGAACAATAAATGCTTCGTGTAGAAAGGCTATGTGGCTCCAAAGCCATGCATACGAGATCACTCCCTTCCTGATTCCTGTTCCTGATTAACCAATCTGGAATAATCTAATGACTATCATAGGTTCTGCATTCAAGATTTTAAAAAATGTGAATTGCAATCCCCCGTTCCAGTTACAAGCATGTTTTCAAATGGCAGAAAAATCTCCACCCCTTCACTACTCACTAGGATAAATTTTGTTAAGGAATAACCATTCTGTATTGGGTGTTCTTGAGTGTGAGTGGCAAAACATTCAATTGGAGCAAGTGATGTTATTTTCATTAACATCTTTTCTAATAGCAGAATTCAGTGACATGATGGCAACATCAAAACCAGTGTAGACTGATATGAAAATATATATTGCAAATACTACCAGTTCCTGGAGTGCTGATCATTACAATTCCCTACTGCTACTGTTTTTAGTGCCATTTAGAGGACCCTATTGTGCTAGGTCCTGTACAATAAGAGACAGTCAAGGAGCCTGAAAATCTCAGTGTCTTTGGACTAGCACTGTCCTTTTGAGATTCACCCAGTCCAGTTATGGCAGTCTCTCTGTCTTAAAGGGAGATCTATAAAGAATGAATCAACTGTAGGGCTGCCAACTTTTCTTCTTTTTTATGGCCCTGCTCCTCTGAGCATTTGACAGCAGCATGACACATCAAAACTGAGCAGGTGAAACTTTTCCTGCCACCTTATCTTCATGCCAAGAAAAACTTCACCAGCTAAATTTCTGTATGTCTGGCTACTGTTAAAGGCACAGGATTAGAGCCACATTTTTAAAAAGGAAAATATAGCATAACCAAAACATGCTGGGAGCTTGGGCTACCTTACTGGATTAATTATATGCTGTCTGCCTATGGCATATAATCTCATTTACATTCTGGTTTTGGTGACATCACCTTTTTTTCTTTTCTTTCTTTTTTTTCTTTTGGTGAAACCAATAAAACTGAGAATCCTAATCAATAGGCATGTAGTTTTTACCGTTTAGCATTACTGAAATGGATGCCAGTGATTACATTACCCAAAGACAGTGGTAAGGAATGTGTGGCCCTCCAGATGTTTATGGACTGCAAAAACCTATCAGCTCTAGCCAGTATAGCCAATGGTCAGGGAAGATGGGAGTTGTAGTCCAACAATATCTAGAAGGCCATAAGTTTCCCATCTCTGTCAGAAGGGCTCATTCCTCAACAGATTTCATGGTGAACACCTGCTACAACAATGCTGATTTTTTTTAAAAAAAAAATCTGGTCCTTCAATGACATGCATCTTTATTTAGCACCTTGTTGCATATGGCATAGGCATACCTTTCACAAACACAAAGAATGCAGCAACATTCCTGAGATCAATGGCTTTTCTACATGAGTCATTTATTGTGCACTCATCATTCCCTGCTCACAGTCTTTTATGGGTTCTTTAGACAATGTCATGACCCTCCAGCTTCACATCTAACTAGCTCTTTCGGCAAGTTTTTTTTTTTAGAGACGTGAAAATGCAGCATTTAATTGTGAAAGCAAGAGAAAACACTGTTTTCATTTGTGTATTTGCACTATGCCACCATACCACAGTGCCACCTAGAGGTTATGTAGTGGAAAAGCAGGAAAGGAAATGCTCTTCATGTAGTGCTCAGATCTTAATTCTGCAACGAAACCAAAAGTACATACAGTGGATTAACAGCTGATTAACAGACTTGTGTAGAAAAGCTCCAACTGTGGTATAGTGGCCACAGTGTTGGACTAGGTTTGGGGAGACCTTGAGCTGGTCACTGTCTCTCAACCCTGTCTGTTATGGACTGTTATGAAAGACTTATGAAGATAAGGGGTGGGTGGGGAGACAATGTATATTGCCCTGAGCAACTTGGAGGAGGAATGGTGGGATAAAAATATATAATAAATTATACTGTAGTTTTTAAAAAAATGCTGAATCAAGAAAAAGGCAGATATGACAGATGGGGTACAGTAATACCTTAGATTGCAAGTAACTTGGTTTGAGGGCGTTTTGCAAGACAAGCAAATTTTTAAATATTTTTTTTATTTTTTTTTACTTGATATACAAGCGATGTCTTGCAATAAGTACTATAGTATGGCTTAAATTAAAAATCTCTGTACAAATTTTTTGGGGGGGATTTCGTTTTGATATAAGAGTGTTTTGGATTACAAGCACATTTCTGGAACAAATTATGCTCTCAATCCAAGGCATAACTGTATATATGGCTATAGTCACAAAATATACAGAGAAAACCGGAGCAGCAATAAAACGGAGAGGGGGGAAATCTCAAATGGTATTATAAAAAAAAGCATCAAGTAACCAAATTGCTTGCACACTCTCTCGCTCTCTCTTTGTCTGTGTGTGTATAAGAGAATCAGAAAGGGGGAAAAAACAAGGTGTGTTTTGCCCTTTTAAATATTTTCCTTTCTGTATCCTGTTTAAAATGTAGCCTTTTAAAATGCTCTTATATTCTGCTCACAAAGTCGTATGTCAAACTCAAAGTTTTTCACAAACCCACTTGAGTCTCCAGTAGCTAAGCTAAATGTCAATATTTTTCCTTAGCTTAAATTAAATATTTGGGAGCATTTACAGATGATTTTCACAGGCAGATGGTTCTTTAAAGTGAAGGGGGGGGGGGAATAGCCAGCAGCCATTCACAGGCCCTGCACTCTCCATCGCTGCTGAACCTGTGCCAATGTTTGATGTACCACTTCACATACGTTTCAAACCACTCTAACTATGCACTTGCCCACCAGAATGAAGACTCTGGGCACCTGGCAGCTACTACATGCAGAAAAACCTGAAGCAATTGAGTTAAAATAGACTTGCATATTTTGTCTCTCCCGCTTGAATGCCAGACTATGAACTGAAATTAATTCGACAGATATGCAGTATAATGCATACAGCTAGGATAGGCCCAAGACCAAGACATTTGCTTCCCAAGTCAAACTGGATAATGTGTTAGGCCAGTCAAGTTATTTTGGCACCTGAGGCAGGAAAGCCCCACATTTTATCTAAATGTTCTTTCAAGTAACTGTAGATGTTGTCTTACTCCATAACCAACATCCCAAACCAGGAATGAAAGGGAAAAGGAGGGAAGGCTTTGAGACCAAATGGTCTTGGTTGATGAGTGTTGTGCATCTAAGTACCCCTGTAGAAGAATATCTTTGAAACATGTTGGGTTTTTACAGCCTTCCTCAACCTGGTGCTCTCTAGATGTGTTAGACAGCAACTTCCATCATTCCTAACACATCTGGTGGGCACCATTAAATCTTTATTTTTGTGCACATTTGAGATGCTGTCCTTTCTGCCACCCCACCCCCTTCCTCTGGGATTGGTGCCTTCCTTCCTTTTTCCTTCTGGTCTAAATAAGCATTGCATGCGGAACTGTTCTCAGATGTTGATCACTAGTTACATGGAGTGATCCCAGTCCAGCTAAAAGTAGTCACAACTAAGGATCCATTGAGATTGATGGGAGAGTTAATGGCTAACTCAAATCCCATCTAAATTGCATCATCCTTGTGGCAAGGGACCCCTGCTATGAACAGTGCCTGCACTGGGGATATGTGGAGACTCTGCAGAATTGCAGCAGCCAGGGGCATAGACTTCTCAGTTTCCGGGAGGGGGGGGATGGGGCTAAACAGCTGGTTGCCTGGAGGGGGCTTTGCCAATTCTGGGAAATTCCAGGGGGGCTTGAGCCCCCCCATAGTTTACACCCCTGTTCTCCCTTTCTCTTCCCCCCTCTTTCCTACACACTTTCTTCCACCCCACCCCCACCACCACCACCACCACCCCCTCTCTCTCTCTCTCTCTCTCTCTCACACACACACACACACACACACTCCCTGGAGGTAATTTAGATTGTCCCCCAAACACGTAACAGCTGGTTGCCTGGAGGGGGCTTTGCCAATTCTGGGAAATCCATAGTTTACACCCCTGGGTGCAGCGGCGCAGAGGGAAGAAAGAGAGAGATTGGTCAGAGATGAGCATACATGAGAGAAACAGATGAGAGGAGGATATGAATGCAGGTAAGAAAGAAAGAGGTGTGTGAGAGTGGGATATGGGAGTACACAAAAGAGTAGGAAACAGAAAGCTGGAAGAAAAAGGGAAATTCTTCCGCAATCCCATTATTGGGTATTTGGGTGGAACAGGTAAGGGTTGTGTGTGTTGGCATTAAGCAGCCAAATAACTGATTATATAGTTGTTTTCAATAGAGCTTAGTCACAACTAACTTTAGATGGATTGGGGCCTGTTGCATTGTGAACTTTTGAAAGATTTGCCACCACCTCAGCTCCATTATGGACAAAGCCCATCTACATCCTTAGCTGGTTCACCAGTTTTGATTTCATTGGAGGGGAATTAGGAGATTTCACGGAGATAGGATTTTCAGCAAGGTTGAATTCTTCCTTCTTGCGCATATTCAGAGTGCACTGCAAGAAAGCAGTGTGTTTTAAGGGACTGGGTTTTCTTTTTAATACTTCAAAATAACAACAATCACGCCTCATTTCTTGCTATGCTGTCACCTTTTTATCTTAAAAAGGGGGGTGTCATTGGCATGTATGTTTTGTGCACAAATCCTCTTAACTGTTCATAAAAAGGGTCACTCGGTGTACTGAACTAACACAACTAGGCTAGAAATATATATGTGCCTGAGCTAGGGCTGGCCTCAGCACCCAGCCTTCTTGGGCAGCACCCAGCAGGGCCCACCAGCATTGATACCTACGCTTGGTCTGTCCCACCCTCTGGTTCTGCCTTACTTAGTGGCTGCAGGCTGCCATTTAGAATTTCCCACAATTCCCCAGACAGATGCCATGTCAGGGCATTGTGGGTAATTCAGTGACTAACAACTTGCAGCCACCTGCCACAGATTATGGTGCTGCTGCTTCCATCACTTGCAGGGGAGGAAACACAAGTAATATTCACACAGGGTCTGAAAGTGTGTGTGTGTGTGTGTGTGTGAGAGAGAGAGAGACAGACAGACGGAGACAAGGAGGCAGAAATCCTGGTCTCCCTAAATGGCACCTCTGAGTTTGAGCATGGGTGATAGGCAAAGATTGTTTTCAACCCAAAGGATCCTAAATTGACTTCCTTGTTTCTTCCTAGTGAGTATTTAGGACTGCAGACTGAAAAGAAGGAGGCAAGACTGATAGTGTGCCCTTAAATTGGTTATCACCGCTTGCTAAGTGTTTCTTTCTCTAGCATTCATACTGTTATTGCCCTTTGAAAAACACAAGTCTTTAGGAATTAGAAAGTTTGCAGTCTGTAGCATTCCTTTAGCACCTGAGGACACTTTTATCCAGGCCCCCTGCTGAGAGCTCACCAATGCACACACTCACTCTACCCGGCCTCCCTCTCTCTCCTGGTGCTCGGGAACCAGGCACAGAGAAGGATAAACACTTTCAGGTCACCTCCTCTGTGTCCCTCCAGGAGGAGTTTTCTCCACTGGAAAGAGATCCCTGGGGCACTGCTATCATAGCTGCAGCTCCTCACACCCCCTTCTTCCTTTCCCACTTTATAATCAAATCTCTCCCTCCCTCTGGAAACTGGCTGAGAATGAGAACAATAAGTCTGCCCTTGCCCATGCTCTGCCCAAGTCAGCTAGGAGTAGAATGGACTAAAATAGCATCGGCACTGCACACATTTTCTTTTTTAAATTATTTGATTAGAATGTTTAAAGATATTTGTAGTATAAACACATATATGCTATAGCAATTATAAGTCATGACACACATGACAATGTTTGCAAAATATAAACAGCAAGCAGTCTAATAAATGCAGCAAACTAAACATATGTATCATATCTGAAGTTGAATCTGATTTTCTTTTCTACTAAAAACAAATGATCCGCAAGCCTACCTTCTTTCACCTTCTTTAACCTTTGAGTTAGTTTAAGCATCACAAGGTTTTTGTATACTGTATTTCATTTTCCCATCCAGGAATAAAGGGAATAGGCAAGGGATAGGCAACCTGGTGCCCTCCAGATATTTTGAACTACAACTCCCATAATCCCTGACCATTGGCCATGGTGGCTGGGGTTGATGGGAGTTGTAATCCAAAACATCTGGGGTTTATGGCAGTTGTAATCCAAAACATTAGGTTGCTTACTGCATAGACACCGCTTTCCAATGTTTAGCACAACTCATCCTCCTCAATACAATAAGTTTTCCAAATTAACAGAGAAGGAAACTGAATAGCTGGGTTCAGACAACATGATAACCCACACTCAAGGGTTGAGTATGGGTTGTTGTTGAAACGTGGGTTATCATGTTGTCTGAATCCAGCTGCACTAAAAGCCATGGCTTATTAACCATGAAAAACCCATGAAGAGAACCCGTGGTTTGTTGTTGTTTGTTTGTTTATTTATTCATTCATTAATTCATTCATTCTCTATACTTCCCAATAGCCGAAGCTCCCTGGGAGGTGTACAACAATCAATTTTTAAAAATACAATAAAATACAGTTAAAAATATAAACAATAAAAATGTAATAAAAATTTAAAACCAATTTTAAAAACATCACTAAAGCAAGTTAATAAAACATGACCACTAAAAACAATTTACCACCCCACCGTATACCATTTAATTATTAAAAGCCTCAACGTAGAGGGCAGTCTTAACCTGGCGCCGAAAAGATAATAGAGTTGGCACCAGGCGGGTCTCAGGGGGGAGCTTGTTCCACAGTTGGGGGGCTACCACAGAAAAGCCCTCCCCCTTGTTGCTGCCCTCCGAGCCTCACGTGGAGGTGGCAGTTGGAGGAAGGCCCCAGATGTTGAACATAGTGTACAGGTAGATTGTGGTTAAGAGAGGTGTTCCATCAGGTATTGTGGTCCCAAGCCATGTTAGGTTGTTGGGTTGTGGACTGTGGGTTGTTCACCATGGTTTGTTATCTAGGCTGGATTCGGGCAACACGATAACCCATGGTTCAACAACCACCCATGGATCAATGACAACCCACACTCAACCCATACTCAACCTTTGAGTGTGTGTTATTGTGTTGTCTGAACCCAGTCAATGTGTCCTGCACAAGCCAAATTAGGCCTGATTCAGATTGTGAAATGTAGTTGAGTGAATGTGGTTTGAAGTTGTTGCACTTTTTAAAAGGAAAATTTAAAAATTCACCGTGTACATGGTGAAGCAATAGAGCAGGGGTGGGACACACGTGGCCCCCCAGCCAATTTTGAGGCCCCCTCCACCCCACCACCATCCTACTGCTTCCAAATTTGCTTCCAAATAATGCTCGGAAAGAAATCAGTATTTTTTTCCAGCTGCTGCCCTACTGCTAAATTTCAGTGGCAAATTCAGTGGTGCGGCAGCAGGGTGTGGTCCCTGGTGGGCTCTGGGTGGGTGGGGATTAGCCCCCAGGCCCCTGGATATTGCCCACCCCTGCGGTAGAGTGATGACATCACTGCATGTTCCAATCTCAACTCATCATACTCCAAAATGTGGCTGCTTGTTGAAATCAAGATCTGAACAACTGTTTTACCAGCCATCCCCCAAATCTTTCAAAGGACATTAATTCAACTCACCCATCACTTTAAAACAAACATGTACACCAGGTTGTGCTTGTTGCTCGCATCTCATAGCTTGTGCAAATATTACACTGTGCATACATATGTTTTTCTCCAACCAGTGCAAATAAGTTATTTGGAGGGGGTATTTTCATTGGGAAAATGGGGGGAGAAGGTTAAACCACCTCCCCGCCATGCTATGATCCACTGGTTCTCAGCTGCTCTTTGCAAAAGGTCTCTAGAGACAGAGGCAGTGATGCAGTCAGGTCATTTTAGACTCTGGAATTAATGGTCTTGTGGTGTGTGTTTTGCCTCTTTAAGGCACAATCCTATGCAGGTTTTGACAGAAAAAAAGGCCTACAACTCCCAGCATGCCCCCTTGTGATTCGAACCCAAAGCTTTATACGGTCAAATCCCAACTTTGCCACCACCTGTGACACCCCTCTGCTCACCACAACCTGTGAGACTCCACCTCCACTTAATCTCCTCCGCTGCCACCAACCCCCTCCAGGGTAACTAACTCAGACCACTCCTTTTAAGTTTTTAAAAAGGAAACAAGTTTATTTATTTACAATCAAAGGTAGGGAAATATTTAAGAACCTTGTAACTAAGAACTGGTGCCTGAGTTTTGCTTTCTTCCTCCTCCCTCCCAATTCCTTTTCCTTTTGTGTCATGTCTTTTAGATTGTAAGCCTGAGGGCATGGACTGTCTAATATTAATCTTTGTAAGCCACTCTGGGAGCCTTTTTGGGTTGAACAGCAGGGTAAAAATGCTGTAAATAAATAAATACAACAACAACAACAACAACAACAACAACGTGTATTAATTCACTTACTTCTAAATATGGTAAGCCAGACCTGCTACATTGTGTGTGGGGGCTCCTGCTCAGTCAGTTGAGTGGGGCCCTGGACTTCTGCCCTGCCCTGATGGCACCTCTAAACAGAGAAGCATTATATCTCTGTTGTACCATCTCATTTGCCACCATTAGGGTTGCTTTGGATGTTCAGAAGAAGTAGCAAAAGATTATGCAAAAGTGAGTTGTATTTCTTCTCTCTGTGTTTTTCTGCAACTCATCTTAAATGGGCTGGGGAGATGCATATTTTCTCGCTGCATTGGGAGAATGTGTGCATGTCCCTTCTTCAGATAAGACCCAGAAATGTGGGGAAAGGAAGCACACATCACTTGTAGTTCATCTCTTGCCACCTCTTTTAAACGTTCACTTTTCATTGAACCCAGGAGAGTGGCAATCCATTCCCCACAATTACAGGAGGGAGAGGTTACAATTACTGTCCAGTACAGTAGGAAATTGCTTCTACCTACTTCTTAGGAATAGCCATGCAGCTCCCTAGAGATAAATGCAGAAATTACCTCCTGATGCAGCGACCACAAGATAAAACATCCTTGACGCACAAGACCCTGGTAAAGTACTTCTAGCTAGGGCTTAGAAGTAGGTTTGTAGTCACATATAGCTGCACATTACAAAGCATACAATGCAGTGTGCCCAATCTAGAGATGTCCAAGCACATCAGAAAGTTGTATGCCTGATGTTGCTTGCAGTTGGGCAGATCTCCCCTCCCACCCCCACCACACATATAGCACTGTCAGTATTTCAGTGCAGATCATGGGGTGCGGCGGGGAGCACAAAGGGAGCAACTAGACCAGCCTTCCCTAACATGGCACCCTCCAGATGCGTTAGACTACAGCTCCAATAATCACCAGCCATCATGTCAATTGACCTGTGATGGCTGGGGATGATGGGAGTTATAGTCCAACACATCTAGAGGGTGCCAGGTTGGAGAAGGCTGAAGCAGACTCTCTATGCCTGCACATACACACCCACTGCAACACCCATTTGCGCAACTGGGAAAGGTGGTAGTCCAGAAGCAAAGTCCCTTTTTTGTTGGATCAGAGCAAATAAGACTCTAGTAATTCTGACCATCCTAAAATCTCAGCCTGGCACCTGCTATGACAATAACAAAGTTTCTGATAACTTCAAGCCTAAGCAAGTGCAGAGCTACAGTTTCTTTTTTACTTGTGTTTTTTTTTTGGTCAGGGAAAATGGGGGCACTTAAAATGAAAGCTGTCATTTAATTGTCTGCCCAAAGTCACACTGAAAAGTTACAGACCTGCACATCTGTGGCAGGTAAAAACTTTGATCTTAAAACTGCCAAGTCTTAAGCCAGCTCTCCACAATCTGGTGCCCTCCATTGGCCATGCTGGCTGTGGATAATGGGAGTTGTAGTCCAACCCACCTGGCGGGCCCCAGGTTGAGAAAAAGGCTAAGGATCCTTCTTACTCTGGTATATGCCTGTATGAGCTCTCTCTTCTTGCAGATTCTTATGTGTCCTCTCTCCTTCAGTGCTTCGATTGTAAATTTTTTGGGGACAAGGACCTGTTCTTTGTTTTGCTTGTGAATAAAATCCAATTAAAAAGACCCAGTGTTCAGCAGGGAGGGATTAATCATAACTCAGGACTACACACTCCGTTATCAGGCAAATTTCCAGGGAGCTCAGCGCAATTTTTCCTGAGTGTGGATAGCAAGGGCTTTGATTCCACTGTATTAATGAATTCACATACTTGCATCTTGCCATATTTTCTTCATAAATCACTAGTAATACCTTGGTAAATTAGCTTTACAAAAAGAAGGAAATACTATTTTTTAAATTAAAAATAAGAAGAGAGAAAAAACAACCACCTAGTCTCATAATATTGAAATTCACACCCAATGGTTTTGCAAACCCAGGAGTGCAAATCTCCCTGTCCACCCCTCCCTACGCCCACCCTGAACAAAGAGTGCAATTGTGTTGGGAGCAAGGCTTACCTTCGCTCAGTAGGAGAGGAGAAAGGGACTGATTCTGGCAGGTGAGTGAGCTGCAAAAAGTGACAGAGAGCTGCTCCCAAGGAGGTGCAACTGAGAAGCTCTGTGCTTAAAGAACCCAGTGAGTCATTTATAGCTCACCTCAGTCAAAGGGATAGAGGGCTGAGCTTGAAGCCTGATTGGCTTGTTGAGGAAGCAGTTGTGGCCAAGTATACCCAGGCAAAGCCCAGGAGATAGCAGGAGGAGATAAGGAGGCACTGGAAGAAGGGCAGCTTTTTGGTGCACGTTATGTGTATATTAATGCCTCCTCCCACCCCCTCCCCACGCTTCCTTTAGAATCAGAGGCTGTTTGATCCCTTTGACATAGCTGGCCACTCCTGGACAATACATCACATTCAGTGCCAGCGGGGGTCCCCCCACCATCACTCCACTCCCAGCATTGGGACTTTTGGGGGGTTGCAAGTGGAGGGCTTGCTTTTGTTGACCAGTTCTATGGTTTCACGATGGACCGGACAACAACGTCTCCAGCCTGTCTTTGTGTCTTCTCGATGGCCGCTCCGCATCAGGCAAGGACAATGGGACTCTTTGTGACAGCTCCTGAGCTATCCCACAGGTTGGGCTTTGAAGATGGGATGTGCAGGGGAAAGCACTTCCTTTCTTCGTCCCAGGTTAAAAAGAAAAGGAAGGAAAAGATAAGAGAGGTAGAAAGAAAACAAAGAGAAGACCTCCTCAAAAGTGGCAATTAATTTTGGACTCCCTGGGTTGAGCTAGGAAAAAGAGATGGAGGTACTCAATTTCGGCTCTGCCCCCCCCCCCCGCCCGCCCCCCCCACATCACTCAAGGCCACATCTTCCAATGAGCTCATTTGAGCACCAAAATAAAAGTCACTTGCACTTTGGTCCATGTGAACATCAGAAGGCACCACAGTGTTGGGAAACAAGAACTTAGCCCTTTTGAAAAACAAAACAAAATTTGTCTAGCTAGCATCCATTCGGGGCCCCGTTCCTTATGAAGACAGCTATACATCCCTGCCTTGTATAGTGATTGCTTTAAGACACCTTTGTTGATGGGGGGCAGATACATGCCTGGCCAGAAAATGATACTGTTTTACTTGTATTAACTTGTATTAAAATGTTTTGTAGTAGATATTGATAGATACTAGCGTTCTGGGGTGTTGCCAGAAGGAGAGCTCCTAGCGCTAATAGTCAAAAGGCATTGTGCAACTCTTCTGTCTTTTCTTCCTTAATAATCTTTTTCTTCTTCTAGTAAGAAAAAAGATGGAAGAAGTTGTGGGAAAGCACGGAAGAACTACAAATTGAAGATATCATCTGGACTCCCTGTAAAATACCATGAATGAGGCAAATGTAATTGTACAAATAAAACTCCTGTCTGGAAACACCCTTCATCAAGGTTCTTCTCCATGGTCACTGCCTTCAAGTCATACACTTTTAATTCCCATTGATTTCAAACCGTAAGAGCATTCAAATGAACATCTCTCACGTGTTGAGGGAGAGAACAGGTGAGCAGCCACCAGCCACACCCACTGCTGGCCTGCATTTGGCAAGCGTGAGAAAGTGCCCTACATGCACATGTATGCTGGCATGTGCCAAGGATGCCTTCTCATGTTTGCTGAACGCATGGCCAACGAGTGTGTGTGTGGCTCGCACACACATCAGTGGTGGGGTATATGGCTAGCCCACTCAGCTCCCTCATTAAAAGCATTCTTTTAATGCTTGAGTGGGTTCATCTGACTTCCCTGCTCCAGAGCCACACATTTTGTGTAATGCTCCCGCTGAATTCAAAGTAGGGCTGAAGAGAGCTGAGCTGTGTCCTGTGCTATTCCTTTGTGAAATGCTTGAGGAATATTTCTAGGAATATGCTCTTAACATATAAAGCCCTGAACACCTTGGGACCAGGTTATCTGGCAGATTGCCTTCCCCAGTACAGAGCTGTGAGATCACCGAGATCGTCGGAGGAGATCTTGCTCCACCAAAGTGCATGCACTGATGATGAGTAGAATTTTGTAACTGATTGACTGATACACCAGATAATATTCAAAAACTGACGCAAGGTTGCATACCCAAACCCAGAATTGAATGCAGGCTGCCTGGTGGATGCAGAGAAGTAGTGAACACCCACAGGTGGCCTGCAGTCAACAATGGACTGAATGGAAGAAAGGCTTTTCCTGGAGTTGCCATGCACCCAGATATTCATGTGAGTAGGCCATAACTTGGACAGCATTGGCAGTAGGTACTGGGTCAGAAGTGTGCTTGACAGGGATATAGGACAATCTTCTGCTTTGCTATTTTTATATTCAGCCACTGTGTGCAGAGCAGGTAAAAGCTGTGTGCGCGTGTTGTGTGTGTGTGTGGGGGGGGGGGAATAAAGGAGGCAGCAATGGAAATATATGTGTGATGGGGTTCAAAGTAGAAACAGAGGGTTAAAGAAGGAAGTAGCAGTCATTGACAAGTTCCCAGGAATTTGCTGCCTGGCCCTGGGAAAATAATTTTGAAACATGCATTCCAAACAAGGAGCTCAAAAAGTGTCAGCAATTTTTCTTCATTAGGTATCATTAATACAAGGAACTTATCACAGTGTCCAAAGGGAATGTGCACACAGAAAAATAATAGTTGCTTGATCTGTCTATGAAAGTAGAAGTCTGATTAATTGTTCTTCTGAGAGATAAGAGGAAATAGTCACTTGATTGTTCTCCAGTAAATATAATCAATTATCTATATCAGTTGATGTTAAAAGGGCAGCTTGATATGAAGCTGTGGAGCACTCAGAAACAGGAACCTTGCAGGGAGTCATGTGTCTCTACCAGATCCTACCAAGCCTAACACTTTTCCATTACATAACAACACAGATTATGGTTCTTTCCATCATCACTGAGTACAACAGCTGAGATGGAGGAGCATGTCCTGAAGGCTATTTTTTATTAATGTCATTAACAACTATACCAGAGGCCCCAGACAAAAAAGAAATACTTCTTCACACAATGCATAATTAAGGTATAGGATTCTTTGCCATAGAATGTGCTGATGGCCACGAGCTTATATTAGTCATGGCTATATGCAACCTCCAAATCCAGAGACACTCTGTCCCCGACCCCGAGTACCAGTTGCTGGAGAGCGACAAAGGGAGAGGATGAATGCCTTCAAGGCCCGCTTATGGGCTTTCCAGAGGCATCTGGTCAGCCACCATAGGAAACAGGCTGCTGGAATAGATAAGCCTCTGGTTTTATCCAGGAAGGCTCTTTGATTCTCTTTGTGTTCTCTGGTTCTGTACAAAAATCTACAACATTAACACTCAGAACTTCACATCGTTATTTAGAAGTTCCATTAAGTAGTTAAAATTTCTGAAGTAAATCTGTTTAGAATATGACTGAAGCTGCAAACCTATGTGTGTTTAGACGGGAAAAAATTCTACAACTCCCAGCATTCCTCAGCCAGCAAGCCAAGCTAGGGAATGCTGGAAGTTGTAGGATTTCCCCCCGCAGCCAGCAAGCCAGGCTGGGGAATACTGGGAGTTGTAGATTTTTTTCTGTCTAAACACGCATAGGATTGCTCCCTACAAGAGTTACTTTACACCTTATGTGTTGGCTTGGCATACATGTGTTTACCACTGTGTGCACATGGTGGTGCCCCCTCACCCCCACCCCAGCCAATCCTGGGTTGCTGGCATCACCTATATTACTCTATGATATAAGTGATAGTAAGGGCATGTTTGCTGTGGCTCATCTTACAATTTATGGGTTAAATCCAGCATCACGTTAGCAGACTCCTGCTAGCATGAAGGAACTTTCTCCCTCTCTCCTACCCATTGTAGCCCTCTGTGCTGTCCAAAAATCGGCTCTGGAGGGTTTCCCAGTCCTCTGGAGCAGATTTTAAAGGTGCACAGAGGGCTGCAGAGGGAGGGGGAATCATCCCCTCCTGGTTCCGCTGACAGAACTGCTTCCATCAGTGGAATGGCACAACTGGATTCAACCCAGTGTTAATATTCTATTTTATTAAGATTAGATATCACATTTCCATTATTGTCAATTATTACATCCAGTATGTTGAACCGAAAGATTTCTCAACATCGGCATCAGCATTCTGGAAAACAAATTCATGCTCTTTCCAAACCATATTCCCTTTTATTTTTAAATGATCTATAAAAATACAAATATATGGCCCCAAAACATTAAGAAGTCAGTCTCAAAATGCACGTTTGGGCTAAAAGTTGGTTCCAGGTCTGAAAAAGCTGAATACTAATGCTTTATTCCAGCCTCCAACAACCTGGTGCTCTTCACATGTGTTGCACTAGCACTCCCATAATTCCCAGCTAGCATGGCCATACATTGTAGTCCAACACATCTGCAGGGCACCAAGTTGGGGAAGGCCGCCGTATTCCAATGCAGACTCTGTTAAAAACCATTAGCCACAGCATTTATTAGCTGCCAAAATCATGTACCGTACTTTTCTCTGTCTTGTTCACTGTCCAAAATATATGCTGGTGTGCACATAGATAACTTCAATACATGTGCCAGACATTCATAGAGGCAACATGCTTCAGGCAATCCCAGACACAGGACCTTACCTTTGTTCAGAGACAGCATAAGTGGCAATTGGACTTCAGCATACCTGAAAAAGTGGAATCTGATAGCCTATGTTGGTTTACTGCAAACTAGAATATTGGCTATATGCTTACGAAATTGGTGGTAATGAGGGAAATATGAGCTGGAAAACACTGGTTGCTTATGTTCCTTGGCATTTTGTGTTGTATATGTCAAGACACGTACCGGTAAGTTTAGTTGAGACTGACTCAGAATGAAACAAATACCACATTGGTTATTTATGGACATTCTCCATACTTTCATATGAAAAACAGTAATTTTTTGCACATTCTCTATTGATCTCATATTAACCACGATATCCATCCATCCATCCATCCCAAAAGCAGTGAATAGGCTTTCCCTCTCTTCCCTACCATATAGCTTTCAGCAATGTGCATTATGTCACAAAACTAAGTTTGCTGCACATTTTCCCCCTCTGGTCCTCCTCCTAACTTGTCCTTACTAGAGCATGATATGAACAAAATTAGCAGGTGAAGCTTTTTCTGACAGTGGCGATAAAGGGGGCAGGGGAGTTTCACCTGTTGAATTTCCATGTGTCACACTGTTGTTAAAGCAGGATTGGGGAACTTGCAGCCTTCCAGATGATGTTGGGCTACAGCTCCCATCATCCCTGGCCATTGGCTATGTTGGCTGGGGCTGATGGAAGCTGGAGTCCAACAACAGCCAGAGGGCCACATGTTCCCCACACCCATGTTAAATGAATGGGAGCAGACAAGGCTGGATGAAGACATTTGGCTGCCTGACAAGATGGCGCCCCTTCTCCTATTCCACATTCAGGAGCGGATCAGACTACAGCACTGGTGATGGGACGTCCTCCTCCACTGTACCCAAAGGTAGATGGCTAGCTTAGGGGGCAAAGGGCAGACCCTATGGCACTGGGGTGACTAGGTGCAAAAGAGGACATGGTTCCTGCACCTTTAATAGTAGCCACAGCGACTGAAATTTCCTCTTCGACACAACTATTAAAGAGTGCAGGGGTCCTGTCCCCTTTTGCATATGGCTACCCTACGTGGCACACAACACTATCTTCCAATACCTCATCACCACTCACGATCCCACAACATTTGATGCCTAAGGTGGCCACGTCACACTGCCTAATGGTAGGACTGGCTCAGGACAGAATACAAGAATTTTATTTATTTATTTATTTGTTATATTTATAGCCCGCCTTTTTTCCTGCAAGGAACCCAAGGCAGCTTACATTATCCTCATCCTCCTCTCAATTTTATCTTCACAACAACCCACAACCCTACATTTGGCCCCTTTCCTATAGCTTCCACTCCCAATATGAGAAGGGCTGAGCTGGGTTGACTCCCTTCCAGGTAGGAACTCATCCTTGCTCCTCTTCTTGCTTCCCTGGATGCAGGGGCATAGACCTCAATTTCGGGGGGGGGGGCATGGGGCTAAATAGCTGGTTGCCTGGAGGGGGCTTTGCCAATTCTGGGAAATCCAGGGGGGGCATTGCCCCCATAGTTTATGCCCATTTCCCCCCTTCTCTTCCCCCCTTTCCTAAACACTTTCTTCCACCCCTTCTCTCTCTCTCTCTCTCTCTCTCTCTCTCTCTCTCACACACACACACACACACACACTCACTCACTCACTCTCCCTGGAGGTAATTTAGCTTGCCCCCCAAACACATAACAGCTGGTTGCCTGGAGGGGGCTTTGCCAATTCTGGGAAATCCCGGAGGGGGCTTGAGCCCCCGCCCCATAGTTTATGCCCCTGCCTGGATGGGAAAGGAAAAGACTGAAGGGGTGATTTTTAAGCTTTGCACTGTACACAGAGATACTTAATGATTGCTCTGGTGACAACTGATTCCAAGAATGCCGAAAAGGCTGAGAAAGAGGAAATGGGAGTATCCTGATCTGGACCTCAGTGTACCCTACATGTACATACCATATAACCATTTACCTCCCACCATGATCACATCATCACGGTAGAGGGTTTATTTCTAGGTACTTACTATTAGTGAATTATGCCCCTGGCTGGATAATAATTAAGGATTGATTTATTACCATGAGCCCAATGAACCTCAGCTTAGAGCTCCAGATGGCACTTTGTGTGGTTTGAAATATGACTGTGGTCTTTAGGAATAAAGGGTCATCATGTGCTATTAGACCGGCTGCCCAGTCCAGCACACGGGTTACTCACAGTGCAATCCTATACATCTCTGCTCAGAAGCATGCCCCATTGAGTTCAATGGGAATCACTCCCAGTTAAGTGTGTATAAATTTGCAGTTTCAGAAATAGAAGTCCACTAATTTTCCATTGGGACTTGCTTCCTTGGGTTTAGGGTTGTGGATTAACCATCATCTGTTTGTTTCTGGACCCAATTCTAGGTGCTGGTTTGGGACCATGTTATCTGCAGGACCACTTACACCTGGATGAGCCTGCCCATGCATTAAAAACAGCATCAGAAGCCCTATTCTCTGGCCCACCAGCAAGAGCCATTAGGCTGGTGAGTACTAGGGGTAGGGCTTTCTCAGTGGTGGCCCCACACATTTGGAACTCCCTCCCCAGAGAGTTATGACTGGCTTTATTACTGTTGGTTTAAAAAAACCACCACAACTCTGAAGACTCATTTACTCCAGTCTGCATTTGGTGCTTAAAAATCATTAACTGCTGCTACTGCTATGCGTGCGTGAGAGAGATTAATTGTAGTGTATGTTCATGTTTTGTTAACTGCCTTGTGAGAGCAGTGTGTACTGAAAGGCGGGTTAAAAATCTCTTAAATAAATAAGGGTGCAATCCTATGCATGTTTAGACAAAGAAGTCCTACAACTGGCTGGGGCATGCTGGAAATTGTAGGACTTTTTTCTGTCTAAACACACATAGGATTGCACCCTAAATGATCTTTGTGGAAAATGTGTATGACGTGCTTTGAGCACTTAGGGAAAGTGCTATATAAATATTATGTAGTGGTTTTTTGTTTTGCCATATTTAAATTTTATTTTAAAAAATAAGAAAATAAGACATTAATCAAATACACCTTGTTAAGATGTTTCCTTTTTTTTGGTCAATTATATATTTAATCTCATTATCATTTTCATCAAACCAATCCTGATGTTTCTTAGTTTCATATCCAATAGTTTGTTCACAAGCTGCAGTAATGGAGGTTTTCAGCTTAGACCAATGGTCCTCAATGTTGTCAGGAGGTTCCGTAGGTAGGTGTTCCTTAAGAAGTGATTGAAGACGAGTTTGCTTAATAGGATCTTTAATCCAGCATCGTCTGAGCTCCGCAAGTGCCGCGTTTTCTCGAATGAAACATAGAGTGTTCGAAGGATCGGGATATTTGTAAGAAGACCAAAACACTGGTTTATGAAGCCATTGTATTACCAACTTTATTGTATGCCTGCGAAACATGGACTATCTATAAACATCACCTCCAACTCCTTGAAAGATTTCATCAACGTTGCCTCCGGAAAATCCTGCGAATTACTTGGGAAGATAGGCGAACAAATGTCAGTGTACTGGAAGCAGCAAAGACTACTAGCATTGAAAAAATGATCCTTCAACGCCAACTTCAGTGGACCAGTCATGTTGTTCGAATGCCTGACTGCCGTCTCCCAAAGCAGTTACTTTATTCCCAACTCAAGGATGGAAAGCGGAATATCGGTGGTCAATATAAGAGGTTTAAAGATGTTCTTAAGGCTAATCTAAAAAATTGCAATATAAACATCAAAAATTGGGAAGCTCTGGCCCATGAACGATCTAACTGGAGGTTGGCCTTTCACAAAGGTTCTATGGACTTGGAAGAAGCTTGAGTGCAAGGTGAAAGGGAGAAACGCGCTAAGCGAAAAGCACGTCAAATGAATCCTTTACAGGACCATCTTCCATCTGGTAACCTGTGTCCTCACTGTGGGAAGCTGTGTGGATCTAGAATTGGCCTCCACAGTCACTTACGGACCCATCACTAGAGTCTACACAATTTTCTTTAGAATTTTCCTCCTTTTAAAATCTCCTTTTTTGTAATTTTTATCCTGGAAGACAATCTTACTCGGTCACGAGTGATCACCTGACTGTTAAGATGTATTTCAAAAACAGTAAAGAATGCATTTACCAAAATATTGATATTAAGGTATTTTCACAACTAGAACAACCAAATAACCTGCTTTAATATTTAATTTCAGCAAGAATAATTTGCATTGCATCAAAAAATCTGGGAGGGTTGCCAGATTGCAACCTGGAGATTTGTGCTATAATTTTAAAGCCCTGAATTAAGCGGGAATCAAAAAAGTGGTTTCTTTTTTGTTCTGTTCGCTTGCTTGCCTTTCTCTCCTTCTTGCAAGACTTCTGTTGTGCTACATTTGGTGGTGGTGCTGGTGGTGTCGGACAGAAGGAAGGCAGGAATTAAACAGATGAAGCTTTTCTTGTCATTTTTAAATTCATGTCAATAAAAGCTTCACCTGTTACATCCCCCCCTTTTGAGCTACTGTTAAAGACACAAAAGCAGTAACTGTGTGTGTGTTTGTGCAATTGTCGTGGTTTCCAGGTTAGCTTCTTCTTAGCATTGCAACTTTTTAACTGGCCCCTGTAGCTGTACCTGGACAGCAGACTGATCTACAAGAATTAGCAGCTGAAGTAGTTTAGTTGCCAGGGATGGGGACTCGGACTCCAGAACTCGACTCGTGAGTCGGACCTGAGTCCCCCCCAATATTTTTAATGGGACTCGAGACTCGACTCGGGACTCGAGACCAAGGACTCTTCAACATCTCTGGGCTGTGCCAGAAGGAGTGGAGAGAAGTGTGATCGCCGGCGAAGATTTTATTTTTTTAAAATCATTTTCCTAAAATGCAACCTTTCAGACATTTTGGGTTTGGCTACCTCTGCCTGCCTGTTTGGGGTTCCCTGCCTCCTCTGCCTGCCTGGTCTCTTCTTTACCAGTTCCACAGTTTGAATTGTCCAAGACAAACGCCTCTGCCTGCCTCTTTGGGGTTCCCTGCCTCCTCTGCCTGCCTGGTTATTTTGGGTTTGTCTGCCTGGTCTGTTCTTGCCAAAATCAGTTGCAGAGTTTTGAAATAAAAAGGCACACTTGTGCCTAGAATTTATTTAAGCCACACATCTGAAATAGCCTCATTTTGTTGGGAACCCCCCCCCCCATTGATTTTAATAGGGACTCGTGGAGTCAGCTTTGGGAGTGACTTGTGACTCATGACTCACCATTTTGGACCAAGGACTCGGACTCGGGTCCAAAGACTCGTGACTCGAGACCAAGGACTCTTCAACATCCCTGTTAGCTGCATGGAGAGAAATGCAGTCCCCAGCTAATTGCTGCCAGTTGGAACACATGTTAATGTTACAACTACAAAGACTGCTTGAAAAGTTGGCAACCTTACTTCTCCCCCCTTCTTTTTAGAAATGATTGTGTTTTTAGCTTGAGGGGAGAATATCCTAGAATTTCCTGTGTTTCCCAAAATTGATCTCTGGAGTTAATGCCTGTGGGTCCCCCCCTACTCATTCACATGAGTTTCGTAGTCTGAGCCTGTACGTATGTAATGGGTAATGGCAAATATATCACCAAACATATGTGCAGGATTGAGTCCAAGATGCTACTCAGGGGAGAAATGGGCCCTTTGCCTCGTTTAGGCAAACTAATCCTCATCCAGATTTCAGCCACCAAGTTGCCTTATGATATATTTTTAGACCAAACAAATCCCCTTGTGTTTGCTTGAATGCCACATGCTTGTCTGAGCTGACACAGGCAGGGAAAACATTATCCATGCAGGAATGAGGAACCAAAATTAAAGAGAGAGGGGAGGGGAGGGGAGGGGAGGAAGCAAGCCAGAATGTTTGAATACCTCCCTGGCCTGAAAGACTTGAAGGTTCCCTTGCATTTCTGTTAGAGTGGAGGACATCCAGGGCAGGCCTTCTGTCTATCTCCGATGTTGATTGGCTTTATGGCCTTACAGAAGTATAATTAAGGCAGCCTTTCCCAACCTTGCACTTTCCAGATGTGTTGGACTATAACTATGCCGGCTGGGGGTGGTGGTGTTATGTGAATTACAGTCCAATACATCTGGAGAATGCCATATTGGGAATGGCTGCATTCAGGCTATGGTGAGAGTCTCCATGTCCTAATACAAGGGTACTTGTGCTACTTGTGGTCCTCCAGATGGTTTGGTCTACAACTTCCAGGGATGTTGAAGAGTCCTTGGTCTCGAGTCACGAGTCGAGTCACGAGTCTTTGGACCCGAGTCTCGAGTCCGAGTCCTTGGTCCAAAATGGTGACTCACGAGTCACGAGTCCTGAGTCAATCCCAAAACTGACTCCACGAGTCCCTATTAAAATCAATGGGGTTTCCCCCCAACAAAATAAGGCTACTTCAGATGTGTGGCTTAAATAAATTCTAGGCACAAGTGTGCCTTTTTATTTCAAAACTCTGCAACTGATTTTGGCAAGAACAGACCAGGCAGACAAACCCAAAATAACCAGGCAGGCAGAGGAGGCAGGGAACCCCAAAGCAGGTAGGCAGAGGCCTTTGTCTTGGACAATTCAACTGCTGAACAGGTCAAGAAGAGACCAGGCAGGCAGAGGAGGCTGGGAACCCCAAACAGGCAGGCAGAGGCAGCCAAACCCAAAATGTCTGACCCTAACCCAAACCCCCCACAACAACACATCAATCAAAATAAATCTCAACACATCATTGGGGCTGCGCTCCTGGTAGCTGTCCATAGAGGCTGAGCAGCGGCACGCCTCGCTTCCATGCGCTCTTCACCGGTGATCGCGCTCCTTCTGGCACAGCCAGAAGACTCGTCAACAGCCCAGGGATGTTGACGAGTCCTTGGTCTCGAGTCGAGTCTCGAGTCCCATTAAAAATATTGGGACTCGAGTCCGAGTCGAGTCAGAGGGGGGACTCAGTCTGACTCACGAGTCGAGTCCTCGAGTCTGAGTCCCCATCCCTGACAACTTCCATCAGACCTTGCCACTGCCAGCATAGCCAATGGTAATGGATGATTGGAGTTCTAGGCCAAAACATTTGGAGGGTCACATGTTGCCCACCTCTGTTCTAATACAAATTCCAGACATATACCTTTAAAATAACCCTCCTGATGCAGCAGGGGAGAAGCTGGCTAGTCTTCAGATGTGCTGCCAGGCCTGCCATCAACCCCTGGCACCATTGCTGACCAAGGACTCGGCAATTGCTGAACCCTCCTTAATTTTTTATTTCTGGCCTGTCATTTTGAGCACTGCCAGATGGCTAGATCTAGCCACCCTTGTAAGTTCCCACAATGCCCCCAAACTAAGATTACTTTGAAACATTGTGGGAAATTAAAAGTGTGGCTAGACCCAACTGACCAGTGTTTCTTGGTTAGCCTACCAGGGCCCACTGACAGAGGAAAGAGCCAGCAAAGAACTCTTTGCCCAAGACGCCCTCAGACCTGGAGTTGGTGTTGTGTGCAGTACCATAATGGAGGGAATGGGTGGTGAGAGGAGCCATGGCTTCATCTCTCCTGCCGCATCGACAAATGAAAGGTCCTTGCCCTGGTTCTTGATAGCAGCAGTTCTGTGCCTGCTGGCTTGGGAGCACAGTTGCAAACTCATCGGCCATCCACTCTAGCTGTGCTCTTAACTAGTGCTATGCCAAAAATGTCTTCCACATATTTTTGACCATTCTCATTCAATCTGATAGAAAAGAAATTGCTTTCAGAAAGAAATTCAAAGTAGAAGAAATTTTGGAGTTTTTAACAGCAGCTTAATCTACTGAACTGATGGGTTGGGTTCAGGGTTCTTGTGCTTACCTTACTTATGAGATGGCTGAGGAGTGTGCACGAGTCTCCTGTTTTTCATTGTATGATCATCTCTCTGGACCTGCATTAGAGACAAGATGTATCCACAATCACCCCTCAAAAATTTAATATTTGGAAGATCTTGGGGAAGGTACTAAACCCTAAAGAATGACAACTAGAGCTGAGCCAAAATGCTGCAGAAGGATTTTTCTCAGAGAAGTCCTGAGATTTTCTTTTCTTTAAACCTCCTCCCCCCCCCATTTTTGGGTGGGTTTTGCCTTGCCTTCCCCTCCCCCCACCATGCCCCAGCATCATTCTGTTGCCCCTTGCAGTGGCAGTGCAAAAACAACAACCACAACCCTTAGGAAAAAGATGAAGCTGTGCTACAATCCTCCTCACTGGTGAGCCCTACCTGTGAGAAATTGTTGGAGAATTTCTCCTCCTGCTGGAGAAATTAGGTGAAATTGGCCCCCAAATTGCTCTGCCCACAAATAGGGTGGAGAATTCCAAGAAACCACTTGTGCACCATCTACTTTTTAACAGCCACTTCATCTGCAGGTGATAACATTTCTCTCTGTGCCATGAAAAGTTTTGCCTGATGATGACTCTGCATCAGGGTACAAGAGCAGGCACAACCACTTTTCTTTCCTGTTGGCAACACAATCTGGGAGTAAACTCCACCAAACTTGGAAGAATGTACTTCATAATAAACAGGCACTGTTTGGGGCTGCATGGCCAGTTGGGATGAGTGCTTAAAGATTGGTTTCTTGAAGGATGCAAATAATTACCAAGTTGTACACCTGCAGCTGTAACTACATCAAATCTTCCTCCTGCTAATTTGCAGCAGTCTTGTTCACCTGGTACAAGTCCTCCAGCCAGATATGGTTACTCTCCTCAACTGCTAAGAGTACTTCAAATAACTATTAAAGATAGTTATTAAAGATTAAAAGTGTAGGAGCTCTGTTCTCCTTTACATGTTGTCAGCCCATTACTAGCACAGCAGGAGCACTGAGTAAGCTTTCTTCAGTGGGGATAGGAATCCATTACTGATGTAAAACAGAGTCCATGCACAATTTCCCTCAGAAATGCCTTACTCAGCTGTATTAGCAGCAATCGGTAGGATTGACAACTGACCAGAAACTGGTCTAGCTCTTGTGTTTTTAACAGCAGCTTAATCTACAGATGTCAACAGGCCAAGTTTTTCACAGCTTGTTAGGGTGGCCAGATGCAAAAGAGGACAGGGCCTCTACACACCTTTAATAATAGTTATATAGAAGAGGGAATTTCAGCAGGTGTGGTACAGATAGAGGCTGGTTGAAATGTTGACAATTCTAGAGAATAGGGTGATCACATTTAAAGAACAGAGTGCCTGTATTTTTAACAGTTATGTAGAAGAGGCAATTTTGGCAGGTGCATCATTGTCATGCAGGCATGAGAGAGGTAGAAAGTCTATGGCTGCTTCGAGACAGAGGACTGCTAGCAGTAACACTCAAAAGGCATTGTGGTTTTTTTCTGGTAAGAAAAAAAGATGGAAGAAGTGGTGGGAAAACACAGGAGGACAACAAATTGTAGATGTCGTCTGGACCTCCTGTAAAATTCCATGAATGAGGCAGTGTGATTGCACAGTAAAAGCCTCATCAAGAAGCACCCTATATCTCTGAACTGTAAGTATCCAGAAGACTTACCGTATGTCCATAACAGCTATAGTATTAACATTATAACATTTTTTATTAAGGGCCTAAAAATCCCTAAGCACTGTACAAAATATGTGTTTTTCAGACCATATACCATCAGTCATGTTCAAACTCTAAAAAACACACAAAAAGAACCACCATATTGGATTAGACAAGTGGCCTATCCCATCTCTTTGACATGGCAAATACTGAATGCTTCAGAGGAGAAAAGAAAAGGGGAAAAAATTCAGCTGTGAATTGATCCCACCTGTACTCTTCATTCCTAGTTTTTGGCAACTAGAGATCTGAGGATGACATGGAGGGTAAACATTGCAGACTATTTTGGTTTATGGTCATTGATAGATTTACATAATGCAAAAAATTGATCTTAAATGTCTGAGCCAAAGGTAGAGATGTGCATGGAGTACTCTGATGCTTAGAAATGTAAATCCTTGGAATATGTATTAACAGTTGAACTGGGTAGATGACATGATATTCATTTGTAATATCACGTGGATCTTAGATCAACAGATAGATAGACTAACAAACAGTAGAGTGATCATATGGTATCAAGAAGCCACAATGCAGTATTCTGTCACTGTTTCACGGGAGGTTTACAGTAGTGTACTCTCAAGAGGCAGTTATGGTGCAGTTCAATTCCCCCCCCCCTTTTTTACTTTTGCACAGAAACAAGAGGATTTTTTCACCAAATATTTTATCTCTGTGGATTCTTATAATTCCTTTTCACTGAATAGAACAAGCACTTGGAGAGAGATTAAGTCTTTGAGCCAAGATTTTTGCCTGCAGGGGTCACATATATAAGTAGATTCTCAGCCCATTTGCTAAATCCTTGGTTTTAGTTTAGTTAGCCATACAGTCATGCACACATGCACACGCATGCACACACACACAAAGAGTGAATGAGTGTGTGTAGTAATACACACACACATACACATATATACAATATCTGGAGTATAAAGCATGTCTTTTACATATGCTTGACAGTAAAAAGATGAACTTGTTCACTGACTTTATAATGCTCTAGTCTAAACCATGGCTCTCCAACCTTGGGTCCCCAGATGTTGCTGGACTACAGCTCCCAGAATCCCTTGCCATTAGCCATGCTGGCTGGCTGGGTACGCTGGGAGCTGTAGGCCAGCAACATCTGGGGACCCAAGGTTGGAGAGCCCTGCTCTAGACATTGAAGGACTAAACATTAAATAAGCTTAGTCCTCTTGAATCCACAAAACCACATTACCATGAATGGACTGTAATGTACCCCGTCTTAATAGATTGCTTGCAGTAAGAGGATTTAATTTCAAAATCGTTTTAGCCAGGACATAGATGAATGGCAGATTGATCCAGGTGTGGCTGATTCAAGGGGCTGCTTGTTTAGCTGGGAGTTAGAGCTTCTGTCCATGTAAGGGGGTGGGTTGTGGTTGACCTAAGGGACTTTGGCAATGGTAAATAAGTGCTTAGGGTAGAGTGCAAAATCGGCAGTGGCAGTGCACAACATCAAGAAATGCGGCATGGTGCTCGAGTCATCTGATGATGACACAAAGCTTTGTACTCATTCTCACCAGATGCAGCATTGTGGCAATGTGCAGAGTGGTGCTGTGGCACAGAAATGACTTAGTGGGGGACAGGAGTGATGTGGAATTGGGGCAATTCATCTATTCTACACAATCGTCCTGAAAGTATTCTAGCTACCATGGAGGATGAGATGGCTGTGCTGGTGCAGTACTTACTATTAACTAGAGGTGTGTACTGACCACAAGATTTGACTCAAGAGACCGATTTGATGTTCTGGAAAATGGCCCAATTTGTCTCAGACTGATTCAGAGGCCATCTGCTTCAACTCGAGTACCAAACAGGAGTCAAGATTTGGAAATGCAAGGTTTCATGCCTCCCATTGACTATCATGGGAAATTAAAAACAACAACAACCCAGCTATAATGTTTTATCTTTGTCAGAATTGGATGAAATTTGTAGGCATATTTCTCTTGGGGGGGATTATGTCTGCCAAATTTCAGAAAACATTGGTGCAGGTTTTTTGTGCCATGCACCTTTATATTTTGAGTTTTGTTAAAGGGAACTGGCTATAACTTTCTTTATTTCTTTGCAGATTTGGATGAAATGTGTAGGGATAATTGCCACTTCTGAGAGTATCAAGCCTGCCAAGTTTTCGCTGAATAGGCCCAGGGGGTTTTGTGCAAGAATAGACCTTATATTTTGAGGATATCCAAACAGGATGTGCTTATCCTCCATATTTCAGAACATGGCAGAACGCTCAGAGGTGGCCCTAAGTAAGAAACCTGCAAGGTTTCAGAAGGATAGGTGCAGCAGTTTATGTGGTAGGGGAGTCCTCAAACGAATGAAAATTTAACATTCAAATCTTGAAGCAGCAAGCATAACTTAGATTTTCATTCTCCTTCAGGGAAATGATCAGACCAGCATGAGGATGGATCGTGGAGATAATTTCCCTGAAGGTGGATGGAAATCTAAGTGATGTTTGCTGCTTCAACATTTGAATGTAAAATTTTCATTCAGACCCTACAAGTCTGAATAGAAGAGTATTTCACGCTAACTATATGCATCTATTTTGAGTGGTACTAGTTTGGATATTGGGTTCTTTAGATTCATGCTGAAGCAGCCGTTTTAAAGTTCTGTAAATCAACCAGTGAAGAAGATACTCAGTCAAAATGCATTTGGCAAATAATATTAACTTTAATAGTTTGCCCTTGTAATCTGAGAATGAAAATGTCTAACAGGGTTATAATATGCTTTATCTATCCTTCAATGTGTTTTGTATTGAAATTGGTCCTTTTTTTGTTTACCAAATTAGCTATGTTTGTACATTTTGTTATGAAATGTTAACTATGTTTTATCAATTATTTTTATGGTATAGTACTGATCTCCTGTGTAAAATGTACAGTTCTTTCCCGATTTCTTTGCTTTTAATTGGTCAGGAAAATCATCATCTGTGTTTCTGCCTCAGTTGTGCCATGAAACCTCATGTGGGGTGGGGGCTGGTCCAGCTTCGTTCGGGTCGCTTCAGAAGGAAGCCCACTTTGCCTCAGGAAGCACCAGAAGCAATCTGAAGCGGCCCGATTTGCCTCAGGCTTTGGCCAAATCTGATGCACATCCCTATGAACCTGGGATTATAGGATTGTAAGTAACTTGTGATGCTTACTGACCATAGAGTGCACTGCACTAGAAGAGCTGAAGTGTGTTTTGAAAAATTAAGCCACTGAATTGGATTGATGTACTACTTTATATCCCTTAGGATGGGGCTGTCCCCCCTCTCTCTGTTGGCAGTGATGTCCTGAGAGGGGCGGGGGGGGGGGGAGTAAAGACACAGCACGGTTCCCTGATGTAGTCCATACTACAACTAACAGACAGGAGGGAAAGCCAGAAGCATGCCCATTTCTCAGAAGGCTCAACCCATCCCTGAGCTTGGCTTGATTAGGCAAAGGGGATGTCAGGATAGTAGGAAGTAATATTAACTGGATTATCCTGAAGTTGCAAGGAGGATCCCTGGCTGTCGTTTGGGGTCTGATTTAGGGCCAAATCACATGTGACACTATACACGTCGTTTAGCCATGCATGGCTGATTTTTTAAAAACAAACAGCTGGTGCAGCGAGGGGAAGGCTCAGATTGGGATCATGGGATGGGGGAGGGGGGCTTTGCTCCTGCTGTATCCCCAGTCCAAATCAGCCCCCACTGTGCCAATGGGAGCTTTCCTCCCATTGCGATTTGCAGGCCTGGGGCCCCACAATTTGGATCAGCCCCCACTGTGACATGATTCTTTCCAATCTGACTTTAGATTGCCTGCATTGGCATCTTGTTAAAACAAAATCAGCTACACAAGGCCAAATGAAATGAACAATGTCAAGTCTTGTTTGACCCTGAGAAACACTTGTATATCTTTTTGGCATTAGAGTGAGGTGGGCCTTAAATTTTAATCCAGAAAAAACAACCTATTACCCCAGTTATTGAAAGTTTGACAAACACGGGTGTAAACCATTCTGTGCTTGCAGTGCAATGCTCCTAAGAATCCTATACTTGAGAAGAATTATAGTTGAAACCAGGACTGCCAAGCGCCTGTGTCATTGACTTCAGCACAACTCAAAAAAATGTAGAGTTTGTGGAAGTAAGCTGACCTCTGTTATTTTGGTTCTAGAATATTTCAGGAAATGCATAATTATATGGCACAGAGATAGTTTATGATGTCATTTTTACACACCATGATTAGCCAGCTTCTGTGCAGGCTACAGATTAGCCAGCTTCTGTGCAGGCTCATGATAAGATAAGGCTTCTTCACGGCAAAGGGCTTCCATACTGCAAAAGTCAGGAAGCCTACAGAATCAGAGGCTGGGGCTAGCAGGAATCCCTTTCTCACACATTGCTATTGCAGGGCTGGCCTTACCATAAGGCAGAGTGAGTTGGCCACTTCAGGTGGCAGATGCTGGTTTGGGTGTGGGTGCAGTGCGGGGCGGGGGGAGCAGTACCTGGCATCCACCCTATCTGTTCTTCTTGTACCCTCCCAGCCATTCTCTCTTTGAACGTCAGAGCTGTGTGTGTCACACAGCCTGCTCAGTGCCTTCTAAACTAGCCTGTGGTCCTTGGATGCAGTAGAAGATGCTGTCCCATTCAATTGCCAGTCTGGTCAGCTTCTATAAGTGGAATTAAGGGGGTGCCATCTTTTCCTTTCCCTCAGGCAGCAAAATGTCTTGGACCAGCCCTGTGCTTCATATATATATAGTCAACCTGGTGACCTCCAGATGTTTTGGACTACAACTCTCATCAACTTCAGCCAGCATGGCCAATGATCAAGGATTATGGGAATTGTAGTCCAAAACATCTGGAGGGCATCTGGTTTACTACCCCTGGTATATATCAACATGAAATCTATCCTGCATGAGGCACAAGGCCTAGGTGGCCAATATTAGATCTCAAATTACAAGGAGATTTGAAATCTGAGATTGTGGCCCTTGGTTCTTTCATAGACCTTCCACCTCCCCTCCCCCCCACTAAAGTAATCCAATGTGATAGTGAACAGGACATAGACTGACCCTGAGACATGCACTGATTTTCATCTCCAGGAACTGCCGACCAAGACACATTTGCACAATTTCAGTAACAGTCTTCCAGTAAAATGATTGAATTTGACCTTTTTGAAATCTATTGATCTCCATTCAGGTTTCTTTTTTTCCCTTTTCTTTTTTTAGTAAGTTCTCTTAGCTTGTATTTGTACAGAATCACATATTCTCTTGATTTCAAAAACTAATAAAATAAACATTATTCATAATGGGAAAATTTGGGTCCAGTTGGGAAAACTGGTAGTCCTGTATCATGCTTCTGATTAATGTTTTATCCAGATAGCAGCTTCCCCAGTGGCTGATTTAGCAGTGAAGCACCAGTCAGATGTGAGGGAAAAGGTTGGTTTACAAAGGACCAGCTAATGTAGGGGCCCTATAATGCAATGCCTGTTATGGACCAGATCACTTGCACTGATTCTGTTAGCCTCCAGGCTGTTACTTGCAAGGGAAGCCATCAACCTAGGGACTGGCAGAGACCACATGGTTTGTGGATGCCTTGAATATTGAATAAGCAAATATCTGACATGTTGTCTGACATATCTGGATGTTTCGAAGCATCCAGAGGACTGCTCATGGGAAAATCTGAGTTCTCATTTGATCCTGGTGTTTGTTCCTTGACTTCAAACAACAGATATATGGGAGCTCTGACTGGAAGCATTGGCCAGTCATGATTCCTGGGCAGTTGTTTACCATATATTTTGGGATATGTCTCCCCTTTTCACACATTACAGTGGCCACTATGGAGACACAACATGGACAAATCAGAGCAAGTCTTTCCTATAATCTGTGGAAGTGGCTCTTTATATGAGGTCAGTAGTTCATTTAAAAATTATGATGTCCCCTTCAGCATTCTTCTTTGATATGTTACATCACGTACATCATGAGAGCCAGCGTGGTGTGGAGTGATTAGAATGTTGGGCTAGGACTTGGGAGAGCTGGGTTCAAAGCCTCACTCAGCCATGAAGCTCACTGACACTGAGTTTGGCCAGTTATTCTCTCTCAGCCTAGCCTATCTCACTAGACTGTTTTGGGAATAAAACAGGGGAAACCATATACACCACCTTGAGCTCTGAGAAGGAAGGGCAGGATATTAATCAAGTAAGCAGCTATGACTCAGATACTGAGTCCTTTCAGCAATTCAGAAAATACTGAAGAGTGTGTAGACAGACGCTTGGTTGGTGTGGTGTTGGGCCTTGCCCTAGCACAGAGGGAGATTCAAAGTCAGACACAGATTCTGCCTCTGGGGAGAGTCAGCTGGGAGAGTCAGCTCCAGCTGCGGGGCCTTCAAGACGAGGCAGTGCAGCCCTGCCAGGCCTCCCACCACCCAGTGAACAGGGGGAGGGAGAGATGATTCGAGGCCAAGTTAACTCTCCTCAGCTGGGCAAGTTGGCCTTGGACAGAGCTTCCCCTTATCAGTCAGGGACTTTATCCATGGCAACTGAGCAACAAAAGGCAGACTCTCCGGGGGAGGGGGTCTCTGAGATAGGCCCGTTAGTAAGGCATCAGCAAAAGAGGGCAGGACAGAAACGTCCCTGTCCGGAGGAGTCATAGGTTGAGGGGCTGGTTTCCCTACCAAGATCCAGTCTCAGACAGTGACTCCTAGTAGTGCCTCCTCTCACTCTATATAAACTCGAGTAGTTCCAGAGGCCCACCGTAGGTGACAACGCTCCGTCATTCTGAACTACTTCCTCACGTCTTTGGAATTCTGACACGTTTGTTGGGCTTTGGTGAGCGACCTTTGTACAGTACAGCCGCGTGGTGATTTTGTATTACCAAGAGAGCAATTCACTGGTCAAGCAGATTGCATCAATAAAAGACTGTCTCTAAGACCAATTGCCTTCTCTGTGGGGGCGGCGGGGGGGGGGGGGAAACTGCGGAATGGGACAGTTGATTAATGATTATATTAAATTCAGTGCTCGTTCACTTCCCTAACCTACTCCAGAACCAGATCCCTGATCAGTCCAGTTCCTCTCTAGGGGTGTGCATTTTCTCTTCCCTAAGCCCTGTGCAAAATTTTCCACAGCTTTCATTTCATCTCATCTTTAAGAGAAAATGCATGTATCACAAGATACTGGAAGCAGCTCTGGAGTTATTGTGTGTTCTCTTAGAAAATGAGGCAGGCAAGCAAGCAAGCAACTAACCTCTGTACTCAAACAGGGCTTTACAGGTTTCAGCAGACTGTGGAAACTAGTACCAGATGACCTCCACACTGCCTCCAGGAACCTACATAGCTAAATGCTCCCATCTTGAAGTTCAAAAAGACTACTTGCCCTTGGCTGTAGGAAACCAAAGCAAGATTCCATGGGGGCTTTATTGCTCCCTGTAGAGAATATTTATGTAAAGGTCAATGCTGCACTTGAGTCCAGCACTGACTGCTGACTTCAGCAAATCCCTAACTTGGCCAGAGGAGAAGTCACATTCTGGTAATCCTTCTTATGTGCTGATTTGCAGAAACAGTTGTGTAAATGTGTGAGGTTAGTGCAGACTAGTTCTTTGCACATTCCAGAGCTAGAAAGGAATCATGTCCTGCCTTAGTGCACAATGTGTCTCTGCTTAGAGCACAGAGATGTCCTGCACCTCCCTGGGGTCTTTGCAATATGCAGACTTTCCCTTCAGGGCTAAATAAATAGGTTTTACTCACCTTTAATACACATATATACATGCATACATAGTGTATACCTTTCTCTGCTTGATAGGTCCGGGAGGCATCCAAACGATCAGATAATAAACAGTTTATAAAATATAAAATAGTTTATATTATTTATAAACTGGAATGCTTCTTAGCAATGGTTCCCTTGATGTGATCCACATGAGAGAAATGAGGAAGGTGACATCAGGAAACCTGGATGTTGGGATAATGGGTGTTCTACTGTAATTGATTAATGGTTAGAAAATGTTGATCTAGATCCTTACAAAGATGTCAAAGCAGAATGAAAGGACAGAATTATCAACACTACATGTCCCTGTAATTAAAAAAACACACATGGGATGAAACCAAATTCATTAATCTTTCAGTGTGGTGGCCATTCTGCTTAGGCGCAGTGACAGGGGAGTGTTCGTCCCAGCTGGGTGCTTGACTAGAAAAGTAATTAGAAAAGTCATTGTGAATCCAATAGATATGGGCCTTAAGTGGAAGCATAAATATTTATTGCAAACATGAGAATATTTCTGAGGGGTGTGGATTATGTGTGCCATCTTTCCTATTTTGTCTTGGAAATGGGCTACTTTTGCATGTCCCCTAGGATACCAGTATTCTTATGAATCATGCACCCTAGCTCTTTGATGGATGTTGGGCTGGGATTACACTGAAAGGACCATGTAAACAAGCCAGGTAATAGCTGAAATTTAGCTGAACGTAAGTACCTGCTTCTTACGCACAGAAGTGGGTTGTCTTCCCCAGAGTTCCTTATCCATAAGATAGTGAAATCAAACACTGATTTAACATGGAATTGTTGTTAATTGGATACTGATTGAGTGTAATGATTTTGATATAAATATTATTTTTTTGATATTTATATTTCAGTGTAAAAATTAAAAACACCCATTATTGTGTTTATTGGTGCTTTCAGTATGGCTATCTTGATACTCTATGGAAGTGGGACAAAAACATTGGAGGGCAGACTTTCATTTATTGCTGGGATGGGGAATGTGTGGTCCTCCAGATATTGTTGGATGGGAGTTTCTATACTGCCCAATAGTCAAAGCTCTTTGGGTGGTTCACAAAAATGACAACCCCAAAATACAACAGAATGGAAACATAATATAAAATGTTTAACATACAACATTTAAAAACAATTTACAACAACTAAAAAACAGTTACAATAAGATGCCAGGATAAAACAGATACCAATAAGTTACCATAAGATAAAACAACTGACATTAAAAGCTCCAACATATACTGTCAAATGCCTTGGAGAAGAGGAATGTCTCAACCTGGTGACAGAAAGATAACAACGTTGGCATGAGGTGGACCTGAATGGGGAGAACATCTTACAATTGGGGGAGCTACCACCAAGAAGGTCCTCTCCCTTGTTGCCATCTTCCAAGCCCCCCTCAGAGGAGACACCTGGAGGAGGGCCTCAGATGTAGATTGTAGTGTCTGGATAGAGTCATGTTGGAAGATGCGCGCCATCAGGTATTGCAGTCCCAAGCCATGTTTGACATTATAGGTTTAAACCAGCACCTTGAGTTGGGCTTGGAAACATACAGGCAGCCAATGTAAGCAAAGCAGTATTGGTGTTATATGCTCAGACTTTCTGGTCTCTGCTATCAATCTTGTGCATTTTGCACAAGCTGCAGCTTCTGAACCTTGTTGTGAACTGCTCAGAGAGCTTTGGCTATAGGGTGATATAGAAATGTAATGGATTGATTAATAAAAATAAACAGTCTTCAAAGACAGCCCCATATAGAGTGCATTGCAGTAATCTAGTTTAGAGGATTCCAGAGCATAGACTACTGAAGCCAGATTACTCCTGTCCAGATAGGGGTGTGGCTGGGCCACCAGCCCAAGCTACTAAGACTCCATGTCGCTGAGGCCACCTGAGCTTCAAATGACAATGATGTCACTCCAGGAGAACCCCCAAACTATGAACCTGCCCCTTCAGGGGGAATGCAACCCATCCAAAACAGGATGGACACCCTCCATCTGGTCAGAAGAACCACCCACTAACAGCATTTCATTCTTGTCTGGATTGAGCTTATTTATTTATTTGTTACATTTATGGATCACCCATCTGGCCGGCAAACCGGCCACTCTGGGCGATGTACAACATGATAAAATACAGAATAAAATACATTTAAAACAGTATAAAATTTTAAAATCTTAGCCCACCCCATATTCCTGCCTGAACAGCCAAGTTTTTAGTGAGCGGCGGAAGCTCAGCAGAGAGGGGGCATGGCGGAGGTCACTCGGGAGAGAGTTCCACAGTCCGCCACAGAAAAGGCTCTCTTCCTAGTCCCCACCAGTCTAGCTGCTCTGGCTGAAGGGACAAGGAAAAGGCTGACTGTGGCAGATCTTGTTGAGTGGCCTACTCGTGTTGCTGGAGATGCTCCTTGAGATAAACTGGACCGGAGCCGTATAGGGTTTTAAAGGTCAAAACCAACACCTTGAATTCGGCTCGGCAATGGCAAGCAATTGGTAGCCAGTGCAACTCTTTGAGCACTGGAGTGATGTGATCCCACCCAGGGCCGGTGCAAGGCAGTTTGGTGCCCTAGGCAAGATCAGATATTTCGCGCGCCCCCTCCCACTTAAGCCTTCCCTCCCTCCAGCCCTATGCTCATTATGCATGATCCGCATACACACACACACACACACACACACACACACACACACACACACCCCTTCCTCTCCAGTCCTAAACATTTTGTTTCCAGCTCCATTGAGATCAAGGGGGTTTACTTCCGTGTAAGTTCTTTCCACAGGCTTCATTCAGCGGTCCCCATCAGCCGCCGCTGCCGGTGCCGCTGCCACTCCTCCTCTCACGTGCGGCGGATCTCCTCTTTGCTGCTGTCCCCGTCGCTTCTCTTCCAGCTCTTTGCCAGCTTCTCAGCCTGCCGCCTATCTCGATGCTGCCTGCATGCTCACATCAAACTTTGTTTCCCCACCCAGCCACCTCTCTTTTCTCCTCTCCTGCTGCGTCATGGGTGGACATTACTAACTGCCTTCTCTTTCTCCTTTGTCTCAATCAATTTGCTTCAAAAGTGGGCTCAATTTCCAACTCTTTAGCGCTGTATTTCCCCCCCCCAGACATTTCTGGCGCCCCCTTTAGCCTGGCGCCCTAGGCAGCTGCCTAGTTGGCCTAATGGTAGCACCGGCCCTGATCCCACCGGCAGCTGCCTTTAACCAGGCGAGCCGCCGCATTCTGTACCAGCTGTAGCTTCCGAACTGTCTTCCAGGGTAACCCCACATAGAGCGCATTACGGTAGTCTAGGCGAGAGGAGACCAAGGCATGAACCACAGATGGGAGCAGATGATTAGGAAGGTAGGGGCGCAGCTGCTGTATCAGATGGAGTTGATACAGCGCCGCCCAGCTCACAGCTGACACCTGAGCCTCCATAGACAGCTGGGAGTCTAAAATGACCCCCAAGCTGCGGACCTGGTCCTCCAGGGGTAGATGTACCCCATTCAGCACCAGGTCAACATCCCCTAACCGCCCCTTGTCCCCCACCAGAAGTACCTCGGTCTTGTCGGAGTTCAGCTTCAGCATGTTCCTTCCCATCCAGCCACCCACTGACTCCAGGCACTTGGACAGGGTCTCAACAGCCAACCTTGGTGAGGACTTGAAGGAGAGGTAGAGCTGCGTGTCATCCGCATATTGATGACAGCACACCCCAAACCGATAGCTCCCAGCGGCTTTAGGTAGATGTTAAATAATATCGGGGAGAGGATGGAACCCTGCGGCACCCCATAAGTGAGCGGCCGAGGGTCCAAAGCCTCCTCCCCAAGAACGACCCTCTGGTACCTTCCAGAGAAGAAGGACTGGAACCACTGCAATACAGTGCTTCCCATGCCCAACCCCTCCAGGCGGTCCAGGAGGATACCATGGTCAACGGTATCAAAAGCCGCTGGGAGATCAAGGAGGACTAGAAAAAAGCGCATTCGCCCCTATCCAAAGCCCTCCTCATATCATCCACCAAGGCTGTTTCCATCCCATGTCCAGGCCTGAAGCCCGACTGGCATGGATCTAAGTAATCTAAGCTTCAGTTTATTAGCCTTCATCCAGTCCATTGTCACAGCCAGGGCATATCCACAGCCTCACCTGGCGAAGATGAAAAGGAGAAGTAGAGCTGTGTGCCATCAGCATACTGATGGCAACACACTCCAAAACCCTGGATGACCTCACTTAACTGTTTCATGTAGTTGTTAAGTAGCATGTGGGACAAAACCAACCCCTGCCAAACCACATGCTGGAGAATCTATGGGGCCAAGCCATATTCCCCAAGCACCACCTTCTGGAGCCAGTCATCCAAGTAGGAACAGAACAACTGCAATGCAGTAGCCCCCACTCTCAGTTTAGACAGTTGTTAAGATCTTCTGGGTCCAGGGAGGATTTCTTCAGGAGTAGTCTCACTGCCACCTCTTTCAGACAAACCTGTCCAAACATTCTCGAGCTCTACCAACCGAAACTCATCCAACAAAACTGGACAAGACTGCACTCTGGGTCTCTGGTTTGGGATTCAGGTTATCATAAAGTTCCATTATAAAGACTGTTTAGACAGGATTTGAAAGGTTTAAAGTTGAGCTTCATGAGCATGATTTGCTCCAGTGTAACCTCCGTCAAAACGGTTGGAATCCCTAGCTATAAAGAGGCATAAAACATTCCCCGGCACATAAAACATTCCCCGGCACCAAAGAGAATGGAGCAGCCTTTGCTTCTGTGAAAGTGTGTGAGCATCAGAGCCCAGTGGAAGTTGGGATTTTGACAAATATATTTAGGTGTAGAGTTGTACATAAAAAATTAGTAAGTGGATTAACAAATTAGTGAAGCATCTGATAAGCATATATTAATCCTTTATAAGCCTCTTATACATTGCTGGAACCTTTCCAGGAATGGCTTCCTGCCTTTTGGAATGACTATTACATTCTTTTGAGATGGAGTATTACATTCTTTTCCCCATGAATTTTGAATTTCTGTTCCCCACGTCAATTCCAATCTACCATAATTCATTTCTCCCTTTTGATCTGGGAGGGAAAAAAATAAAATGTTCCATTTAAGATCTGTGTTTCAGCCCTAAACTAACAGTAGCTCAAATCAACAAAGCATAAAAGCAAGTATGTACTTGCACTTAAGATCAGGACTGGCATTATGGATTGATGTCACCAGGCACCTGCCAAGGCCCATGCCCCAGCAGGGGAGCCTGCAGCCTCATGGTTCTGCTGTTGCTGCTCCTCCTTCCTGTTCTTGCGTGTTCATCCGTCCTCTCCAAGTGAGCAGCAAATCTTTGTCCTCTTCTTCTTCTGGGAGGTGATGCCGGTTGGACCCAGGCAGAGAGGCAAGCAAAAGGCCAGTGGCAAGGAGGAGGAGGTGGATGCATGCAGAGAGCAAAGCCCACTGAGAGCAACATGAAACTGGAACTGCTGAAGATCTTTTAAAATACTGTGCGGTGCAACATTTGACAGAGGAAATGTTATAATTATAATAAGCAGGGCTGGCACCAAGGCTTGGCATGGTGGGGCGCCTGCCAAGGGCCCACAGCCCAGCAAGGTCCCACTGACAAGAGCTCCCGGACTTGCTCCTCCTCTTCACCATTGAGGCTTGCTTATTTATCTGCCTCTCGCTTTGGTCCAGACAACGAAGCAGCACGGGGAAGGGTGCACTAAGGCAACTCTTATGGTCTGAATCTGAGAAACCAGGCTTCAACCCCCACCTCTGTCAAAGGCCACAGACAGGGTCACAGCCCTGAATGGGGTCGTCTCAAGAATGTTGCAGACTCTTCCCCAGAATTTAGCTTCTCAATAAATAAATAAATAAATAAATAAAAGAAGGCTGCAATCCTAAATCCACTTACCCAGAAGTGAGCCACACTGCACTCAAGGAGACTTACTTCGGAGTATTAAGTAATCAGTTAATTAATTCATTGCATTTCTAACTGGCCCTTCAGCCAAAAAGATGCTTCCAGAGCAGCTGACAAAGATAAGAAATATGACAGTCCCTGCCTAAAAGACACAACACAAAAGGAAAGGGGGTTGGGGAGGAGGAGGAAAAAAGCCAATTCAGGCACAAGGTTCTTAGCTGCAAAGTTCAGGAGCTGGATCTCGTGAAGGACTGCACTGTAACAAAATCTCCGTCTGCCTTCTAGTGAGCCAGTGTTCTCCAACCTTGGGTCCCCAGAGGTTGGAAAACACTGCACTAAGCCCTTGTTTTTAAGTTGCATAACATTTTCTTTTATGACTACAGAATGCAAGAAACAACTTCAAACATATCAGATGGCCTGAATTTAGGTGCTGGCTATTCTGCACTTAAGCCCCAGCATGTCCTTAGACTCCGCTTCCCAAAACATTTCTGGCTTTTGCTCGTACAACTCATTTATTTAAAGTTATTTCTCATTTACACAGGAGAGCTTCCCACTGGAGCATACGCTTTCCCCAAAACCAAATGCATTCAGATCCGTGGAGGACTCGGGTGGGGGCCAAGCAAGATGACTGTTTTATTGAAGTACATCATATGTACTTTAAAAACAAATCAACCCACACACTCATTTCCAAAAGGACTGCACTTTTTTGGGACATCGTGGTATGTGAAAACCCATAACGTGTGTCATCATTCATAAGTGACATTCTAAGTGTTAATGAGCAATCCATGAAATAATATACACCCTTCAGTAAGGAAAATCAAGCATCACCACCAGCTCCCCATACTTGAATGGGCACAACCATAAGCCTTGAACAATTCAAATCGACCCCCCCCCCCCGAGAAATCCTCTCCTGTGCCTAATGACGGTCACCCAAACTGAGGAAAACAGCTATTTTGATAAGATGACACACTGCAAAAATCCTGGAGCTCTCCAATGGTGAGAGAAATAGAGCACCTACATAGCACCCTGCTGGATGCTGCCAAAAGTCCATATAGCTCCATGCCCTGTTTCTCACAGTGGCTAGTTGGATGCTTCTAGGCTAGCCGTCTTCAACCTAGTGCCCTCCAAATGCTTTGGACTACAACTCCCAGCATCCCCAACCATTGGCCATGCTGGCTGGGGCTGATGGGAGTTGAAGTCCAGCACATCTGGAGGGTACCAGGTTCGGGAAAGGCTGGTCTAAGATCATATAGCCAGGAAGAAGCCCCCATTGAAGCAAGAAATGAACCAAAAGGCATCAAAGCAGCTGTTGAGAAGGGGGGTGAACAGGCAGATAAGGAGAGGGAAGGTTCAGGTAACATTTGAGAGCCCCCTTCCACACCCCAAATTTTGTGCCAGAGACTGCCTACCTAGGGTCATTGTCCCGGGACATTAAGTGCAACCTACCAGAAGGAATTCCCGGGTGCTGCTGCCACGCTCCACTCTCAGATAGGGATGGATTTCCAGGTAGGAAGCTCAGGCCTGTTTAGAAGCTCCATCTTATGATCCGGAAGACTTGCCCCCTCCCATCGCAGATGTGCAAGGGCTGTATGCAGTTTCTCAATAGCAAAACACTGCACATGCTCAGGGGCATCCTTTATTATTGCTTTATGTACGTCAGAACAGAGCCTTGACATGGCTAAGACAAGCGTGCAGAACCTATTTCGGCCCGAGGGCTGAACTGCAGTGTGGAGAGGCTCTCGGTGCCGGTGGCCACATCCCAGTGGTGGGCGGGGCTGGAGGCAAAAGGGGCGGGGCCAAGTACCAAAAATACCAGCAGACTGAAGCTTAAATCTCTCATGGCAAATAAGTACCGAAAGTCTTAGGAGTGGAATTTCAAGCTTTTAGAATAGAGGGGGGACACACACACAGAAAAGCAGGGAAGCCAATGACTAGTGATGTGGGGGGAAGAGGCGTGGCCTTCTAGGAAACCATGGAGGGCTGGATTGGGCCCCTGGGGCTGAGGTTCTGCACCCCTGGGCTAAAAAGACCTTTTTGTTTGGACTACAACACCCATTTGTGCGTGATCGCAATCAGGACGGGGCCACTTTTAAAATTCAAACACACATTCATTCTGTTCAGAGAACACAGGAAATGCCCAAGACTGACGTAAGCAGCGCTCATGAAAAGATATTTAGCAGTGCTGGCTGGGGAATGCTGGGAGTTGTAGGGCTTTTTTCTGCCTAACCGTGCATAAGACTGGGCCTTTAATAGGGCTCCTCTGCTAACTTTTAAAAACGGATTGGGGCCCAGTCCAAGAAGGCTCCTGTGCCTTGAGAAGAATTCACCCACCCACCCTCTTTTGAAACCTGTAATTTGGTATTCTCCAGAATCTTTAGATATCCAACTGTGAGCCAGGACAGCCTCTCTGGCACAAGCACATCTTTCTTTCTGGTAGTTCATCAGGAGTCTGGCAAGACCTGGCCTGCTTGTCTCTCTTTGCGGCATCTGGGAGAAGACGCCCCTCTCCCTCTCCCTCTCCCCCCACCGTGTCAAATCTTTCCTTGGACTTTTCGCCTCGCAAAGTCGCAAGCGCTCCTGCCCACCCCCACTCTAGCTTCTTTGGAGCATTGCCTACCCCAGGTGTGTTGGACTGCAACTCCCATCATTCCCAGCCAGTGTGCCCAACGGCTGCTCAGAGCATGGGACTATTGGTCTCCAAGGCAGGGATGGATCTACTAGGGGTACCTCTGTTGCTGACTTTTATTTTTTATTAGAATCGCCACGATACACCAAGGTGTTTTAAAAGTATAAAGCAATAAATAACAGTTAAGGCCCGACCCATTGGTGTTAAGTGATCCCGAACAGGAACCCTCATTTAAGGGGATAACAAGTGCCTCACTGGATCGGGCCGAAGCCCACCTTATCCCAGCACCTTTCCAAGGCCAGCCACAAGCAGGCACTGCGTCGTCCCCCAGAAACCGGCCGCTAGTCCACAGTTTACTTTTGGCCCACTTCCATCATTTCAAGGCAACAGCTTTAAGGGGCTTTACGCTGCATGAACTCTCTGGCACTTTAACTGATGTTGTCCACACCAACTGCAGCAAGAACTTTCCCCACCACCCACCGCCATGTAGAGCCCCAGATAGGATTCTATAATTACGCTCGCCTCTAAATCCTTTCCTGTCAACTTGGCAATGTGTAGGGGAACTTTTAATGGCTTCTCAGGGTGCTTCCAGATGAGGCTGTTATTGTGCAGTCACCTGATCTCAAGCACGGAATTTTACAGGGGGTCTAGGCAACGTCATCTTCCACTTGCAACCCTCCCCCGTCTTCCCACCACCTCATCTGCTTTTCCCTTTACCACAAAAAAACTGTTGAGGAGAGAAAGAAGGAACCACTGCACAAGGCCCTCGGATAGGTGGTGCTGTCTGGAAGCATCATCAGCCTAATCTGAAAAAATTGTCCTCACTTTTAACAAGAACAGGAGCTCCTTCCCATGTAGGTTCTCCCACAGTCTCAGTGGCGACAAAGTTTGTTTCTGGCTTAGATTCTCCAGTGACTTTGTTATCCTCCAGGAGTTATCCTTCTCTCTCTAAAGTTTTTCTCAGAGGTGATGCACCACTGACGTTTTCTTCTTTTGATTCTCTGATGATTTGTTTTGGGGGAATTTTCTGAACTCATCGCAACCCCCAGAAATGTGTTGGTGCCTGCTTCCAGGATTCTCTCCCGGTGGATTCTCCAATTTGCTCATGGTGATTCTTTGAGACCACTCCTGTCCCCACTGCAGTTCCCGAACTCTCCGAATCATGTTTGTCACCCGAGTGGACCTTCTCATGGGATATCCGCTTGCAGGAAAAGGGCTTCTCTCCCGCGTGGATTCTCTGATGGACTTGGAGGTCTCTTTTGTCACGGAAGGATTTTCCACACTCTTGGCAGGGGAAGGGCTTGTCTCCTGTGTGAATTCTCTGATGAGCTGTTAGTTTATTCTTGAATTTGAAGGCCTTTCCACACTCCTGGCAGGAAAAGGGCTTCTCTCCCACATGGATTCTCTCATGATATTTAAGAGTTCTATTTTCTCGGAATCCTTTCCCACAAATACTACAGGCATCCCTCTTGTGTGGATTCTCTCATGAATTATGAGTTGATTCTTGTCTCTGAAGCAGCTTCCACACTCCAGGCAGCGATAGGGCTTCTCTCCTGTGTGGTTTCGCTGGTGGGTTTTGAATTTATTCCTGTACCTGAAGGTCTTCCCGCACTCCTGGCAAGGATAGGGCTTCTCTCCAGTATGATTCTGTCGGCAGCTGCGCCGTCCGCTCCAGTCCTATCGCGTCACTTCCGGCACCGGAAATGACGCAACGGGACCCTGCTCAGGCGCGCTGGACCCCTGTGCCATGTACTGCGCCTGCGCAGGGTCCCGTCGCGTCATTTCCGGTGCTGGGCTGGAAGTGACACAACGGGACTGGCGAGGGCAGCTCGAGCAGCACGGAGAACTGCTCTGCGCCGCTCAGAAGATCGAGGCGGGGGGGCTGCCGCCACGGAGAGTCGAGGCGGCGGCGAGGCGGGCCCCCCAAAAGGTTCAGGGACACCACTACTCATGACTATTATGCAGAGGTAAGCCCATTACCTTATTTGGGATGTCTATTTGCATATCATCAGAGGAAGAGCTGTGTAATGGTACTTTCCGTTGTCAGGGGGAGAGCTGCAATGGCACATCCCATTGTGAGCCCTGCTGTGCGGGTCACAATAGCATTTTCTGGGGCTAGGGAGGCATGATGGACAGTTGGGCACTTCAGCCAAAGACCAGAACTGATAGGGTGGTGCTGTTTTATTGTGGGCTCACTCTGTATTTAAAAAGCAAACAAAAAACCCACCTGGTTTGACTCTGCAGAAGTGATCGAATGGTAGGCAACACCGAAGAGTGCTTAAATGCTGCCTCTCTATACTTTAGGGAAACATTTCTCAGAAGCATCCTTCTGACACAACGCTTGCGACCACACTTCTCCGGCTTGCGACCACTCGAAGAACCTCCGTGTCCGTCCTCCCTGAAGAAGGCAAGCACCCTGGAAGGGCTGGGAGGTGGCCTGCCTTGTGATCGGCCGGTGGGGCTCTGATCCGATGTTGCCTGCCTCCCTTGGAAGAAGAGAAGGAGCTCCTCCCATGGATGAAGAGGGGCCACCCAGGAGGAAGAAAAGGAGGGAGAGAGATGGAGACTTCCACCTATTCCTGGAGACACTTGACTGGCTCTTCGACACAGCCCGCGCCTGCATGAGCACGGCAGCAAAACCCCAGAACTAGGCCGTGGGAAGTCTCTCTCGACTCTTCATGGAAGGGAAGCAATGCCAGGCATCTCCCTATGAGAAAGACGGGGGACAGCAGTTCAAGGAGGATTCCTTGAAGATGCTTCATTGTGCCGGGACCCGGGACCCAGAAGTCAGGGCCGTTGACAAGAGCCCAGGAACATCGAACGGATCAAAGCAGCTCGTGAAGCAAAAGGCACAACAGACAAGGAGACCCCCACCCATCCACCCGCCTCTCCTGCCTCCAGCTCCGTGCTCTACCCACCTATCAAGAGATCCCGTACAATTTCAACACACCTCCCCTCAACATAGAAGGCCGCAGCGATCTTGAAGTACCCTGGAATTTCTTTATCCTCAAGGAGGATTTCTCAAAGGTTTCAAGCTGCCTGTGTTAAAACTCCATCATCAAACGTGCCACTAGGGAGATCTTGGAATTACTCCTTTACAGCCCTCTTCTCGGAGGATTACCCACCCACAGAAGAATCTGTGGTCAGTGTTGCTTTGCTCGCCAACCAAGAAGACTGCTGCCTTGGCCACTGGTCCTGCTCTGCAGGTGGTGCAGATTAACTGCTGGTTTTCAGCATCAACGCCCCTCCCCCCCACTTCCACTGCTGGACCAAGGGTCCAACTCAGTATAAGGCGGATCCCGATGTTCCTATAGTATGGATGGACAGCTTTGATAAAAACAGGAGTTAAATGTTGGTGGGAGAGAAATACTGCTCACTTCTACAAGCCTCTGAATAGGTGGGTATCACTCATGACTATTACTTACTCAGAGGTAAGCCCATTACCTTATTTGGGATGTCTATTTGCATATCATCAGAGGGAGAGCTGTGTAATGGTACTTTCCATTGTCAGGGGGAGAGCTGCAATGGCACATCCCATTGTGAGCCCTGCTGTGCGGGTCACAATAGCATTTTCTGGGGCTAGGGAGGCATGATGGACAGTTGGGCACTTCAGCCAAAGACCAGAACTGATAGGGTGGTGCTGTTTTATTGTGGGCTCACTCTGTATTTAAAAAGCAAACAAAAAACCCACCTGGTTTGACTCTGCAGAAGTGATTGAATGATAGGCAACACCGAAGAGTGCTTAAATGCTGCCTCTCTCTATACTTTAGGGAAACACTTCTCAGAAGCATCTTTCTGACAAAATGCGGGGCTCCTTCTCCGGCTTGCGACCACTCGAAGAACCTCCGTGTCCGTCCTCCCTGAAGAAGGCAAGCACCCTGGAAGGGCTGGGAGGTGGCCTGCCTTGTGATCGGCCGGTGGGGCTCTGATCCGATGTTGCCTGCCTCCCTTGGAAGAAGAGAAGGAGCTCCTCCCATGGATGAAGAGGGGCCACCCAGGAAGAAGAAAAGGAGGGAGAGAGATGGAGACTTCCACCTATTCCTGGAGACACTTGACTGGCTCTTCGACACAGCCCGCGCCTGCATGAGCACGGCAGCAAAACCTCAGAACTAGGCCATGGGAAGTCTCTCTCGACTCTTCATGGAAGGGAAGCAATGCCAGGCATCTCCCTATGAGAAAGATGGGGTCAAGGAGGATTCCTTGAAGATGCTTCATTGTGCCGGGACCCAGAAGCCAGGGCCATTGACAAGAGCCCTGGAACAGATCGCAGCAGCTCGTGAAGCAAAAGGCACAACAGACAAGGAGACCCCCACCTGCCTGCCCCTCCTGCCTCCAGCTCCGTGCTCTACCCACCTATCAAGAGATCCCGTACAATTTCAACACACCTTCCCTCAACATAGAAGGCCGCAGCGATCTCGAAGTACCCTGGAATTTCTTTATCCTCAAGGAGGATTTCTCAAAGGTTTCAAGCTGCCTGTGTTAAAACTCCATCATCTAACGTGCCACTAGGGAGATCTTGGAATTACTCCTTTACAGCCCTCTTCTCGGAGGATTACCCACCCACAGAAGAATCTGTGGTCAGTGCTGCTTTGCTCGCCAACCAAGAAGACTGCTGCCTTGCCAGTACTGAGCAGGGTTGGAGCCTCTGGAAGACCAGGCTTGGCCCACCTTCAAAAGGCCTTGGTTGAATGCAGTCCTTCTGAGGAACAACAGTTCCTTGTGGCAGAACCTTCCAGTCAGCACTTCATGCCGTGCGCTGTCCAAGCTCCAGCCTCATCTCCAGCCTTGTGTGATGTGGGCCCTGCCTTGCTTAGAGTGATGCAGAACAGGCCCGGCCAAGACAGTTTGTTCCAGCCCATACGTACGGAATGGAGGCTCTCACAGCTGAGCATCAGGCTTTATTGGCTGGAAACCAGGCGTTGTGAGCTTCAGTGGCCCAACTTTTGGCTGAAAATCTGAGACTTTAAACTCAACTGAAGGCTACCAAAACTGTAACAGTTGCACCTGCCCCTGCAGCATACTGGGGAAGATGTCCAGATAGTCCCCACAAAAAGTTGGTGGATGTCCAGGGATGTTTCCCAGTGTTGTGGCTCAATCTCAGGTTTACATGGAGCTTCTGCGCCTAGAAGACTTTACATTGGACAGAATTCAATAAATACAAACTGTGCTTAACTGGTCTCCACCAAAGGATGTGATGGACGCACAAAGTTTCCTAGGCTTCACAACCTCCCACCATTAGCCTTATCTCCCATTTTCCAGTATAGCAGCTCAATTGACAGACCTGTTGTGAGCCAGATAGGCTCCAAGTGGACCCTTCAGACTCAAGCTGCCTTTGACCACCCCAAAAAAGCAGTTCACCCCAGCTCCAGTCATCCTTTACCCTGACCTGAGAAAACCAGTTATTGTCAAAGCAGCAGTGTGGCCATTGGAGCCATTTGATATCGGCCAGGACAGGACACAGAACCTCCCTGTCCATGTGCTCATGTACTTGCTCTCTGACTAGGACAGAAAGAACACATTCAGAAAAGCAAAATGTGTTAGATTTGCCTTGAAAGTGCATCCAAAAGTAACAGGATCAAAGACTTGATCTAAATAATCTATTTTGTTTACAAGCTGGGCACTTAGCCTATGGGACTCTACTTTCTAGGCGAAATCAGACTTTTTGGATGTAATAGCTTCATTTTAACCGTTATTTGAATGAGAAGGGGCTACCAGCTATCAAGGTAGCCTTCGAAGCCTGGCACCCTTATTGACGGAGCCAGTACCTCGTGGCAGTTCAGACCAATCACAGCAATCTTGAGCACCTTCAAACAGCTAAAGAATACAACTGGCAGAAAATCCGGTGGTCTCTGTGCCCACGCATGAGGGATGTCTGGTGCCCATGCATGAGGGAAGACACACAACATCATGTTACCTCCTGTGAAAAGTGTGCCCATGAGAAGGATCAGTCTGGGAAACCAGAGGGCCTGTTACATCCCTTGACTCCAGATGGACCATGGAAAACCGTCACCCTGAACTTTATTACGTGGCTACCTCTGTCTCAACGATACTCAGCCATCCCAGTGGTAGTTGATGCCTTTACCCAAATGGCTCATTTTGTACCCTGCACAGGCTCTTCTACAGCAGAGGGGAAAGCGCAATTCTACCTTCGATGTATATTCGGACCACAAGGTCTCCTGGACGAAGCCTTGCAAATAGGTGATAACGTCTGGCTCTCCACAAAATATCTCAAAACTGAACACCCCCATCAAAAGCTGGAGGATAAATTTCCCATGACCCACATCATCAGTCCTGTGGCTTTCCATCTCCGCCTGCCAAGCTCCCTGAAAATTCACCCCGGCCTTCCACACTTCGTGCAGTGTGCTCTCTCAGGGCCTGCCTTGCCCCCAGCCTTGCCTCCAAGCGTGACAAAGGTGAATCCTGCTTACAGAACAGGCACTGAACATGGTGTGCAGACCGCTTCCCATTGGCCTCCTGCCATGTCAGGACCTGCCCGTGCCTCACGCTTCAGGGCGAGAATTGAGAAGCAAAAGACCCTCTTTTTATCTAGTCCTAGGAACATCTCCATCATCCCTCCTGGACTGGAGCCCCGTGAAGCACAAGGAAAGGTGCTTAGACTTGGAGTTTGGTGAGCCTGCTGTGGGAGATGGGGAGCCAAGGTCAAGTGAGTATTGAAAAAAGCTACCTCACATTTAACTCTGGGCCCCGCCCCCTCTTCAAATGTGACAGGTGGTTTAGCCCTGCTACTGGCAGAAGTCCCACCCCATCCCCTGGAAGTCCCACCTCCACACGCCCTTCCCGGAGGAAGGCATCAACCGGATGGGGGTCATTTGAGCCCTCTAGGGACTCGTCAAGCTGAGATGGACCGATATGAAGATGGTTTATACCCCTGCCATACATGTGGGGGACTGGGAGTGACCACACAGGATTCATATGCAACACCATCCCTGGAAGTCCCAGATCCGGAGGTCCTGCCCCGGATGGAGGGGAAACGTGAGGGGGTCATGTGACCCCCTCTATGAACTCAGCATCCCATTGTGGCCGAACGGGAAGAGGTTTTAGACAGCTGCTGTACATGGGGAAAGAAAGCACCCCACCAGGGTCCTTTCCAACCCTTCCTGGATTGTCCCAGGAATGTCTTGCGAGACCTGAAATAAATTACATGAAGGTGGTTTTCCCATTTTTTTAAATGTGGGTTTTGTATCACGGATCTCCCTTTGAGATGTAGAAGATACTTAGGCACTAATCAACAGAGAAACAAGTCTAGGGAGAAAGAAAGGAGCAGGTTCCTTTTTCTTGAGAGAGTTTCAGGTTCATCATATTTAGCAGCACTGCCTTTTTTTCTTCTTTTTCTGCAGAAAACTAGTTTTTATGTGGAGTCCTTTGTTCCCCCATCAAAAGCAGTTGCCTGAAACCTCTCTCTATTGGTTCATGGTGGCATGATGCGTTTGTGGACGGGTCTCATCATGACCCGCCATCAGGTGATCCCTCCATCCGGGGCAGGACCTCCAGAGATTCATAGCTCATAGAGTTGGAAGGAGCCTACAAGGCTATCGAGTCCAACCCCCTGCTCAATGCAGGAAACTAGAGGAGGGGTCTCCCATCCAAGTAATAACCAGGCCTGACCCTACTTAGCTTTCCACACTCAGACAAGCTGAGCCAGCGTGAGCCACAGTCTTCTGAGCATGGTGTTGGAAATGACCCCTGTGTAGTCACTTCCTGTCCCACACATGTACGGCGGGGGTCTAACTTAGGGATGTACGGAGATTGTAAAATCCATTCCGTCTACATTTTGCAGATGTTCAGGCAGCTTTTGTTGCATCGTCTGCACATTGACGGAATCGAATTTTGCACAAATGCATTCGTACGCAAATTCACAAGTTCCCCCAAAATGCCCACCCCCCAAACATACACTAACATGTATTTGTATGATTTAGCCTATAGGGGAAATGTGCATTTTTGGTGGGTGTTTCTTTTATTTTCCGTATTTTCGTACGACAAAATTTGTGCCAAATTACGGAAGGTAAAAAAACCCAGTCCTCAACGGAATCCCCACCAGTCTGGAAGAGACGGTCTGGTGCAGAATCCGCAGGTCAGATTCTTGAAATTCGAACTAATCTGAGTCCGTTTCGGTTTCCTCCGGCATCCCTAGCCTAAACCCTCAGCGTATGGGTCCACGGTTGCATGACGAGTGATCCCTCCATCTGGGGCAGGACCTCCGGGGATGGAGTCAGATGGACATCCGACAGGGGTGGAGTTAACCATCTGTCACATTTGAATAAGCGGCTGGGCTCGTGAGGTAGCCTTTTTCACTACTCGGGTATGTTGTGTTCCCAGTGGATGCGTGGGGAACACCCATCACGAAGACTGCTGCTCCCTGCCCGCTTGCAGGCTCAATCGGACACAGAGATGGTGTCCTGAGGAGATAGATCAATGGGGCAAAGAGGAGAAAGGGTTATACCTCCAGAATCCAGGAGGGGAGAGCAACTACTGGGATGGCTCAGACTGCCTGGGCATCTAATCTAGAACTGGAGGGAGATCTAGGGCACCTGCTGAAGTGAGAGGCAAGCTGATACTGAAGCATCCTCAGAGGCCCTGCCAGCCGTGTGAAGGCCTCAGATGGCTGCGGTCCTTCACCAGAAAGAACGCTGCTCAGGGGAGAACCTTCCAGTCAGCATCTCATACAGTGCACTCTCAGGGATCCAACCTTGCCTCCCGCTTTGTCCAAAGTGGACCTTGCGTTGATTAGTGAGGCCCAGAACAGGCACTGAACATGGTGTGCAGACTGCAGACCACTTCCCATTGGCCTCCTGCCGTGTCAGGACCTGCCCATGCCTCATGCTTCAGGGCGAGAATTGAGAAGCAAAAGACCTTCTTTTTATCCAGTCCTAGGAACATCTCCATCATCCCTCCTGGACTGGAGCCCTGTGAAGCACAAGGAAAGGTGCTTAGACTTGGAGTTTGGTGAGCCTGCTGTGGGAGATGGAGAGCCAAGGTCAAGTGAGTATTGAAAAAAGCTACCTCACATTTAACTCTGGGTCCCGCCCCCTCTTCAAATGTGACAGGTGGTTTAGCCCTGCTACTGGCAGAAGTCCCACCCCATCCCCTGGAAGTCCCACCTCCACACGCCCTTCCTGGAGGAAGGCATCAACCGGATGGGGGTCATTTGAGCCCTCTACGGACTCGTCAAGCTGAGATGGACCGATATGAAGACGGTTTATACCCCTGCCATACATGTGGGGGACTGGGAGTGACCACACAGGATTCATATGCAACACCATCCCTGGAAGTCCCAGATCCGGAGGTCCTGCCCCGGATGGAGGGGAAACGTGAGGGGGTCATGTGACCCCCTCTATGAACTCGGCATCCCATTGTGGCCAGACAGGAAGAGGTTTTAGACAGCTGCTGTACACGGGGAAAGAAACTAAGAAAGCACCCCACCAGGGTCCTTTCCAACCCTTCCTGGATTGTCCCAGGAATGTCTTGCGAGACCTGAAATAAATTACATGAAGGTGGTTTTCCCATTTTTTTAAATGTGCGTTTAGTATCACGGATCTCCCTTTGAGATGTAGAAGATACTTAGGCACTAATCAACAGAGAAACAAGTCTAGGAGAAAGAAATGAGCAGGTTCCTTTTTCTTGAGAGAGTTTCAGGTTCATCATATTTAGCAGCACTGCCTTTTTTTCTTCTTTTTCTGCAGAAAACTAGTTTTTATGTGGAGTCCTTTGTTCCCCCATCAAAAGCAGTTGTCTGAAACCTCTCTCTATTGGTTCATGGTGGCATGATGCGTTTGTGGACGGGTCTCATCATGACCCGCCATCAGGTGATCCCTCCATCCGGGGCAGGACCTCCAGAGATTCATAGCTCATAGAGTTGGAAGGAGCCTACAAGGCTATCGAGTCCAACCCCCTGCTCAATGCAGGAAACTAGAGGAGGGGTCTCCCATCCAAGTAATAACCAGGCCTGACCCTACTTAGCTTTCCACACTCAGACAAGCTGAGCCAGCGTGAGCCACAGTCTTCTGAGCATGGTGTTGGAAATGACCCCTGTGTAGTCACTTCCTGTCCCACACATGTACGGCGGGGGTCTAACTTAGGGATGTACGGAGATTGTAAAATCCATTCCGTCTACATTTTGCAGATGTTCAGGCAGCTTTTGTTGCATCGTCTGCACATTGACGGAATCGAATTTTGCACAAATGCATTCGTACGCAAATTCACAAGTTCCCCCAAAATGCCCACCCCCCAAACATACACTAACATGTATTTGTATGATTTAGCCTATAGGGGAAATGTGCATTTTTGGTGGGTGTTTCTTTTATTTTCCGTATTTTCGTACGACAAAATTTGTGCCAAATTACGGAAGGTAAAAAAACCCAGTCCTCAACGGAATCCCCACCAGTCTGGAAGAGACGGTCTGGTGCAGAATCCGCAGGTCAGATTCTTGAAATTCGAACTAATCTGAGTCCGTTTCGGTTTCCTCCGGCATCCCTAGCCTAAACCCTCAGCGTATGGGTCCACGGTTGCATGACGAGTGATCCCTCCATCTGGGGCAGGACCTCCGGGGATGGAGTCAGATGGACATCCGACAGGGGTGGAGTTAACCATCTGTCACATTTGAATAAGCGGCTGGGCTCGTGAGGTAGCCTTTTTCACTACTCGGGTATGTTGTGTTCCCAGTGGATGCGTGGGGAACACCCATCACGAAGACTGCTGCTCCCTGCCCGCTTGCAGGCTCAATCGGACACAGAGATGGTGTCCTGAGGAGATAGATCAATGGGGCAAAGAGGAGAAAGGGTTATACCTCCAGAATCCAGGAGGGGAGAGCAACTACTGGGATGGCTCAGACTGCCTGGGCATCTAATCTAGAACTGGAGGGAGATCTAGGGCACCTGCTGAAGTGAGAGGCAAGCTGATACTGAAGCATCCTCAGAGGCCCTGCCAGCCGTGTGAAGGCCTCAGATGGCTGCGGTCCTTCACCAGAAAGAACGCTGCTCAGGGGAGAACCTTCCAGTCAGCATCTCATACAGTGCACTCTCAGGGATCCAACCTTGCCTCCCGCTTTGTCCAAAGTGGACCTTGCGTTGATTAGTGAGGCCCAGAACAGGCACTGAACATGGTGTGCAGACTGCAGACCACTTCCCATTGGCCTCCTGCCGTGTCAGGACCTGCCCATGCCTCACGCTTCAGGGCGAGAATTGAGAAGCAAAAGACCTTCTTTTTATCCAGTCCTAGGAACATCTCCATCATCCCTCCTGGACTGGAGCCCTGTGAAGCACAAGGAAAGGTGCTTAGACTTGGAGTTTGGTGAGCCTGCTGTGGGAGATGGAGAGCCAAGGTCAAGTGAGTATTGAAAAAAGCTACCTCACATTTAACTCTGGGTCCCGCCCCCTCTTCAAATGTGACAGGTGGTTTAGCCCTGCTACTGGCAGAAGTCCCACCCCATCCCCTGGAAGTCCCACCTCCACACGCCCTTCCTGGAGGAAGGCATCAACTGGATGGGGGTCATTTGAGCCCTCTACGGACTCGTCAAGCTGAGATGGACCGATATGAAGACGGTTTATACCCCTGCCATACATGTGGGGGACTGGGAGTGACCACACAGGATTCATATGCAACACCATCCCTGGAAGTCCCAGATCCGGAGGTCCTGCCCCGGATGGAGGGGAAACGTGAGGGGGTCATGTGACCCCCTCTATGAACTCAGCATTCCATTGTGGCCGAACAGGAAGAGGTTTTAGACAGCTGCTGTACACGGGGAAAGAAAGCACCCCACCAGGGTCCTTTCCAACCCTTCCTGGATTGTCCCAGGAATGTCTTGCGAGACCTGAAATAAATTACATGAAGGTGGTTTTCCCATTTTTTTAAATGTGGGTTTAGTATCACGGATCTCCCTTTGAGATGTAGAAGATACTTAGGCACTAATCAACAGAGAAACAAGTCTAGGGAGAAAGAAAGGAGCAGGTTCCTCTTTCTTGAGAGAGTTTCAGGTTCATCATATTTAGCAGCACTGCCTTTTTTTCTTCTTTTTCTGCAGAAAACTAGTTTTTATGTGGAGTCCTTTGTTCCCCCATCAAAAGCAGTTGTCTGAAACCTCTCTCTATTGGTCCATGGTGGCATGATGCGTTTGTGGACGGGTCTCATCATGACCCGCCATCAGGTGATCCCTCCATCCGGGGCAGGACCTCCAGAGATTCATAGCTCATAGAGTTGGAAGGAGCCTACAAAGCTATCGAGTCCAACCCCCTGCTTAGTGCAGGAAACTAGAGGAGGGGTCTCCCATCCAAGTAATAACCAGGCCTGACCCTACTTAGCTTTCCACACTCAGACAAGCTGAGCCAGCGTGAGCCACAGTCTTCTGAGCATGGTGTTGGAAATGACCCCTGTGTAGTCACTTCCTGTCCCACACATGTACGGCGGGAGTCTAACTTAGGGATGTACGGAGATTGTAAAATCCATTCCGTCTACATTTTGCAGATGTTCAGGCAGCTTTTGTTGCATCGTCCGCACATTGACAGAATCGAATTTTGCACAAATGCATTCGTACGCAAATTCACAAGTTCCCCAAAAATGCCCACCCCCCAACATACACTAACGTGTATTTGTATGATTTAGCCTATAGGGGAAATGTGCATTTTTGGTGTGTGTTTCTTCTTTTATTTTCCGTATTTTCGTACGACAAAATTTGTGCCAAATTACGGAAGGTAAAAAACCCCCAGTCCTCAACGGAATCCCCACCAGTCTGGAAGAGACGGTCTGGTGCAGAATCCGCAGGTCAGATTCTTGAAATTCGAACTAATCTGAGTCTGTTTCGGTTTCCTCCGGCATCCCTAGCCTAAACCCTCAGCGTATGGGTCCACGGTTGCATGACGAGTGATCCCTCCATCTGGGGCAGGACCTCCGGAGGTAGGACCTCCGGGGATGGAGTCGGATGGACATCCGACAGGGGTGGAGTTAACCATCTGTCACATTTGAATAAGCGGCTGGGCTCATGAGGTAGCCTTTTTCACTACTCGGGTATGTTTTGTTCCCAGTGGGTTTGTGGGGATCACCCACCACTGGAGCGTACTCTGCCCACTTGCAGGCTCAACCAGACACAGAGATGGTGCCCTTAAGAGGCAGATCAATGGGGCACAGAGGGGAAGAGGGGACACCTCCAGAAACCACCATGGGAGAGCAACCAGTGGGATGTCCAGGCAGCCTAAGCCATCTCTTCTAGGGCAGGAGGAGTCGCAAGTCCCCAGGGGTGGGGTGTGCCTCAGTCGAGGCTCTGAGAGGTCATCTGAAATTGGCAAGTCCTTATAGGCTGATGCTTGAGGACAGGCAGTGTGGAAGCTAAGACAGTAAAGGAGTATCAACTGCTCTGCAAAGAAGGCAAATGCAAGTTTAGGTTGCATTAATGGAAGCATAATTACAAAATTACAGGAAGTGATGGTTCCACTGTCCTCTGCTCTAGTCAGAGCACACCTTGAATACTATGTCCTGGTTTGATCCCCATGCTTGAAGAAGGATTAATCTAAATTGGAATGAGCTTGGAGAAGGGCAACAAAGATAATCGGGAGACTAGAAACTTAGTCCTATGAGGAAAGATGGATGGAACAGGGTATGTTTAGCCTCTAGAAGAGAAGACCGAGGGGGTTTGTTAGCGCTTTCCAAGTAACTAAACGGTAGTCACAGAGAAGAGGCCGCAACGTGCCCTCTGTCGCTGAAGACACGAGATAGGGGCTTAAGTTACAGGAAGGCAGATTTCAGCTGAACCTCAGGAATAACGCTCTAACCGTCACAGCAGTCAGAGAAGGGAACCAACTGCCTGTGGAGGCGGTGGGCTCTCTGTCACTGGAGGTCTTCAGGCAGAGTCTGGACAGCCATCTTGAGACTGGATGCTTGAAACTGGATTCCTGCACGGAGCAGGGGGTTGGCCATGATGGCCTCAATGGCCCCTTCCACCTCTATGATTCTATGATTCCCCTGTTCTATGAGCAATGCATCAAGGGTGCCCCACAGAATTTTGCCTGGAAGAGAACGGCCATGGGTGGGTCAAGTCCTCTAGTGAAGAGGAGCAGTAGATGCCACTGCCTACTTGCTCACTGGTGCTCTGCCTGCCAAGCAAGCCAAAGCGAGAGGCACGTAAACAAGCAAGTTGCTACCACTTGCAATGATGTGAGGAAGAATGACGAGCAATAGCAGCTGGTGACAATGGCAGTGAGACTGTAGACTAGCCACTGAGGGAGGAGGCCGACTGAGCGTGCCTTGTCCAAGGGTCCACCAAAACCTGGCACCAGCAGTGACCATAAGTAAACAACAAGGGGACGTATATGAGCAAGTAATTCAAATGGCCTAGCCTGCCATGTAACTTCGGAAGAATTAACATTAAAATAAACATTTCCCTAAAACAAAGAAGGCACATTTAGATTGCCTAAATTATGTTTCTAATGTTGTACAACATTTAACTGCTTTTACACTAACAGTTGACTCAAATGTGCATGGCATAGTCCTAATTGGATTCTACTGGTTTATACTGTACCACTACATACACGTTTCAATGCTCTATGTCAGGGCTTCCCAACCTTTTTGGACCCATGGGCACATTTGGGAATTTGGAAACTGCTGTGGACACCACCATAAAATGCCTAATCAGTGGATCACTGCTTTGATGTCTGCCTGTCACTTCTATGTATCTTAGGCAGCATTTTATTCAGCAACACATTTGTTTCCTCTCTATTGGACAAAGCAATGTCTCTTTAATAAGGGATTGTCTGATTCAGCTAATTGCTGGTGATGCAATACAGCTAATGCTTCTTTTAAACCTATGTTTTGGCAATGTCCAGTAGTTCCCTCTTTTGGGGGGAGGTTATTACACAGAAAATTTTGTACTGGAACAATCTTTAATATTCACTGATGTACATGCTCTTTTAAATTATTTACCTGCTTCATGGAAATTAAGAAATGGTCAGAGTCAGTGGATTCTCCGCACCCTTTTGTCAGCTAAAGCAGGGGTCCCCAACCCCCAGGCCGCGGACCGGTACTGGTCCGTGGCCTCCTAAGTACTGGGCTGCGCGGCGCGCGGGCGCCACGGGTGCTGCGCTGCCCGATTTTTAAAAAATGCTCGTTGGGGAGGCAAGCAGAGGGACGAGTGGCGGGGGGGTGCTCGCCAGAGCTTGCGAGCACCCCAAGGGCCAGGATGGGGTGCTTGGCGCATGGCACAGTAGCCGGGTGCGGTGCGCGCTGCCCACCGGGATGCGCCGCAAGCCGCCCGCCGGGACGCACCACGAGCTGCCTGCCGGGACGTGCCACAAGCACCCCGTCCTGGCTCTCGGGGTGCTCACGAGCTCCGGCGGGCACCCCCCCCGCTGCTCATCCCTCTCCAATGAGCATTTTAGTAAAGGGTCTCCCGTCAAGTCACTTCCTGGTTCTGTGGTGCTGCCACCCGGCCGCACAGCAGGTGAGCGGTAGGCAAACAACCCCCCGGTCCGTGGAAAATTTTATTCCACGGGACCCGGTCCCTGGTCCCAAAAGGTTGGGGACCGCTGAGCTAAAGGACTGATATTACAACACTGGAAGGATAAACACTCACCTCCTATAATGCAATGGATTAAGGACCTTACAACGCTTTTGATATATGAACAGGTGGCATATAGACACCAAATGGATACTTATTTGAATATTTTGTCCTCTTTTGTTGAAGCCTATGTATAACTGCTAGAAGGTTGCATGCATTTCATGTGTATTAGTTGCTATGGATATATACGAATCCATGTATGTTTATTGAAAAATTTCTAAATAATACCACACTTTCCTCAATCTAAAAAAAAAAAAAAGCTGTGGAAATGGTTGCAAAGAAGGGGAGAGGCCCTGGAGGATGAAGATGTTGTGTAAAGCACCCTCAAACTACCGTGAGTGAACAGTCATGAGCACACCATAAAAGCCTTATGACATGTAGAGAAGACCTAGCTCTTTTTGACTACTAAAACAATGCATAGGACTTTGAAGGAATGCACCATGCCAGAAATGGTGATTTGGGTACAGATGTTATGCCCATCCTAACCACTTACTGGTCGGTGTGATGTGGTAATAGAGATTCAGAGGTGTTCCTCTTGGTTCTACCAGCAACACACACACACAGCTTTTTACAGAAGAATAACTTAATAAGATCCTGCTTATTTATAGGATAAAAGATTCACATTTGAGTCTGTTTTCCACATGTGGAAGCTCAAAGGATCAGGCCATAAATCATTTCCTATTCTGTAAGCCCCAGAAATCCAACAATGCAGCATGGAACAGATTTATTTCTTGTCAATATTATAGGGAAGGGAACCAAAACTAGAATGATCAGGGAGCTAAGTTATGGTGCCATCTACAGTCACTCCATTATGCCAACAATGCAGATGGGCTACAAGCAAGTGCCTATGATGACTTCTCACAAATTAGCTGTTTAGCCTCAATTATAAATGCCATGGTTACATCCAGACTAGAATAGGGTAATGCACTCTACATAGGGCTGCCTTTAAAGATGGTTTGGAAATCTCGGCTGATACAGAATGCAGCTGCTTGGATGCATATGGACCAGGCAGTCAGAGCATATACTACATACACTGTACCAGTTGCATTGGCTGCCCTAGTTTGTTTCTGAGACCAATTTAAAGTGCTGGTGGTGAACTTTAAAGCTCCAAATGGTTTGGGACCGGGTTATTTGAAGGACCAGCTGCACCCATATTAACCTGCCCAGGCCTTAAGAACAGCCTCAGACACCCTGCTTATGGGCACACCATCAAGACCTATCAGATTGGTGTAAACTATAGACAGGACCTTTTTGATGGTGGCTCCATATCTGTGGAATTTCCCTCCTAAGAGGTATGTATAGCCCTCAGTTTACTGGCTTTTAAACAGACATTGGAGGCCTTTTATTTTAAGCTGTTTTTAATTAATAAGTGTATTGTTTAACTGCTGCTGTTTTAATGTGTTAATGTTTTAATTGTCATTTTTTATCAAGTGTATGATTAATTTTGTAGTATTGTTTTTATGTTCTCTTTTGATGTGAGCTGCCTTTAGAGGGTTCACTCTGAAAGGAGGCATGCAAATTCTTAAATAGATAAACTGCTGTAACACACGTACAAAATCTCTGCTATTTTCAGAGCTCTGCTATTTTCAGAGTTCAGCTGGCAGTATCCGGCCCACCCCCACCAAACATCTTGCAGACACCTGGTCAACATAGCCATTCAAGAATGGAATTCATGAACAAAGGGAAACAACACAAAGACATTATGTCATGCTTGAAACTGTATGAAGATGACCAAAAGATAAACAACAGCAAAGACCTTAAAAACAGAAAACTGAGGACTATGTTGAAAGGCAGATCTGACATCTGAGATTTAATTTCTAAAACAATTAGAGAGTTCAAGTCTGCCAAGAAACAAAATCATCTAATCCAAAAGCCCTTTCCTTTAATGTCAGATATGCTGGGGCTTGTTAGTTAGTGGTGTGGGGGGAACACTCTGCATATGGTCAGAGGCACTCTGCTCTTTCATATTACCTTGCAGGTTGCAAACCTGTATAATCAGAATGTGGGGAAGGTTATTGGGAGTAGCCCTGCTTGGCCTTGGCAGTCAATGGAAAGCAATTTCCAGAAAGTATAAATTGAACATTTCAGAACCAAGCTCAGAATTGCACACAACTAATGTAACTGAGAGCCAGTGAGGTGTAATGGTTAGAGTGTTGGACTAGGACTCAGGAGATCCGGATTCTAGTTCCCACTCAGCACCATGAAGCTCACTGAGTCACTGTGGCCCAGTCACTGACCCACAGCCTAACCTACCTCACAGGGTTGTTGTGAGGATAAAATGGAGAGGAGGTCAACCATGTAAGCCACCTTGGGTTCCTAGCAAGAAGAAAAAAAGGCAGGATATAAATGTAATTTAAAAAATTAAAATTAAAAAATTAATTAATTCCATGGACTGGGCTTCTGGAATGAAAGCAGCATCATATAACCTATTGCAACATGACCAACTTTTATAGTGCAGTTTTGGTTATTGTTATTTTTGCACCCAAGCACCCAAAAAAGTATTTTTTATTGTGTGGGTGTGACAGGCACTGTTGCTTATACCTTCTATATGGTAGCATGATTAAGTGATTCTACAGAAAACCAGCAACCATTATCTTGAGATTCCCAATAAAAGTGAAAGTTACTGATGCTGAAAAGCCTTGGAGGTAGTGACCTAATTTGCACTGACCTAGCAATCTGTCTCATGCTTTTGGGGAAGTGTGCATGCGTACTTCCTTATTATCACATGGACGGAGTTCCTTGCCCCTTTCATGTCAGGAAAGACATAAGGCACTTGTGAAATTAATGCTTAGCTAGGCATTCAGAGCTTGGAGTCACCCATTTAAATCTCTCAACCCTTCCTTGTTGCAATGCAGTAGAAACCCAAAATAGAAAAGTGAGGGAGGATGAAAGGCTTTCTTCGGATTCAGCTGGGGAGTTTCCCACATTAGCGTTTCCAATTTAGAAGTACTGACAAATTGCTCTCATTGTTAAAATTGTGACATAAGGAAATCTGAGGGGAAACCCACTGCTTTAACTCAGAAGAGGAGCAAACAAGCCATTCCTTCACTGCTCTTTGTGATTTGGCAGTCACCATTCAAGGCCTGGTTTTCTTGTCTGCTACTAAAGGAGGTGGCCATGTGCCCTACTTGACTGAGAATATACTCTGTCAATACCCAAGAATATGAAATCAGTATATCCATGAGAACATTCAATGAAATGATTCATGAAAGGTGCATCCAAAACTCTACTTTTAAGCTTAGAGAGTATGTTCCACAATATGTGTTCTAATGTTGTGCAAGGACTCACTGGGTGACTTTGGGCCAGTCACTGACTCTCAGCCTCACCTACCTCACAGGGTTGTTGTGAGGATAAAATGGAGAGGAGGAGGAGGATTATGTAAGCCGCCTTGGGTTCCTTGCAGGGAAAAAGGCGGGGTATAAATATAATAAATAAATAAATGACTTACCAACATACAATAATCTCCAGGGCAGTCTGTAGGAGTCCTCTATTTGAATGGTTGTCCAGTCCAAATTTGGTTTAAAGATAAAGAGCCATAAGAAGGGAGTACAGGGGCCTTGAACTGCCAACACCTGGCACCTGGGCAACAGACTGAGCAGGCACATGGGTCACCTGGCTACAGTCTTCCCCACTATGGTGAAATGCATTCTATTTCTTGTTAAATTATAGCAATTGTTAATAAAAGTGCATCTATTATTTTTTAACTTGCATATCTATCAATCAATCAATCATCTAAATTAACATAACAAATGCTTTGAAAATTTGTGTCCTCTGTTTGGGTGATGCATAACTGGCCACCCTATGCTACTTTGTTCCACTAATGTCTCTCGAGAACAGGCCAGTGGTGACCACAATGGGAGTTCCTGCTCAGTGCTACCCCAAGAGATTTCGCTCCCTAGAGCAGAACCCAAGTGGCACCCCCCCAGGCCAGCTAGAACCAACACTTTAAAAAGTCTTGCTGCATCATTCAGGCAACAATTCCTACCTGCATCTATCCTCCCTAATGGTGCCACCTGAAACAGGTTGCTTCATCCTGATGCATTGCAGGGCTGGGCCGGTTCCTCCTGGGTGTTCAACAGTGCTAAAAACATGACCCAATGTTTTCATGCCTAAGTGGAAGTCAGGACTGGAATCTAGCTTGAAACAAGCTGCTACAGAATCTGCATCTGAGACTGGCTGGTGGGCACATGGACCAGAGGCAGGAGAATTAGTCATGGACAGGCTGGAGGTCAAATACTGGGTTGGACTGGAAAGAGAGAGACTATTCTGTGACTTAGTGGGACAAGCTACTCAGACTGCATCCTGCTTCCTATTACTCACAAAGGAAATTAGGAGCCTAAGTGTCAATTTGTGAATGGTAACTGGTTCATTGACTATGGGTGGGCAATTGTTGTGTAGCTGCTTTTTCTTTAACCTAGTGTTCTCCAACCTTGGGTCCCCAGATGTTTTTGGCCTACAACTCCCAGCATAGCTGGCTGGGGCATGCTGGGAGTTGTAGGCCAAAAACATCTGGGGACCCAAGGTTGGAGAACACTGCTTTAACTAATAGCCAGGGAGGGGGCAAGCTGGATCAGGATTGTGTTATGGAGGAAGAGGGTGATGACTTTGCACCTGCTCTTTGTATTGGGCAGGGGGAACTTATGCTTAAGCCACAGGCCTGTGGCTTATGCTGGCTCAGCTTGTCTGAGTGTGGAAAGCTAAGCAGGGTCAGGCCTGGTTGTTACTTGGATGGGAGACCCTTCCTCTAGTTTCCTGCATTGTGCAGGGGGTTGGACTCGATAGCCTTGTAGGCTCCTTCCAACTCTATGATCTATGAAATCTATGAAACTACCACTCACTCCGACGGGAGCTTTTTTCCTAATGTAAATAGTCCCTAACTTCCTTTCATCATAAAGCAGGGGTGGGCAAGCTGCAGCCATCAGCCTAATTTCATGTGACCCTTGAACTAATTCCAAAAGCCCTCTGCAAGCTATCAGTTCATATATCTCTGGCAAGAGTGCCGTGTCCCTTCCTGGCAGGGTGAGGAAGAAGAGGGAGAGAAAGAGAAAAGGGGTGGCCTCACCCACTTGTGACTCTCTTGCCCACGCACTGCTGGCACACGGCCCCGACATTACCCCTGGGGGGCATGGTGGCCCTCAAGAGCAAAAAGGTCCCCCAACTTTGCCATAGAGCTATCAAAGGCCAGGGACAGCCTGGATGCCTTCCAGAAATGATGCAAGGTGTTTGAATTTAAGCAGGTATTTAGTGGTTGGGGATAAGTGTGGGGTTATTTCAGTTGTATATGTATTTTAGCAATATCCGTGCAGCATGTATACTGTTTTAAACTCATTGTTGCCTAGGTTGACCTTGATGGATAGGGTAGGCTAGAAACCCAGCTAATATTATTGTTTGTCCCTCTCCAAATGTGCAACCCCATGCACTGCCAAATTTCTAAAGGTCTGCTTAAGATCTCAGTGCTAAAATGTCATGCTATGTCAGCCCGACAGCTGGTACAGCAGGCAGGCAGCTATGGGATGTTGCTGCTGCATTCTTGATTGGATTCTGCCTCTCCCATAACACAGCTGTACCAAACAGGGACACGTATTCCACATTGGCCATGGCCCAGCTGGGAGCTCATCCCCAATCGGCTTTTCTTTTGCAGTAAGCTGAGTGCAAGGTTAATGAATTAATCAAACTCATTAAACAACATTTTGCTGGCTGGTTTTTAAAAGTGCCCCAATTAAATTGGGCTCTGACCTCAGTGGACATGCGGAGACTTGGAAAGCAGCGAGACCGAGATGGCTCTTTCTGAGCCTTCTAGAGGCTCAGTACAATTGATGGACATTTTCCTCACCGTTCTTCTCTAGCTGGGGAAAAGATGCGGCGGGGAGAGGGACATGTTCTTCATTCGGAGAAATAAAATTAAAATTAAATTCTGAGAACTTTAAAGTAGACCATGTATGATAATAAATACGCAGGTTTTCATCAGAAATTCTAATATTAGGCATATGCAGATTTGAAGAAATATGCATATGTAATCAGTTTCCTTTAATCAAGTGACAACCCTTCTAGTAAGAGTGTTTTGGGGCAAAGGTGTGGTTTTAAATGCACTGGCAGAAACTATTTCTGGGGTGTTGTTGCAGCAAGAGTGAACTCTCCGAGTCACACTATCCAGCACCCAAAGTAACCCCAGAACTCCCACATTTCCTAGATTTGGAGCACCACGCACCAACCCCCCGCCAACCACATAAATGACAAAACCCATGATGTAAGGTGACTATGACTGTAGTAATCACATGAAAGAACATCCAGGGTGGACCATTCCAGAGATACTGGCACTAACAGGAGCAGGTGGATTTTGATGGACCCTGCAGCCTTTACACAAAAATCTATGGTCCTTAAAAAGAAAAATACATTTCCTAGTAAAATTCAGCCTATTATATACATGATAGTATATGTCAGAAACTTGATGAATGCTTTTGTTTATTGGCACTTCTTAAATATGTATCCTTCACCATCATATGATGTTTGGAATTGGAAGTAATAGAAGTCCCCCAAAATGAGAGATTTGGCATTCTTTTATCAGCACAGGGGACTTCTAATATGGATAAAGTTAGAAAAAGGCTATTTCATTATTATATAGCTAGAAAGAGGCAGTGGACTATGACTATAAGCAATTAAAGTTGGTATGTATAATATAGCTTGAAAGAGGCCATGGCTGCACCTCTGTTCTGCTCTAGCAATAAAAAAATAAACATTACAAACTATGAGGTGAAGTGAGGGATGGTCAAATCAATGTGTACATAAACCACTGTATGAAGGTGTCATCATTATTCAGCACATTTGAGAGTTTGGAGGTCTTTCTGCACATTCCATTTTGGGATTATTACTTTTTTGCATAATAAATGTATGAATGACTTAGTTCACACTTCACGGTGGCAAATCATGGGTTATTTAATTTTGCAGGGATTTAACGATTTGCGGGGACATGCACAGCAACATGCCACTTCCACTTTCTGTAAACACTTTCTGTTGTGAGCATGATGTGTTGTAAACCACTCCCTCTGGTCAGCCTGATTGGAGGTTGCAAGCATAATGTGCAAACCTGGACTTCTGGGTTGTTTAGGGGCTAAATGATCCAGCGGTTAACCAATGGTTTGATGTTAGGTTAACCACTGGCTTGTCTAGCCCTTAAACAACCCAGCGGTCTGGGTTCACATATCACACTCACAATCTCAGATCGACCTGATCGGAGGTTGCTGACAGAAAGTGGAAGCGGCTCAACCCACTACTTGCCGCTGTGACATGCAAACTAGCCCATTGTTTCTCTTGCATTCTGTCCAGTCCCTTCTCCCTCCCCCTGGTCTTTCCTCAAGACTGTGCTTCTCTTGCATGGCAATTGTATTTCTCCCACAATTTTGTCCCTAGGGAAAATGCAGTGCTGCTTCCAGCTTATGAAGAGGAAGGTGGGATAGAGCAGTGGTTCTCAACCTGTTTTGCCCCATGCACCCCTTTCACCATATGTCAGAATGTCATTCCCCCCTTTCCAAGATTGCCTGACTTTATCTGTGCCATACAATAAGGTGTGATGTCCTGTAGATTATGTACAATCTGTACAATTGTAATTTGTAGAAAGATCAGTATTCCAACAGTTTGAATCTGTGGTCCCAAATTCCCCCCCCTGAAACCCTAACCCCCCCAGGAGGAATTCCCCCCTTGGTTGAGAACCCCTGTGATAGAGGAATTGTTTTGTTTGCCTTGAAAGTGAAAAACAAGAAGTTATACTTGAATATATTAGTCTAAAGAAAATGTCAAACAGTCCCTGGCTATGCATTTGGGAGTTACCTTTTGTCCCCCAATGTAATGATGCTTGGAATCTTGGGGGTCAAAAGGAAGCCTACCAGACTCTTATTTATTTACAGTATTTTTACCCCGCTCTTCAGCCAAAAAGGGCACTTAGAGCCGCTTACAAAGATTCATATTAGACAGACCCTGCCCTCAGGCTTACAATCTAAAAGACATGACACAAAAGGAAAAGGGATTGGGAGGGAAGAGGAAGAAAGCAAAACTCAGGCACCAGTTCTTAGTTACAAGAAGGACTACTGCACCCTTACGAACCTGCCCATGTGTTAAGATCATCATCAGAGGCCCTATTGGCTGGCCCACCATTAAGATCTGTAAAGTTGCCAGGCACTAGAGATATGGCCTTCTCAGATGTGGCCCCTGCACTATGGAACCTCCTCCCAAGAGGTATACAGCTGGCTCCATCATTTGTTGTTCTTAAAAGGGTTTTGTTTGTTAACTTTGGCCTGCTTATTTGTTTTTATTTGTTTTCTTTGGTTTTCAATTGACTTGTTTTAATTATATCTGCTGCTCTTGTTATTGGTTCATTTTCCAATTGGTTTTAAAATTAATTTATGGTTTTATGAATTTATTTATACTGATATAGAATTGTATGTCTTAAATTGTAAGCTGCCTTGGGAAGACTGGAATCTTGAAAGGTGGCTAAGAAATGCATTAACTAAATAAACATGTATGTGGCTTAAAATATTTTGGGTTTAAGAAAGGCCGGTTTTGCTGCTTCCCCCCAAATTGGGCTTGTATTGGGCTGTGTATGGAGCCAAAAAGAAACTCAAGCCTATGGGGGTCTATGCTTTGGCAGGTTAATATGTTCCTACTGAATACACAGGAAATAGCTGCCCAAGGAAATTAGTGCCACAATGAAGCAATAGACACTGATACATCAACTTTGTGAGCTGCTGAGTTAGTGTTCACCCCTTGCTCTGCAGCAGCATACAAGAGAAGACTCACACAATAGGCATTTTTCACAAAATCTTTTTATAGAACTTTTTCTACACTTCTGTACATTATCTATCACAGATTTGTAAACACCACATTAAATGTGTAACACCATCTACTTTCTGGCTTATACTCAGCTGCTCACCAAATCCCCAACTCACAGGAGTTAGTAGAAGCCTGTGGATGGTTTCCATGGGCTGCATGTGAGGAACTTTGGCGAGCCCCATGCATGATTCAGCTAATCAGGAAAGTTCTACGGAAGGTGCTGCTTCTCTGCTGCCATCCAGAACAGGCACGATATAATCAAGTGGCACTATGATATCCAAAATAAATTTGGCCCTGTCCTCGCCAGCCAAAAGCCTATTTTAAAAGCCTCTACGTTAGTGATCATCATTACGCCCCTGTAGGCACTTTTCTTAATTATGCAATGTGTGAAACAGTACTACCTTTTATCAGACCTACTTCCAATCACTATAATTGGGTAAGCATGATTTCTGGAATAATGATGGAAGAAAAACCTATCCACGCTTTGCATATTTTTTCTAAACTAGGAAGTCCCAAACATTTTAGCTTTTCCTTGTAGGGAAGATGATGCAGAAAAGAAATGGAATGTACATTCTACCCAATGTCATGACCGGGAAGATGCTATTGTGCCCATGTCCTACTTGTGGGTTTCCCATGGGCAGCTGGTTGGCCACTGTGTGAATAGAATGCTGGACTAGATATACCCTTTGTCTGATCCAGAATGGCTCTTCTTATGTTCTTATCACACATCCGGTGAACACACATTAACGTTTTGCATTTCTGATGCAAAATCCATCTGCACAGATTAAGATCATGTTTCAAGGGAGGGCACAAAGCGCTGTGCCTTAACTCATGACACACCATGCTGGGCTATCATTCTGGAAAGTACTGTATATTCATGTCAAATCCCAGAGGCTGAACCATCTAGAACTATCTGCTGCAGTTTACCTGTGTTATCAACAGGCCATTAAAGAAATTAGAACAGATGGCATCAAAATGAGATCACAACAAGCCAATGAATAAAGTCATTCCATACAAATCCTTCAAAGAATGAGGCTGAGCTTCAGAATGTCACTTGTGAATGAAGCAGTAAAGATCAGAACCACAATGGGATATAGATGGTTTAATATCATCCGATGCTTCATCAGGGCTTTTTTTCTGGTGGAACTCACCGGAACTGAGTTCCAGCACCTTTCTTCTATTAATTGCATTACAATTTAATCGCCAATCTACTCCGAGGAAATGTAATCCAGAGTGATCGCCTGCAGTCTTCCCCATCTTTGCTGGCATAAAGGAATGAGATGACTTCAGCTAGTCCTCCAACCCTGATGGGCCTTTCGGCAGCTGTGCCTGTTCCACACAGCAACTAAGCGCAAATGTCCCACTTTCCAAATGACATCTCAGCAGCATTTCGTCTTGGGCTGGTCTTCAGGAGTGAGCTTGATAGAATCTGTTAGGTAGTTCTCAATGATCCCATTGTACTAAAAGAAAAATATAAACCAATATGAATTTAGATCTAAAATCCCAAGGCTCCCAAGTAAGGAGAACACAAGAACTACTGTGCTGGGATTAGACCAGAGGTTCATCTAGTCCAGCACTCTAGCCGTGTCCAGCCAGCTTCCCTGGGAAGCTAAGCAGGCAGGGTATGTTAGATATCGGTGCTTCCAGATGAGGCTTTTACTGGACAATTTTACAGGGGGTCCGGATGGCATCTTTCATTTGTAACCCTCTCCTGTTCTCCCACTGCTTGTTCCATATTTTTTCTTTTCACAAAAAATCCATTAAGGAGGGAAAGAAGAAATAGCCTTTTGATTGACGGTGCTTGGAGCCATCCATCTGGAAGCACCCTTAGTCACTCCTCATTATTTGTCGTCTGCATCTGCCAATCAGAGTGTGGCGAGAAAACCTGACAGGACACACACTTGGCCCCCCCAGTCACCTACATAATCTCTGCCCGAGGCAGAGGAGCTCAGTTCTGGGGGGGCATTTGCATCCAGATCGCCTTGTCCAAGCAAGTTGTCAAGTCCGGGACACATTTGCATTTTTGCCTCAATGGTCTTTCCCCAAGCAGTCTCAAAGAGCTGCCAAAATACCCTCAAGCACCCTCCAAGCACCCGTGAGGTGCCATGAGCCAAGTGGCACCGAAGAACCTCCGCAACCCCTGCTAAGCAGAACCGGTTCGTCCTGCCATCAAAGGGAGGGGGTGAGAGGGGGAGTGAGAGGAGGGGGCGAGGGGGGGTGTAAAAGAGCAACCCAGGCTCCGTTGAGGTTGTTGGGAACAAGGTGCGAGGCTGCACAGAACGGGTCGTCGGCTCAGGCCAACCCGGGAAGCTCAACCCCCAAGCGGGCCGCTTGGGTAGTTTGCTGTAAGTCTGACTGAATTACTAGAGATAGGCTAGGTAGATTTTCCTATGTTAGATAAGACTAGGTGTAGGTTCTTTGTTATAGATTCTGCGTGTGCTTTTGCAAGCCTCATTTCCTTCATTGTGGATTGTATTTCTCACCTTGATTGATTTATTTACTGTAAACTCTCCCTATCTCCCTGACCTGATTCGGTCCATTAAACTTCTGTAAACATTGTCAGTTTAACTCTACTGCGTTCTGACTTACTGCTTAATCCAGTGTGTTTGACCTGATTTAACCCAGGGAGTGCGAAAGGGAGTTTCTGAGCTTTCTGATTAACCGCTTAATTCCCGGTTTCGCGGGAGTCCTTCACACAGAGGTATGTTCTTCTGAAGCACAGACCCACCCAAATTCAGGTGCCTTTACTGATTCAAGGTGCTGTCTCAAGTATATAAACTTGTCTGGGGTCTGAGCCCAGCCTAACCCGGGGAGCTGAGGCGCCACCCCAAACGTCCAATGCAGCAGCCGCTTGCCTGAAATGCCTGGCCATTGGTGGAAGAATAATGACAGGCGAGATCGGTGAAGCCAGCAGGAAGAATTGCAGGATGTGTCACCTAGCCCCACACCAATCAGAAGCTGTGGGAAAGATGGGACAGGAAGTGGAACGAGGCAAAACTTCCCTGGAGGTATTTAAAGACAGGTCAGCTAAACCAGAGACAACTCTGTGACTTGCAGAAGAATGCTCAGAAAGTTGGCGCACACAGGGAGAGAAGGGGACACAAGGTTGTTTAATAGCCAAGGGAAGCAAGGACTGGATCGTGATCCATAGGCCATAAAAAAAAGCCTTTGAGGAAAAATTGGAGAAAATTTCCAGTATCATCAGCTACATTTTAGGAGGGTCCAAGCAGATTGCAACTCAGTGAGAAAACAAGGCAAAACAAAAGGCAAAATGAGCCGAGCTGCTTCACAATACACAAGGAATTAAATGTGTTGGTGCAGGAAAAGGGAAACCTGGCACGTCAGCTCACATTCTTTGGCAGTGTGGTCAGAGACATTTTGATACCTGAAGAGGAGCACCAAATGCACCCCCAATTCCCTCTGCCCTAGGGCCAACACTTGGAAAAATCTCACAGCACACTCAGACATCAATTCCTGCCTTTATAAATTCTGCCACCTGGAGCAGCCTGCTTTGCCTCGCTGCATGGCAAGGCCTTTCCTGGCCAGAGAGGAACTTGAGAACCAAATTTCAGAACAAAAATCCTTTGATTTTGCCTTACTCTGTACAACTGCCTGCCTGAGCAGATGGCAACCCCTTGTGGTGAGAGACAGTAATCTCACTCAACACACTCCAAGATCAATCAAACCCAGAGAACTCTTTCAAACCCCATTCTCTTATATGGGCAGAAAATGGTTTTAATGCAGTGTTTTCCTTTTGCACAAGTTCTATGGTTAGGAATCTCTAGACTTCAATCTCAGTTTTTTAAAAATCCTTTTGCAATGCCATATTTATTTATTTACTTACGGGCAGCGTAATCCTATGAGGGTGCCTGCAACCCTCCTAACCTGCACTCCCCTCACCCTCAAAAACACCGGCTGTCTAGATGTCTTTCCTCTCCTTCTGAGGAGAGGCTGAGGCACTGCCTGGATTCCTTGGAATCTGGCGGAGCATTGCTCCTCCCCTCCCCACCCCAGGAACACCCCCCCACGCGGGAACCAAAGACGGAAGTGGCGGGCGGGCAAGGTGGGGGGGCGGGCACTCCATGGTGCTGCGACCTTGGAGAAGTTTTCCGAGGTCGCAGGGGCTTCCAGTCCCAATCCTATGTCGTCCCCTCAGACAACGTCGGACATAGGATTGTGCCCTTACAAACTTATTTACAAAAGCACATATAATCTGCTATCATATGTTAGTATCAATCCTGATCTCAAAAAATTCCATACTTCACTTTGCAACTTCATCATGGCTTCTATTTTGTAACCTGTATCATTCTAAAAATGTGCATAACTTAAAAAAAAAACAAAAAAACCCCGATATGCACGGTTATATAGCCCTCATTCTGTCTAACTTGATTTCTGCAAATAATCAGACACTCTGTGGGGAAAAAAATGGACAGAACTGCACTTGTGTTAGACCTTCAGGTGAAAATATGCAAGCCAAAAAATATATACAAGATACTAGGGTGGCCATGTGTCCACTTTTACAGAGGATAGTCTTCTGTTTGAAGGGCTGCCAGAAAACTGTCCTCTATTTGAAGGCATCTTGGATTTGAAGGGCCATCCTGTCCAATTCCAGTTTAAAGATAAAGAGCCGTAAGAACGGTTGCCCATCCACAGTGAGCAACAGGGCAGCAGACTGAGCAGGCAGGCACACGGGTCACCTGGTCACACTTTCCCACACTATGGAGAGATGTGCTCTGTATCTATTTAAATTATAATAATTATTTCTAAATTTGCATCTATAATCTATAATAGCATGCAAATCTGTGTCCTCTTCTGTACTCTTTTTTTTGGTGATGCATTTCTTCTTTTGGGATGATTTATAAGTGGTCACCCTAGCTAAATCACAGTCAAAACCAAAGCTTTGCTTCACCTTTGATTTTCCTGAAGTGATCACAAGAGGGTGCTGTTTGCTTCACATCTTGCAATTAGACTTTGATACAGGGAGTATGAGAATTTCGTTTCAGAGCGCAAACCATCCAGACTTGTCCTGTTTGCAACCCCGAACATGAACAGGGAGGGGCACATTTTTTCAAAAAATGTTTGCACATTCCTGTACATATTATTGCATTCGAAAAATGCACATTTTTCAAACAATACACATTTTCATGCTTTTGTCAATGGGGGAAGTGCACAGTTTTGAAAAACGCGCACAGAAATGCAGATTTTCCCCATTTGAAATGCGAACTTTTCCTGTTCGAATAAATTGTACAGCAGGTCACAAACAAAAATGGAAGCAAGCTGGACCGAACTTTGACGTGAATTTGGAGAATTTCGGTGAGCTCAAATATCCCTGGTTCTCCTATGCCTACTTTGAGAGGTCTGGCTCTCTCTCAAAACCAAACAACAACAACAACAACAACACCAAAACTCAAAAGCCCAAGAGGCTTTCTCAATTCAAAAACCAAACATGTCACCATTTTATTTGTGTGTGTGTGTGTGTGTGTGTGTGTGCGTGTGTGTGTCCCTGTTCCATTTGGAATTAGAATAACTGGGGGGAAGCGGAAGTTTCAAAGCTGCTGTGCTGCTTGTTCTCTTTCCCAGAACAGGCTCTTGAAAGAGCTGCGATCCAGTTGTGTGCTTGGGTGAGGGAGATGATGCATCCCCTAAAAATCAAAGTGCAAAGTTCTCCATCAGAGAAGGATGAGGAGGTGCAGCTTCGAGACACTACAGCAGACAGATAGGTTCTGCCCAGATTTATTTATTTTTTTAATTGCTGTTGTGCTATTCTTTGCTTTTAATGAGCTGTCTTTTTGTACTGGGAGTTGTATTGATTGTTTTATATACTGCTAGACACCCTGAAGGCGTTACACTCTAGACCAGGATGATGAAGCAAAATCCAATGTTTATTCGTCAAAAACACACCATGCAGCTCTGCAAAAGGCCTGAACGGGCTTCCAATCATAGTCACCAAAAATCTATACCTAAAAAAGAGATTGCTTCCCCCCTCCCTTTTCTAAAGCTTCTTGTTTGCTCTGAGGCTTGCTTCTTAAAGGGGCAATGGCAGATTAACTGTCAATAAAATACTTATTGTAAGCAAAGACAAAACTCTGAACAGGTTTCATGAGGGCTTGTTCTGGTGCTGTGTAGCAGGATAAACATTTTAAAAATAAACAAAGAGTTGAGGAAGTGGTCCAGAGTCCAAAGCACTACAGTATGACAAAATATTTAAGATTTAGATTTTAGATATGGAGCTGGTATACAAATACTGATATAATAATAATAATAATAATAATAATAATAATAATAATAATAATAATAATAGACTTTCACTAAGACATTTCCCCTCCTGCCCTGGATAGTATCTGCCAAGAGCCTAGGGATGCTTCCGGACAGAGGGGTCCTTGTGCTACCTACACTCAGCCCCTATTTTGTCTTTTCCTCCTTAATGGATTTTTTGTGATAAGAAAACAGACAGAAGAAATGGTGGGAAAACACAGGAGGATTACAAGAGGAAGACATCACCATCTGGACCTCCATGAAATTCCATGTTTGAAGTAGAGCAATTGCAGGATAAAAGCATCCACATCTGGGACTACCCTAGGAATCAGGAAGAGACATCAGCCTTCACATTTTGAACCTGCTCATATTGTTTTACTAATTTCCAAACTAACTAGCCATGTTAGTTTGCCAGCACAAACAACAAAGAGTCTTGTGACACCTTAAAGACTATCAGATTTTTATGGCATGAGCTTTCGTGGTCTACAGTCCACTTCATCGGATGCATGCAGTGTTATCCTGAGTTACAGATATGTATTTACTATACAGGAGAGACGAGATCTGCTATTTTTTAGGGGCAATGCAGCTACTTACCCTTGATAGCGCTTGTCTCGCCAAGGTCTCAAAAGCCTGTACTACACTGATATCATTCTTGGCACTAACTTCAAAATATGCAATGTCCTTTTCTTTGCACCAGGATGAAGCTGCCTCCTTAGACACCTGCAAGATAAAAGGAATTTGATTAGGGGACCCAATTTCTGTAACAAATAGAAGGATGGCTCACACTGGCTCAGCTTGTCTGAGTGTGGAAAGCTAAGCAGGGTCGGGCCTGGGAATTACTTGGATGGGAGACCCCTCCTCTAGTTTCCTGCATTGAGCAGGGGGTTGGACTCGATAGACTTGTAGGCTCCTTCCAACTCTATGATCTATGATCTTCCTTTCAGCAATGAAAGTGATATTTCTATCTGCCAACCTCACAGAACAGAAGGAGAGCTACCCTTGCTGTAAGGGGACAGCTTTGTATGGTGGATATTGGATAACCCTTTTGAAAGCAGCACACAATTGTATTTCTGGAGGCATGTTGCAGTGGGGGAGGGAAAACATGTCATATCAGGTGAAGAACAAAAGTATCGGACAGGCTTATGTGAAGTTTGGTGTTGTAGGAGTCTCCAGTTGTGAAGCTATGGCTATCCTTTGGCTCAGAAGTTTTAGCTTTTCTGTTTTTGGCTCACATTACTGCAATGGGGAGAACTGGAATTAACCTGCCTTTCTCCCACCCCATGATCCAACCATTTCGAATAGGCTGCGCTCTCAAAAGTCTCAAAATCTCCAAATGGTTCTTAGCATCTAACAAGAGCGGGCCCTAAAGGTGAGTTATATTTGGTTACCCTAATTCAGAGTCCTGCTCACATCATCATCATGAATGAAATTTGTATGGAGCCAGAAAGAAAATGAATGCACAAGCAGCTAAAAAAACAACAACCCTGTATTTATGCAGTGCTTTACACTGACAGTTTAATTTAATTTTAAATGGTTTTTATTTTGCAAGACTTTTCATGGGTTTTAACTATGTGTTAAGCTTTGCTGTTGGCTGCTCTTATTTTGTTTGCTTTTATAGTGGTTTCATTGTATCAGGATTGTGTTTTATTGTTGTGAACCACCTTGGGGGGTGTGCTTAAGAATGTGGTGCTAGTTGGGGCTAAAAAAAATATCCTGCAGTGTCTTCTGCCCTAAAGGTTTGCTTCATTTTGTTTGTTTTTGACTTTATTATAATTCTTGCAAAACGTTATTGTAGTAAGTGTGCATACCCCCATCACTTCTAAATTTCTTCCCCTCCCATAAAATTAATATAGTTTTGTAGTCTGATTTCTTCTTCTTAAATGATTGGAAATGTTAGATTTCTCCACTTTTTCATGTGAATTGCTACACCTAGGATTCTGACTTAGGGTGTTTCCAGATTTCATAGATTGTTTAGCACTGTAACACTATACTAGAAGCAGTGTGTGTGTGTGTGTGTGTATGAAGAGTACCAAAGGAAAGAGGTACCATTAGGACAGAAATTGACCTGGTACGCATAACATGATAAGCCATGGTGGGTTGTTTCAGGGTAGCTTGTTGTGACATCCGAAACCAGAGCGTTTTTTTCATCATGAGTTGTTTTCCACGAACAAGCCATTCTGAGAACCCATGGCTTGTTGTTTGGTTGCTCAGGGTGTCTTGTTTTCAGGGTGGCTTGTTGTGACATCCGAACCCAGCAGGGCGACTTAATTGTGGGTTGTTGGGAACGGCTAGAGAGCAAATCCCTGCTGCTCCTCTAGGGATGTGCACGGAACTTGATGGGGGGTGGAAGCGGGGCGAACTCGGCCCGTTCGCCCCCCTGAGCTCTGCACGACTTACCTTTCCCTGACTCAGCGCAACTCCCCAGAGAGGAGCTGGGGAAAGCAACTTCCAGGTGCCCGGCGCTTCATGTCCGGGTCCCCGGCGCTGCGTTTTTAACGTAAAAACCAATTTGCTATTCGCGGCAGTTTAAAGGTAATTTACCTTGGTTTTTACGTAAAGAATGCAGCGCTGGGGACCCGGAACTGACGCAACGGGGACCTGGAAGTCCGCCGTGCGCCTCTCCGAGCGCCGTGGGGTGGATTGTGCCACGGGGGTGCTCGGCGAGCACCCAGTGAGTCGGGTGGCGGGCAGTTCACCTACTCTTCACAATCTTGCTAGTGCCACCACCATACTCCCCAGGACCGGTGCAGGGCAGTTTGGCGCCCTAGGCTAAATTATATTTAGCGCCCCCCCTCTCGTGTCGTGGGGGGGAGGGCTCCGGAAAGCAGCCCTGCTCTGCAACCTCCCGCTGCCGCCGCCGCCGCCACTGGACCCCCCCCGCAAGCTGCCGCTGCCGCCCCCCACCTACCTTCCCACGCCTCCTCCGAAAAGGGACCCCCGCGCTCTGTTTTTGGCCGGGGGAAACCAGAGCAACAGGGCTGTTTAAGCCCTGTTTCCTCCCGCCAAAACAGAGTGCGGGCGGGGCTCCGGAAACAGCGCGGAGAAGGTAGGTGTCGGGGGGGGGGAGGCGGCGCGTAGGCGAAGCAAGGCGAGGCGAGGTGGGGGGGAAGCGGCGCGGAGGCGAGGCAAGGTGGGGAGGAGGTGCCCAGGCTCGGCCCCACCACTACTCCGGGCGCAATCCCCCGCACTGACATGGCTTTCTCGGTGAGGCGGGCGGGCAAGGCAGGAGCGCGCCGGCAGCGAAGAGGAGCGCAGCGTTCTGCGCCCTCTTCCGCTACGCGCCCTAGGCAACAGCCTAGTTGGCCTAGCGGTAGCGCCAGCCCTGATACTCCCTCATCCCTTGTCAGTGTCCCTCACTCTGTGTTCCTAAAGAACAAGAAGAAAGGACACCGGAGAGTGTCCCAAATGCATTCACAACCTTTTTTATTATTTTTATTTTCGATCTTGTGCAAGTACACACATTTGAAATTTATATTATTTCCCCCTCTGCTTTACTGCTCTGCCATGTATGTTGCGTATATTTACCGATCTCACTCACTGCTCTGCCTTGAAATTTGCGTATCTTTACTGATCCCTTTACTGATTTGTGTATCTTTACCGATCCCATATGTATATCTGACAGCTAACAACGGAGAGCAGTGAAGGGAAGCGACAAGCATGAAGGGCAGGGTGGGAAGCCAATAGCAGCTGGTGGCTGAAGGAGAAGGAGCTTTCCAGGTGGGTGTCATAGTACATGAAGCAGCCTTTAAAAAAAGAAGAAGAAACAAAGGTGCTCACTAGTAAAGCAAGTGCCCAAGTGGAGGATAAAGTTGACAAGGACATTGACAAGAAGGGGATATTAGTATGCTGGGCTAAATAGCAGGCCAGGCAGGTCTTAGCGCTCCTGTGCAATTGCACAAGACCCCAAGTAATTTTTTTTTTAAGTAATTTTTTTTGTTAAGTTTGCAAATGTGTTTCCGCATTCATACGGGTTCCGAAAATTACATGCATTTGGCAATCTGATGCAGGAGGGGTGGGGAGTTTCCCTCTTGAGCTGGCAACCCCAGCAGACCAACTGCAGAAAGGATGCTTACACAGGAAACAAGGAAATGAGGAATTCTGCTGCACAGGCTGCCTGGGATACATGCTGAGAGTGGGTGGGTGGACGAAGGGGGAAACAAGCCACGGCAAGCTGCAGAGCCCCTGATCATCTGTTGGGAGTAACGAGCAAACCACCAACCCACTGTGGCTTATTCTCAGGGTGGTTTAGCATGATGTGTGAACTCACCCATTGTGTTAGGGCCACTCTTTGCAACTATGCTACATGCACATATCCTGTTAGCTCCTAGGCTGCTGACTGAAGCAGCAGCGTTCAGCATGGGAATCTTCAGACTTAAATTCCTTTGACATCTATACAACATACTAGAGAAATCTGAAGCAATGGGAAATGCAGGATCAACAGCATGGAGAAGCAGGAAGCTTTCCATAGTCCGAGGACTGGGAATTGCTTCTCACATCATTTCCTAGCATCGGAAATGCTCCTCTCAGAATGCTCAGAGCGCTACCACCCGACATCTTCCTACTACTCATACTTCCTTCTCTTACCTGTCGGTCCTTCAAATCAATTTTATTCCCCAGCACAACTATTGGGAAGCCTTGCTCTGTAGGGCGGACCTTCTGCAGAAAGTCTTCCCTCCAATCATTCAAGGACTCAAAGGAATCCATGTCTGTGACGTCAAAGGCCAGCATGCAGGCATCGGAGCCTTTGTAGAATGTGGATACCATGGACCGGAATCGTTCTTGCCCTCCAGTGTCCCAGATCTAACGGAGGATGAGCACACAGGCATCAGTATTAGCAACCAGCACAGATGGGCTGTCATGTAAGACAACAGGATCCCATCACTCCAACCAAGGACTTGTAGACACACAGATAATATGTGAACAAGTGCCCAAAAGCCTCTCTGTGCCAGCAGTGGCAGGAACAGCCACTACAAATTCCCCACAGCTAGAGAAGTTCATACTCCTGGAAAGTACAGACTCCCCCCACCCCCACCCCTGCTAAGGAAGATGGGAACCAGGTATCTGTGTGTAAGGAGAAAACAAAAGGAGACTGCAGTCTGAGTTCTAGGGTAGAGAGAGCTGGATTTCGGGCTCTGAAAAAGCGAACAGCATTTTGGGGTGCCGGCTGTCTTCCTGGAGATGTGACAGTGGGAGCCATGCTTGTCTACCGGTTAGGAGTGTTTGTGCTGTGCCTTCACCAATGCTCAACCTGTACATTTGTAAACAAACCATGTATGTATTACAAAATGGCAATAAGCTGCCAATGACCTCTTTCCAAAGGTAATCAAACCCAGGTGAGCACTGCACCCTTGGAACTCTCACCACTCAGCGACGTGCATGTAACATTATATTCACTAACAAAACAAGAAAAGCCCCTATTTTAGCGAGGAACATAATTCTGATGCAACAGATTGAAGCCCTGATATCTTTTGGAAATTTGCTGTCAATAGCAATACTGGCAAGGGTAAGTATCTCACAATAGCTGTCATTTCAGAACAGTGCATGTGGCTCAGCTATGAACTTCTGCCTGAACATGGGACAGGAGATTGAATATTTATTTATTTATTATATTTATACCCCGCCTTTTTTCCTGCAAGGAACCCAAGGCGGCTTACATAATCCTCCTCCTCCTCTCCATTTTATCCTCACAACAACCCTGTGAGGTAGGTTAGGCTGAGAGTCAGTGACTAGCCCAAAGTCACCCAGTGAGTTTCATGGCCGACCGGGGACTAGAACCCGGATCTCCCGAGTCCCAGTCCAACACTCTAACCACTACGCCACACTGGCTCTCGTACAATATCTCTCACCTGCAGTTTCAGCGGTGTGTGGTCCACAACCACCACTTTAGACAGGATACTGGCTCCCAGAGTGGTTCGATAGTCCTCATAAAACTTCTTGTGAACATACTGGTGGAGGAGAGAGGTTTTCCCTACACTGGAGTGAAGGAAGAAACATATTTTAAAAAGTTTTATTTTCAGGAAGTTGGGCTGCAGCCCAGAACTAGGTGACAATGCCTGTTTATGCTCTGCTTCACTTGAACAGATGAAGCTGGATGCTGTCATTAATTTAATAAAGCCCTGTTTCAAACAAAAGACTTATAACTACTGGATATTATCAAACAGGTCTAAACAAATGCCAGCCCTTTGTGCACAGTCAGGCTCATCAGCCATGGCATTGTCTCCAGTGCCTGTATCTATTGATTTCTGTAGTCTGTTCTGCAGGATGATCTTGATTCCACTCCTGCCTCTGTTCTGGCATAATTTTTTTAGCCTGTGTTTCCCAATTCTCCTTCTGGAATAAGATATAGGTATCTTCTTTTGCATCTAAAAATATGATTGTCTGGTGTTTCGGGGTACTACCATTCTGGTAACTTGTGTACTTTGTGTGTCCAACAAGGACGATCATGCATCTGAATTTTGTTCATTTCATTTTGTGAAAAGAACATCTGAAAATCCACAAATTTCTTTATAAAAGAAAGAGAAATAATTTGTGATTTAAAAAAATGTATATGGCAGAAGTTAAACTGACAGATTTGTCTATTCCTAGCCTGGTGCAGGTAATATCAGGTGCCTGGCACAGTGGCACATTCTGACTGCTGTGCCTAGCTGAGGGCCAATGGGAGGATATTGCGAGATCGCTGATCAATCTCCAAGCATTTTTTAAAGGGAGATACAGGCTCAGGAGAATGCAAATTGGAGTGCAGCAATAATGTTGGGGGTGCGGGAGATTAACCATTTCCCATGAACCGTTTTGTGAACAAAATCCCCAACTTGCAGCGTTCCCACCTCTGGGAGAAAAATATGGGAACTCTCAAGTATGATATGGTAAAGAGTTGTAATCACTGACATCTAAAATGTGATCGATCAGTACAACCCTATTTACTGCCAATTAAAGGTACAGACTACACTGTAAGTGTGGAATTCAGTTCCAAACCCAAAGCGCATGCATATATATATATATATATATATATATATTCCAAGAGGTACCTGTCATAACCATACAGGCCTGTGGCTTACGCTGGCTCAGCTTGTCTGAGCGTGGAAAGCTAAGCAGGGTCAAGCCTGGTTATTACTTGGATGGGAGACCCCTCCTCTAGTTCCCTGCATTGAGCAGGGGGTGGGACTCGATAGCCTTGTAGGCTCCTTCCAACTCTATGGTCTATGAAATCTATGGGTAAGCTTGATTGTGGTTATGACACTTCCTGCTCAGAAATTGTTGGGCTTTATTGTGCAAAGCCAGGAGGCCATTGTGTGATTGGCTGTCACTCTCAAATCGCATTGGATGCGAGTATGACAGATCTCCCACCACCACCCTTTTTTTAACTTCTGGTTTAGCAGCTACGACATGTTTTCCCAGAGAGATCATTCCAAACTGGTAAATTAAGTGGACAGATTTTCTGTTGCCATGAATTTCCATTGTCTAAGGCTGAAGTACAGTTCAACTTAGGAAATGTATGCCTTTCTCTGAACGCGTGGCTTGTCGCTCAGCAGTAATTTGGGGGCTGAGGGGCATATGAAGGGGAGCACTGGCAAGCAGGCAGTGAAGCGCTTAACCCTCCCATGCAAATCCTCCTTTACAATCCCACCCCCTTAAGCCTTCCCCTTTCCACCATCTGGGTGCATTTCTGGACTCAGAGGAACCCAGCTGGGGAGAGAAATAAGGGGTGGGAAACAGCCAGGAGGGAGGGAGTGCAGGGGGAAATGAATGGGTGCAAAAGCTTCCCTGACCCCTCATTAGCATTATGCAGTAGGCACAGGCCTGGGAACCCCATGTTTGCCATAAAATGTGTAGTTTTGCCCTCATCTGACTGAAATGTATTCTTTAGGGCAGTGTTCTCAAACCTTGGGTCCCCAGATGTTTTTGGCCTACAACTCCCAGCATGGGAGTTGTAGGCCACAAACATAGTGTAGCTGGCTGGGGCATGTTGGGAGTTGTAGGCCAAAAACATAGCGTAGCTGGCTGGGGCATGCTGGGAGTTGTAGGCCAAAAACATAGCATAGCTGGCTGGGGCATGCTGGGAGTTGTAGGCCAAAAACATCTGGGGACCCAAGGTTAGAGAACACTGCTTTAGGGCATAACCTCTTGCCCCACTGAAAGATCCTTAGTCAACAACTGTGAAGCTACCTCTCCCTCTCAAGTAGAAACTTTCCATTCTCAGCTAGCGGAACAGATTCTTCCTCGCCGCACACACACCCCAATCTGCTCTGGAGGGTTGCAGAACCCTCCAGAGCAGATTTCGGGAGTGCACAGGGGGGAGGAGAGGAAGGCAAAATCCTGCTGCATGAGTGAAAGCCCACCCCTGTAAGGTTGGATGTAGACCTTAAGTTTTCTTGCTTTTGTGCATTCTCTCTCTTTTCCTCTCTCTCTCTCTCCAGCTCAAACTAAGCTAGCATCGACCATGTGTACTTCTCCTCCTCACCTCCACATTTTGTTCCTTTTTAAAATCTAAAGCAGCCAGCCAGGCTACAGTCTCCAATGGGGACTGCTCTGGCAGTGGGGGCGGGGGAGGCATCTTAACCCTTTCCTCCCTGCCAGTTTTCCACCTCCAAATCACCCTCTGGCTGCTTTTATCCCCATAGAAGAAGAGGGTACCCATTCCTTCCCCCGCCCTGCCACTGGGTTAAAAGCAGCTTGGAGGGGGCAACTTGGATGTGGAAAATGGGCTGGTTCAGGAAAGGCTTAAGATGCTCTTCCCTGCTGGTCTCCTGCTGGAGATTATAGCTTAGGTAGCTGCTTTAGATAGAGAGAGAAAAAATGGGGGACACACGCACAATTAAGTGTGTCATCTGAGCCTCATCGTCAAGAACCCCATTTTCTTTTTGTGCTCCAATTGTTTGTGAGAGTCCATTTGGCCAGGCTGAAGTTGCACTGTAGTGATGCAACCACCTGTGTGGTTGTTATCTCGAGATGACTCTAGCTTCAAGGCCTTGTCTGAGCGTGGAAAGCTAAGCAGGGTCAAGCCATGGCTGTTACTTGGATGGGAGACCCCTCCTCTAGTTTCCTGCATTGAGCAGGGGGTTGGACTCGATAGCCTTGTAGGCTCCTTCCAACTCTATGATCTATGAAATCTATGAAAGCAAGACTCAAGTTGATTGAACTGAATCACAGCTGCATTCCTGTGGGAATGTTTACCGCCCCCACCTTAGAGGCTTGGAAACACTGTTCCAGCCAGCCCGGGATCTGCTAACAAGGATCTTCTTGGGGCTTGAGCATAAAAAGAGGGGGCTGTAGCCACCCATTCTCTTTGTCTTCATATTTCATCTTGCTTTTGGGCTTGTAATTCTCTGGATCCCCGACTGGGCCCTGTCCTATTGGAAGACCCGTGCTTAGGTAACATAAAGGGCAGGTTTAGGTAACTTTTGTTGTTATTTTTTTGCCTGAAGTGTCGTTTCCTAAGGTTACTCTGGTTCTTGTATGCCTTTTTATTCCCCTTTCCTTATGTAAATAAAGTTAACACCTACCTCAAGAGTTGTGTGTGCTTCCTTCCAAGTAAGCCTTAGTACTACATTCAGAGCCTTCTGCCTGGGCTCTGTTTAAAGTTTCGGACTAGGGCTTGAAATAGAGTGTGCCGGCTTGGGCCCTGATTTCTTAAGCCCTAGGAGTGCCCTGTAAGGGCTGACAGTCCCCTGCCTCAGGCTGAGGAGGACGTGAGGGATGCTGGCGGCCTACATTGGTAATTGTTTGTCCCTGCCTACACTGCCAGGAGTTAGGACAACCCCCTTCCTCCCTTCCCACTCATTCTTAGAGGCTCCCAGCAACAGGCATTCAAAAATGCCAAGAAGTAATGTAACATTTCTATCATAAATAGAAGAATCAGTGTGGTGTAGTGGTTAATGTGTCAGAACAGGACTGGGGAGACTTGGGTTCAAATCCCCACTCAGTCATGAAACTGACTGGGTAAGCAGTCTCTCTTTCTCTGGCCTCATTCGCACCTACAATAGCCCATGGGTTCTGGGTGGCTTGTTACCCACGGCAACAAGTCACTCTGGCTGGGTTCGCACAACACGACAAGCTACGAGGGTAATGATGTTAATCTTCCTGCCATACCACCAGCATACACATGGGGTGGGGAGGAATAAGCCACTGTGACTTATTTCCCCTCTGTGATCATGTGAACCCCCCCCCCCTCTCAGCCTAGAAAATGGGACAGGGAGCGGGGAGAAGTCCGATGCACTAAGCACTACAGCTGCACTATCTCTCTCATTATCAACCAAAGGAGAAAAGGCTATTGCTGTGGTTATGCAGAGGGGAAGAAAGTCTGACCTTTCAAACTCTAGAACTGTTCAAACTGACCTTTGCTTTCAAACTCTAAAAGCAAAGAGTACTGCTTACCCCAAAGCTCCAATGATAATGATTTTCAAATCCACTCTTTTACTTGAACTCATGAATGGAACCTACAGGGAGAGAGAAATTAACATCTTAAACTTAAACCATCAGAATGACAGAAGTCCACCCATATACACAGCACAGCAGACACCAGCACAAAAGCCCAGACAACTAACTGGCTAGCTGCCTTTAAGTGTGTGTCATTGACTGGGTTCAGACAACACAATAACCCACACTCAAGAGTATGGGTTGAGTGTGGGTTGTCATTGTACTGTGGGTTGTTGTTGAAATGTGGATTATCATGTTGTCTGAACCCAGCTGAGATATCAAACCATGGTGAACAACCCACATTTCACAACCCAACAACAAACCATAGGTTTTCTTCATGGGTTGTTTGTGGTTAACAAGCCATGGCTTGTTAGTGCAGCTGGATTCAGGCAACGTGATAACTCACAGTTCAAAAACAACCCACACTCAACCCCTGAGTATGGGTTATCGTGTTGTCTGATCCCAGTCACTGTGAATGAAGCACGTTTGGTTGTCCTTGGATGAAACTTCTCAGGAAAGAATGCCCCCCCCCCCCAATATTGTGCCCATCTACAGACTTTGACAGCTGTTCTCCTAAGCAGCTCAGTGGGAGCTTGTAGGTGCTGAAGGATTTGACAAGTGTGTCAGTTTTCTATAATCTGGCTGAGAAATCTAAATTTGTTTTCCAATCTAGCCAGCTTCTCTTGTTAACTGATCTTCAAGATTATGCATGACTTCCACCTCAATCCAATCCTGACTCAATTAACCCAGATACATCTTTTCATTTCATGTAGGTTTCTAGATTTGCAAGGCCCATGAAATCCACCAGGTGCCTCTGTCAAGAGAAGTATAGCAGGTGGCTACAAGCAAGAGGGCCTTTTACATGTTGGCACCCCGGTTGTGAAGTGTTCTCTCCAGAGAGGCTCACCTGGTGCCTACTTTATGGTCATTTTGGCATCAGGGAAAGTCATTTTCTTTTGCTCAGGCCTTTTCAAATCTGTTAATATTTTTTTTAAAATCTGTGCTGGCCTGATAATCTGTTTTGCTGATTTTATTCTCTGTTTCTGCTGCCATATTGTTCATATCGCTGTACTTTAACTTTTTGTTTTATTTTTTTATCTTTACGTTGTAAGCTGCCCAGAGAACCTTGGCTATGGGGCGGCATATACATTATGCAAATAAATAAGGTACAACTGTGTCTTTGCTCCCACTTGCCTCCCCCCCTCTCCATTTCAGTACATTTGTGCTGTACTTTCTAGGGCAGTGAAAGGAGAGAGGACTGGGAGCATCTTCTACATACAGCTCACAAGAAGACGATTGTCACTAAAATGGCTCTGAACAAACCTATTAGTGTTGCTGCTGCATGCAAGAGACAGCACCACACGGCGTCCTTAGCCAAGGCTTCCTCTGTTGATGCATCACTGCTTTTGCGAAAAACTACACACTTTGTCTTCATGGGCCTTGACTGCGATTTGTTTGCCTGTCACCCAAGGCTCTGTTGTGTGTTCTCTTTGTAACTAGGGAAGGAATTTAAAGCCCTAATAAAGAAAGGCATCAGAGGTCACAGCTGAGGAAATGATTTTCACCTAGAGCAGGATTGGGCCACAAGGCTCACTGCTGCTCATTCTCGTAATGACAAACCATGGTTTGTTGTTACATGATCTGAACTGAGCCAATGTAGGTTAATCTTTGGAGCCTAGTATCATTGATACATAATCACAAGTTTATATTCCATTGGGGGGGGGGAAGTAAATTGCACATTTTTATTATTACTGGTGATGTCTGGGTCTAAAACAGAATTTCTGTCTACAGTCTTTCTGCATCTTGGGTAAATTTCCCTGCTATGGTTTACTCGTCCTTAAAACAGTACAGTGTGAAGTGTTCCAAACGTTTCTAGCTTGCCTGCACTGATCCCCAGATATTTTCACAATATATGCCTTCATGGAATCTGGGTGCTGTAGCAGCAACGACACACACACACCATCCATCTCTCAAACACACTGGTGTTCCTCTAGAGATGAAGGAGAAATTTGGTGGCAAAGGTTTATATGAATTTCCCAGATTTGCACCTCCCAAACTTATATGTGAACCAACTTATATATGCATTTGTGTGTCAAAATCTGCACTTTCCAGATTATTTTTTGGCACAGCTTGCAACTCTAAAAATGCACACAAAACTGAGTATTTTAAGTATATTAAATAATACATTAAGGAAAAGTGCACTAAACATGTATACTACATTAGGGGAAGTCACTTGCAAAAAGCGTGCACACTAGGAAAGGTGTGCTTTAAAAATTGTGTACATTAGGAGAAATGTGCAGGGAAATGCATATGAATTTTGGCTGAATTTGCAAACTGATACAGAAACAGGATGAAAGAAATGTATGATCGGGAAAATGAGAAATGAAGCAAACCCAAAATTGGCAGATTTTCCCATTCCTTTCTATTGCTATTCAAGCAGGCTTTTGACATGGAAGCTGGTCTGTTGGGTTGGATGCTGTTCTTATTTCTTTTATTGTTGTGTTTTAAATTGTGTTTTGGAGGGAGAGCAATCCTATGGCCCCTAGACAGCATCTGAGGGGCCATAGTATATTTTGGATTCCCAGATCCAAGGTTGGAGACAGAACTGTGACCTCAGAGGGGGGAATCAGAGCTCCGACCTGCCACCCTCGCAGCTGGTGCGGAAAGAAGTGTGCCAGCTACTCCCCAAGGTCGGGAAGTCAACCTCGGAGAAGGGGGTGTTTTGGTGGGTGGGGAGGGAAGGAGCGCCCAGGATACAAGTTATCCTGAGTCCTCTCCAGCCTCCTTCCCTCCACCTCCGACGTGCCCCAACTAGATGGGCAAAAAAGCCCGTCTAGCGAAAAATGCAAGGTGGGAGGATGGGGAGGCGACAGTCGCCTCCGCCGCTCTTCCCGCCCTGCATAGGAAGCTCATAATCCTCCAAGTTCAGGGGCTTACGATCATTGAGGGCGCAACCCATAGGATTGTGCCCGAATGTATTCGTTTTATTTATTTATTTACTGTACTTTTAAACTGCCCAATAACCAAAGTTCTCTGGGTGGTGTACAAGACAAGACATGTACATTGATTGTTTTACCGTAGTTATGTTTTTATCTTAATTTTGTTTTTAATCGTTGTTAGCCACCTTGAGTACCATTTCCTGGTAGAAAGGCAGGGTATAAATTAAACAAACAAACCCCTATCCTCCACCACCAGGTTTGCACAGCAAGGGCCAAAAAAGACAAGATGGGGCTGCTCACAATTCTACACGTAGAGGATTTGCAGTGAATATCACCTTGGTTCAAAGTGAAACTCTATTAACCAGTTACCTTAGGTCATAACACCATAGAAGACTACAGACACCACAGACCAACAAGACTAAAGTACCAAACTGGCAGATCTTATGATGATGAGGAATACCTTCCAAGCACAAGCAGCTGACTCATCTTATTTCAGATACTGAAAGAAGTAAGACTCATACTGAGTGTAAAGGTGAATGTCCTTATTATTAAGTATGTAGAAATCTCCATTCCCATTACTAGCCGACGGGGCTACATTGACAAAAACAACTACCGGTACTATAGCAACCTGTGACCTTTTTCACATTTCACCATGCTGAAGTGAGCAACATTTGGCTATGATGTTCCAGGCATTCATTAGGTGGGCGGATTCACCGATCTGCCCCAAGACTGTGATTCACCAAGATCACAGTGGTTAGCAGTGGGATTCACATGGAGCTGGTCTGTGTGAAGAAATCCAAAGGCAGCAGTTAATTTTGCTGCAATGGCACACGCTTCCCTTTCATTTAGGCCAGTTCCACGTAGGGTTACCATCATTTTTCCAAAGCAAAGCTCTTGTGCCTTTGACAACTGACAAGCAGAAAATTAGGGCTTTGCTTTTTTCCATGAAGCCTCTGGCACAACCCTCTAGTTTCCATGCCCTACTGTAGCTCAGCTTGTAGCTATGCCTAAACATGCATAACAAACAACTGTGTGTGTATTCTTTCCCTGTTTACTCCTGCCTTCGCTTCTGTTCCCTTCCTCTGCTGCAGGGGTGCACAACTTTTTGGGGGGCCCTGAGGGCTGCACTGGACATCGGCTGGGAACATTCATTTATCTCTGTGGGCATTGTGGGTTTTTGTTTGTTTGTTTGTTTTTGTTTTTACATGATGAAGCCTTTCTGGTCCAGCTCCCTGTTGTCTTTAAGTTCTGAGAAATGAGAGAAGATAGCCTGTGAATTAAAAACAGGCCAATCAGGTAAAGCACTTCTGATAGCTGCAACCTGTCATGGCATCTCTAGATAACAATTTTAATGGTCTCATTAAAGCATAGGAGGAGAACCAGCTCAGCTCTGTGCATTGCCCATATTGGTAACTTCTTACAATCTGGATGGTCACCAGTAGTATGCATATTATGATGAAACTGTGAGAAGTTTCTCATGACTGAGATTTTAACATGAACTGAGATTTTAAGCCACCTGGGAATGCTAAATTCTGGAGCTTCTAAACACTCAAAACCTTTAAGTCAGGTCCTTGCAAAACACTATTTAACTTAATATCACACAGTTTTTAAAATACAATTAAGTGTTGATTTTTTTGTTTGTTCTGATTTCTGTGATTCTTGGACAGTGACATGAGGACTAGAAACATTTATCGTCTGATGTGAGCTAATATCCTAAAACACTGGAAATGAAATGCAGTCATGGAAAGTGTGACATCCCTTATTCTGTCCCATCCCTGAAGTTCAAAAGTTAGAGTAACCATGTCTCTGAATCCCACCCTACCAAAGTGTTCCCCCCCCTTTTTAAATGTCATTGGAACTTAGTTGCAAATATTTGCATGCAATGTGCAATTAGCTCCTAGCAACTTCAAAACAGGCAGAATTACAACAGGTAAATGTTATCCCAGCACTAAATTCTCATGCCTGGAAAAACTGCACCTGCTCTATTTAAGCTTGTTACAGGCACGGCGCTTCTGTCAGGAAACAATGCCGGCAGGCCTGTGTGGATCAGATGGGGATGGGAGGGGACCAATGAAGGACCTTTGAGAAGACGCTGCTGAGCCTGCTGTCTCATAACCCACTTCTCCTCCCCTAACCTGTACCCCGGGGGCAAACACTTTCTAGTAGCTATTTGCTTGCTGTGGCATCTTCTCACTGTAATTCCTTCTGGCAGAGTGTGGGTGCAATCCTGTCTCTGCATAATTGACTCCCTCTCCAGAGAGTGCCTAGAGAACTAGCTCTGGGCCAACTGCTAAGCATGGGGGTGGGGGGTGGGGAGCAGTTCAGCCTGCACTCAGCCCAGAACACCAGATGGGATCATTTATCAATGGGCTCACATTCCTACATCTCCCCCCTAGTGCATTTTTCTAAAACTGCCTGGTGTTAGTTACAGCTCAAAAGAGCAACAGGCCCCGCTGTGTTCAGGGTCAGGCCCCTTAAGCAGCCATTGAGAACAGGAGATCGCTGAAACATTCGCATGCCTGTCAAAGGAGCAAGTAGTGGGTGCTCGAATTATTGGGAGGCCCTTTGGCGTCTGATCCCTTTACCTCTTCTAAGCACCCCGCCCCCGCCACTCAATTGGGTTCCCCCCCCCCCTGCAATGACCAGTGGAGAAATGGGAGAAGAGAAAGCGACTCTCTCTTCCCCACACACTCATATTTCACACACTGACTGGAAGATACCCCTATGGAATCTTTATTGAACTTTAATTTAGGGAGGTTCAAGCTAGCTCGACTCCTGTTATCTGCTCTCTGCCACCGATCTCGCTAAGTCTGGAAATCACGCTTGTTCTTGGTGCCAAAGTTCCAAAGTTGTAAACTGAGCTGCCTGCCCGGCAAAGCAGTACTAGTCGTCACCCCCGCCCCCCGCTGCCTGCTCTGCGACAGTCTTCTGCCCCCTGTCACACCTGTTCCACTTGTGGGATAAACTTATGCCAAAGAAGGGCATAGACCAAAAAAATAATAATGCATGACTTACTGATATTCCTCGTGCGTGATCTGGCTTTTTGCCGAGCTGCAAGCTCTCTGCAGCAAGCTGGCCAAACAAACTTCTGACAGACAGCTCCTGTGTGCCCGCTCCCGATGGTGCTCAAAGGAAAATAAAGTCCTTAAGAAGAAAAGAAAGCCAGACAAGAATGTGGAGCGGGATCCCACCCCATGGCAGATACTACACACAGAGATTTTCTTTTCTGTTTGTATCTTTCCTCCAGTATTCGGAGTGGGAGGGCTGCTAAGGAGGCCGTCCAAAATGACATCACTCATAGAGGGTTGAGATAGTTCCATGCACATTCTGCAGTGGGCAAAACAAAGAGGAAGTAAAACTTTAGTAGCCTCACTGTAAGCTTGTTTACTTAGAATTCCCTGTGACTTACAGGACATAATTTCTTGATCAGCATACTTAGGAGGAACCCAAGTTGAAAGGAAACTTGCCTAGTGATTGACAGATCACCAAAACAGATCACCGAAACAGATATTACTTTAAAAGAGTGTCTAGCAGGGCGCCTGATCTGCATCTTAAAAGCCTGTTGATTGCCCATGCTAGGGACTTGATCTGGATCCGGGCTCCTGTGCCTACTCTAGAATAAAAATAGAGGGAGAAAAGACATAGCTGCTAGACACACATTTAAAGTCAGGTTTGACCCTAAGCTAAACAGTGCCACAAACCTAACTCCAGAATAGACCCATTTATAGTTTGAAGATTTAAGCCCTGTACATTCACAGTTTCACCCGCTGCAGTTCTGGGTGCTGGGCTGCTGTGGTCACAGGAGCACTGCCGGAACAGTGCTGGCAATGCTGCTCTGAGTTCAAGCAGTCAGCATGAAAACGAATATCCCCTGCTCAGCATTTGCTGATGGCAACTCAGCAATTAATTTCCAAATAGTGAGATTCTGGGACTGGGACCTAACCCTACCAAAATGGTAGTCATGCTTTCTAATCCCAGGCATATTGGTTAGGGGTTCTCTACCTTTAGGAGTTGTATCAAATGAGGAGCAGTGTTGTATAGTGGTTAAAGCATCCTTCCCCAGCCTTGTGCCCTCCAGATATTGGGAGTTGTCATTCAAAATATCTGGAGGGCAATAGGAGCTGAAGCCCAAAACATCAACCTGGAGGCCATGCCCAAAACATCAACCTGGAGGGAACTAGGTTGGGGAGGCTGGGTTAGAGTCTCAGACTGGGACCCAGGTTCAAATCCACACTCATCCATTAAGCTCACTGGGTGACCTTGGTCCAGTCACTCTCAGAATAACTTTCCTTGCAGGATTGTTGTGAAGAGAAAGCGGAGGTGGGGGAGAGAGTCACGTACACTGCCTTGTGCTCCTTGGAAGAAAGACAGAACAGCATGGAAAATTCTAGAAGATGTGCTGTGGTTTCTTCTAGCACTGTAGCAATACAAAAATTGCAAACTGGGCCTCATCTACATTGAAGTGTCTTCTGATGCTGATGCAGTTTAATCATGCACTTTCTTGATTTCACATTTACTTCTCCTGCGGCCCATGTTGCCAATTCCTGCTGCTGACCTGTATTAATCCCACTTTGTTGAGGCAAATGGCATCTTCAACCGCAGTATTTTTGGTATAGATAGGCAGAGTCTCTCGCGACATCAACAGTCATATCATCAGCTGTTGTGATGCCATTTGTCCTGCTCTATCATGACACACATCTGTAATGTCAGTATAAATGTTACAGTGGTATGAAGAATCTCTCCCCCCCCTTTTTAAACTTCGTTCTTCACATGTGCACAGATTTGCACGTACGTTTCAATGAGTAATAACAAAAAAAACACAGACATACTGTATGTTTTGTTCTCCCCAGATGTCGAGGAGATCAAGGGGTGTTTCCATGAAACTCCATGGCTGTTAGGCGCGGAATCTCCAGATGTCATTCTGCGGAACTGCAAAGGAGTTGAAAGACCTTTGCTTCATACATGTGCAGGTATGCAGTTCAGAGGCAGAAAGAAAGAAAAGAATCCACTTGTAATGCAGTAAAAAGTAAACACTGCAATGTCAGGGAACCCACACACACTTATTTTGGGAGACAAGCCATGCCCCCTACTGCAAATTGATGTTGGAAATATAGGGCACACTCAAGTCCCAAAATGCAGGGAAGTTGCAATACATGGAAAATTTGTTACAAAAAGATTTTCCAAAAATGTGGCTTTCATGGGAAGAAAACCCAGGATTGACACAGATTGGGGGTAGTGTGGAGAGAAAGCCTGACCTGACTCACACCTCACCCCGTCCGCCAGTCACCTGCATAATCTCTGCCCAAGGCAGAGGAGTTCAGTCCTGGGTGGGCATTTGCATCTAGATTGTCTTGCCCAGGTAAGTGGGCACAGGGGGCGGGGAAGGTTTAACCCCCTATCTCAGTGCCACTGTTCTGATCAAATGTGGGGCACACCGTGACTGCTATTAAACTTGTAAAAGACAGTGGGAGATCTACCCTTCCAGTTGCTGTGCCCTTAGTATCGTATCGGCTTGAAGAAACAAAGGAAGGCAAACAACAACAACAACAACAATAATAATAATAATTTATTTTCACTCCATTCTGCTCCCTATTACCCTTTGTCCCCAGATACAGCTCGCATAATGTACATTTTCTTCCAGCCCTGTTAATCCTGCGTAGCTGTCAAAGGAACAGGAGCACTCTCAGGGACCTGACACTGGTGTTATTATGGGTCCATATATCTAGGATTAGAGCCAGTTATTCAGTAACACGGGAAATGCCTTCTGAACATGCTCAGGGGTACTCATCTTTACTGTCCTTTCACATTTTTCAGGGACATAGTCTGGCCCTAAAAGCAGGTTTGTTTGGGACTGATCCCATAGGGCTGACACCACTTACCCTGAGTAAGCTCTAGGCTCAAACTATACCCAGAAGATTTTGCATTTTGTAGAACACTTGGGTATTCTTCTGTGTAAAATTTATGCATATAAAAGAAATTCTGAAAACAAAGTTAGATATAGCAAACCAATAGGGTCACCACTTTCTGAATTGGCCAATTGTCATCTGATGCAGCAGTTTGCAGGTGATCATGTATCATGCAAAGCTCCACCTGATGATTTCTGCTTATCCAACATCTATTAATGGCACAGGATCATTTTTTTTCTAATTAGCAGTGGGGTAGTGGAGAAACTTGAGGTATCACAATCTGCCAGAGTGTCAGGTTAATGGACAGATCCTCCTTACTCCGGCAAGTGAATTACGTGATAATGACTGGGTTCACACAACACAATAACCCACACTCAGCGGTTGGGTATGGGTTGAGTGTGGGGTGTTGTTGAACCATGGGTTATCGTATTGTCTGAACCCAGCTGTGCTAACAAGCCATGGCTTGTTAACCATGAAGAGAGAACCCATGGTTTGTTGTTGGGTTGTGGACTGTGAGTTGTTCACCATGGTTTGTTATTTCGTCTGGGTTCAGAAAACACAACCCACATTTCACAACCATTACCCATGGTTCAATGACAACCCACACTCAACCGATACTCAACTCTTGAGTGTGTATTATTGTGTTGTCTGAACCCAGTCAATGAGGCTTTCAAGTTTGACTGTTGTTTGTGACCGATTAGCATACAGCAAGTCAGCAAATGAGGAAAATAACTATGCACACGCTAGAAACTTCTTTCCTTTTCTTTGCTGGGCTTCCTGCTTGCTGTCTAAAAGGTAACACCTTCTTTGCAAGGATGCTTTTCACCTGGCTGAAGATCTTTTCTTAAGGCTCAATGTGTTTTTACAAGCTAAATGTATGCAGTCAGAAGTAAGCACCTCTGAGTTTCCTGCACTTCAAAATATACCACTGTTGTTGGTTATCTGGCAGCCCCAAATGCCTCGCCCATCTGCCATGAACAATAGATAACAAACAGGTTTTGCAGGGTTCTGCTTCAGTGCTTAATTCAGCAGGGTGTGATTTCATGCCAGAGGGACTTCATTAATACAAAAAGTGCATGCACATTCCTTTATTCATGGTTTCATTCCTGGCTGGGCAAATTACTGGCAGCTGCCCAAATGCCTCGCCCATTTTCCTGGGCGTTGGGCAACTTTCTTATTTGTCTTGTCAGCTTCTTTTGCCAAGAAATATGATTCAGGGAAGGAAAGAAAGAAAGAAAGAAAAGCTGATAGGGATGGGTGAATCCTTCAGTTTTGCTTTCTCTCACCTTTGAGTTTTTAAAATTTCAAGTTCTTTCTCTCCCAAATATGAACTTTATGAATTTTGGTGAATTCTTACAAAAAAATGAACTGAAACACAACTCTCACCCACTTGCATCAGCCAGGGCCAGCCCTATCATCACACAGGCTGATGCGCCTGTGTCAGGTGGCAGAGCCAGAGGAGCAGCAAATTGTGCTACTCCCCCTCCCGCCCCATCCAGGAGGGCCCGCCACCAACACCTCCAGCAGGTACCCCGGAGAGCCCTTCCGGTTGCTCTCCCAGCGCAGCATTTGCCACAGCAAGAGAGCAGCTGGTGGGGCTGTCTGGAGCAGCCACTGTCTGTTGCTCTCAGCGAGAGCCACATGGCCAGAAGAAGCAGTCTTGTGAGTTCCCCCGGGAGCTTGGCCGGGTTGAGAGATCCTGCTGTGGGAGCTTGGCTGGGTCTCATGAGACCCAGGAGGCTGCTTCCTACAGCCACACGGGGCAGCAACAAAGGTAAGAGGTTGGGAGACACGGGTGCACAGCAGCAAAAGGGAGGGCACACGGTGACAGCAGAAGTTGGCTCTTACTTCAGGTGGAAAGAGAGTTTGCGCCAGCCCTGGCACCTGCCAAATTCAATCAGTACAGCTATTCCCAGCATGGAGAGGACCATGATGTTGTTAGGTTTTGCATGGGCAGGACGAAGATTGTCACCTGACATCAGGATTGTCACCTGACATGGAGGATGTCTCTTGAGGTGAAGTACACAAGGTCTTCAGTCACCAGACAGAGTCTCAAGATTTATGAGTCAGCAACCATGGGACAAGAAGTTTGGAGTAAACATGTTGTGAAGAACAGATTATATAACTGGTGAGTAATATCCTATTTATAGGCACAGGGTCTAGGGGTATAAAGACAGACACTTGTTGATACAGTGACCACTCTCCTCTCTTGTTCTGGACTTCTACTTCAAGTCAGTCACTTCACTGCATCTCAGCCTTGCCACTGGGGTCTTGGATTTATATCTGCAAGGATGTAGCGAGATGGGATCATCATTCTCTTCTGCGTAAGAGAAGCCAGCATTGCTTGCCTTAATCCCATGTAATTGGGTCTTACAAATAAACTCTTTAATCTTTATTAACTGCTGTTATCTCCTCCTTCCGTCTGCATGACTAGGACTGAGGGTCACTGGCTAGGTGAGCTTTTGAACCCAGGTAAGTCCAGCTCTCACAGATGTACCTGCTATATAGCTGTTAAAGAGAAGAGCCTGTCAGAAAAATGAGATGGCAACCCTAATTCAGCACTAACATGGTGGAATACACAGGGATTCAGACAATGACTTTTAAGAGCAAAGCACTCAAAGCCCTGGACCTGGATGGGCGAACCTGTCAGTTTCGGCTTCTCCCACATTCACATTTTTAAAATCTCAAGATCTTTTTGTCCCAGATATGGAGAACTTTGTGAATTTTAGTAAATTCTTATCAAAAAGAGACTGAAACAACATTCTCACCTGTCCCTAATACATTGTGTGCCATGCTTTTTGTGCCTTGAATTTTCGCACATGAAATTCAACAGCTACAGTATGGAAGTTTCCTAGTATGGAAGACACATAGTAGAAAAGCTTCATGGGTTTGGATTTCAGTCTCACGTTGTTAAAGACACAAGAGCTAAGACAGAAAAAGGAGGCAACCTTATTCTTCTACATCAATGTTCTCCAACCTTGGGTCCCCAGATGTTTTTGGCCTACAACTCCCAGCATGCCCCAGCCAGCATAGCTGGCTGAGGCATGCTGGGAGTTGTGGGCCAAAAACATCTGGAGACCCAAGGTTGGAGAACACTGTTCTACATCAACCAAGGGATGTTTAATTTCCAGTTGGACCTGTAAATGGTTTTTGGAACAGACTGTGCCAAGTTAATGGAAATCATTTCCCCTTATTCTTCCCTATGCATTGCAAAGGATGTTGAGTTTTTGCAAAGTCTTCTGTTAGTTAGATAGGGATACCTCTGTTACATGTGGCTGGCAATGAAGAACTAAAGTTTATATGCCCCTGCTCCTCAAAACAGTTGTTAGACTAGCCGATATCATATATCTCTATGATTGGCTCATATCCCCAGTTCTTCAATTGTAATTATTATCTGGGATCATCATGCCTTAATGAGCATTGCATAAAGATGACAGTTTTAATTGGAGAGAATGGTCGTGGATCTTAAAGGGATGCATAATCTACCAGATACATAATGATTCCAGATGCATAATGATAATTAATGCACAATGATTCCAGATTCCAGTGCCTTGAAAACAAAGTGCTTTGGGACATTGAGATGTATGTTTTGGGGTATCCCCCACTTCCTTATTCCTTTCTAGATGTGTTGCCTATTATTGGCATAGGGGTGCCATGCTTGAACAGTGCCCTGTGCCCAAATAAAGCATTTGGCTGGTTATGATTCAGTGCCATCTTGTAGAGTACACTCACCTGGAGGTGTGGGTGTATTATTTGGGATGTCCTAAAGCTTATTGTGAGGTGCATAGCCCCTCATGGCGTGGCAGGCCATGAGCCAGATAAATGGGTCCCGGCTCCTGGGTAAAATGGGAGGGGAATATTATATGTGTGGGGTGGGTGGGTTAGAATGTGTATTTTTGTATTTGTATATGTAATTGTTTGTTGTATATTATTAAGTTCTCACTTGTTTGTTATATAATTTGGATGTCGATGTATTTTGTAGTTTATATGTTGACATTTAAATAATGTTTTTTTTTTAAAAAAAAAAGAAGTATGTCTCATTGCGTTCAGTGCCACTTTCTCCCAGGTAAGTGTATACAGGATTGCAGCCTAAGAGTATTAGGTTTATTTCCTCTAAACTTGTGTCCTTGAACCATTTTGGAAACTGCCCAATCCAGCCCAATTCTGTCTGGGCTGTGTTAGACAGCATGATAGCCGGGAGTGAATTATTTTGTCCGTACTTGGTGCTGCTAAGCTCCTGCAACAGCGTGCTGTTGCACTTGGGGGACTGATGCTACTTTAGCACTAGCATTGCTAGTCTATTTGCCTGCTTGCTTCCATCTGCTCAACTCATGCATTTGCGGATAAACAATTCATTACAAAAGGCACCATAAGCTTCCAGTACTTGCTCCTCAAAAGAAAAAAATGACTCTGCAGATGGCTGCTTTGCCAGTTCCTACCTCTTACAGAAGTGGGGAATGTGAAACGGCATATTACTGGGAAATGGAAGTGACGCTATTGCAGATCACATGTGGTTCTGTCATTAGTGACTACGCTGGCTCAGCTTGTCTGAGCGTGGAAAGCTAAGCAGGGTCAGGCCTGGTTATTACTTGGATGGGAGACCCCTCCTTTAGTTTCCTGCATTGAGCAGGGGGTTGGACTCGATGGCCTTGTAGGCTCCTTCCAACTCTATGATCTATGAAATCTATGAAAAGCTTAAAGAAGAAGTGAGATTTAGGGAGTTCAGTAATCCCATTGACAAACATGTCACTACAGTGAGTGATCCAGATCAGCCAACATCTGCTTTGTCAGCAAACTATGGTGAAACATGTGATACCGCGGCCCTAGAGCTGATTCAAAGGTTCAGTAAAATCCCATAATATATTCCTGTACGACTTTAGTTGTAAGATAGCTGGGTTTTGGGGTGTGTGTTTTTGGCATGTTTAGACAGTGACCTGGTTCATACAACACGAGAAGCCAGAGTATGAGTTGAGTGTGGATTGTCGTTGAACCCTGGGTTGTTGTTGAATCACAGCAGGGATGGGAACTCGGACTCGAGGACTCGACTCGTGAGTCGGACTGAGTCCCCCCTCTGACTCGAGTCGGACTCGAGTCCCAATATTTTTAATGGGACTCGAGACTCGACTTGGGACTCAAGACCAAGGACTCGTCAACATCCCTGAATCACAGCTCATTGTGTGTGCGCACTGACAAACCATGATTTGTTAACAAACCATGGGTTCTCTTCCTGGGTTGTTCATGGTTAACAAACCATGGTTTGTTAGCATGGCTGGATTCACACAACACAGTAACCCATGATTCAACAGCAGTCCACACTCAACCCATACTGTGGCTTGTCGTGTTGTGTGAACCCAGCCATCTGAAATACTCCCTACACTTGGAGAGCAGATATGTCAAGGCAAAGGCTAGGTGTTGGGTTTTTTTTTAATGAGCTAATGCTGCTTATTCCTTTGATATTTGTGTTTTAATTGTGTTTTTAATTTATTTATTTTTATGCCAGATTTTAATTAAGATTTTGTTTTAATCTCAATTTTATTAGTGTTAGTCACCTTGAGTGGCACTTCTGGTGGAAAGGTGGGATATAAATTTAATAAATAGAAATAAATAGCATTGTCAGCTGATAAGAAAAACGAAATGACCTGGCCTGTGATCCTTATTTATTTATTTATTATTTACATTTATTAATCACCCATCTGGCCGACAACCGGTATCATGTTCAATGTTCTTGACCCTCCTTCCAGTTCAGAGGATGACTAAGTAAGGCATTTCCACCCCCTTACTTGGTCCCTTCAGACCAGCAGACAACTTTACCTGACTCATCAGCTTCAGAGGACTTTCTCCCTGACACTCAGCAAGCAAAAAGGATGGTCACCCAGCAGCTGTAACAATAGACTTCTCTTTTCAGATGGCATGTCTCCAATTCCTACAGATTTATGGATATTATTGGTCATGTGTGACAGCCAGTAGCATGTAATTTCCCCATTTTACGCCCTATTCTGAACACACTATCAATAAAGTGGAAATCATAGCTCAGTCTTGCCTCAGTCAGGTGTTTTAAGGACAATAACAGGCCAAATTAGGTTCCCAGAAGCAATGACACTGACAAAGCCAGATAAGGATATAGATAGAAATATTTATTTTAGAAGACAATCTTATGATTTTACAGTTCTGACTGATCATTCTTTGGCTCACTTTAATGCTTCTTAGTATGAGAGTCACATGTCACCACTATGCTTACTTTCCCAGTTCCTCTTTATTTGCATGAAAATCCAAAACAGCTTAATCAGTAAACTTAATAAAGGAGTAAAGTGTATATGTCCCTGAGCCCCAAATAAGCTTTGGACTACCCCATATTATATATTTCCATGACCAGGGGACTGATCTTTTGAGATCCACAACAGTTCTCTCCAAACAATCATTTATGCACAATGCTCATTAATGCAGGATAGCCCCAGATGACAAGCACAGAAAGGGGGCTATGCACCTCACAATAAGCTTTAGGACATCCCAAATAATACACCCACACCTCCAGGTGAGTGTACTCTACAAGATGGCACTGAATCATAACCAGCCAAATGCTTTATTTGGGCACAGGGCACTGTTCAAGCATGGCACCCCTATGCCAATAATAGGCAACACATCTAGAAAGGAATAAGGAAGTGGGGGATACCCCAAAACATACATCTCAATGTCCCAAAGCACTTTGTTTTCAAGGCACTGGAATCTGGAATCATTGTGCATTAATTATCATTATGCATCTGGAATCATTATGTATCTGGTAGATTATGCATCCCTTTAAGATCCACGACCATTCTCTCCAATTAAAACTGTCATCTTTATGCAATGCTCATTAAGGCATGATGATCCCAGATAATAATTACAATTGAAGAACTGGGGATATGAGCCAATCATAGAGATATATGATATCGGCTAGTCTAACAACTGTTTTGAGGAGCAGGGGCATATAAACTTTAGTTCTTCATTGCCAGCCACATGTAACAGAGGTATCCCTATCTAACTAACAGAAGACTTTGCAAAAACTCAACATCCTTTGCAATGCATAGGGAAGAATAAGGGGAAATGATTTCCATTAACTTGGCACAGTCTGTTCCAAAAACCATTTTACCCGGGAGCCGGGACCCATTTATCTGGCTCATGGCCTGCCACGCCATGAGCTCATGGGGGGGGGGAAGGCTCCACCGCCTGATCATGGCAGCAGCTGTTCTTTAACTCCCGATTAACCATTAATAATAATAATAATAATAATAATAATAATAATAATAATAATAAACCCATTAACCCTGCTACTGTTATACCCTGGTTACATAATATTATATCCCAATAAGGAAAAGAGAGAGAAAAAATGGAATTAAAAGGAATTAAAAATTATTAATAACAAAGATATTAATATTATCGAGTAAATCTTAAATCATAATTATTTCTTCTTAAATATTACTCTTCTTCCACGCCGATCGTCTCTTCTCTCTATCTTTGCTTATCCCGACACATAATCCTTAACCAAGCTCACCACCAACCGCTCCTTGCTCTGCTGGCTGTGGTCCATCTCCATCTTCTTCCAAAAGCCCCTTTTCACACAGTAGTTCCATACCTTGACTCCAAGATGTAACCCTGTGCCTTTTTCCGATGAGACATACTTCTGAGTAGACATGCATAGGATTGTACTGTTATGGTGACACTGGGATTATTTCATGATCATTTGGCAAAGTTAAAGTGAGGGGCATTTTGCTGAACAGTGCAACCCTTAATTGATGTTCTTGTGCAATTGTTGTCTTTTGGACACATAGATGGGTGTACGTATCTTTCTAGAAAATTAAGTTTGAAAAAAATCCATATTAGGATTATCAGGGGCTACTTTGAAAGGCTGAAGTGAGGAATATTTTGTCCAGCAGACCAAAGGGCCTCCTGAGGAAATTTCCACACTTAGGCCGACACCAGAAGAAGCTTTTATGGGGCCATTGCCCAGCCTCATTCACAGAATTTTAGCAGGGGTGGGGTCCAGGTGTCATCTTCTTCAGCTCATAACCCTCCTGTGTTTTCCCACCACTTTTTTGGTCTTTTCTCTTACCACAGAAAATCCATTAAGAAAGAAAAGATGGATTAGTAGCACTAGGAGCCCTCTGTCTAGAAGCACCTTTACATTCTGGGGCCATATTGCAAAGTGCCCCATACGCACTGTCCTGCAAACAGGTGCTATTACACTTAAGTAGGTGGTGCAATTGAAGCCTGGCCATGCTATCCTTCAGATCTGAGCTTTATGCGTGATCCATTTTTGGATGATGTACAAGATGGGCTCTCCTAGATGACTCGCAAACAATATGCCTACAATTTCCCCCTGCAATATGCATCTGGTATCTGCAAGTGAAATGTTTTGGCCTAGCTGGTGCTAAGTTCCTGCATGAAAAACTCTGTCTGGGCACACTTTTCTTTCATCTTGGCAGTGCACACACACTGCTAGATGAACCACTGGTCTCAGATCCCACCCTGGCAAGGTGTTGTGACAAAGGGGCCGGGCAGCGGTGATGGCTCTTCTTTCTTGCAGACATTTTAAAGAAAGATCCACATTACATGGCAGAATGCAGCCCTGCTCCCAGGAGGAACATGACTGATCCATGACATTTTGTCCTCCCAAATACTGACATTGTGTTATTGGAAAGGTGCACTCAAAAATCCTGTGTAACATAGCAAAGGACCCCAAGTGCACTTCTCTTGCTTATTTAACTGCTCATGTGAGTGGTCTACTCATATGAGCAGTGGTCCAGGGAAGAGACTGCAGTTCAGTTTCCTTACGATAAATTTTCAAGTACGGAACACTCACAGAAATTGAACTGCAAGCTTTCATGAGTTCTCTTCTCCTTGGACATTACATTGCTTACATGAGTAGACTGGCACTCATGTGAGCAGTTATAAGCACACACAAAAATGCTTGGAGAAGGTTACACATCATCTGGCTTTACATCAGACAGTATTGACACAGCCAAAACAGGTCCAGATGGAGCAAAAAGAAACTATTAGGTACAAACTCAGTACACAACAGCTTGCGGGCACACAGTGAAAAAAATAGGTGCTGCTATTGCTATTAAGTAGGTGATGCAATTGAAGCTTGGGCATACTGTCCTTCAGATCTGAGTTTAGGTGTGATCTGTTTCTGGAAGATGAATAATCTGGAGAGGCTGAATGTAAACTCCCCATGATATGTAAAAGTCAAAACATCGTGGAATAGAGTTTCAAGATTCAACCCCCCCCCCCACTCCAATGCCTCCTCGCAGCCATTGCAGAAAGAACCGTGCCAGCTGCCCTCTGAGGTCAGAAAAGTGACCTTGGAGAATGAGGAAAGAGGGTGTTCCAGTGGGTTGGGAGGAGAGGAGACTAGAGGGACCAGCATACGAGTTATCCTGAGCCTCCTCGGCTCCTCCAGTGTCCTCCCTTCCCCCTCTGAAGAGCCCTTGCTAGAAAAGTCTGTCTAGCAAAAATCACCCAAGACAGAGGACGTGGAGGCAAACACTCTAACCACTATGCCAGTGTGGCGTAGTGGTTAGAGTGTTGGACTGGGACTCGGGAGATCCGGGTTCTAGTCCCCGCTTGGCCATGAAACTCACTGGGTGACTTTGGACCAGTCACTTGACTCTCCGCCTAACCTACCTCACAGGGTTGTTGTGAGGATAAAATGGAGAGGAGTAGGAGTAGGAGTATGTAAGCCACCTTGGGTTCCTTGCAGGAAAAAAGGTGGGGTATAAATATAATAAATAAATAAAATATTGCCTCTGCCGCTCCTCCCATGAATCTCGGAAGCCTCTTCGTTTGGGAGCTTCCAAGCGGCGAGGGCACAATCGATAGGATTGCGCCCTAAGAGAACAATCCTATGGTCCCTCACGTGCGTTCCGGGAGCCATAGGACAGTTCAGGAAAAAACCTCCAAGGCAGTAGACAGAGCTACACACTTGGAGGGGGTCTTTCCCTGATGTTGGAGTCTCCCTCTTAGTTCCTGCTAGTCACTACAAAGATTTTCATGGTGGTTTCCCCTGTGAGAGCCAACAGGGTATGGGAAGGCTTCACTTCACATATTAGAGGCTTCACTCTGGCAACATAGGATTGCTCTCTCAGTCTTGATTATAGTATCAGATTGAACTCTAAAGAGCAATTGTCTAAATTGGGGTGGCGGACTTCAGGCTTTCAGGATCTACTTTGTTTTTTACAGGTGCAAAATATTGTCTCAAGGGGGTTAGCATACACTTAGCATTAAGGAACAAGGTGCCTCTTCACCTACGAATTTACAACTGAGTTCTACAATCCTTTTACACAAAAATGTCCTCTTTCTTTCTCCCCAAGCTTTCTTCATTTTAGCAGTATGATTATTATGTTAAAAGCCTTTTTTGTGGCTAGCAGTTTTCCTGGTGGGAAAGGGCTCCAACGTGCCTCTTGCCACAACAGGCTGGAACACCCCACCCGCCAGCCGCCAGTGGATTTGCTTGTTGATACAACTCTTGTAATGTGAGCCCTTGTTATTGTGTTGCCTTCTTCAAGAGGAGGCCATGTTATGTATTGCCTTCTTCAAGAGGAGGCCAATCAAGAGAAAACACGTTTACTAACTTTGAGAGCAATATATATATATATATATATATATATATTACACTCCTTAGATCGGTGTTCTCCAACCTTGGGTCCCCAGGTGTTTTTGGCCTACAACTCCCAGCATGCCCCAGCAGGACATCCATTCATGAATGGCATTTACTCATGTAACAATTTCTAGGGGAGTCTGCTGAAGTGGACTGTAGCCCACAAACGCTTATCTATAACAATAAAATATGATGCTTTTCTGTCCGTCTATCACCGCCATAGCACCAAGACTGTGAAACCAAGGCACCTGAAACGTGGCATGCATACGAAGGGCCTGCTAGGGGTGGGAACCTCTCAGTTATTCAGCTTTTAAAACACATTGGCTGTGTTCGCACAACACTCTAAGCCATGGTGGCTTCGATGTCATGGCTTGTTGTAGGGTTTCGTAGCCACACCTGGGCTTGCTGTATTGTCTGAACCCAGACAACACAACAAGCCCAGGTGTAGCCCCAAACCTTACAGAACCACTTGGCAAGAGCAGGAAAATCCTGCTGCCGCTCTTGCCAAGCGGCTCCCGGTAATGCACTTTGGGCAGCTGTTATCGGCTTCCCTGCCACCGCACGGTGCCCCCTCAAGTCCCACACGGGGCTTGGGGAAGCAGTGTGCAACAGACCCCAGAGGTGGGGGAATGAGCCACGCTCTGATCAGTCTCCTCTAGAGGAGACTGATCAAAGCACAGCTCGTGTGTCACCACCACCCCGCCTGTCACTGTGGTCGCCGGGTGGCTCTAGAGAAGACCGATCCGAGTGTGGCACATTCCCCCCCCCCGCATCTGGCTTGAGGCTGGCCAGCAGCCAGCAGCTGGCTTTGCTTCTGGGAGCGCTGCCAAAAGTCCAGCTGAGATAAGATTAGAAGTTGTGCTGCTTCAGAGGAGTGGAGCAGAGAGAAGCCTAGTTATTCCAAAGTCCAAGGGTCAAGCAGAGGCATCGTCAGGGTCTGTCCAAAGTTGAGTCCGGGGTTCAAGGCAAGGGTCAGGAGCCGGGTCAGGAACAAGAGCCAAGGAGGACATTGTTTCCCAATACCCAGGCTTCAGTGAGTGAGCGTTTTTATACTGCCTGGGCACGCCCATCCCACAGCTGGAGCTCCTTAGCAGCAGGCTGATTATAAAAGCCTCACAACGTCCTGGCTTGCAGCCGGACACTGTGTCGGGGGGCCTGCATCTGTTCCTTCCGTCTCATCCTCCTCCTCTGTCTGGGACTCGGGGCCTGCACCACCTCCACCTCTGATTCTGACTCCTCCCGGGCTGGGGAACTCCCACGGGTCATGCCAGAGGGGCCTGCCAGCTCTTCAGCTGCCCGGTCAGCCCCGTCTGGAGCAGCAGTGTCTGAACAGGCCTGTGGCTTATGCTGGCTCAGCTTGTCTGAGCGTGGAAAGCTAAGCAGGGTCAGGCCTGGTTATTACTTGGATGGGAGACCCCTCCTCTAGTTTCCTGCACTGAGCAGGGGGTTGGACTCGATAGCCTTGTAGGCCCCTTCCAACTCTATGATCTATGAAATCTCTATGAACTCTGCTCCTGAGGAATGTCCAGGGAACTGGGTGGGTCATCCTGGAGGGGTGGTGGTGTCATGACACACACACACCCCACCTGGCAACCCTATTATTATTATTATTATTATTATTATTATTATTATTATTATTTACATTTATTAATCGCCCATCTGGCTGGCAACCGGCCACCCTATCCCAGCAGAGGGAGGTTACTCGTGAGCCACCCCTCTCTGCTGGGATTGGCAGCAGCCAGCTATGTTCCCGCTGTCCCCACCTGCCGTTTCAGGTCAGCAGTGCTGGCAGGGAAGAGACTGCCACTGCTGCCCGCTGCCACAGCCAGTCCTTTCAGCTGGGCACAGCAGTGGGCAGCGGACATCGCTTCAGCCTACTTGTGAGTAGGCTGAAGCGATGGCCACTCCCCCATTCCCCCCTCCCCACTGCCACTGACAAGCCGTGGCAGGGAGGGGGAGAAAACTCATTTCACCTGCGGGATACCCGCAGGAGGACCGGGGGGGGGGGGAGGCAACCTACCCCCGATGTGCCCAATCATCTGTCAGGTGTATTGGCGGCAGGGTGGCTTCTAAGCTTGTGTGAACCCTCCCAGTAATTAATTTTAATGTGTCTATGTGGCTGAAGCTTGCAATAGACTTCCCTAACCAGCGCAAAGCATTGTAGTCCACACACAGTTTGAATCCAGAGGAGATTAATAGGTGGAGGGACAGAATTATAGGCCTGCCTCTCCCCACCTTGCTGTGGGGCAGCACCCCTCCAGGGGGATGGAGTGGACAGACCCCATCCTCAAGAGGTTATAGGGCTGCTGCACCTGGCAGCAGATGTGGCTTCCCTCAGAGAAGGTGAGCACAATGTGTCCAACTCTGAGTCCGTTGTGTAAATTTGCTTGCAGCCTTCACTGTATCCATGTAAGGGTTATATTCTTCACCTTTAAACCAGACTTGGTTGGACTGGGCAGCCCTTCAAACAGAGGACACCTTCAAAATAGGGGACAGTTCCTCTGGCAGCCCTTCAAATAGAGGACTGTCTTCTGTATAAAAGGACACATGGCCACCCTGTGTGTGATTGTGACACAATCATCTGAATGCTGAAGTTGTCATATAGCCCAGTATTGATCAAAGTTTTATTTAAAAAGAGAAAAGAAAAGAAATCTGCAGATAACTTCACTAAAATGTCCAGCACGGTGCTCTATGTTGAAAATGGATGTCTCTAAAAACTAAAGACTTCTGCCAAGGGTCTCAAGGCATTTGCATATGTAGAGGAGTGTCCTTATCCCCACTGTATTCCTAAGGGAAACTGAGGCACAGGTGGGGGAGACATTACTTCACCGGGGGCGGGGCTGCTCAGAGAGGGACGCCTGTGCTAGCCAAGTCCTTTACTGGACAGCAGGAGCCAGCCCCACTCTGTTATTCCCACGGTCAAAGACAGAGTAGTACTGGCCGATAAAAACATCACCCAGGATCCAGAGTGGCCCAGCCGGGGGTTGCATGTCTAAGCCTTGGAAGCCGCTGGTGCACAGTGCCATCCCATCGCTATTTTCCTAATGGGGAGAGAGAGAAGTAGCAGGTGTCAAATCAAACAATATTAATTTACACGAGTGCCACCCAATATGCCAGCATTTTCAGACATGTCAGTAACTCCCTGGAAAAAGAAGAAAGGAGCACCTGAAATTCTTTACTTACCCTTGCCTACGCTGGCATGGACTGTCAACTTTGTGTGTGTATGCTGTGTATGCTCAGTTCTCATACTGTCAGGGAACGCTGGCAACAGAGAGTAGCAGCAAGCACGCTAGGGTGGCCACTTATGGATTCGTGAATGGGAAAACAACAGCCATCCAGGACTTGACCCTGGATGCGCATGCTGAACGGGCCTGTATCATGGAGGCCTGGTTGGATGAGACATGAGGAGTATAAGTCTCTCCCAGCTTTTCCCAGCTGGGTTCTCTGTGTTGCACAGCAGGCAAGACCTAGGGGGTGGGGAGGCGGAGTTGCAGTGGTCTATCGTGATTTTGTCCCCCTGTCCTGCAGTCTTCCAGTTTTGAGTGTGTGTATCTGAAGGTGGGTGTTTGGGAGAGAATAGGGATTCTGTTGTACTGCCTGCCCCACTGCTCAACAGTCTCCCTTCCTGAGCTAGCCAAGGTGGTCTCAGGGTTGGTTTTGGAGTCTCCTCAGCTTGTTGTGCTGGGGAACTTCAACATGCATGCTGAGGCTGACTTGTCAGGATTGCCTGAGGGGCTCACAGCCTCCATGGTAACCGCTGCTCTCCCAATTAGTATTGGCCACAACCATTCATCAGGACACACTTTGGATCTGGTTTTCTGTGTAGGGTGGGATGATGGTGATCTGGGGGTGGAGGAACTTTTTAAAGTTCTGTTGACATGGACAGATCACTTTTGGGGTTTAGACTTGGTGGGACTCTGAGCCTCTGCAGGGGCAGGGGGGCAATTAAGATTGTCCACCCCAGGAGACTGCTGGATCCAGATGGTTTTCTGATGGCTCTTGGGGCCTCCTGTCACCTCGGCAGGCAATTTAGTCACAGTCCAGTCGTGGTTGACCTCTGGAATGGAGAAATGGCTCCAGCAGTTGACATTATCACTCTTAAGCAATCTCTCCCATGGAGTGGAGCCAAATGAGCTCCCTAGTTTTCTAGGTAGTTGCGGGTGATGAAATAAATGGAACGTAGACTAGAGCAGTGTTGGTGGAAAACTCTGAACAAATCTAGTTGAACACAAGCCAGAGATCATTTAAAAGCCTACTCCGTGTGAGCTGTGAAGAAATTGCACTTCTTCAGTACCATTGCGTCTGCATAGAGTCACTCTATGGAGCTTTTTTGGGTGGTCAAAGTGTGCCTTTTTATTTCAAAACTCTGCAACTGATTTTGGCAAGAACAGACCAGGCAGACAAACCCAAAATAACCAGACAGGCAGAGGAGGCAGGGAACCCCAAAGCAGGCAGGCAGAGGCCTTTGTCTTGGACAATTCAAACTGTGGAACTGGTTAAGAAGAGACCAGGCAGGCAGGGGAGGCAGGGAACCCCAAACAGGCAGGCAGAGGCAGCCAAACCCAAAATGTCTGAAAGGTTGCATTTTAGGAAAATGATTTTTAAAAATAAACTTGCTGTACTTCCTAAAACCTATCCATGTTGCATTTGAGGAACACAATTTTGAAACACGAGTCCTTGGTCTTGAGTCCCGAGTCGAGTCTTGAGTCCCATTAAAAATATTGGGACTCGAGTCTGACTTGAGTCAGAGGGGGGACTCAGTCCGACTCACGAGTCAAGTCCTGGAGTCAAGTCAAGTCCCCATCCCTGGATGCTAGTTTAGAAAGAATTGCTATAATTTAAATAAAAATTCATCTCACTGTAGTGGGGACGGGTGAGGCCAGGTGACCTGTGTGCCTGCCCGGTGTGTGCTGCCCAGACACTCACTGTGGACGGACAACCTCAAGGCCCCTAATGGCTCTCCCTTCTTAGGGTTCTTTATCTTGGCCTGGGTAGCCCTTCAAATAGAGGACACCTTCAAATAGAGGACTGTCCTCTGACAGCCCTTCAACTTGAGGATGCTCCTCTGTGAAGTAGGACACATGGCCACCACCCTAATGCAGGAGCATTATTAAAACTTTATATCCTGCCCTTCTGAGGGGAAGTAAACTGCCTGATGCTTTCCCCCCCTTCAGCCTTCCAGTATCCTTTCACTAGCAAGGGAAATTCCCTCTTTATTGCTGAAAGTTTCCAGGGGAAGCTAGCACTCGCCAAGCTCAACTCCACATGGGGCATTTCTAGCCAGTTAAAAGATTTGGGTAAAATGCAAATTCAGAAATAATTACTAAGATGTATTTCAGCTTCACAGAAGGTAAAGCCAGCCAATTAATTTCTCATCCAAATCACCTCAAACAAAATAAGTTATTCAATTAATTTGCACCCTGCCCCAGTAGTTCCTCTTCAATTGCAATTAATTTGCAGTCTTCTCTTTCATCCACCCCACTTCTTTTTCTTTCCCTCTTGGAGGAAAATTCCCCCCACCCCATGCTATTAAGGAGGGGGCAGAACCAAATCTGGCCTTTAGGGGTCCCAATATGGCCCCTACCCTAGTCCCACCTCCTTTATTATTTATTTCTTATATTTATTAATCGCCCATCTGGCCGGTCACCCGGCCACCCTGGGCGATGTCTCCCAACCACCCATTGTTTGGCTGTTTCCAGGCTTTTGTGCAGTCCTCCCCCCCATTATAAATGGTTGAAAAATGCCTCTCCTAAGGCTTGGTTACTGGCACTAAGAACTTTACACTAAAACTTGCTAGCATGCAGGGCCGGTTCAAGTCAGTTTGATGCCCTAGGCAAGATCAGATATTTAGCGCCCCCCCCCCATTAATCGCCCATCTGGCCGGTCACCCAGCCAGATTTATGCAGATGACTGCCCCGCCCACCCAAAAGGGTCAATTATTATTTATTTATACACAGAAGGGAGTGTGTAGAGAGCTCAACCCCCTCCACCTTCTGTGCTCCCTCGCTTCATGTAGGGGAGCGTGGCTCATGGCTAGAGCCCCCGCTTTGCATGCAGAAGGTCCCAGGTTCAGCGCCCCCCCCCCCCCGCATCTCCAGCAGGGCTCGGAAGGGATCCTGCCTGAAAGCCTGGTGAGCCGCTGCTGCCCGTCCGTGTCGACAATGCTGGGCTAGATGGAGTGGGGGGGTCTGACTTAGGGCAAGGCAGCTCCCGGTGCGCCTAAGTGCTTTTCTCCCCCACTGGTTCACTTCTGAGGTTGGAGCTGAGCTGGGCAGAAAGTCTGCACGTGGGAATGAGTCCCACCCATTTTCTCTCTGCGCCCACGTGTGTGTGCCTAGAAAATAACAGGAAGGGAAAGTCGGCAGCGAGCAATTAAAAAAAAAAAAAAGGGCAGAAAGAAAGAGAACGAGAGAAAGAAGGGGAGGGAGAAAGGGTGGTGGTGGTGGTGGAGGAGGAGGAGGAGGGGGAAAGATCCTGTTTTCGGTCGCTGACCGAGGAATAATTTCGGAAGAGAAGGATCCATATTTTTTCTTCTTCTCCCTGCTGCACCAGCGCCGAAGGTTGGGGAAAGCAAACGCAATGTAGGGAGATCGACGCGGTGGGAGGTGGCGGCGGCGGCAGCGCTGGCCACATTCTTTTGGCAGCATTGTTACCAAGCCAGGGCTTGGGGAGGGGGATCTCCGCCTCCGCCTGCACCCCCTCCCAAATAACCGCCCCGCCTTCCCTAGCCCCGCCAGGCTGCTGGGTCCCTCGATTCTCGGAGCTGCTGCTGCTACTGGTGGTGGTGCTGAGTCCAGGCAGCTCCAGGGCCTCCCCTTCCCTGCTTTTGCGGGCGGGCGCGCACACACACACATACAAGCTCCCCTCTTCTTTCCTCCACCTCCTTCTCCTCCTCCTGCTGCCGCTGCTTCTGACTGGCGCCCCCTTTAGCCCTACGCTCTAGGCCTAGTAGGCCTAATGGTAGCACCGGCCCTGCTAGCATGTTTGGTTTTTTGGTCCCACCCCCTTTGCCTCTGGCCCCACCCACCCACCACTGGAACGTGGTCCCTGAGAGCTTCTCTGAAGTGGAATCCGGCCCTCAGGCTGAAGGAGGCTCTGCACTCCAGATTTAGAAGAAAGGCTTCCATTCGTACCAACAGGAAGGTTTTTCTCCTCTAATTTTAATTGCCATGCAGAGGAGCTGGGCGTGGGGAGGGAGTGTTCCATCATGCAGGGAGGGGAGGTTTAACCCTTCCCTCTCCAGTCGCAATCCCCCTTGAAAATCACCCCCTGTATGGCAATTAAGGTAAGACAGACATCTTTAATTGACGTCAGTGGACACTGAGGACTCTAGAGAATAGATCTGAGACCCTGGGAAATAGATTTGGGGCCTGGCCCCATGAGCCCAGTCAGCAACATCACACAAAACACACACACACACACACACACACACACACACACACAGAGAGTACTACATCCTTTCAGCAACAGGGAGGGTTTTGCTATGCACACATACACTGAGAATTATTTGTGTGCACACACCCCCCACGCTCTGTGAATTATGTGTCCGTGTTTGTTTACTCGAACATATTAAAATTCACGCTTGCCCCCTAAGCAGTAAGTATGCATTAAAGTGGAAGGAGGAATCTACCCTTTTCTCATTCTTGAACTCACTTTATTGTGGGGTGTGATTAAAGGATGTTAATGGGTAACTACCTAATTCTCATTATGTAATCTGGGCTCTGCAGCCCTGGGAGGTTCCTCCTTTGTCCTCTCAACCACATGGTCTCAGTATAGCCTTTTCTCAATCTGAGCCACTAAACAGCAGCTGAGCTCCTTAATATGGAAACAATTATTCATAAAACAGAAATGCCCTCATGCCTCCTTACCCAATGCAGAGTTAAAGATAGATCTCTCCTCAGATGTAGCCCACACTTCCCCAAGAATGACATGTGTTCTGCAATTCTGCAGATGAGGAACTGTGAGACAGACAGTACTTACCATAAGGGTGTAGGCCTCTGGGGTAAGAGTATAAGAAAGCCCGTTGATTGTGAAAGTGACAAGAGGCATCACATTCAGGTTGTTGCATTCCATGGCATACTGTGGAACAATGGATAAATGTTTGCAATGGGGGTAAATACAGATCCTGCAGTTAGAAACCGTAAACCCCTACTCATGCGATTTTGGGAGAGGGCTAAGCCTGGAAACTGGGTAGATAAAACAGGGTCTGCATTTTTTCCTCATTGCTTTGGGAAATTTAAAATTATATGCACTTAAAGGTATTGGCTGGGTTCAGACAACACGATAACCCACACTCAAGGGTTGAGTATGGGTTGAGTGTGGGTTGTCATTGAAACACGGGTTATTGTGTTGTCTGAACCCAGCTGCACTAACAAACCATGGTTTGTTAACCACAAACAACCCACAGTTCACAAGCCAGCAACAAACCATGGGTTCTCTTCATGGGTTGTTCATGGTTAAACCATGGTTTGTTAGTGCAGCTGGGTTCAGACAACATGATAACCCATGCTTCAATGGCAACCCACAGTTCAATGACAACCCACGTTCAACCCTTGAGTGTGGGTTATCTTGTTGTCTGAACCCAGTCATTGCCTCAAACATGAAGCTAGAACCGCACAAAGGAAAAGCAATTTGAAAGGGGCAAATCAGGGAAAGGGTTAAGCACCTCGTTTCATCCCTCACCCCTTCTTTGCTCAAAATGCCTCCCACCACCAAAACCTTATTTTCATTTAACAAAATTGCTCCAGGGGTGGGGGTGGGGGGGGGTCCTCATATAGGCTTCTGTGTAATGTGTAGTTTGTCCCATAACAGTCTTCTGTTCTGGTTAAAACTTCGCAACTCTGTCTGCATTTTAACACATGAAGTACAAAAAGTTGAAAATTATGAAGGAGGAAGGAATCAGAGAAGAGAATCAGGAAGACCTAAAGCCAGAATAACGTATAGCATAAAATAGGAGTGCAGAGAGAAAAGTCTAAAGCTTGTCCTAGATCAGTACCAATTCTAGCATCCAACTGAGATGCTACAGTGGGTTTCCAAATTGGGACATACCTCTCCATCCACAGGCTGTGCCCCAATTAGTTCCTGCATTTGCTTTATGTCCTCAGTAGGACCTGTGATGAGAGAGGTCCCTGTGTCCACTATAGCCTGGCATCCTTCTGCACAGAATGCAATTGTCCCACCAACCTGAATACTGAAGAGGGAAGAAAATGAAATAAGCACTGGAGGAAGGATATGGGGGGGGGGGTGATTTTGCTGCTCCAGGAGAATTACAGTGTCCATCTTATCATACTTTTCCTATTTCCTATTAAAATTTTCCTATTTTTAATTACTGCAGTGCCTTTACTTCCCCCACTTTGCAACTGTGCCTATGCTATGCCCCCTGGCTGGCTGGCGGAGATAAGAAAATTCCAAAAGAATCAGACCAGATGTTACTTCAAGTACATCTTTGAATTCTTTGTTGGATATAGTGTAACTCCAAAGGGCCACAGCAGCCTGCAGGGCCAGCCCTACCATTAGGCAGAGTGAGGCAATTGCCTCAGGCAGCAGATACTGGGGCGGGGGGGGGCAGCAGCAGCAGCAGCCCAGCCCTGCAGGTAAGTCCTCCTGAACCCCCTTTCCCCTCATGGAATGAGAGAGTTATGTGTACCACATGCCTGTCCCACCAGGGGAGGCTGGTGGGGACTCCTGTCAGTGGGGTAAATACAGATCCTGTAGTTAGAAACCGTAAACCCCTACTCATGCGATTTTGGGAGGGCTAAGCCTGGAAACTGGGTAGATAAAACAGGGTCTGCATTTTTTCCTCATTGCTTTGGGAAATTTAAAATTATATGCACTTAAAGGTATTGGCTGGGTTCAGACAACACGATAACCCATACTCAAGGGTTGAGTATGGGTTGAGTGCGGGTTGTCATTGAAACAGTGGGGTAAATACAGATCCTGCACCCCGTAAACCCCTACTCCATTGCAGCTTTTATTCTGAGCTTTATAGGAGCTATCCATTGTGCTCCATGGTTTTTCGAGGATATCATCAACCAAATCACCTGATCTTGGGCTTTTAAAACAGTGGAGGATAGATGCCTGAAGAATAAAGGAACACACAGCATGGAGCAACTGGTAATGGGGGCCTGTTACTACTACGCGTGATAGCGGAGGGTGGGCCTCACAAAGCGACTCTCGGTATGAGAACAGGGTTGCTGCCACCATGTCCATTTTTTATGTGACAAATGTTGGGGAACGTGGGACCTAAGTACATGGTTTTCTGGATTCTGGCCTTCCTCAGAAAAGCATATCACTCATTTTAATTGCTGCTTTCCCTCCACAAACCTCCCCCCTCACTTTATCTGTCACTCCAGAGAATCCCCCACCCCCACCCCCACCCAACAAGAAAACCCCCACCCAACAAGACACTTACTTATCCAGTTGGATCTGCCAGTATCCCTGCTTAGTGACTGGAATCCAGTTGAGATTTCCACTGAAATGGGAATGATCATAACCACCAAAAATCAGTTCCCCTCCTACAGAAGAGTCCGGATTCCTAGAGAGAGAGAGAGAGAGAGGGATTCAATTTATTTTTATTATTTATTTATTATTACATTTATATCCTGCCTTTTTTCCTCTTGCAAGGAACCCAAGGCAGCTTGCATGGTCTTCCTCCTCTCAATTTTAACCTAACAACCCTGTGAGGTAGGATGGGCTAAGAGTCAGTGACTGGCCCAAAGTCACTCAGTGAGCTTCATGTCTGAGTGAGGACTAGAACCTGGATCTCTGCAGTCCCACTACACCACACTGGCCTTTCCCTTGGCATAATTCTATTGACTGTCCAAAATTTTAAACAAGAAGAACATCATTAATTCCCTACATCCTACAGTGCAGTGTAGTGGTTAGAGTGTTTGACTGGGACTCTGGAGACCTGGGTTCTAGTCCTCACTTGGCCATGAAGCTCACTGGGTGACCTTGGGGCAGTTACTGACTCTCAGCCTAATCTACCTCATAGGGTTGTTGTGAGGATAAAATGGAGAAGGCAAGAACCATGTAAGCTGCTTGGGTTCCTTGAAAGAGGAAAAAAGGTGGAATATAAATGTAATAAGAAAGAAAGACTTCCAAGCCTCTCAGCCCAGATCTCCAGATTCTCCTCAGGTGATGACCCTTCAGTGCCCCCACTCTGGGCTATTGGTATGACTTACTCCTTCCTGCTCTGTCCCCCAACTACAAGGCTGATGGAGGGAACGTTGCATAAGTTGGAGAAAGTAAATGCTTGGATGCAAATGCCATTTTCTCCCATCGCATATTTAACAAAGTTAAGAGTCACATCCATAACTTGGCCCACTTTGGTTCTGGCCCCCTGTACTTTTGGTCTCCCCGACTTTGGAATGTGGGTTCCAACAAATTTCACCCAAGGTAATGTGGACCTTGACAGAAAAAGGTTTCCCCACCCCTAGTTACAACAATGTATGATTTAAATAGCCTGACTTTTGGTCTCAGTTTTCATTGATTTTAGTTAAGGCAGGCACACTGACTTTGAAGGATGAGGCCGTAGGAGTCAAATTTTCATACCTGCTCATGTAAACAGAGAATAGTGGCATGTCCACTAGGTTTTGGGCCATCATATTATCAAAGACAGGGGTGACTCCGTCCACTGCCAGGGCTGGGTAGGCCAGACCAAGGATCCCATCGAATTCAGCATCCAAAAAGGTTTTGCCTGGCTCAGAAACACTCTCTGCAAATTGCTGATTGGCTACAGTGATTCCTTCAACCTGGAGGGCAAAAATATCACAAAGTAATTCTAATCCCATGATCGTCATGCAAGAAACGAGTTATGGTGCGACCTCAGGTAGGGTGACCATTTACACATCGCCCCCAAAGAGGAAATATATTACCAAAAAAGAGGAAAAGAGGGGACACTGATTTTCATAAAATGAATGTATTCTAATGCAAATTTATAAATAATTACTATAATTTCAATTGAAATGCAACACATCTCATACTGTCACCAGGTGACCTGTCTGCCTGCTAAGTCTGCTGTCCAGGGGCTGCCAAGTTCTCTCCTCTTCCTTCTTATGGTTCTTTATCTTTAAACCAGACTTAGACTGGGCAGCCCTTCAAATAGAGGATGATTTCAAATAGAGGACCATCCTCTAACAGCCCTTAAGATAGAGGACCACCCTCTATAAAGTAGGGCACCTGGCCACCCTAGGAAACATTTGGTGTTTTATGTTCTATGAGTTGGTGAATGGCCTGATAGGGATTCAACCAAGGACTTGGATAGGTACCAGTTTTTAGGGATGGGCAACGCGCCCAGCACTCGACTCGCGGTGCACAAACCAAGCACTCCTGCCGCGTGAGCGCCAGCTGAGGCACTCAGCAGAGTTCTGGGTCCCCAGCTCTACGTTGTTTATGGAAGAAACGGCCGTAATTTGTGCAAATTTGGCCATTTTCTATGTAAACAACATAGCGCTGGAACCCAGAAGTCGCTTTCCCTGGCTCAGCTCATAAGAACATGAGTTGAGCCAGGGGAAAGGTAGGGTGAGCGGAGCTCAGAGGGTCGAGCCTGGCGAGTTCGCCACCCTTCCGCCCCCCCCCCCAGTTGAGCTCCGCACACATCCCTAACTGAAGTCAATGGACCAACGATCTAACTTAGCGTAAAGCAGCTCTATGTGTTCAAGGTGCAATACACAGTTGGTGTATGGATTTCTCTTGATCGAAGTAATGAGAATGTTAACCTGTTGTTCTTTCCTTGACTACAAACAAGCATTAATGGAAAGAATATGAGCCATTCCAGTCTGAAGAATGAACAATGTAGAGGGTTGTATCCAGTAAGCCCCCCACCAATGGAACAGCTTCCACCAGCAGAATGGAGAAGGGGGCAATTCCCCCTCCCCCTTTAACCCCCTGCACACACTCAAAATCTGCTCTAGAGGGTTGGGGGACCCCCTGAGCAGATTTGGTGGTTCCAGGGGCCTGCAGTGGGAAGGAAAGGAGGAGAAACTCTTGACCAGTCACACAAGTGGAAGTTGGATTTCATCTGGAGTTCTTTGATTACGTTAATGAAGAATTCAGGCATGTCCAGAAAATAAAGGTAATGCAGAATGTCTGTGATGTCATATCTCTTATTATTAGTATTAATATTTATTCTTGATCCTTGGTTGTGGAGGCAACAGGGAATATTGTCAGGTCCAATTCTGTAAGGTGATGGCCACTTCCCTTGAACACTCTGGACTCTGCCTGATTTATATGAGCTGAGGATGCTGAGTGCTAACAAAAGTTGGGTCCTTTGAAGCTAGAAAAGGTTCCGCATTTGGAATACAGAGAAAAACATGGGTGGTCCCCACTCTGCCCTAAAAAGGTGCTCATGTGAGGCCCCCTGCTGGCCAGATAACACTTTACAATCTCAAAGAGATCAGGCTAAAAAGGAAAGCATTGAGAAGTATTTGTATTTTTTAAAAATCACAACTGAGTCGTCAACTTACAATCACTTGATCCATTCCAATTATTCCTGTCAAGCTACCAGTGCCATACTGAATTGAAAAAGAAGTTCCCACTTCTTGGTAGGTGCTGGAGTCTGATGGGTGAAATTGGTTATGTTGAGCTGCAGTTTAAAAAACAAACAAGCTTCAGTCAGAACATTCATGGGAGTGAAATGTGACACCCCTTAACTGGCCTATGGAATACATGTGGCACTCTAGCATGGGCTCTTGCTGCCAAGCCTTATGCATGCTTACTTCAGAAGTAAATCCCACTGAGTTCAGTGGAGCTTGCTCTCAAGTAAGCACACACAAGTTTGCAGCCTTATGATGAGTCCACGCAGGCATATACAGAATTTTTTCTCATTATGTGAACTGACTCCACTGAAAAGTATAACCTCTGGGGTGAAGTCAGTCAGGTGATATATTCTCTCTGTAGCGGTTGTTCTAGAATTTGACCATTTCACACATGGATGTCATAATCTGACGGCATAAACAGTCATCAAGTAATGAAAGTGCATGTGTGAACTCATCCTCTCATCCATGTGATCTGGTGCTCACCATAAATTATAGCATCTTGTCCACCACACACAGCCTGTTCTCGTATACATGTTTACTCTGAAGTAAGTTGCACTGTGTACCATGGGGCTTACTCCTGAGAAGGTGTGCATAGGATTGTAACCTTAGGCTGCAATCTTGGGCTGTGTCAGTCATATTGAACACAAATGAGACAAATGTCTGATTACACTGCTAGATTGCACAGGATTGCGCTGCTAGACTATTATTCCAAGGACTTGTTTACACAATCATTTTTACATGAAACCCCCCACCCACCCTAGATTGATTTTTTTCCTGTCCATTTTGCATGGTGAATCTGTCCTAAGAATGTATTCTTATTTTCTCATTTCTTAATGTGCCCCTTTGTGGTGAGATCAATATTGCCCTGCCCGGTCGCTGAGGTCATCAGATGGCATGCTCCTGCTGGTTCCTCATGGACATTTGGCCCAATTGGAGTCCACCAGGAGAAGAGCCTTGAATGTGGCGGCTCCATTTCTATGGAACTCCCTGCCTCTGGAGGTCAGGCAGGAACCAACAGTGTGCTGCGGGCCTGCTGAAGACCTCCTTGTTTCTGGAAGCCTTCTCTGCTGTCCAACCACCATTGTGATGTTACTTTGTTTTCAATGTGTAGTTGTTGATGTTTATTTATTTCTTTTATCTGTTTTTATCTTTTATTGTTCACTGCTCCGGAATCTACCCTGAAAAGTGAGAAGAAATAAGACAAACATGAGATTTCCCTAGCTAATAATACTCCCTCCTGGCTGGCCCTCATTTTATGTTTCAGATACATCCTGTGGTTATTTTGTCCTGGTTGCTGGATATAGATCAACTGCAAACTAGTTCCCAACCACAAGAGAGTTACTTGAAAACAGTTGGGGAAAAGATAATTAGATTCCCATTTTACAGATGGAGTAAAGTAAAGTTTACACATTATAGCCACTATATGGGGGCGGGGGGGGGACTTTAACGAGTTTCACATGGCAACTCTGTTATGTGATGACCCATCTGTGTCCAGTAGCTCACCACAGAAATTAAACCACCACAAACAGTGGTAGGTAAAGATTTGTGGGCGGCAAGGAGAAAGTGGCCCAATCTGCTTGATGAACAACTCCACAGGAATCTACATGGTTACAGCTGCCACAGAGCACAATTTAAAGTGGATTCTTCAAGACCTCCATAATATGTAAGTTGTATGTCATAATAAAAAAAATGTTTTGAATTCAAGTAGCCCTGGAAATCCCCTGAAAGAGATGAGCCCCTACATACTACTATACCTTTTTACAGTTCATTAATAAATTTTACCATTTATTAGTAACATTTTATATGTAACAAAAGCCCATCAAGATCCCATTCCTCTCATTCCCTACCCCCAATCCCATACCACAAGCTTTGCTGACACAGTAGACAGAAGGCACCCAGAGGTTGGAGGAACCGGTGTCAAAAAGCACAGTGAAATTCTGAGGAGGATTCCCAATGGAGATCTGTCCAAAATATTCCACCTAACAGGAAAAGGAGAACAACATTTGTTTTCCATACATGGTGACGGAGATATGCTCAGCAGAGCCTACACGAAGTAGAAAGCCTTCCCAAACCCAAATGGGAATCGTGCCAGATTCAGTCCTTGCCCAGATTCGATGTTGGTGTTGTGCACATATGCACAGAAGAGGGAACTAGGGGCTTTCCCAAGGGGTTGGGAAATGGATTTTAGTGCTGTATTTGGGCTAGTCTTGATCCAGCAGTACCTGGGTGCATTTTTGAAGCAGACAGAGACAGAATGAAAGAGAGATGTAGAAAGACGCAAGAGGGGCAGAGAGTTATCTGAGGGCTAGATGGGCCATCTTTAAAGTACTGGGGTTTGTGCTCTGGGTCCAGTCTACACTAGACATCTGGCCCACTCACACAGCACACAACACACTTCCCAACCCATTGCTCTGATGCTATTTCTCCCTCAATATTCTGTGTTTTTCCCCAGACCACTTTTACGATGCCCACTTTTACCACGTGTTCCAAACTATTATACCTCTTACCTTGGGAGTGACTTCAAAGCTATAGAACCTGTTTTACTACATTTTTTCTCACCTTCACCTTTGACCCCAGGTATGGGGGGAAGGGGTTTGTGGACACAGAGATGGGGTGGTTGTCAGCCTTCTTTTAGGCCAATTTGCAATGTGAACCTACACAGCTACATAGCTGTGAATAATCATACAATCTTTTTTATTTTAAAGCCTGGATTCCTGCACAGCTGCATATGCATTTACTGGACTTTTTTTTTTTTTTTTTTTAATTTCAAAGGAACCTAAAATGGCAGGGTTGGGCAACTTGCAGCCCTTGGTTGTTTTGCCCTACAATTCCCATCATCTCTCACCATTGGCTGTGCTGGCAAGGGCTGATGGGAATTGTGGGCCAAAATGTCTGGAGGGCCACAAGTTGCCCACTGCTTCCCTGGAATGCCTTGGGGAAGTGGATAACATGTAACAGTATAATTTCTCTCTCTCTTTCTCTCCATCTCTCTTGGCAGGCATGCAGCTACATCAATGGCCAAAGGATAGGGGCTGCTTCAGACATTACTTTTTTCCAACATAAAAGGTAGGAAGAAAAGTTTTCATCCAATGTATGCGCATATGCAGAATGGAGCCCTTTGTCTAAAGCCAGAATTGCATTTCTAAGTGACCCATCAAAAAGAGGTAATAAATCAACAGCTTGCTGAGTAGATATAGATAATATATGGCATATTGCATATAATTCCTGCATTTGTATATGCTCTGTTGAAAGTGGAGGTAGATATTATCTTTAGCACGTTCGGGTTCCTTCATGCAGCAGCAGCATCATGCTGCAAGGTTTCGTGCCTTTGTTGCTGCCATATTTCTATGGTTACCCCCCTGCTTCAGCTCATAACTTACATCAAAATAGTTGAGCAGGGGCTCGTTGGTTTCCTGGAAAACTGAGCAATCCTGGGTGTATTGGATATTGTCCACCTTGTGGCTCTTCCAGAATTGAGACAGTTGTCCATGTTCCCTCAAGGTTTTCCGCAAGGATTTGTGTCTTTTCAGAGGAACTCTGAGGGGTAGGGAAAGGGACTATATAGTTTATGTTGTATAGCTCAGGTAAGACTATCAGAAATGACTAGAGTAGTAGTAAAGTTGCCACCAGGTTATGCTCTTTATAGATTGTTCATACCTTGAGGACTTTGTCCATGGCACACAGTACATTTTTTATGGATGGAGTTCATCTCTCTTTTTTGTTGCCATGGGATATTTATTGCATGATATGGATAGAAATCCTGTCTATCAAAGGGGTGAATACATCTTCTGTGATTCATCATTCATGTGACATTTACTCTTGTCCACTATGCAATTCCCACTAGCAACATTCTTTGCAGGGTATAATTTGATGAGATGCACCTTTAGCGTATTATGCACAATGCATTCTTGGTACACTTGTACCAATATTGGGCCTGTGCAATGGATCTGTTTTGTGGGAAATTCAAAAAGGTAATTTAAGGGACCAATGGCTTTCGAGAGGTTGAGTCTCACAGCTTGTTGTAACGATGCAACTTCCACTGCCTGAAAGAACCAAAGAAAAAGCCAAGAAAACATGCTTACCTGTGCAATCCACTGGCCAGGCAAACACAAAGCATTAAAAGGATCAACCACTTCATCCTGGCAGTGCAGGTCTTATGATCTCCTGGACTTGGAAAATCTGAACAAAAGCTTTGTTTTTATACCCACATGCCCAACCCAGCCAGTGTGATAAAACTGAAGGGGAAAAAATGTACAGTGTGAAAGACACGCCACTTAATGTCAATACAGCACCTGTGGGATAGAAATTAGTCACTGTATATGTGCTCCATTCCAGTGACCAGAGATTAGGCCTTTTTTTTTTTTTTTTTTACATTGAAGCAGGAAAGGGTTAGAAAAATTCCAAGAATCAGTTATAGGTGTGTACAGATATAGACACATATGCCCTGAGTCCAGGGCCGGTGCAAGGCAGTTTGGTGCAGTTTGGTGCCCTAGGCAAGATATTTAGCGCCCCCCCTCCCACTTGAGCCCTCCCTCCCTATTTCTGGCGCTCCCTTTAGCCCTGTGCCCTAGGCAGCTGCCTAGTTGGCCTAATGGTAGCACCGGCCCTGCCTGAGTCCCATGTGATCAGGATTTGTACAAGGCAGAGTTTCTGGGATAGAATACGTATGAACCAGCCCTTATGCGGCCATACGGCTTTGTTTTGTTTTGTTTTGTTGCTAAAACCACACACGCTAACATAGCTACTCTTCTAAAATGAGCGTAGATCAAAGGCATAGTGTCACTATTGGAATGAAGGCTGGGCAGTGATTTGCTCAAAGACCCAGATATTAGCCAAAGACTCTTGATGGCTAGTGATTGCACGGGAAGGCAACGTGGTGCTTGCAGGCTCCAGTTACCCTCAGACACCTTTCTTGGGGCCTGCCAAAGTGCCCTACCCATCTCACTTTTTTCTAATTAACAAATTTTCTTACCAGCAGTTGGGATTGCTTCAGAGCAAAGTGAGGTCCTCCAGACACTGCCATCTTCACATGAATTCCTCTGGGCCACACATGGGGCTCAGAGACATGCTTGGGAAATGAACATGGTGTGAGCTGTAGGCTGATGCTCTCCTCTGGAGCACTGGAAACTGTGGGTACAAAGGAGTTTTGTTCTCTGTCTTCTACTCAGGCTTTGGGGCAGGTTACTTGTCCTTGCTATGCCTCCCATGGCAGCCTCTTTGTGGTGATGTCCAAGAGTTTCTCAAATTAGCCAATGTGCCCACGGGCCCAAAAAGGTTGCCTACCCCCATGTTAGGGCCTTCTCCCATGTTCACATCTCCATGCTAGAAATGCACATTTGTTTCTCATTTGTTGCACACTTTTGTACATCTTCCCTCAAGGTAGCACTGTTGTACTTTCTGAGGACTCAGAGTACAATATTTTGTGCCTAGGAAATGTGATACTATTATATTTATTACCTTCCACTGATTATAGCTTATCCCACTTAGCACATTCTATTGCTGTTGTGATTGCTAGACATTCAGCAAGAAAGTGGATCCTAGGCTACATTCACATGGACCCTTTAAAAAATAAAATTAAAAATAAAATCGAAACCTAATTTTTACTTCTCAGTCTGCTCTCGTAATTATGTCATTGTTAACTGTTTCACTTCCGTGCAGTCAACACTCACAGTTACTCTTGTCTGCTGCTAATGTGTATTATTCTGAGGAAAATGTTTTGGTGTTTCCCTAAGCCCAAGAAATGAGCAATAGAGAGGATGGGTGATGATGCATTAGAGAAAGCTGTTTGGCGACCTGCTCCTGCTGGTGGGAGGGGCCGGAAAAGGTTTCTCTGAATTCTGAAAAAAGGAACAGGTAGGAGACTTTCCAGAAGCATAAACCAGTGACCAGGCTCACCGCAGGGGGCTCTCTGGAGGTTGACAGAAGGATCATAGGACGCTGCCTTAAAACAAGTCAGGTCAATACTTCAGTATTGTGTACACCAGGGATGGACAACCTTTTTGACCCCGTGGGCTGCATGAGGTGCTGGGTGGCAGGTCAGAGGCTGCACATGCATAAGCACACAAACACACACACACTCATCCCCCTCCCCCACCCACATCTCAGTCCCCAGGGATGGGGCGGGCGGGTTTAAACCTCTCCTCCTACCCCCTGAGATGGAATTGCTGGTGGGTGAGGAGGTTGAAGTCTCTCCAACCCAACCCAGCCATCCCCTCTGAGATAGCTGTTTCCCCAGGGATCTTGGTAGAATTGGGATCTCTGGGGGTGGGGAGGCTTAAACCTCCCACCCACCCACCCCCAGTGATCCTGATGGAGCTTTCTGGGTGGGGAAGCAGCAGTCTTGACAGCACCATGATTGCTTGGGCGTGGAGGTTAAAGTCTCTCCCTCCTCCAACTGATCCCCTCCAAGATCACGGTTTCCCCATTGTAGGAAAACCGCTATCCCAGATGCATCAGGATCACTGGGTGCGGGAGGTTAAAGCTGCGGGGGAAAGTGGGTGGTGCTCCCTGGGGCTCGTGGGCCACCCAGAGTGAGGCAGAGGGCCGAATATGGCTTGCAGTCCATGGGTTGGCCAGACATGGCCTACATTTACTGACAGCAACTCTCCAGGGTTTCAGATGAGATTTTCCCAGTGCCACCTGGAGATGCTGGGGATTAAGGGCAGTATCCAATGTAAACTAAGCTGCGGTGGCATAAACTGTTCTAGAGCAATGCTGATAGCTATTGGTATTGTAGTGTAAACCACACTAACACAACATAATTTACATTAGCGGTTGCACCCTGTTGAATACTACCCTCTATCTGAGACCTTTTGTATGCAAAGCACGGGCTCTCCCTCTGAGCTGTGACCCATTCTAACACCTGAAGAGGAAGCTAAAACCAGACCCAGGGAGAACTTAGGCTGCAATCCTATGCACCTGAGAGTAAGCCCTACTGAATGCAATGGGCCCTGCTTCAAAGTAGACATGTACAGAATTGTGCTATTACTCTATAGTTTGGCTCATACACAGATGTTGGGAATATTCTGGGGACAGTTTTGCCAAGCCTGGCAAAAGCTAGAGATAATCTAACCCTTGAGCTACTCAGCCACACAAATTTAGATGTGCCCAGTATTACGAATATATTATTCTGCCCAGAGGTGTTTTGACTCAGCAAGCTTGCCACCTTCAGGTATGATATAGCAGATGTCTTCTGTGTAAGATCCTTTCCAGACTAGAACACTTTAGTGTCACTGAGGCATTGCTCTTCCGCAATTATCTGGAAGCAGAAATCAAACAGTGATATCAGACAGCTGTTGATACAGAGCTATATCTATAATCAACAAGATGTGAGTCTGCCTGCCTGTCAATGCCGTCGTTCGAAGGCCATAAAACCCAGATACCTGAAATTTGACATGCATACTAAGGGGATGCTAGGGGTGTGCATTTGGTTAGTGAATGCATTAATTAATTTAAATCTGACTGTGTGTTTAAAGCCTGCAATACCATCTTCCATCACTAGGTTGCAGGCTTCCCTATCCAGGGCAGAGCCTTGTAGTCGACAGAATTTGAAGCGGGGGGGGGAGTAGTCCGAGGGACAGAGTTGTAGGCAGGGCCAGCGCTACCGCTAGGCCAACTAGGCGGTTGCCTAGGGCGCGCGGCTGAAGGAGGGCGCGCGGCTGAAGAGGGCGTGGAAACGCTGCGCTCCTCTTCGCTGCCGCTGCGCCGCCCCCGCCAGGCCTCCGCCTCCCCACCCTCCTGCCTGCCGCCGCCGCGCCTCCCCTCGCTCCGCCGCTGCGGCTTCCCCCCGCCACCGACCACCTGCGCCTCCCGCCTCGGCTCGCGTCGCCCGCCCACGGCTCGCCGCTGCGGCCTCCCCCCGCCCACCCGCTCGCTGCCGCTGACGGCTTCCCCCGCCCGCCCGCCCGCTCGCTCGCTTGCCGCTGCCGCCTTCCCCCGACCACCGACCCGGCCCGCCCGCTCGCTCGCTCGCCCGCTCGCCACTGCGCCTCCCCCGCCATCGCCACCCCCCAACCCCCCCGTCACTCCCCAACCCCCCCGTCACCTACCTTCGTCGCGTCGCTTCCGGAGCCCCGCCCGCGTTGTTTTGGCGGGAGGAACCAGGGCAGAAGGGCTTAAACAGCCCTGTTGCCATGGTTTCCCCCGGCAAAAAACAGCGCGGGGGTCCCGTCGCGTCGCTTCAGGAGGAGGAGGAGGAGGAAGCAGCAGCAGCAGCAGCAGCAGCAGCAGCAGCCACCGCTGCCGCCGCAGCCAGGGCGGGGGGGAAGGTAGGTTGGTGGTGGCAGCACAGGTTTTTTTTTTTTCCCCTCCTTTGGAGAGGGGGGGGCGCTAAATATTTTTTCGCCTGGGGCGCCAAACTGCCCTGCACCGGTCCTGGTTGTAGGATGTCCCCCCCCGTAATGGAGTGGACAGACCCCCTCCCTCAGGGGGCTATGGGGTGCACCATGGCAGACGTGGCCGTAGCTTCACTCAGAAAGGGTGGGCACAATGTGTCCAACTCTGACAGCTGTTGTAAGTTTGCTTGAACACTTTGCTGTATCAAACTAAAGTCTATGAAACCAGGTCTGTTAGCTAGTTCATGATTAAAAAATCCCACAGTGCCTATCCTCACAGAATATCATGAATGTGTTTCCCCAGAAGTGAGTCCCTTTAGGTACAAGGGGACTTACTCCTTGGGAAGTAAGTTTAGGATTGCAACGTTGAATCGGCAAAGGCTTCCCCGTTTTATGCATCTCCTGCTTCTCCAAGGTACCACATTACTGAAATTGCTCATTTCCTGTTCCTTACTAGTCACTGACATTATTTATATTCTCAGAATTTTATTGTTTATAGCCAATGGCCATCACAATACTTATTTATATATGTATTCATTAAATAAATGCCATCCTTCTTTTTTAAAAATTTTTATTGTGAATTTCAACAAAACAAAACTATAAAAAGAAAAAAAAATAAAGAAAAGGGGGGGAAATACAATTTTCTTGCATAAATTTAAATAAATCACTTACAATAGATGTATATGAAATGTGTACCTACGAGTATATATGTGTACATACTGGGGCCAACCCCCCTCCCACAACACCATATACATCCTGATGGGGTCTGGACTTGGGATTACTAATGGGCAGGCCTGTGGCTCACGCTGGCTGGAAAGCTAAGCAGGGTCAGGCCTGGTTATTACTTGGATGGGAGACCCCTCCTCTAGTTTCCTGCACTGAGCAGGGGGTTGGACTCAATGGCCTTGTAGGCTCCTTCTAACTCTATGATCTATGAAAAAACAGGAAAAGATTTTAGGGTTGCGGTGGATAGCTCAATTAAAACATCAACCCAGTCTGTGGCAGCTATGAAAAAGTGGGATTTCATGGTAGGGATTATTAGGAAAGAATTGAAAACAAAACCTGCCAGTATTGTAATACTCTGGTGGGCCCACGGGATGCTTCCAGATGAGGCTTTTATCGCGCCATCACACCCTGCCTCATTCGCAGAATTTTATATGGGGTCCAGATGACATCATTATCCACTTGTTGTAACTCTCCCGTGTTTTCCCACCACCTCTTTTGTCTTTTTTCTTACTGCAGAAAATCCATTAAGGAGAAAAAGATGGAATAACTGCACAATGCCTTCTGATTGCTGGTGCTGCAACCCCGACATCTGGAAGCACCCCTGCCTGGAATACTGTCTGAGCAGGTGTTATCATGCCACTTCAAAAAGGAGCTGACGGAGGTGGTCTCAGACTTGGTGTTGAGGACCCCTAGGTTCTACGAGATCTCAATTTCCATGCTGAGGCCTTTGGATCCAGGGCAGCTCAGGACTTCATGGCTGCACGACAGACTCCCTGGCCGAGGTGCTGGAGGTGGTCTCCGATGTGCGTGTGTTGTCCCCCAGGCTAGTGGTGCTGGGGGACTTCAACGTGCATTCGGGGGCTTCCCTCACTGGGGCACCTCGGGACTTTATGGAGACCATGGCTTCCTGGGAGCTGCACCCTGTATTAACTGGACCTACCCATGTAGCCGGTCGTGCACTGGACTTGGTTTTTGTTTCCGGAGAGGGGGGAAATGATCTGGAGATCGGGGGTATATCCACCACCCCCTTGTCATGGTCAGATCACTATCTGGTGGGGTTGGATTTCTCGGTGCCACAACCCCTCTGCAGGGGTGAGGGACCTATTAGAATGGTCCGCCCCAGGCGTCTTATGGATCCGGATGGATTCCTGAACGCGCTTGGGGAATTGGAGCACACAAACGGTAGCTCGGTCGAGACCCTGGTGGATGACTGGAATGCTGCAATCACCAGGGCATTAGACCGAGTTGCCCCGAAGCGCCCTCTTCGCCTAAACAGAGCTCGCGCGGCGCCATGGTTCACTCCGTCGCTGCGAGCTCTGAAACAAGAGGTGAGAAGGCTAGAGCGCCGATGGCGAAATTCCCGCTCCGAAGACGATCGAACACGGGTTAGAGCTGCATCTTCAGCCTACCGGGTGGCGGTGAAGGCAGCAAAAAAGAATTTCTATGCTGCCTCCATTGCGTCTGCAGAGTGCTGCCCCAGGAGGCTGTTCCAAGTGGTCCGGAGTCTGGTCGGTCCAGTCGCTCCGGACCCACTGGAACAGTCAAAAGCCTCCTGTGAGGCTTTAGCGAAGCACTTCGCAGATAAAATCGATCGGATTAGGAGTGGGATATCGTACGTCGTGGACACAGGGAGTGAGCGGGAGGAGGCCAATGGCAGACCGGTTTTGTGGGATCGGTTTCGGCTTCTTCCTTCTGATGAAGTGGACAAGGTGCTTTCATCTGTGAGGCCGACCACCTGCTTGCTTGACCCTTGCCCATCCTGGCTCATCATGAGCTGCAGGGAGAGACTGGGTGAGGGGATCAAGGCGGTGGTGAATGCCTCCCTCGAGGAGGGAGTGATGCCATCAGCCCTCAAGGAGGCAGTAATAAGACCGCTTCTAAAGAAGCCCTCCTTGGATCCCCAGGATTTAAACAACTTTCGCCCAGTCTCCAATTTACCATTTCTGGGCAAGGTGATCGAGCGGGTGGTGGGTGCTCAGTTGAAGGCACACTTGGATGAAGCCGATTATTTGGATCCGTGCCAGTCGGGCTTCAGGTCTGGACATGGGACGGAGACGGCCTTGGTCGCCTTGGTGGATGATATGAGGAGGGCTTTGGATAGGGGCGAATGCTCCTTTCTAGTCCTCCTCGATCTCTCAGCGGCTTTTGATACCGTTGACCACGGTATCCTCCTGGACCGTCTGGAGGGGTTGGGCTTAGGAGGCACTGTATTGCAGTGGTTCCGGTCCTTCCTCTCTGGAAGGTATCAGAGGGTAGTTCTCGGGGAGGAGGCTTCGGACCCTCGGCTGCTCACTTGTGGAGTGCCGCAGGGTTCCATCCTCTCCCCGATGTTATTCAACATCTACCTCAAGCCGCTGGGAGCTATCATCAGGAGGTTTGGGGTGCAGTGTCATCAGTATGCGGATGACACGCAGCTCTACCTCTGTTTTAAGTCCTCACCGAGGTTGGCCGTTGAAACCCTGTCCAAGTGCCTGGAGTCAGTGGCTGGCTGGATGGGAAGGAATATGCTGAAGCTGAACCCCGACAAGACCGAGGTACTTCTGGTGGGGGACAAGGGAAGGTTAGGGGATGTTGACCTGGTGCTGAATGGGGTACATCTACCCCTGAAGGACCAGGTCCGCAGCTTGGGGGTCATTCTAGACTCCCAGCTGTCCATGGAGGCTCAGGTGGCAGCTGTGAGCCGGGCGGCGCTGTATCAACTCCATCTGATACGGCAGCTGCGCCCCTACCTTCCTAATCACCTGCTCCCATCAGTGGTTCATGCCTTGGTCTCCTCTCGCCTAGACTACTGTAATGCGCTCTACGTGGGGTTACCCTTGAAGACGGTCCGGAAGCTTCAGCTGGTACAGAACGCGGCGGCTCGCCTGATTAAGGGCAGCCGCCGGCGTGATCACATCACGCCAGTGCTTAAAGAGTTGCACTGGCTACCAGTTGCTTGCCGAGCCGAATTCAAGGTGTTGGTTTTGACCTTTAAAACCCTACACGGCTCCGGCCCAGCTTATCTCAAGGAGCGCCTCCAGCAACATCAAGTAGGCCGCTCAACAAGGTCTGCCACGGACGGCCTTCTCCTTATCCCATCAGCCAGAGCAGCCAGGCTGGTGGGGACTAGGAAGAGGGCCTTCTCTGTGGCGGCCCCCACATTATGGAACTCCCTCCCTAGTGACCTTCGCCATGCCCCCTCCGTGATGAGCTTCCGCCGTGCATTAAAAACATGGCTGTTCAGGCGGGAATATGGGGTGGGTTAGGTTTTTAATGAGAATTTTTTTATATTGTTTTAATTATTATATTTTATTGTGTTTTATTGTATTTTAATTGTACATCGCCCAGGGTGGCCGGGTGACTGGCCAGATGGGCGATTGATAAATGTAATAAATAAATAAATAATAAATAAACCATGGGGCTGTCCCAACACGTTGTTGACCCAACGCATGTAGGAGGACACATGCTTGATTTGGTTTTCTCAGCTGGACAGGAGGATCCTGATCTGAAAGTGAGGGAATTAACATCTATCCACTTGTCATGGTCAGATCACTTCCTGTTGAGATTTAGACTCGGCAGCCTTTCCACTCTGCAAGGGTGGGGGACCCGCCCTGGGAGGCTAATGGATTCTGATAGGTTCCAGAGATCTCTGGGAGATTTTCCTGCTGGTATGGCTGGCACTCCTGTCAAAGCCCTGGTTACTCTGTGGAATGTAGAGATGACTAGGGCAGTTGACATGATTGCTCTGCTCCCAAGTGCTCTCTCCCTGTGAACAGTGCCTGGCAGGTCCTTGGTATACACCTGAGCTGAGGGCAATGAAGCAAGAGGGAAGATTGTTAGAATGCAGGTGGAAGAAGACTCGTGCTGAGTCCGACCAAACACAGGTTAGAGCTTGTTATTGAACCTACTCTGTGGCAGTGAAGATGGCAAAGAGAGAGTTCTTTTCCACCAGCGTTGCATCTTCTCAGTGTCATCCAGTGGAGCTTTTCCAAGTGGTTCATGGGCTTTTGCAATCTGGGCAAGGGAGACAAGTTTGCTCTGTGACAACTTTGCACGACACTTTGAAGATAAAGTTGCTCACATTCATCACGACTTGGACACCACAGTTAATGCAGTTCCATTAGTAGAGGTGTCTAGAGCACCATCTGGTTCAGTTTTATGAGTTTCAGTTATTGAGGCCTGAGGATGCGGACAAGGTGATTGGCCAAGTTCAAGTGACCACCTGTGTGCTTGACCCTTACTTGTCATGGCTTATTACATCTAATGGGGAGGGGATGTCCAGCTGGGTCCAGCAGATTGCCAACTCCTCCTTGAGAGAGGGAGTGGTGCCAGCCACTTTAAAGGAGACAGGTCACTCCTGAAGAAGCCTAACATGGACCCAGGAGATGTTAACAACTATGGGAAACACCTGGGAAAGGTGCTTGGGTGGGCGGTTGCCAGCCAACTCCAGGCACTGTTGAATGAAACTGATTATCTAGATCCATTTCAATCAGGCTTCAGGCCTGGTTTTAGAATGGAAACTGCCTTGGTTGCCCTTGGTTTGCCGGGAGAGGGACAGAGGGAGTGCGACCCTGTTGATTCTGTTGGACCTTTCAGTGCCTTTAGATACCATTGATCATGGTATCCTTCTGGATAGGCTATCTCGGCTGCGAATTGCAGGTGCTGCACTACTTGGATAGTAGTACTTGGATCTGCTCTTACTTGGATGGCCAATTCCAGAAGGTGGTGCTGGGGGATTATTGCTCCGTGCCTTGGCAGTTATGCTATGGGATTCCACAGGGCTCTATTCTATCCCCCGTGCTGTTTAACATCTACATGAAACCACTGTGGGAGGTTATCTGGAGATATGGACTGAGGTGTCACCAATATGCAGAGGACACCCAGCTCTATTTCTCCTTTTCATCAAATCCATGTGAGACAGTGGGTGTTCTGAACCAGTGCCTGGATGAAGTAATGGACTGAATGGGGGCCAGTAAACTGAGACTCACTTAATCCAGACAAGACGCAAGTATTGTTAGTGGGTGGTTTGTCTGCCTGGCTAAGTGATGTTCAACCTGTTTTGGAGGGGATTGCATTCCCCCTAAAGGATCAGGTTCATAGTTTCAGGGTGCTCTTGGATCCAGCATTGTCACTAGAGGCACAGGTGGACTCAGTGGCATGGTGCACATTTTATCAGATTAGGCTAATATACCAACTACATCATTATTTGGACAGAGATAGCCTAGCTACAGTTATCCATGCTCCTATAACCTCTTGTCTGGATTACTGCAAAGTATTATATTGGGGCTGTCTTTGAAAATGGTTCGGAAATGTCAGCTGGACCAAAATAGGGCAGCAAGATTGTTAACAGGGATTGGCCAATGTGATCATATTTTGCCAGTACTTTTCCATATGGACATGATTTGGTTCCATGTCCAGGCCCAAATCAAAGTGCTGCGCTGGTATTAACATTCAACCCCCTTAATGGCTTAGGGCTAGGTTACCTGAAGGATCGTCTTCTCCCATATACGCCTGCCCAGACCCTAAGATTGTCTTCAGCAGTCATTCTCTGCTCTGGGAGCCTCTGTCAAAGGAAGTGAGGTGGATGGCTACTAAGAAGAGGGCATTTTCTGTTGAGGCACCCCGGTTGTGGAATGAGCTTTCCAGAGAGGCTCTCCTGGCACCTACATTGTGCTCTTTTCAGTGCCACAGTGGTGGGGAGCAGAGGAAGCCTCTGTCAGCTGCCCCCCAAGTGCTGCTTGGGCACTTTGGGGGTGGCTGAGCCTGATAGTGGTACTCTTCTGCTAGCCGCTTGGCAAAAGCAGTGAGGGGATTTTGCCACTCTTGCCAAGCGGCTCTCTTGTAATTGGGCTTGTCCCATGATGGATCATGTTGTCTGGGTTTGGATGACATGACAACCCATTGTGGGTCAAACAAACCCACCTAGAAGCCATGGGTTGTCAGGGTGTTTATGAGCCAAAATAAGCCATCCTGACAATCCTGTCCCAGGTTCGCACGACACGACAAACCACTATGGTTTATAAGCCACGGTGGGTTGTCATGTCATGTGAACCCAGTCACTGTATTATCCCCTTAAGTACTGCCAAGCCCGTCCCACTTTTCCTTTGGCTAGGATAAATCCTGCTACAAGTCTGTATTTAAGAGTCCCTCCATGGAGCTGTATATTACTCCCTTAAGGTGCAATTCCTATGCATGTTTAGACAGAAAAAAGTCCTACAGTGCTGGCTGGGGAATGCTGGCAGTTGTAGGACTTTTTTCTGTCTAAACACACATAGGATTGTGGCCATGGTAACCCTGTTATGTTTCCTTCACCTGTGCAAAGTCTGGATTTAGTCATTAGGATTCAACAGATAATACAGGAAGAAGCTGAATAAATGCCTTCCTCTGCTTCCTGTCATCACACACTAATAATGCATGGTCCATGAACAGCCAAATGTGCTGCTATTGATTTAATATCCTTTTCAACCTTTTAAATAAAGTACATCTATTACAAAAACACAAACAAAAAGCACCCCGCCCTGCATCTCCCAGCCACACTCTACAGCATCAGATCTGCTCATTAAGGTGTTTTTGAGAATTTTCTTGTCTACTAGGTTTCCGCCTGGTTCTCTGTGATGGTGTCATCTTGTCTTTACAACCCTCCACTCTAAGAACATTGAATCTCCAGGTTAAATTCTCATGCGGGTGATTCAGTCCCCCATTTGTGGGCTACTGAACTCTTTGATTGTTGTGATGAATTATATAAACCAAAAAAAGTAGCACGAGGCGTTCTGTTTTCATTTATTATTATCAGCATTTTATCCTACTCTTCCTCCAATGAACTCAGGGGCAGCCCTGTAGCCAGCATTCCTTGTTAGGTGGGGCAGCCACATTTCTAGGTGGGGCATTTTTGTGGGGTGGGGGCATATAGTGCCAGCCAATTCCCCCCCACACACAGAGAGTCACTGGTGGAGAGTGTTCTTCAAGTATGAATGAAGAATTGTCTCACCCTTTTTTGAGAGATCCCCAGGAATACCAGACTCAAAAGCTTTGCTTTGCTTATGGCTACAGCCCTCTTTCGTCTGTGTTCAGTCCCTGTGTTCTGATTCTTCATGAACTTTGGCAATGACTGTGAGCTCCTGAGCTTGGCTTTGATGTTGGATTAGGTATCTCAGTTTTAGATTCCACCCGAAAAACAAATTTGTGCGTACTACAAGTTTAGGGAAGGGCAGAGAGAAAATAAATACTTTAGGGTGTGTTTGTTAACTTTTCCTTGAGCGTCCCTCCTTCTAGTCTTGTGCTTGACCTCCTTTGGATTTTATTCCTATTGGACAATCAAGGGAAAACCTTTTAATTGGCTGCTTTATAAAGGACTAACAAAGTAACTGGGAACTAATTGTGGAAAGCAATTGGATATTTTTTTTTAACTGGTTGCTGGGTTGAATTTTCTGCCCAGAAACCCTGAACGGGCTTCATGCTGAGCTGCACACACTGGGAAAATCAGAAATTAGGCCCGAGTTACAGCCTAGGTGGCCGGACGGCCAGCCAGCTAAGTGTAGTTTGCATGGCAGTGTTTCTGTTCCTCTGTTTTAGGGAGCAATCCTATGGCCCCTAGACAGCATCTGAGGGGCCATAGTATATTTTGGATTCCCAGATCCAAGGTTGGAGACAGAACTGTGACCTCAGAGGGGGGAATCAGAGCTCCGACCCGCCACCCTCGCAGCTGGTGCGGAAAGAAGTGTGCCAGCTACTCTCCGAGGTTGGGAAATCGACCTCGGAGAAGGGGGTGTTTTGATGGGTGGGGAGGGAAGGAGCGCCCAGGATACAAGTTATCCTGAGTCCTCTCCAGCCTCCTTCCCTCCACCTCCGACGTGCCCCAACTAGATGGGCAAAAAAGCCCGTCTAGCGAAAAATGCAAGGTGGGAGGATGGGGAGGTGACAGTCGCCTCTGCCGCTCTTCCCGCCCTGCATAGGAAGCTCGTAAGCCTCCAAGTTCAGGGGCTTACAATCATCGAGGGCGCAACCCATAGGATTGTGCCCGAATGTATTTGTTTTATTTATTTATTTACTGTACTTTTAAACTGCCCAATAACCAAAGTTCTCTGGGTGGTGTACAAGACAAGACATGTACATTGATTGTTTTAGTTATGTTTTTATCTTAATTTTTGTTTTTTATCGTTGTTAGCCACCTTGAGTACTCCCCGATGAGGCATTTGTTGTGCTGCCTTATCTGCTGTATGTTTCAGAGGGACCTATTCTTAAATTGCTCCTGTTCTTAAAACAAGTTGTCATTCTTTAAATGGAGGCTGTCATTGTCTATAACACAAATTAAAAAGACAATTTCCCCAAAAAAGTCTGGGTGGTGGTGGTGGTGGTGCACCCATTTGCCCCACCTTGACTACAGGGCTTGGCTAAGGGTGGTGTATACAGGGCTTCTCCCCATCCCATTTTATCCTCACAACAATCCTGTGCAGTAGGTTAGAGTAAGCTTCATGGCTGAGTGGGGATTTGAACTCAGGTCTTCTCAGCCATAGTCCACTACACTCGTAATAACGGCTTCAGAATGTTTTTTTATCTGGCCTCAGAGTCTGTACATGCCGCAGAGAAGAGCACCTATTAAAATAATAAGCTTTCTGTTTGTGATTATTTAGACTTAATATATGTTTCTAAAGATGTCTCTGCTTGCCTTTCCCCCCCTTACCTTATACATAACCAACACATCAATCTTTAAAACTTTGCTTCCAAAGACCTTCAATAGGAATAGCAATGACCAAAGCCTTTTAAAGTTCCTAGATCCTGCTGCCGGTCTAAAGGTGAGTTTTAGGCAATACCTTACTAGAGGCCACAGAGAGATCTAATGGAAGGAATGGAATTTGCTCAAATACTTGGATGGAGCCTGATGTTTACAGCACGTTGGAGGAGAAACAGTTTTCCAATAGCAAAGTGTATTGCTGATGGCTCATGATCACAGTGTGGTGAAAAATACATACTTGAGTTGTAAAATGTAGAGTCAAAACAGTTAAACTGAATTTGTTATCAAGCCAATCCGGTAAGGTCGCCAATTCTCACAATTAAAAATGCCAGTGCCCAGGCAGCACAGAGCCTTCTGGATAGAGGAGGAGCCCAGAGTGGGTCTTGGGGTAAAGCTATTCATGCATTGCTTGTAATTAGTTTCCTATTATTGAGGAAGAACTTGCCACTAGATCTGTTCCACTTTCCAAAACATCTTGCAAGATGCCTTTTTGTCCTTGTTTCCCTTAAAAAGTGTACCAGCTAGCATTTATTTTATTTATTTTATTTTATTTATTGTATTTCTAAATCGCCCATCTAGCTGGTAGCCGGCCACTCTGGGCGATGTACAACGTACAATGAAACAAAACTGATCAAGATACACTTAAATATGCTTGTGTTCACACTTAATATTTCAGGCTGAATTCTTAAATCTGGTGCTTCCCGATGACAGCTCCAAGTTCAAATAATGATAAGGAAGAGCAAAGCAAAATAATAATTATCTCTCAATATGGGCAAAGTGCTTTACCGCTCCCTATGGGGGAAGTCACTATTTTTTCTGTCTTCAGATAGGGGACCTTTACTAATGCTAACAAGATGACAGAGATCTGTGGTTGGATCTCCCGTATCTTTAAATTTTAGTAAATGATAGTTGCAGGTTGTGGCTGCTGAGCTAGGAGGTGGCTTACCCTGTCCATCATCACCATTTTCCTGATGAAAATCCCAGTAAGGGGAAGCTGACATGCTCATTCAAGTCCATCCAGTAAACCCATAGTGGAGGAATGGGACTGGATCCCAAATGCAATTCCAAGTCTCTAGCTACTGCATCATATCTAGAAATAATAAATATTTGCATTATTTATTTATTATTACATTTATATCCCACCTGCAAGGACCCCAAGGTGACTTACATGGTCCTCTCCACAACAATCCTGTGAGGTAGGGTAGGCTGAGAGTCAGTAACTAGGTTTGCACAACACAACAATCCATTGTGGGTGACAAGCCACAGTGGATTGTCATGTTGTGTGAACCCAGACTGATTCCCACAGGGTGGCTTGTTTGAGGCCAACAAGCCACCCTGACAACCCATAGCTTGTTCAAGGGATTGTTGTACCCATGATGGGTTGTCATGTCATTTGAACCGGGGCAGCTGACACCATCATGGGTACCAGGAACTGGCCAGTGACTCACTTGACAAGAGGGGTAAAAAACCCTTCCCTCTCATGCCAAGCTTGCCAGGCACCCACCAGTGCCAGCCACCCCACAAGTGCCCAAGAAGCACTTGGGGGTGACTGGCACTGGCTGGATGTCCCCTGCTGTGATCGCAAGCTGTTTTGGCTTGCCACTGCTTTTTTATCCCTTTAACTTTATTCCTCCTGGATATCACGAAAGCCAGCTTGACAGTCAGCTTACGCAGTCCCCGTTTTGAAAGCCATTATTTGGAACATTAGAGAGGTTGTCATTGGTTAGGATTTTTTTTAAAATATATTTTTTAAAGTTTTCCCCCCTGCACTTGTGCAGTTTTGCAAGTGCGGCAATTGGAACCTTCGGCTGGGCCAATGCCCTGGCGTGTGTCTGCTGTCATAGTACAGCAGGTACCAAACCTGGACATTGACCCCAAAAGGCTCCAAATAGGCTTTTTCTTCCCTTTAGTTTCTCTTGACAGCTGATGAGCTGTCAAGGGAGAGCAAAGGGGCAAGTGATCTTTGCTTGCGAAAAGGGGGTGGTGGGACTGATCATCTGCTGGGCGCGCCGTGGTTTGTTCACAGAACAACCAACCTACCACGGCTCATTACCAGGGTGGGTTAGTCTGATATGTGAATGCTCCCAGAGACTGGTCCAAAGTCCCCCAGGGAGCTTCATAGCCAAGTGGGGACTTGAACCTGGATCTCCCAAGTCCCAGTCCAACACTCTAACCACTATATCACTGTGGCTCATTTTCCCTTGTGGTTTCAAAATAAAATAAAATAAATCAAGACTGAGCCCCTCAAAAATAATTATTTTGACTTTGATTTACGGAATGTGTGTGTAAGCTTCTCTTTCCCAGTTTTTAATCTAGGCATTAAGCTCAATAATCGAAATGGCTCCCTAGAGTTGTTGTTTTTTTTTAAAAAAAAATAGTGGAAAAAGCTATGAGCAATAGTGAGATGGTTCAGCTGATGACATGCAACAGGAAAATCAAATGCCTTTGCTCTTAATATCTCCGTATTTGGCTATCAATCCCCCCCCCCATTTCGTGTTTTTATCTATGTTAAGCGGCTACACAAAACTGCCTGTAACTGATTTTTTTTTTAATATAGGGGTGGGTGTGGGGGTCTTTGCAATTTCCTCTTACACATTTCATCATTTTTCAGATCACTATCAGCCAGATCAGTAGCTTTCACACTGCAATCGGAAATGAATCACTGGGGAATGACTGCCATTTAAGAAAGATCCTTGAGAGAAGGCACCAACGCACCATTACAAAAGCAGATCATTTATGATACAGCTAACAGGGAATGACATTCTAGAGGGGAAGTTTCCTAACTGAGTAGGTACGGTAAGTAGAATCAGGATGAGGATGGAGCTGTAAGGGAAGGAAATGGGTTTCTCTGTAAATGCTCTCTGCAGCACTGTTGGCTGTAATCGTTTCCAATTTTATATGAAATGTACACTGGGTTATTGCTGATCTATTTATTTATTTATTTATTTATATGCTCATCCATCACTACATGACTTACATATTCGCAGAATAATTGAGATAGCCTTTTGAGCAGACCATGGGAAGCTGCCTTATACTGAGCAAGACCGTTGTTTTATGTATGTATGTATTTATTTAAAGTATTTTTTATCCCACTCCCCAGCCAAAAAGAATCCCAGAGTGGCTTACATATAACAAGTAAAACAAGACAATCCCTGCCCGCAGGCTTACAATCCAGAACACCTTGACACACAAGGTAAAAGGAATGGGGAGGGAAGAGGGGGGGAACTAATGGTGCAATCCTATGCATGTTTAGGCAGAAAAAAAGTCCTATAATTCCCAGCATTCCCCAGCCAGCCAGAAGGACTTTTTTTCTGTCTAGACATTCATAGGATTGCACCCCAAGTCTTTCAGCAGGGGTGGTGGGTTGGCCCTCTCACAGGATAGAAGGGTCAGCTGTCGATATTCCACTCAAACAGTGCAAGCCTGTGCATGTTTATTCAGAAATAAGCCCCACTCTGTTCAGTGGGGCTTATTCTCAGCTAAGTGTGTATAAGTCTGCAGCCCAACAGTGCAATCCTATGCATGTTTACTTGGACGTAAGTCCCACTATGTCCAATCGGGTTTACTGACTGTATGAATCAGTTGACCCCCCCCCCCCCCGGCAGCAAAAAATATATAAGCATAAAAAGATGTTTGGGGATGATGCCCGTTTATTCTCTGAAAAAGTTGGCAAGTAGGATTGGTACCTAATGCAGGCAGATGGGTGAAAGTGTCAATCCTGAGTCAGTACCACTGAAGAGACAGCACAGAGCAACAGGGGAGTGGGGTGGAGCCCAAGCAAAACCAGGACCATTGGGCTACCGCAACCATTTGCGGTAGATGTGCTGTTTGAGAAGAAGAGATGCAAAGTGTCAAAAAATCCAGCAAGGAAAAGTTTATTAACATAACATATCAGAGGAAGAAAAGTGTTGTGACCAATAATCCAGTAGCTCCACTAACCTGGGAAGGTTAGATTGGCCCAGGGGTTGGCAACTTATGGGTCTCCATATGTTGTGGCCTCCAAGTCCCATCGTCACTCACCACTGGCTATGTTGGCTAGAGCTGCTGAGAGTTCTAGGCCAAAACATCTGGAGGGCCACAAGTTGCCCATCCCTGGATAAGCCCCTTCATTGTTTTCTTTCCAGTAGACAGTAAAGACATTCCTGTTCCACACAGCATTTGTTGGATGATGATGATGATGATGATGATGATGATGATGATGATGATGATGATGATGATTTGTATCCCGCCTTTTCCCCAACACTGGGACCCAAGGCAACTCACAATCTTTAAAACTCATACAATTAAAAGAGAAATAGAAAAATACAAAAGTTAAAAATAGAATTAAACATCAAATATATATATATATATATATATATATATATACATACGTAATATAAAATACAGCATTATTCCATCACAGGCTACTTCCAAATGCCTGCCGGAACTTGTTTAACTATATAACAAGTCTCCAAAATCCTGGATAAAGGGATCAAACACTGAGATGTGATGAACTCTAAATTCTCTTAAAGCTATTTTACCACAACAGACCAAAGACTAACAGTGCATCATCTGGTAATGGTACATAAGCAGACTTTCTCGGTAGTGGCACCCATTTTCTGGAACAGTCTCCTACATGTGGTTCAAGAGATGGAAACCGTGGTGAGCCTCTTGAAGACGTATCTCTTCACACAGGCTCTCCCTGACTTGTGATCACACTGCTTGGTTTTTCTGTTCTTGTAATGTTTAAAGCTGCAATCCTATGCATGTCAGGACCGGTGCAGGGCAGTTTCGCGCCCCAGGCGAAAAAATATTTAGCGCCCCCCCTCTCCAAAGCAAAAAAACAACAACCCTGCGCCGCCACCACCAACCTACCTTCCCCCCCCTGCCCTGGCTGCGGCGGCTGCCGGCGGCTGCGGCGGCTGCTGCTGCTGCAGCTGCTGCGACAAAGGTAGGTGACGGGGGTGACGGGGGGGTTGGGGGGTGGCGATGGCGGTGGGAGGCGCAGCGGCGGGCGAGCGAGCGGGTGGGCGGAGGCGCGGCGGCGGCGGCGGCAGGCAGGAGGGTGGGGAGGCGGAGGCCTGGCGGGGGAGGCGGAGGCCTCGTGGGGACGGCGCAGCAGCAGCGAAGAGGAGCGCAGCGTTTCGCGCCCTCTTCAGCCGCGCGCCCTCTTCAGCCGCGCGCCCTAGGCAACCGCCTAGTTGGCCTAGCGGTAGCGCCGGCCCTGATGCATGTTTAAAAAGAAACAAGTCCTACAGCTCCCAGCATTCCCTGTCTAAACATGCATAGGATTGTGCCATTAATGTATTTATTATTTTGTATTGATTTTACATTGTTTTTTATATTGTATTTTATATATTTTTATGTAAACCACTTAGAGATCTTAGGATATCAAGCAGTATATAAGTAATTTAAATAAATAAATAAGAGATCAGGAGAGGGAAGAGCACAACACACGAAACACATCAGCAGCATATGGTTTTCATGACTGATGAGAAAGCTGTGGTCACTTCCCACTGGCCTTTTATGTAGTCAGTCAAACTATTCCAGCCAGCCAAGAAGGTTTGAGAAACTGAAGTTGAACAAAAACAACAAAGAATCTTGCGGCATTTTTAAAAAATGGTTTTATTTGCAACACAACAATAACAACAGCAAAAACAACAACAAAAAATCAACATCACTCTTGATACTGAAATCATTAACATCACTCTTGATAGAGAAAGAGGGAAAAGAAAGGAGAAGAAGAAGAAAAAAACACAAAGGGGAAAAGAAGGATTGAACCATTTCATATATAGCTGTTGATATAAGCAGTCCATATACCTAAATAGGCATCGATACGACTTTGATGATTGTAGGAAATGCACTCAAATTTAGCAAGAACAGTGAGATCTTCAGTGATAGGTGGTGGGCGTTTCTCCTTCCAAGCTTGGAACGTAAGTCCCCTTGCAACTGTAAGGGCTTTCCGTATTCACTTTTGCTGTCCATCTGTTAATCCCCACATCATGAGGATGTAATTTAAAAGTACATGTACATCTGCTATTATCACAGATTTTTCAACAACAAAATTTATATGAGCAATAACTTCCAACCAAAAGGAAGCCACTACAGGACATGCCCTCACCATATGCCTTAATGAGGTGTTGTCCTCATTACATCGCCAGCACCTAGCAGAGCTAGCCAGCTTCTTCTTAATGAGCCTTGTTTGTCCTTAAAGCATCTTAAGGACTAACAAATTTAGAGTGCAATCCTATGCATGCTTAGACAGAAAAAGGACCTACAGCTCCCATTATCCCCCAGCCACGATTGCACCCTTAATGTGCCAAGGATTGCGCTCTTAGTGTGGCAGAAGCTTTTGTGGACTAAAGTCCACTTCTTCAGATGCATTGGACAGTAGCTGTGGCTTGTGAAAAAATAAACTCTTTTTGGATTTTTCAGAGATCCAGTTACAAGGTTGGAGAATTGCTGTGATCTCGTAGCTGGGTCTCTGCGTGCGGAACGCCCCCCCCCCCCACAGCCAGCGCGGAAAGAACTGCACCAGCTGAGAGAATCAGGTCACGACGGCAGAGCTAAGGCTGGCAGTTTTGCACCGTTGATCTCTCGTCTTGAAGAAAGGACCGGTTGGCAGTCCTTCACAGTTTCTTAAACTACAATTATCTATTTTATCTCATTGAATGCTGGGGAATAATTTAGCAGTGCGGGAGAAGGTAACAAAACTTTTAGTGCTAATTTCCATTGACACAACCTCATGCATAAGGACATATGAACCATGCTGAATCAGATCAAAGGCCTATCTAGTCCAGCATTCAGTTCCCACAGTGGCCAACCAGATACCTCTGGAAGGCCCACAAGTAGGACACGCATGCAATAGTACCATCTTCCCCAGCAACTGGGATGCAGAGCAGAGGCATAGACTAGTAACCATTGATAGCTGTATCCTCCATGAATTTGTCTATCACAGTTTGAATTAGTTCCATCTGTCTAAGGAATAATTATCTACAAGCACATTTGCTCTTTTGATTTATCTTTACCCCTTGCTAGGATTTGGAGTGAATCAGCAATTGCAGGAGAAGCTGAAGAGCTGATTCAAGTTACTTTGCCGAAAGAATGGCTACAGATCCATACATGTAAGTTCTGTATAAAGGAGCTGCTTCATAGATCATCACACAACAATCCTCTTTGACGGCTATTGCTACTCTGCACAATCAAACAGCCCACCATGACTCATTTAAACTGCAGTGGGCTGCAGTGTGGGTGGATGGCAATTTGAATATTCAAGCCACGACTGCAGCTTGTGTCGTCCAGACTCTCTGGAGTGGGTTGTGTGAGGGTTAAACAACCCTTGCATAACCCTAAAACAAGTCATGCATTATGTGAGGGTTGTTTAACCCTTGCACAACCCACTGCTGCTGGGCTTGGACAACATGAATATTCAAAAGCGCCGCAACACATCATGGCTTTGATACGCCAAATTACGCCATGGTAGGCTGCAGTGATCATACAAACCAGGTCAATGTGTGCTTGTGCAGTTGAATTAGGACTTGTATTTTCAGAGATTTGTGCTTCCCATATGACATGCTCTCTCAAAGACTATAAGTCCCAGAGTTCCTTGTGCACAGGCAGGAGGAAGAGACAACTGGTAATAATCAGGGACACTGATCCCAGGGTCAGTGGGTGCCAGTGCTGAAGACAGGATTTACAGGCCCAAAATATATGTGAGTAAATGCCTAGTACACACACACACACACACACACACACACTATACTGCCACATCTGGCTTTAAATATAAATTATGAGATTGTATGAATGGGATGGGATTGTGGTATGCATATGGGGGGGGGGACGTGTTACAAGTTTGTACTGGGCCTCCAGATATTATTCTTGGATCCTATACAGCTCTCTAGCTGTCCCTTTATAAAACAAAGTGTTGCCACTAGCATTGCATTTTACAGAGAGGCAGCTCTTAGCAAATGCAGGGATCTTGCCTCTTGAAATGTGGGGAGGGGAAACATTATAGGACCTTCAAAGTAGACATGTACTGCAGGGCTGCTTTCCAGTAAATGGGGATGGTATGAGGGGGCAACCACGAGGCATATATTGTGTGCTCAATGTCATCCTCCAGGGCCTCTCCTGTTCTTTGCAAGCATTATAGCATATATATTTTTCTAATGAGGAAAATCTGGTATTTCTTTGAAAGGTAACATGAAACCCTGGTGTATTTGTGCAATTCTGCTATACCACAGTGCCACCTAGTGGTTGTGTAATGGAACATATAGAAAGGCAGAGAAAGAAAACCCCTTGGGGGGGGGACATGTGTAAAGGAGCTGATCTTAATCCCACAAAGAATCTAGAAGCAGAGGCCTCGGTAAAGTGGCAGGTTAAAAGCCTCATGAAGAAAAGCCCAATGTCTTTGCCTGCAGAGATACCAATGAACCTGCCTGAACTTTTGAGGTTTAATATTTCCAAGTCTTTTCTTCTCCTTAGATGTACCGAGCCGTGGCAAAATATAATCATATCGACCATAACCTCCATGTTCTCTCTTCTTATGCTAATAATTGTCTATGGCAAACTCTGCGAGAAAATAGGTAACATGCTCTCCTACAAGTTTTGCTTTAAAATGAGCTCAGTCTTGATCATTGTCTGTTCTACTGCATTCCTGAGCTATGATATATTTAATGCGTCTGATCTTTCCTATTTCACAGAAAGACAACCCAAAGCTCTCTGTAATTCAGCAGTTTTGTATCTTTCCACACAATAAGTAGCAGCACATAGACTATTATTTCCCCATTCATGTATGTAAGATTTATGCCAAGAATGAACAGGGGCAGACTGATGACTCCTTAAATGTTTACTCAGAAGTAAGAGTGCCTGAGTTCAATGGAGCTGACATCCAGGAATGTTGCACAGAATCACACTGGACAGAGGTGCATATGAAAGCAGTTGCATTTGCAGAGCTGTTTGGGGGAATAATAATAGTGGGTATGGTGATGAAGATGATGAGGATATAGCAAGAAGGTTGTAGGTCAGGATTAACGTATTTTGAAACAAACAGGAATGTTGGAGAAAAACCTTCACTACCACTGGGGAAAGTCAAGACTTCAACCTAACTTTTCATGAAGAGATAACAATAGGAAATATACTCAGCAATGCCTGATCTCCTTGAGCTATGCTCAGTGCTGGCCCCAGGCTTTGAGCTCACTTTTGTGGGTTGGCCATCCTGCTCTTCACCAGAGACATTGGTACTGCTGTACATTTACTTCCCTTTCTCCACTGGGCCCAATCCACACAGCTGCCCTGAGGGAGAGAAACAGGTGAGCAGAGGCCATGGCCCTTCTCCTCACTCCCATCAGTGCTCACTAGGGCTGGCCATACCATGAGGCAGACTGAGGCCACTGCTTCAGGCAGCAGATACAAGAGAGCAGGGAGGACAAAAGAGCTGTGTGTACTATGCAGCCTGTCTGGTGTCCCCTAAGCTAGCCTTCTGCCCTCAGATGCAGTGGGGTATTGTTCCATCATCAACGTTGAAGAAAGATTCATCTGCCAGTCCAGTCAGCTTCTGTATGCAGAACGGGGAGTGTGCCATCTTGTCCTTGGCCTCAGGCAACAAAATATCTTGGGCTGGCCCTGCTGCTTGCTCAATCCAGCTTGGCAGGTGAGCAGGCACAGCAGCGAGAAGGAGGAGCAGTTACAGAAGCTAGGGCCAGGAGGCTCATGAGGTTGGCTGTGGGCCTGATGATTCCAGCCCTTGATGGTGGGCCTGAGCATGCATATGCCACGGTGAGATGGGAGCTGAACAGGGTGGCCAGATGCAGAAGATTTGACAGCTATGGAGAAAGTAGGGTGGGCACTCCTGGATCACCAAAAAGGAGGATAAAAGATGATGCTGATTTGCATAACATTTGCATATGCTAATTGTGTGTGTGTGTGTGTGTGTGTGTGTGTGCAAATTTAGACATTACTATTATAATTTAAACAGAAATACAGTGCATCTCACCATAGTGTGGAAGACTGACCAGCTGACCTGTGTGCCTGCCTCCTGTCTAGGTGCTCACTGTTGATGGGCAACAATTCGTAAGGCTCTGTATCAAATAGAGGACTGTCCTCTGTAAAAGAGGACAGATGGCCACCCTAAGTCCTGGGAAAATTTCAGCAAATGTAGCTTGCCCTGCAAGCACCATTAAAAGCACAGAGGCCCTGCCTTTGTTTGCATCTGGCCACCCTAGAAGAGAAGAATCTGAGAATTTCACAAGTTAGAGATGACTAAAGGGAACTGCTTGCTTCTTACTGGCACATTGACTTAATGTAGCTTGCACTTCTGTTTCAGAGAAACACTCCTGTAAACATACAGCAAGGAGACAGCCTGAACTCAAACCAAAGGCGCCTGAGAGTGCCCCAGCTGGAGAGGAATATTGTTCTGAGAAAATGCCTGATTCTCAGCAGGAGTTTGACTCTCAGTGGCTTAGTAAGCAAACCCAAGGCCAACAGGTGCAGGAGCCAAATGTACAACTCAAGAATTGCATGACAGGTAAGTTCTCCGCTTGGAAAACTAGCTTCCTATATCACAACACCATGGGAAGACTCTCAAAATGATTGTTTCCATGTCTGAATATGTAAGATACATCTAACCATAGATACACTGACAAAGGCTGCAATTGTATACACAGTTACCTCAGAGTAAGCCCCACAGAACTCCCTAGGATTGACTTCTGAGTAGCCCTGTATAGGATGATTGCACTGAAAAGGCAGTACCTTCTCCAACATGTTTTCAGGCATAGCTTGCTCTCTCAGAACCATCCCTCTCCAAGTACTCATGGATACCACCAACATACATTGGCATAAACATCCAAGAATCTTGTAGCACCTTAAAAACTAACAGATTTATTATGGCATAGAAGCTTTCATGGTGCCTCCATCTTGTCCAGATTCCGCTTCAGTTTATTGGCCTCATCCGCGCATGGCCTAGAGGTGTCTGTCTCCACTTTCAAATCTAGTCTCCTCCATTTGTCTCCTTCCTTCGGTTTATCTCAAATACCTAAATTATCATGGAAATAATGTTTATTCTTTGCTCATAGGGAGCAGATCAGAAGGCTCACAGCACTCTCTCATCAGACAGGTAACAAAGTTTCTTTTAACAGCATCTCGCATGAATTCAAATGAAATTGCTAAGCTAGTGCTAATCTTACTCGTATACCGGAACCTGGAGGCTTTGGTGCAATTTGTGAGGATTCTGACTCTGAATCACCCCTTTATTCTTTAAAATGAAGACAACAATATTCCTTATCCTCTAGAGCAGTGTTCTCCAACCTTGGGTCCCCAGATGTTTTTGGCCTACAACTCCCAGCATGCCCCAGCCAGCGTAGCTGGGAGTTGTAGGCCAAAAACATCTGGGGACCCAAGGTTGGAGAACACTGCTCTAGAGATATGGTAAAGGACAGGTACAATAAATTTGAGGGCAGCCCAAACTATTCATATAAATACTTACGGTTACCTAGTACAAACATTAAAGTATATTGTGAATATACAATGGGTATAACTGATCAGGAGATTTGGATCATCAAAGATAATCAAAATGTTATTGTGTGCCTTGATGGGAGCCTCATACAACTCAAGGTAGAAAAAGCACAATAAATGGAACCAGAAAGAGATTGCTAACTTGCTATAGGAAATTAATGCATGATAATTTTTTTAGGAAGTATCTTATGCATTATTACGGAGAAACAGTGCTGGTGTCTTTTTCTAGACCTTAGAACAATTCCTGCAGACCTCCTCACTAGATCTGCATCGCAAGGGACATTGAGGGAAAATAGAGAATTCATAACCTAGTGGTTTTCCCCAGGATATACCCTGGAATGGGCACAGGATATGAAACTGCTGGTACAGTCTATACCGCATCCCAAGTGGAATAACTGAGATCACCCTGTGATTTGAAGCAGCGCATTCACATGTGTGGAACAGAGCAGCACAGAAACTTGAAAGGGAAAAACAAAGTAATCTAAAAAAGGCTTGACTCTCCTTCTCCCAGAAAGGAAGAGGCTGTTGTGGATACAGCCTTTACTCCTCTTGAAGGACATATCAATTATCCCATGTCAAACTCTACCCTCTTCTATGCTGGAAACTAACAAGGGCCTATAGCTGTGCAGAACTTTAGGGTGCCAGGTGTCCTACTTTATGAGGGATAGTCCTCTACATGAGGGAAAGTCAGAGGACAATTCTCTATTTGAAAGCATCCTATATTTGAAGGGTTGTCCAGTTTAAACCTGGTTTAAAGATAAAGAACAATAAGAAGGGAAAGAAGGGGACTTGAAGATGCCCATGAAGTTAGCCCATAGACAGCAGACTTAGCAGGCACGTAGGTTACCAAGTCCCAGGATTAGATCTACTGCACTTCAATTGAAATTATACTAATTATTTTTTTTATATTTGCACCTATACATATAAATTAGCATATACAAATTTTATGCAAATCAGTGCCCTCTCTTGTCCTCTTTTTTGGTGATAGATTTCCTCTTTTTTGTTGATGTGTGAATGGCCACCCTAAGAAGGCCTGCAGCATTGTCATTTGAGCACATTCCTTGCATGCATAAGTCCAAGGTTCAATTCCTTGCATCCCTAGCTAGAAACTTTGGTAGAACGGCCAATAAATGTATCTTCCTGCAATCTTGGAAACCTACAGCCCAACAGGGTGGACAGTCATAGGCAGTGGAAGCCAGTGAAATATTTTTTAATTGGGAAGCAAGTGCATGTGATAAACAGTAAAAGGGTTTTAAACAGCAAGTTCTTCAGCTATTTTATCTATTCAAAATAAAATGCATCGCTGTGTAATAAATAACATGAGGGAATCCCTTAGACCATGTGAATTAAATTACCAGAAGGGGGACTGTTGTTCCCCCATATAGTTTTTTTTTTTGTCTCTATGAATCTAGCAAACTATGTCTACTTGAACGTAATCCCCACTGAGTTCAATGGGACTTGCTTCCAGGTAAGTATATATTGGATTTCAGCCTGAAAGTACAATCCTATGCATACTTACCTGGGAGTAAGCCTGATTGAACACAGTGGAACTAAGTTCTGGGTAAGTGTGTATAAGTTTGCAGTGTAAGATACAATTTTTAATTGGTTTCCTTTCTTTCCATAAGCATGCTGTAACAATAACAGAATTTATATAACATTTTTTCAGTGATAAAAGCCAATTAATATAGGTTATTTCACTAATGCTTACAATTCTCTAAGCTAGATAGGCCAGTATTATCATCCCCATATTGAAAATGGGAGGGGGGATGCTGAGAGATAAAACTTGCTTAAGGCTGTGTAGTCAGTTGATGGCTGATATGAAATTCAAACCTGAGACTTCACATGCCTCACCAATCCACTATATCAGCTCTTGCATAATGTAGCGGATTGACATAGTCTCACATTAGCACTGTGATTTCAGAGATTGTATCCTGGTATTCTTGAACAGGAACCGATCATGCCTCTGAAGGTTTGGATGTTAGCTTGTTTTCTCCATATTTTAGCATTCAGGGCCAGAAGACGTCCATTATACAACCATTGTGTTTGGAAATCCCAAGCATGGCGCTAGCAACAAGGGAGGCTATGAAGAGCTAAATGTGAAGGATCATTATGAGAACATGTCTCCCTAGGAAAGGAAAGCTGAGTTCTAGCCATGCTCTAGTCCAGTTGCTTCTGGTTCAAGGGATTATATGACAAAGAACCTTCAAAAGATTTTCAGTAACAGTTGCCATAGCCTATTCTCAGCCTGCTATCTTATCTTTTAGTCTGGTCAATATTGCAGCTGAAAGTGTCAAATTCCCTCTGTAATATATTTTGTTCCCTCTGGTAGTGAATGGCAGGTAGTGTTATATCTTATATCTTATAGTAAACTAAAATCTAGCTCTCGCCTACCAACAAACTTTGCACTCCAGCCATTGGCAGACCTGCTGTGATGACACAGAATATCCATAAACATTCTAAATGCTGAAAGGAAAGGATTGGTAACGGACTGCTGAAGATTAACTCAGGTTGGCATGGTACTGAGGGCCTCAAGGGGCCTAGGGAAACAGCTCAAAGGGCCTAGGAAAAGGATGGACTCTTTCTTATTGGTGGGAAGCGGTGTGGGAAGATTAAAAAAAAAACACCCAACAACCTGTATTTCACATGTTCATTCAGAATAACCAGCCAGATCTTTGAATGCATGTATCTAGTTTATAATAAATGCCAATATGAAGTGATACTGTTATCCATACCAATGTTTTTTGTTAGGTTTGTATTGTATTATAGGATTCTTGTTGTTAACCACCTTGGCTTGAACTTTTATAAGCAGCAAAACATAATCTTTTGAAATAAATAAATAAAACTAGAAGTAGATTTTAAATCAAACATTAGGAAAAGCTTTCCATTAGATCAATTGAACAAGGTTTGTTGGAAGTCTTAACTGAAAAGAATACAACGATGGGCAGTAGTTAAACTACAAGTAGGTAAATTACTAGTTAAACTGTCTTTAATGTAGTAGTTACAACTATGTTACAGAAAAAAGTTCAAATTAAGTAGTTAAGGGTGCAACCCTATGCAAGCATGCTGGGAGTTGTAGGCCTTTTTTCTGTCTAAACTTGCATAGGATTGCACCTTAAACTACTTTTGTTGTTAATTAACTCTTGTAGTTTACCTACTACCAATAATGATTATTTTCATCCTTTAGGGGGGAATACCCTATTTAAATAATTAATTGTTTATTCTCTGTTGATTGGGTTAGGATTTTTAAGTTTTGTTCTGTTTTTAATTGTGTTTTATACTCTGTGTGTGTGTGTGTGTTCCCCCCCTCTTGTATTTTATTGGATTGTACATCACTCAGAGTGGCCAGATGTCTGGCCAGATGAGCAATTCATAAATATAATAAATAAATAAATAAATAAATTCAAATTCCATACAAATAAATACCAGTAAAAACACCACATTTGTCATTAATAAGAATGCAGCCTTCTTGCAATTACCAGCAGAGGGTTGTCGTACTATGTCCCCCTGCCACCTTAGATTCCTTCAGCTAGTTGCTATGAGCATGCTCAGTGTGCAGACAGTGCAGCATTTCAAAAGAGGCTGGTTGTGCTCAAGATATCCTTAACAGTTCAGCGTGGCCCCAAAAGGGAGCAGTTGCACCACAGGGGTGGAAAAGCCTGCATGGAATGCTCTGATCTGATCTACTTGCTGGTATGTGATGGGATCAGGGTCTTCCAGAGCAATCCTATGGATATCTACTCAGAAGTAAGCACCATTGAGTTCAATGGACTTTACTCCCAGGTAAGTGTTTGTAGGATTGTGGTCTTAATTAGGGCTCCTTCTAAAAGGCAAGTGGATAAAGTTATTTCTGGCATGAATGGTGAAATGTTACATTGCTATTGATTACAGCTATTATGGACTTTGATTGGGCAGGCTATCCAGATGTTCTGATAAATATGCACAGGCCATTTGAGTCAAGCAGATGTTTGAAGTCCCTGCCCTCCAATAAACTGTGTTGACTTGCTTAATGCTGCTTCCTCTGGCCTTGGAATCCATGCATTGGTGGTGGTGGGATCTGAAATGAAGGAACCTAGGCTTGAGCAGCTGCGTGTTGGCAGTCATGATTGTGTGGAAGCCCTTTGCACAGCCTTCCTCAACCGAGCACTCTCAGGTTGTATTGGACTATGACTCCCATCATCCCCAGCCAGCATGGCCAGTGGTTGTGCTGTCTGGGGATGATGGAATTTGAAGTCGGACACATCTGGAGGGTGCTGGGTTGAGGGGGAAGGCCACTCTATGGATATTGTCTGCAAGAATGAGGATATGGAAGGTGAAGCAGGAACAGCTTAGCCAGGAAAGCCTTTGAAGCAAAGCTAGAAGAACCCTTACTGGGAGACTGAAAAGGGCAACCTCCCCAGCCAGGTGCTTTCTGGGTTTTTTAGACTACAGCTCCCAGCATTCCTGACCATTGGCCTGGGCTGGGCCTGATGGGAGTTGAAGTCCAAAACCTCTGGAGGGCACCAGGTTGGAGAGGGCTGGAACAGGAAGACTGAATAGGTCAATAGCCCCTTTGATTAACTTTACACACCCAAGGTAGCATCAGTACAGAGCAGGGGTTCCCAGCCTTTTTGGACCCATGGGCACTTTTGAGAAACCGCTGTGGGCATCACCACAAAATGGCTCCCATGGAGGATGTGGCTAGTCACATAATGGTTGCCCTAGGGCAGTGATGGCGAACCTATGGCACGAGTGCCACAGCTGGCACGCAGGGAGCTCTCTGTGGGCACTCAAGCCATTGGTTGCCAGATCGCAAAAAGACCGTCCCCTTCTTCATTCAGCGTCGGGTTTCCATAGTAACTCCTCTCCACTCATTCCTCGCTGGCCTCCACAGGCAGGCACACTCCAACATCTCCATCCCCAGAAGTGGACTGCGCAGGCACCCAGCCCTCCTTCTAACTGAACAGACAGCTCAGAAGCACAGCGCGCACATGCCCGAATCTTTGCATGCCCGGTGAAGAGCCATGCCCTGAGACAGAGCGGGGCGCGATTAGCTAGTGCCCCCTCCTCCTTCCTTCCAAATTTAAGGCACTTTGAAATAAATAAGTTAGTTTTGTGTTGCAGTTTGGGCACTCGGGCTCAAAAAGGTTCGCCATCACTGCCCTAGGGGGCCGGCTAGTCAAAAGCAAACTAAAGAGATGTGTGGGGGGGGAAGGGAGAAAAAGTGAGGCTAGAGGCTGAGAGGGAGTGGGAAATAACAAGGCAAAGGAGTAGAGGGAAGAGAAGGGGCAAGTCTAGAGGCTGGGAGGGGGTAAAGAGCAGCAAGGTAAAGAGGCGGGGGAGTAATATTGAAGGTAGAGGCTGGGAGGTGGGGGAAACAGCAAGGCAAAGGGGCAGAGAAGGAGCAAGGCTAGAGGCTAGGAGGGGGAGGAGCCGTGAGCTAAAGAGGTGGGAGGAATAGTGGGACTAGAGGCTGGGAGGGAGGGGAAACAGCAAGGCACAGGGGTAGAGGGGAGAAAAGGGGCAAGGCTAGAGGCTAGGAAGGGAGAGAAAGAAGACTACGCTAACATTTCCCAAAATTTTATTAATTTTTTGTTTTTTGTTTTTGAAGGGTCACGAAGTGGAGAGCGTTGTGGGAGTTATCGCAAGAATCTGCGAGCCGTATGTTGGGGCCCCCCCACTGCTTTCTGAAGAACACACTGCCAATAAAACAGTCACACACAGGAGGTTTATACTTTTTACCCCCATAGTGATTGATCCAGACAGTAAAAAATATCACCGCACACCTGTTTGTACATTTCATTCTCTAGAAACAACACAAGAGTATCTACCTACACATTAAAGTTTACCTTAGGCTAAAGTGTTTTATTATTTTCATGTTGTGGTTTGGGAAGTTGAAACTCTGACCCTTTGCTGTTTATCTGACCTACCTTGAGGCACACTGGCCACAGAAATGAAATTACACCCCCATTCTCTTTGGTGCCTAAGCTTTTCTCCAAATCTGGGCTAAACTATACTGGCTGATTTCCCTTTTTTCTTTTTTCTTTTTTCCTGGAATGTTGTCCTTGTGCCCTCCTCTCTCTCTCTCTCTCTCTCTCTCTCTCTCTCTCTCTCTCTCTAAATATATATATATATATATGGGGTCAACTGTGAAGTCAGATCCAGCATTTAATATTAGGTTTGAAATTCAGTGGACAGAACACTACCCCTCGGCCCTTTCTTTGGCGCCTCTCTCCTTTGCTTTGGATTGATTTTCATGGGGGGACAGATCAAATGTTTTGTTGGGGTGAAGAATGACTTGCCTAAAACAGTATCTAGCCTGCTGTAGTCAGCTTCTGAGCCAGGATCTTGTTTGTTTAAACATGGATGCTAGTGCAAAGTGGTGTCTCATTACAAATGGGTACAACTATGACTGAAATTGGGGAAGGTACCTATGTAGACTGAGGTGGTGCATAATATTCTCAGCTCATCAGTATTGTATTGTGCTTGTGGCAGTGAAGCTGTGCCTCTGACACCAATTTATTGAGCTGCTGTGATGGCTTGAATGTTCACAAACCTCCTAATTGCTCACTGGGGAGGGGAATATAAGCTGTCCACATGTTTGCTGTCTAGCTTGTGGGAGGGAAGGGAACCTGTCAATTTGAGTGAGCATTAATTCTCATTAGGCCATACCAACAGGAATATGGGGCAAGCTGATGGCTGCAAAGAGGGGCAGGGAGGTAAGGAAGACCTCTAACTGGGGCCAGAGTAAAAGCTTTGTGGATCTCATGCTGAGCCTGAGATACATTCCTGGAGCATCTATCCCTAAACCATAAACCACAGTGCCCTGTCTGCTGGAAATCATGCAGGAAGGCCAAATTTGCATGCATGAGAATGACTTAGCTTTAAGGCTACCAATCCCAACATGAAGCATGACATTGGATGAAAGATACACCCATGAAAACAGTTTAAGTGTTTATACTGCTTGAAGACTGAAATCCATGACACAGTGCAACCACAAGCCAAAATTCACACAGAGCAGTATCTGGAACCTAGATTATTTTAGCTAAGAAAGAACTGGGCACATATTGATTTCCAATGGATTTCCAATGGAAACCTAGTGTTTGAGACTGGAAAAACAGAACAGGCCATAGAGTTCCTTCTGCAAATTTCCCATATAACGAATATGTGGTGTGTGTGTCTGTGTGAAAGAGAAAACAGACCTCAGTTATTGATGTTGTACACAATCATTTTGCTTGTGGTCACAAGCTTTTTCTTCTTTGCCCAGGTTTTCAGTGAGCTCATTAGCCCCTATGCAGGTGTTCAAAATTTGCATCCATGGATGGGAACAGGGATCTGCACTGTGGCCTTGCCCTCAGGGTTTGCAATCCCCCCCCCCCCCCGGACTCTGTAATCAGCTCACCCAAACATGGTTACATTTCCCCCTTCAGGCTTTTCCAGTACACATGGTAAGGTTACAGGTGGAGGGGGCTGGGCCACAGCAGGCATCGCCATTCTCCTCCATGAATACACATTCTGAATGCCTGCATATGGCTATTGTCTAAATCAATTGTGACAAACATCTGCTGCAATTTTACATGCCATCACGAACCTTCCTAACGTGGGGTCAGTTGTGGAATGCAAACTCAAGCTCATGATAAATCAGGGGTCCCCAACGCAATGCCCGTGGACTTCTCCAATGGCACCTGCAAAGGGGTTCCCAACATGGTCCCCGCAGGCACCTGAAAAAGGCTTTTAAAACTTTAAAAATAAATTCAGTTTTTTTAATATACATACATGGATTTGTATGAAATGCATACAGTGTTCTAGCAATTATACATAGGCTTCAACAAAAGTGGAACAAATATCCAAATAAGTATCCATTTGAAGTTGGCGTCTATATGCCACCAGTTCAAATATTGAAAGCGTTGTAAGGGTCCTCAATCCACTGCATTATAGGAGGTGAGTGTTTATCTTTCCAATATTACAAAATTTGTAATATCAGTCTTTTAGCTGTCAAAAGGTGCAGAGAATCAATTTCCCCTTCCATTTGTTAATTTCCATGAAACAGGTAAATAATTTTAAAGAGCGTGTACATCACTGAATATTAAAGACTGTTCCAATGATGTGATAACCTCCTCCCCAAAAGGAGCAACTACTGGACGTTGCCAAAACATATGTATAAAAGAAGCATTAGCTGTACTGCACCAACAGCAATTAACCAAATTAGATATTCTGTTATTACGGAGACATTGTGGTGTCCAATAAACATGAAACAAACGTTTTTGCTGAATAAGACACAGCCTAAGATCCATAGACATGGTCATGCCAAAGCAATGATCCACTGATTAGGCATTTTGTGGTGGTGCCCACAGCAGTTTCTCAAATTCCCAAATGTGTCCATGGTTCCAAAAGGTTTGGGGACCCCTGTGATAAATGGTTCAGGTAACCAATTTGTCACAAACATCCATAAATCCAGCTGGAAAAGAAAAAGGGACTGCACAGAACAGTCGTGCTCTAGAACATCATGGAACACTACAGTGAATTCTGGAGAACTTTTAAATCAGGGGTGTTGAACCTCTTTCAGCTTGAAGGTCAAAAGTAATTCTGAAGAAGCTCTCAGGGGCCACATTCCAGTGGTGGGCAGGGCCAAAGGGAGACAGAATATCAGAAATACTCAAAATATCAGCTTATTATAATTTAAACTGGACCCGGAAGATCTTAATAACTTTAGGCCGGTGGCGAATGTTCCTTTCCTGGGCAAGGTCCTTGAGCAGATGGTGGCCAACCAGCTCCAGGTGCTCTTGGATGAGACTGATTATCTGGATCCATTTCAGTCAGGGTCCAGGCCTGGTTTTGGCACGGAAACAGCTTTGGTCACCCTGTATGATGACCTATGTCAGGAGAAAGATGGGGGGGGGAGTGTGACCCTGTTGATACTCCTGGATCTCTCAGCAGCTTTTGATACCATTGACCATGGTATCCTTCTGGGGCAGCTGTCTGAGTTGGGACTGTGGGGTACTGCATTGCAGTGGTTCCACTCCTACTTGAATGGCTGGCTCCAGAAGGTGGTGCTTGGGGAATATTGCTCGGCCCTATGGACTCTCCAGTACGGGGTTCCTCAGGGCTCAGTCTTATCCCCCATACTATTTAATATCTACATGAAACCACTGAATGGGGTCATCCAGAGTTTTGGAGTGCATTGCCACCAGTATGCTGATGACACGCAGCTCTATTTCTCCTTTTCATTTTCAGCGAGTGAGACTGTGGATGTGCTAAACCGGTGCCTAGCTGACAATGGACTGGATGTGGGCTAACAAACTGAGGCTCAATCCAGACAAGACTGAGATGCTGTTAGTGGGTGGTTCCTCTGACCAGAAGGAGGGTGTTCAACCTGTTCTTGATGGGGTTGCACTCCCCTTGAAGTAGCAGGTTCACAGTTTGGGGGTGCTCCTGGAGCCATTTTTGTCACTTGAGGCTCCAGTGGCCTCAGTGGCATGGAGTGCCTTCTACCAGCTCCAGCTGGTGGCCCAGATATGCCCCTATCTGGACAGGGATAGCCTGGTTTCAGTATTCTACGCTCTGGTGATCTCTAAGCTAGACTACTGCAATGCACTCTACATGGGGCTGCCCTTGAAGACTGTTCAGAAGCTGCACCTTGTGCAAAATGCAGCAGCCAGACTTATTACGGGGACCTAGAAGGTCTGAGCATATTACACCAGTTCTGGCCCATTTGCACTGGCTGCCAATATGCTTCCGAGCCAAATTCAAGGTGCTGGTTTTACCCTATAAAGCCCTACACGGCTTAGGACCACAATACCTGACGGAATGCCTCTCCCAACTGCAATCTACCTGGGCACTGCGTTCAACATCTGGGGCCCTCCTCCAACTGCCACCTCCGAGGGAGGCTCAGTTGGTGGCAACAAGGAGGAGGGCCTTCTCAGTGGCAGCCCCCACAATTATGGAATAAGCTCCCCACTGAGGCCTGCCTGGCGCCAACCTTACTATCTTTTCAGTGCCAGGTTAAGACTTCCCTCTATGACAAGGCATTCAATATTTAACTGTTCAAGATAGCACATGGGAGTGTGTGTAATTGTCACCTGTAGGCTTAATTTTATTAACTATTCAGTATGGTCATTTTAAACTGCGCTTTTAAATTCGGTTTTATACTTTTTAACTACATTGTATGTTTTTATGTGGATTATTATTTGTATGAGTTGTGTGAACCGCCCAGAGACCTTTGGCTATGGGGCGGTATAGAAATGAAATAATAATAATAAACTAAGCCCATAATGAAGCCTTAGGAGAGGCATTTCAACCTTTTAGAATGGGGGGGGGGGAATTGTGCAAGAGCCAGGAAACCACCAAACTATCAGAAATCGGGGAAAGGGGGTGGGGCCAGGGGAAGGGACATGTCCTTCCAGGGAAGCCCAGAGGGCCGGATTGAGACCCCAGGTGGGCTGGATTTGGCCCACAGACCTGCGACTCAACACTCCTGCTTTACATGAGCCATTTCCTGGTGCTAAGTAGGCAGGGCTACCGCCTCTTTCAGATTACCAGATGGAAGCCTTGTATGAATTTAAGAGTTGTGTAAAGTAAGGATGTCCTGATGCAGCCACTACCGTTTCCATGGTGGGAGAAGCTGCTGCACCAGCCAAAGAACTCCCTTCCACCCTGTTGCGTCCTGAGCTTGAGCAGGAGCAGGAGGCACACCAGCTCACCTGTGGAGGACGCAGTCCAGCAGGTAAGACTGGAGATGCAGAACCTTGGAGAGCTCCAAGTGAGCAGCTTTCTCTGACCAAGTTAGGCTTTTCATCCTGAGCCCAGACGATCCCCTCCCTATTGTAATCCAGCGTGCCTGAACTAATGATTTATTTAATTTTTAAACAAAACCATGTAAAAGGATGTGCAGTAACTTAAAGAGAATTTTTCCTTTCCTACAAATTTAGCTGAATAGCCACTTTGTAGTCTTAATCAGCCGCAGCTGCTCACCACAACCTTACCATAGCATAAGAAAAGAATTTCAGAAATTAGATGCTGTTACACTCTGTGGCTAATCATTGTTTTTTGTTAACAGTCTGTGAGGGAAAGTAGTGATCTCTGAGAGTTTATTAATTCAGAATGAATGCATGTAATATGATGGTGACTCAATGGCAGATAATAGCCTTTTATGGTTGACAGTAGGCCCACCATCAAATTCATGGCATTCTTTTATCACAGAAAGAAATGGCTCAAGTCTCCTTTCACACTTAGCTTTAATTGTTCCTGAACTGAATTCACCAGTACTTCTGACCTTAAAAACCATTATTGTTAAGTCATACTTAGTACTTCAGAGGATGTCTACAATGCATACTTAAACTGGTTTAATAGTATGAGGACCATGGGAACAGTTGGTCTTTGAGGGGAGCTAGGGATTTTTGACAGAATTCCCAGCAACTCAGTAACCAACAAGTCCCAGATTTTTTTCCTTTTTCTAGGTTGGATAGGAAGCCATAACAGTTAAAGTGATGCAAAACTGATACTTGTTTGTAATGCAGTTAACATCTTGGTGGGGGTGTGAGTCAAGTTTCAATAAATAACCAGCCAAGATAAGATAGTATTGTAAGCTGATCCTAGTGTACACTTATGTATTATTCTTTATTTAAAATATTTTTATACTACCCTTCATCTTATGATACCAGGGCAATATATAAAATGTAATCAAAATTCTTAATACAGTATACAATAAAACAATAATGATCTAATACAGTATACAATAAAACAATAAAATAACATCAACAAAACAACAATAAAATGCAGGAAATACATCAAATAGACAGCCCACATGAAGCAGCTTAAAATGCCTGGGCAAGCAAATAGGTTGTGACCTGGTGCTGAAAAGAATAGAACATCAGTGCCAGTCCCATCTCCATCAGGGAGAGTGTTCTACAATTGAGCGCCACAACAGAAACGTCTCTTTACCAGAAGATATAGAGCATAGATGATGCATAGTCTCCAGGCAGGCAGTAACGATCTTTAATAATATCAAAACCCTGCTCTCTCAGTACTATTGCATCTCCAGAAGAACAGAAGATTAACCCTTAGTTTACCCCTCTTCTCCAGGTTTGTCAGAATCAAAGAGTTTCGCCCAATCTCAGCAGGCAACCAACAAATGGATTATTTTGCCTCATTGCAAGTTACGAGGGGGGGGGGCATCCTCACAGGACAGCTTCTGAATGATTTTGGACCTACAGGGTGGAGGCAGCATTGCTGTCATCAACAATGGGGCAGATAATTCCAGAGTGGTGATAGATACAGCATGCCCAGAAACCTCATTGGGCTATGTTGGGCTTGGATTCTGCCTCCTTCTTTTGTTTCCCTTGTGTTGCATTTCAGATCGTAAGCTCCTTGGGCCAGGGGTCTGTCCCTTGTACTCTGTCAAGTGTCATGCATACTGAAAGCTCCATATCAGGGATGGGGAACCTCTGGCCAGTGGGCCAGGTTTGGTCCACCAGACCGTGCCACCTGGCCCATGGGGCCTCAGGTGAAGCCCCTCCTCCCCCTCCCCAAAGCCCTGCCCCCTCAGGGAAGGGGCAAGAGTGCAACTGATCTGCAGCTCCTCAGTCCTTTGGCTCCTCCATCCCCTTCCCTGTGCAGGGAAGCCGATGACGGAGTGATGCTGGCAGAGTCCGCGTCACTCCTCCATTGCCTTCTCTTCTCTGTGTGGGGAAGGCTACGGTCAGGGGAGGTTGGTGACACCCATGTCAGTGGGGCTCCTTATCCATTGCAGCTTTTATTCTGAGCTGAGCTATCCATGGTGCTCCATGGTGGTGAACCTATTTTTGGGGTGGAGTACAGCACCACGGATAGCTCTCATAATGCTCAGAATGAAAGCTACAATGGATAAGGAGCCCCACTGACACAGGCGTCATCAGGCTCCCCTGGCTACGGAGGAGTGAAGCCAGCGCCTAGCTGTGCTTCGCTCTACCCAGGCTTTCCATAGCTGTGGAAACCTGAGCAGGGGGTTGGACTCGATAGCCTTGTAGGCTCCTTCCAACTCTATGATCTATGAATCTATGAAACCCAGGTGGAGCGGAGCTGGCTCCCCAACCAAGGTGCTGGCTGGGGACCCAATGATGTCATGGGGCAGAGCCCCACCCCTGATTTCACAGATGGGCCCCACCCCTGACATTATCTGGCCCATGGGGGGAAGGGGCTGGGCGGCAGCAAAAGGTCCCCCCCCCTTTGCTCTATATCTTTTAGACACACTTCTGAAGCTGCACCTAAAATGTCTGTTCTGATCATAGGAGAATCCCCCTACAGTAAACACGATACTCAAATGGTCCCTTTGCCACTCTTCTTTCCTGCCACTGTGAGGTGAAAGTACAACCGTTTGCTAAAGCAGGCAGGAGAGAAGGATGGGCAAATGAGTCTCTGCTGTGGCAGAGTGGAATGTGTGACTTATGCATGATGCTCTCTCTTGATGTCAAGAGCTCTTAAAGGGTGTTGCCCTGGCAATCAGATACTGAGAGATAATTATGGCACAGGCACAGAAACGTGGCTGGAGAAGACTAAACAAAAGTATCGCATGTCTAACTATGAATTCCTTGGTTCTAGCAGCCATTATGATAGCAGGCGACGACCAGTTCCTTTAACTCTGTTGCCTAACATGCAGTCTTTGGATTCCGAAGGCCTTTGGCAAAGTCCCAATAGGAATGTTTTCAAGTGATTCAGAACTACCCTATTCAATCTTATGTTACAAGAGGATCCTTTGGCACACAGATGAGGATCTTCTTTCAGCCCAAGGGCCAAATTCAATTTAGGAAAAGCTCTTGGAGGTCACATTCCAAAATAGAAAATAAATACAAAAACTACCAAAATATTTTAGCTTAAAACTCGTACTGCCAGTAACTAAGCCTTAGGAGAGGCATTTCAGCTGCTTAGAATGGGGCAGGGGGGACTGCACAAAAACTGTGAAACCTCCAAATGATTGAAGTTGGGGTGGGGGATTTGGGGGAAGGGGTGGGGCCAAGGGAAGAGGCTGTGGTTGTCTGGGGAACCCAATAGGGACAGATCGGGACCCCAGGAGGGCTGGATTTGGTCCCCGGTCTTGAGGTTCCCCACCCCTGCTTTAACACCACGAAGGCAGAGAACTAAATGGCGATAAAGTCCAGTATGAATAAATTCAAAATGCCAGCATGTCGGAAAAAATAATTTGGGCAGAGCAATCCTATGGCCCTTAGACAGCTGCTAGAGGGCCATAGGATTTTTCGAATTCCTAGATCCGAGGTTGGAAAAGAGCTCTGATCTTGGATCTCGGGATCCGCACTTACATACCCCTCCCCCCACTCACAGCTAGCATGGAAAAAACCACACTGGCTGCTTCTCCAAGGTCGTAAGCGCAACCTCGGGGAAGGGGTATGGGGGGTATGGGGGGTATGGGGGGGAGAGACTGGTGCCGTCAAGATAACTATGCTGGCAGAACCTCAGCTGCCTTCCCTCCCAGTCCAACGCACCACAGTCAGATGTCCAAAATCGGCTGTCTAGCTGCTTCACCTCTGCACTCCTTCCACTCTGCATAGGATGCCCAGAATCATAGAATCATAGAATCATAGAAAAGTAGAGTTGGAAGGGGCCTACCAGGCCATCGAGTCCAACCCCCTGCTCAATGCAGGAATCCAGGTCAAAGCATCCCTGATAGATGGCTGTCCAGCTGCACCTTGAATGCCTCCAGAGTGGGAGAGCCCACCACCTCCCTAGGTAGTTGGTTCCATTGTCTTATTGCTCTGACAGTCAGGAAATTTTTCCTGATGTTTAGGTGGAATCTGGGTTCCTGTAACTTGAGCCCATTATTCCGTGTCCTGCAAACTGGGATGATCGAGAAGAGATTCTGGCCCTCCTCCGTGTGACAACCCTCTAAGTACTGGAAGAGTGCTATCATCTCTCCCCTCAGTCTCCTCTTCTGAAGGCTAAACATGCCCAGTTCTTTCAGTCTCTCCTCATAGGGCCTTGTTTCCAGTCCCTTTATCATCCTTGTTGCCCTCCTCTGAACCCTCCCCAGTTTGTCTACGTCCTTCTTAAAGTGTGGTGCCCAGAACTGGTGCCCAGAATCCTCCAAGTTCAGAGAACTACGGGCATCCCCATTGGATTGTGCCCTAAATGCACATTTGTAGATTATTGGGGACTATCCTACCAATAGTGTCAGCAAATCCTGGTTCCATGGTATATCCTCAAACTAAAGTCTGTTTTTTTAATACAAATGTATACGCCATTTTGCGTTTGCCAAATAATTCATTATTTAACATAAATATTACAGTAACTTGGGCTGCAGTCCTAAGCACACTTGCCTGAGAGTAAGCCCCATCGAAGACAGTGGTACTTTCTTCTGAGTAAATATGCACAGCTTTGTGTTGTCTGGGTACGTGATGCTTCGAGGATATTTAATGAAAATAGTAGTTTCCTCTGAATATAGATAACACAGAAATATTACTATTAGGAAATCATCTGCAGGAGAGAGAAAAAACTTGAATCAAGATATGCAACATGGATTGTTTACAGGACTATCAACACAGAACACACCATATTACCATTGGCCCTTGCATCAGCTATGCAAACAATATGGAAAGAGGGGGGTTAAGGTTTGTTTTTCCCTCTCTCATAACACCAGAACTTGGAATTGCCAACAAGTTCAAGACAAACAAAAAGAAGTGGGTTGTATCCAATGTCAGTCTAACTTAAATCCCATTCATTTCAACAGGTTTACTCTTAGTAGGACTAACATTGGATACAATCCAGTATTTCTTTATATATCACATAATTAACTTGAAATTCACTGCCAAGATGTAGTGATGGCCATGGACTTAGATGACTTTTTTTTTTTTTAAGGATTAGACTAAGTCGAAGAAGCTAGGCCTATCAAGGGCTATCAGCTAAATGAATCTCAAATTTTCAAAGTCAATACACTTCAGATCTTCAGATGCTGGAGAAAAACAACAGGGAGGGCTCTCTTGCCTATATATCCTGCCAGTGCACTTCTCAGAAGTATCTGGAAACAGGATGCTGGATTGGCTGGATCCTTGATCCAACAGGGGTCATCTTATGACAGAGCTTTATTTATTTATTATATTTGTTAATCGCCCATCTGGCTGGTCATCCGGCTTGGCTCAGGGGCTCTGTCCAGACCTTGTAAAACTGTCTGCCTGGGGTGGTGTGACAGTGTGCAAGAGCAGCATTGCTTCTCATGTGCTCAAGCACTCCCTTTGCCCACTCATCTCTTCCGCCAATGAGGAGTGCGATGAGTCATGCTTGCCATCTTACGTGGAAGAGAAGGAGGGCAAATGGAGCATGGAAGCAGTAATGATGTTGGGACTGGGAGATGCTTTGACTGCAGTTGTGCCCCGTACGAAATCATTGTTCCATTGGTGGGTCCTTTGGACATAGAGTTGGAGCTCACTGCTGTATGATGACAGTTTACCATTGATCAATTTGTTTCAGAGCAGGATCTGAAAAGAGAAACCGTCAGGTCCGATTTAGGAGCCAAAGTTATAGATGCTGTTTCTGACAGCAGCAAAGCACATCAATAAAAACTGGGGTGTGAGTATTCTTTTCCCAGCTAAAACACTCAAGTTTGTACAGAACATAGCTGTTGTGAATGGAGACTTTCTTCAGTTCCATACAAGATATGGCCATCATGTTGCTCTGCTCCCCACCTACCAGTTTCAAAGCTCCAGGGGTACAGGCATAGAGGAATTGGCATCTAGTGGCACCACATTGGTCCATGCCTGTGTCTTAGAGTACCCCTGAGTCAGTCACAGTGTCCTCATCAGGCTGGTAGCAATCTTTCATGCTTCCCATTTGCATCTGAATCCCGACACCAGCAGCCGCTGAGGTGCTCTGGGGGCTGTGAGTCAAGATAGTGGTTTTCCGGCTGCAGAGGCTCCCGTTGGAGAATTGCCTCTTGAGATTGGAGGGAAGACTCCCACAGCAGGAGAAAAAGTGCAGGATGTCCTGAAAGAGATGCCCACTGAAGAACATGTAAATCCAAGGGTTGCAGCAACTGCTGAGGCTGGCCAGCAACATGGTGATGGTAAAAGTCACATTGCTGGACTCTGAAACAAAGAGGGAATAGAGGCAGGATTTTATTTATTTGTCAGGTCTGTGTCAATAAAAATGTTCATTAGGCTTCTGGGCAGCCCTGGTGTGAGCTCTCTCACCACCTGCAGTCTCCTCCCTGCAAAGTATTGTTTTGTTCATATGCAAATTTAATTGATTGCTGCACTAAACTTTGTTCAATTAATCACCCATGATTTCTTTCATCAGCTGCCAGCCCTATTACAGACAAGATCAGAATCTGCTTTCTAGCCATTTATCCTATATTTTAGAGCAGCGGGGGTGGGTGAGTTGAACCTCTTTCAGCCCAGAAGGCTGGATTGGGACCCCAGGAGGGCCAGATTCGGCCCACAGACCTGAGGTTCTGCACCCCTGTTTTAGAACTTCATAAATAAATGGCTTTCATTTATCACAATAGGGACATGTTTCAAGGATTATACAAAGCCTGAGGATATTTATAGGCAAGGGAAACATTAAAAACTGGGGGTGGAGGGTGGGGAAATGGCACGGTGGTGGCACAACTCTTTTGCACTTCTTTAGTGGTTTGGTTTTTAAAGAATGAAGCAGCACCCTATGCATGTTGTGGGATGGAGACATAGGCATGTTTCCCTGTAAACCCCTCCCCCTCGGACACCCACCCACCCACCCCTGAAATTTTAAAGGGCTGTAACCTGCTCCATACTAATCAGCTTCAGTAAGAGCTGCATTTTTCCTAGGAATATAATCTAGGTAATGTTGCTTAAGTCCCATTGATATTAATGGGGCTTCAATGATGGATGGGACTTCATGTTTAATTTTACACTTTACTCTCATTGCTTTCAACGAGAATTAAAGTCAAGTGCACTTGTGTGAATTGTGCACATCCAGTTACTAGATTGATGGGGTGAGGGTGCTTTGCAGTGAAGCGGCTGTTAACTCTGCTCTTCTGAGCATTAAAATACAAAGGGGATGAGTGGTGTTTCAATTCATGCAATCCAAAGTAAGGACTAAGGACATCCATAAAAGTGCTGGATCTGTGAGCTGAGAGGGCTGAACTTTGCAGCAATGCAAATCCTATTAACAGTATCACTCAAATCTCTCTGTGTGTGTGTGTGTGTGTGTGTGTGTCACCAATGACTGTACATCGCTCAGAGTGGCCGGATGTCTGGCGAGATGGGTGATTCATAAAATTAATTAATTAATTAATTAATGGTCCATTTGAAGATGGTCTGAAAACTTCAGCTAGTGCAAAATATGGCTGCAAGGGTTTTAACTGGGACCAGGCACTATTATGAGGATATTACATGGGTCCTGTTTTGCCCCCGCTGGCTTCCAATTCATTTCTAGGCTGAAGAATTCAAAATGCTGGTTTTGATCTTTAAACAGTGGTATAGTGGTAAATTTTGAAGTGCAGGCGGATATCATGACCATCCCCATTGCCATGCTTCCAAGGAGAGGCCAAATATTCAGGCTGCAGTGTTGATCCATATCAACAAACCAGTTCTAGCAGTTTTCATCTCCACCAGGTCTTTTATAAAGATTTCATAGATCACAGAGTTGGAAGGAGCCTACAAGGCTATCGAGTCCAACCCCCTGCACAATGCAGGAAACTAGAGGAGGGGTCTCCCATCCAAGTAATAACCAGGCCTGACCCTGCTTAGCTTTCCACGCTCAGACAAGCTGAGCCAGCGTGAGCCACAGGCCTGTCTGTGCTGGTTTTTCATCATTTGTGGACTTCATTGTATTTCATTATGTTTTAATCTGTGCAATGCCCAGAGAGACTTCATCTATGAGGCATTTAATACATTTAATAAATAAATGCATGGATTTGTCATCATCTGTCTGTCCAGTTTTAATTTTAAAGCAGTGTTTGCTCCCTGCCCATTATGATATTGGTTCAATCTCAATGTTGGGTAATGGGCCAATTTAAACAGTGTAAACAGTTGTAAATACATCAGCAGCACAGTGGTTTTCAGCCTGTGCTTCAAGAAACTATCTGGGACTTCTCTTGGAAGCTTTTCAGGCTGCTTCAAAAAGATCAGTAATGTTAGATAAACTTCCCGAAAAGGCAATTTGTCTTCTTGCTACAGGTGTAGCAAATGTGCAAATGCTGACAAGTGTTGGATGCGTTCTGTGCCAGGGGATGGGCAGGAGGTAGATTAGGATATACTGGAAGACTGCGGGATGATTTGCTGTTGATTAGCAAGGGTTTCTGACATCCAGTTCTTTAACAATAGCAGCACCAACCCCCGCCCTCGCAAAAAAACCCCAGGCTGTTAGAATCCCTGATCTGTAGAAACTCAGATGTAGATTTGTACTTGTGGAGAAAAAGCGTCAGAGTTTCCTGCACCACACACACACACACACACACACACACACACACCTCCACAAGTGTAAACAAGTATAATCCCAGCTGGGGGCTGGGCAATGCAAAATGTACATAGTTACTCTGATGGCTCCTGACGCAGCAGAGTCTCCCATGGCTATTTGCATGCAAATGTGGCAAAGAGCCACCCCTCCCCTGCCTGGCCCAGATGAAGTTCATCCTGATTGACTAAAGACACCTGGGCTACTGAAAGGAGGGGTGGGAGGAAGAATCTATACTGCTGCTGTGGCTTCTGGTTTGTGTTGTTGTCTGCACGCTTTCGCGGGAGTAGGGTTTTGCTAAGGCAAACTCTGAGAAGACCAACCCTCAGGTAAAGGAGTAAGGGCTTGGGTATTTATATAGTAAAGGAACTAGTTTTGTTATTTTATAGCTCTACTGTATGTACCAAAGTGTCTCCCCACCTTTCTCCCTCTTCCCTCATTCCCCACCTTTTATTGTAATCTGTTTATCTTAAGTAAACTTTCCTGGCTTTACCCCACACGGTGTGTGTGGTCTCTCTGTGGTTCAGTGCTAAATCCAGTGTATAGACCAAGGGCAAGGCCCTGAGAGAATCAAGTCAAGACGGCAGAGCTAAGGCTGGCAGTTTTGTACCTTTGATCTCTGGTCTTGAGAAAAGGACTGGTTGGCAGTCCTTCACAGTACTTATATATGGAGGTCATACAGGGCTGCAGTAGGTTCAAGGCCCTAAACAGCTTGGGACCCAGGTACCTACTCCTATATCTGCTAATGCCCTTCTCCAAGTTTCTCCCCCACTGGGAATGAGGCTGTTGTCAATTAGGGATGGGTTTTTTTGGCTGTGGCATCCCAGTTATGGAATTTCCTTTCCAAGGAACCTCATCTGGCACCAATATTGTTATCTTTTAGGCACCGGGCAAAACGCTTTATTCACCCAGGCATTTGAAGTACTGTTTCTGATTTTTATCTGCTGCTGACCACACTATTCCAGTTTCAACTTAAATCCATCAAGCTAGAGAAAATGCCTTCTCCAAGGTGCTAAATACTTTTAATTATAATCTCTCTCTAACTAAATTGCTATTTTTGGATTAAAACATCCATATAAAGAATCGCTATAGGTAATACATATAAGAATAAGTTGATTCAAGGTTCTATAAAGAACTCAAAATCAGGAAATTAAGACTATGAAAGCATATTGTACAATTGTTATAGCATATCAATTCACATATGTTTGCATTTAATTTATGTAATGAATCTGCTTTTAGCAACCAGTTTTTCTGTAGCATGTGATTTCCAATTTTACTTCAAAACCATTATCTAGGCATATCTGTATCTGTAACAAAATCTTTTTAAAATGTGTAGTCATTTCTAAAGCAAATAATTAACAGTCAAAAACTTCCCCTGAAATCTCTTCATATACAAAGTAATTTCTGTTCTGTCTTGATAAAAGCTAGATGGAGATACAGAGCAATGCAATTGCTAATAGAATACAATACATATGATGTGTATTTGCAAGCAGAGATCAGGCTAGGTATTGCATTTTACAATGATGGTACAAGAGATGCAGGTATGCCTTTTTAAAATATTTCTTTCTTATCTGCGTGCAAGAGACAGAGAGGGCATTGAAGTGTGTAAATGAATACCTATTGGTATTTTCTGTTAAATCTGTCATCTTCTTGATGCTTTTATTTGTGTGTGTGGAAGAGTGCTGTCTTTGCTGGAATGGATATGTCTGGAATCCATAATACACCATCATAATATACATTAAATAAATATATAAAAGCCAAATCCAGAATAAAGAAAATAACCTGTTGAGATCTAAAACCATCTAAAAGAGCAAAACACAGCCAAAATGCCTCAGAACCAGAGGCTGAAGTATTAATACCAATAATGTTGTTAAAAATATTAAGATGATGTTAATATGCCTGGGAGAACAGAAAAGTCTTTTGAGGGAGGGAGCTCTGTTGAGTGTGTCCTGTTGGACTCTCTGCATGCTACTCAAACCTGATACTACTTGTTACTTTGCTACTTCCTTGCAGGTATTTAGGTCAGGGCAGCCGGAGGCAGCACCTTGGGAGGGAGGCAGTTTTTGTGTGTACATTCCGTTAGTATTAATGTTTGGTCTAGAATGGCTGATGGCTATATTACAATAAACTTGACTTGAAAGGAAACTCTACTTGGTCCATGTGGAGACCTGGCTGAAGTCCAGTGAACTTTTTATATTGGAAGCCCGATGAGCCTCTTAAAGTGGCTCTGCACCTCTCCTACTCACCATCATTTGGTGCATTCTTGTCCCACACAGACCACATCTGCACACTGAAGAACGGTGCCCAGCAAGCGACGTAGGCCAGCACTATGACAAAGGTCATCTTCACAGTGCGGATCTTTGCGCGGGAGATGGTGCGCACGCTGCTCACCCGGGAGCCGGAATGGCACTCTGCCACTCCCTTCTGGGCTGCGGCTACATAGGAAATGGCAGCTGCGGCACAGGGGCCACCACTTTGCGTCTTCCCTCGGAGGTTCTTGCAGATCTTGTGGCAGATGAGGCTGTAGCAAATGGTGAGGATGGCCACAGGCAGCACAAAGACAGCCAACGTCATCCATGTGATGTAGGCCTTGGCCCCCCAAGGGTACTTGAATTCTGCCCAACAGTCCAGCACCCCAGAGTCTTGATGTACCTCCCTCACCGAGAAGATGAAGAGCTGAGGGAGACTGAGCAAGCAGCTGAGCAGCCAAGTGACCCCAATCATCAGGTAAGCCTGGCAGCTGGGCTGCTGTAGGGTACGCAGTGGGTGGCACACAGCCATGTAGCGGTCCAGCGTCATGGCAATGAGCATGTAGGTGGAGGCAAACATACTCAGCACCTGCAGGTACTTGACAACACGGCACAGTAGATCGGGGCCCTGAAAACGATAGGTCACCTCCCAAATCATCTGGGGAAGCACCTGAAAGAGGGCCACCCCAAGGTCGGTCAGGCCCAGGTGCAGGATGAAAAGGTGCATGCGGCTCATCTTCTTCCTTAGCCGGTACATGGCCAGAAGAACACCCAGGTTTCCCACCAACATCGCCACCAGGATCGCAGCCAGAACGCCAATCTCAGCCTTTGCGAGTTCTTCATCTCGTGTGTGGAGACCAGTCTGGTTGGAGCCCCCATCCTGCGGTCTGGTGTTCTCCGGCAGAGAGTCACCCATGAGGCTGGTGAGGTAAGTGCTATTCTTCTCCATTGACTAGGATTCAAAGGCGCTTGGTGATTTCCCAGAATATATGAGGCTCTAGCTAGCTGAGGGGCTCCTTCCCTCTCTCAAAACTATTTCATGTCAGATTGTTAGAATAATAACACCCTTCTGACTGGATCTGCAGAAGCCTGCTTCATTTCTCCATCCTTGAGCTGGTCCTTCTTTAACTGTTCACCCCCTTAATATTTGGCCTGGTTATATTTCTTTCTGTTACCAGGTGAGTCAGATTCAGCTAGCAATATAATCAGTTCTCAATCCGTTTTTCCTGTCTGCCTGGAAAGCTGCAAAGCTTTTGCAAATATGCAGTATATACAATATATCTTGTCAGTTTTCCTTCTATCTTCTGCACCCATCTTATCACCCGTTGCTTTCCTCTGAGGATAAGCTAGCTCTTGGAAATGATGGGATCTCTCCTATCCCATTCCCCTCCCTTCTTTGCTAGCTCCTTACCCTGTCTGGATCAATTCAAAATTCTTCTCTCTCCTCTGAACTGATCCGCCTTGATAGTACTATTAACTTTCAGAGCTTCTTCCAGATGTACTGGCAAATCCCTACAGCAGGGATAGTTTTTATATAGAGAGCAAATAGAATTAAAATGAGCATTTGTAAAGAAATCCAAAGTCCAAGGAGTTGAATCTCTTTTTGAGTGCCGGTGATAGGTGCTCCATCTGAATGCAGCTGATTTCCCAGGCTGTGTGAATTGTGTCTGCTGCCTGGATCTGGGTTTTATAGACTGGGAACTGCCCTCTCTGGTTGGTTCCTGCTGTCTGGCTCCATTGTCAACCCTGTTGCTGAGCTGGAGTCTGAGGAGAGCCTCCTGCTTATACAACACACACACACACACACACACACACACAGTAGGGCATCCCTTTTTGTCTTGAGCAAAGTAATATACGCATAAACATTTTTTAAAAACCCACCCAACTTTGCAGTAATTATTCCAGATGAATATCTTCGTTTCTTCCTGTCTAGGTGGCTTTTTAACGCACCATTAGTTCTGCTGCAACTGTCAGTATATTGTGCAGGGATGTGCAATTGACAATTCCTCCTCTGTTTCTGAGAACTCTCTTCAGTTTTCTGCCTCTTGGTCTTTAATAACATCATATTCATAAAAGGATTCTTTCCCAGCTCTCCCTCTCTCTTTATTTACGATATTCAAGTTATATGATTATAAATGAACAGAACAGAATAGAAAACTCCCAAACATTTAATGAAATGAATGAAAATACACCAATAAAAATGCATCTTGTTTAAGGTCCACCTGTTTCTTTCAGTGAAATCCTATTAGTCCCTTTCTCTCCATCCTCCCCAAGAGGCTTAGTAACTATCTACAATTGGGGTGGCTAGCATATGGGCTGCATGAGATATAGCCAGAGGCCCAGAGCCAGTGTTATTAGAGAATTAGACTGGGACTCGGGAGATCCGGGTTCTAGTCCCCACTCAGGCATGAAGCTCACTGGGTGACTTTGGGCCAGTCACTGACTCTCAGCCTAACCTGAGGTTGTTGTGAGGATAAAATGAAGACAAGGAGGCCCATGTAAGCCACCTTGGGTTCCTTGCAAGGGGAAGAAAGGTGGGATATAAATGTAATAATAAAGAACAATAAAAATGTAGCCCCCACCATCCCCTGCCACTGTGACGTCAAATTCTCCACAGTGACAAAAAAATAAAATAAATATCCAGCTTTTTACCACTCCGTAGTGGTTCATAGGTTAAATTTAGGTTGAGAACAAGCTACATTTTACCTGCTTACCACTCCGTAGCTGTTTGCTGCTGAAGTTCGGAAGCAAACCTTTGTTTGTTTGTTTGTTTGTTTGTTTTGCTGCCACTGTCCTGTGGAATTCCATGGGGCACTGGCGGCAGCAGCAAGAGTGTGTCCTGTGAGGGGAGAAACTGGGGAGGCAAAAATGCCCCCCAGACCTCCCAAGTTGCCCACCCCTGATCTACAAGGTTTCAGTGATAGACAATTTTGGAATGTTTAGGAATAGTATAGAATAGAACCTGACATTGGAAGCTGTGATAAGTAAATAGATAGGCATGCTTCTGTGACCGTTCTGAAAGACTGTATGAATATTTCAAGTTCAATGCCTTTTGTTAAGTGTTACTGTAAACACAAATTTAGCAAAATAGTTGCTCTCTAGGACTAGACCACTCGAAACATCATAAGATGTGGATAGAGCTTTGCATATGATCTGCTAAACAGAACCGTTTCCGCTGCACATGGTTAAAAGCAGCAGCGAATAATTCTTCACTTCTTCCCAAAGCATGCAGTGATGTAGCATACACCATTACAGTGATGGGTTTTCCAAATGGAATATCTTTATCATGGGTGTAATTTTGCCATGGGGATTGCAATAGTGAAGAGTCTCTTTGTTTCCAAGGTGTGATCATTTTGCTTTTGTTAAAATTAAGATAATGTATTGCCATCTATAGCCAACTTGGCTGCGGTTCCTTGGAGGCAAACAGAAGGCTGCTTCCTGTATATTATTGCTTTTCTTTCAGCAGGATTTGTTTTCTGCAGATGGCAAAGCTGCGACAACATGGGCTCTTTGCAGTGTTTGAATGGACTTTCCAGTGTGCTTTTGCTGGTCTTTATTTCATAGATTTCATAGATCCTAGAGTTGGAAGGAGCCTACAAGGCTATCGAGTCCAACCCCCTGCTCAATGCAGGAAACTAGAGGAGGGGTCTCCCATCCAAGTAATAACCAGGCCTGACCCTGCTTAGCTTTCCACACTCAGACAAGCCGAGCCAGTAGGCACTAGCCGTTAGTTTGCCAAGCAAACACATGGACAGATCACACAAGTCAACCAGAAGCTGGCTTGAATGGTCTTGTGAATATAAGGCTACACCATCCTGTAGAAATGTCTGTGTAAGCATGGACTTCTGGGGTGGGGGAGAGCATTACAGGGGATAATATACTTCTTTACAGTTTACAGTCAGACTGTCTGATTGATTTCTCAGCAAGTTACTAAAATGCACAATAAAATAAAGACAGAATGAAATCCGGCTGAATGTAGAAATGAATTGAAAGAGAATTTAATAATCAGATTCCTGATAGTATGTCCTTCCTGGGCATACATATTAGGTTTTATTTTTTGATATACTATCAATGTATCATATTCTGTAAAAACTTTCTGATAAGGAAAGGAGGTGGAAAGGATTTCTTCCTGTACTGGGCTACTGCCATTTTTGCCACAATCAATACATTCACCACCTCTTCCAGATCAGCCTCTTCTACAACTAAGTACAGATAATACTGCTACAGCCTCCCTACTTCCCAAAGCAGTAAGACATTCCAGGGGCGGGGGGGCGAGAGTGCTGGAGATTGAATTTTTGAAATATTTGCTTTATTTACTAACATCGAAGCAAAGCATAAATGAAGGTGAGTGGCAGGTGCTCCTAGCATGCAGCAGATCTGCTATCCAGAGAGAGACCCGGCATCCTTCAGCCAATTCACAGCACTCTCTCATTCTATCTATGCTTCTTTTTTTAAAACTGCCAACTTGTTGTTTTACATTTGCCTCAGATCTTCACTCTGCAGGTGAATGGCCCACTCGGGGAAACAACCAGAGCCATTAAAACAAGGGGTGCACAACCTGTGGCCCAGGGCTGCATGTGGCCCCCCAAGGCCTTTACTGTGGCCCCCATCACAAATGGCTGCCTGGGATTGAATTCTCCTGTGTCACCAGAACTGGATATAGAGTGCTGAATTCTGTTATGGAAGCACCTCCTTGCTCACAACTGTTATCAGTTCTGTGACGAAGGGTTAGTTCTTTCACTGAGGTGGTAAGTCAGGGCTGGAATTCTTTAAGCTGTAGTAGGCCAGGGGCTGACATAACTGAATGATCTTACATACAAAATATTTTCCCATGTGGGCCTGTAGCCAGGGGTGGGCTGGGGGGCCTGCCTCCCCTAAATTTTGTCTGCCCCCTATATATTTTTTACAAACAAATAATTAAAAACAGTTTATAATTTTGTCTTTAAAAGGCCTGCAAACCAGATGAACTGCCCCCACTATTTTTTGGGAAGCTCCCCCCCCACTTTTAAGCTGGCTATGGGCCTGTCCCTGTGCATAGAAAATTGGATGTCAGGGAGAAGGGAGGTCTACCGTTGTTCTGTAGAAAATAAAAACTGTTTCCTATAATGAACAGCAACAAGAACAACTGGCCATCCTCCTCATCAACAACAATCACAACTGGCCATGTTTGATGTAGAATTAGATGCAATTACAACCAGGTCACTGCCTCTTCTTAGAGTTTGACTGCAATTATTTCTTTCCGTTCAATTAGAGCCATAACATTATTCTTTCTCACTTAATTAAGCTATGAAATTATTTTCTTTGTAATAAAGTGTGAGCCTGGCTCTCAGATTCAGGCTATTAGCAGTCACCCTTTGCTGCGTTCTCTCTCAAGCCTGCTCAGTCATAGCACCTGGCCAGCTAGGGTACAATTGCATGTAGCTAGCCTAGGCTCCATGGGCACGTATGCACTTGTTTGGGCCATGTGTCTGTTGGCAAAGTTTCTTCTTGGGCCCTAACTGGCATACCCATGGTTATGCAAGTGAGCCTGGCATGTAATGCCCTTAGACCAGTGTTCTCCAACCTTGAGTATAAAATATGATATAAAATCTAAAAATTTGGAATCTGAGTTCTTACCCTTGATTCTTTAAAAAAAAGTACATTTCAGAAGGCATTAGGCATCTATCCTTGCTAACTCAACCCTGTTTAATGGGTCTCTGAAAATTCAAGTATGAACGGTTTTATCAAGGGTTTTGGAGGAGTATTTATTGGCATTTGCTAATGAAATAATTCCAATGGCTAAGTGAACTATGCTGATTTGTATCCTACCCATCTTCTCCCAGAGGCAATATTGGCCTGCTATAATGATTCACTACCCCCATTAAGAAGCTATTATTCTGCTGATACAACCATATCTGTTTGCATGGTGGGCAATTTGTTTCCCTGTTTTCTTTCCCACCTGCCATTTGCAAGTGCTTTTTATTATTATTACATACAAAGCATTGGGAGACCTGTCTGGGAGAAAATAAATATAATGAAATCAGCCCAAATCCCAAGAGTGTGTTCAGATTGATCTATTTATCTATCAGCCAGCTGTACAGTATCTGTTATAGCTCCAGGAAAGTAGATGGACTGAATGATACCAGCGCAGCTATAGCTCTTGACTCTTAATCTCCCTATAGGCCTGGACTGCCCTTAGTATGGGGCCTAATTAAGTCTGGTGCCAAATTATTAGATAAAAAGGGGTGCATTTTGCTGGTTTGCTTTGCAACATACTGTTGAATTTAGCAGGGTGTGTATACTCTTGAGTGAACTTGGTAGGCCAAGGAATACAAAGTTTGAATTTAGGGCTAGCAGTTGTGGCAGGCATTTTCATTGTTCAGGGGCCAAACCAGATGTGATATGGGAAATCTGGGATTAAGACCTCCCGGTCTTGTAGGCTTTGTTTCCCTGATTATCTGCTGTTACAGTCTACTCTGCCTGTTCCTCTCCCTCTTTGGTCTGGTCTGATGTACTGGGAAAAGGATGAGCTTCCTTCTGCAACCTTATAACGAAAGGCATAGCATGATTTATTGGAAGGCTGTCTATGGGAAAACAAGAACAGTTGAAAGTCTGTGTGTCAGACTTTGAGCTGGGTGATAAAAGCAGAGGAGGCAAAATGTTGTCTGGGATCATTAAACACCCTTGAATTATGGTGGTTTACCTTAAGACTGTTTTCTGATAACCAGTGATGAGATATCATACATGCTTCCATAGACATGTCAGTGGCAAAAAGGCGTATATATTTTTACACTGCCTGTATAAATCTAATACAGGGCTTAATGGCTCTGTTTTACTTCACTCTGTACTTGAGATCTTACTGGAGTGCTTAACAAGATGCACCTATGTGAGAAATTGCTGGGATGGTAATTAAATAGTCACTAGGGTTTTACAAGGTAACTTCCTGCTATGTTGCTTTTACTGCATTCCCTGGACACACAAACTTTTAGTATCCACAAAACAACTCTGCCTTCCTGTTTCTGCTTTGTTACAATTATTAGTAGTAATAAAAATCTGGCAGGGACAGAGAATTCACAATGTTCTAAGCCTTGGTTAAGGCAAGTACCACATTAGGGCTGCAATCCTATACCCACTTACCTAGAAGCAGTGGAGGCTGGTGCTGAACCCTGCCCCCCCAAAAATGGGTTCAGCACCATGGACAGCTCCTTAAAAGTTCAGACTACAACCTGGAGTGGATACACCACCCCACTGACATTGGAACAACCACTAGCCTCCACTGCCTAGTAGTAAGCCCTGTTGAATTAAATGGGAATTACTTCTGGGTACACATGTATAGGATTGTGCTGTAGCAGTGCAATCCTATACATGTCTATCCAGAAGTAAGTCCTATTGAGTTCAGTTGAACTTACTCCCAGATACATATACAGCTTACACACACATAGATCATAGAGTTGGAAGGGGCCTACTAGGCCATCGAGTTCAACCCCCTGCTCAATGCAGGAAACTAGAAGAGGGGTCTCCCATCCAAGTGATAACCAGGCCTGACCCTGCTTAGCTTTCCACGCTCAGACAAGCTGAGCCAGCCAGTACACCCATATACTTCATATAATTACTTTGCAAGCCTGAGAGCAAATAATTTGCTTTCGCTGATTCTAGTAACGGAGTACAGGTTCGATGTAAAAGAACTGGCACACAACTTTATTCATTGTCTGTTATAACTTCAGGAAAGGACTCAAATGTACAGCGAGGCAGGGCCGGTGCTACCATTAGGCCAACTAGGCGGCTGCCTAGGGTGCTGGGCTGAAGGGGGCACCAGAAACTCCAACTCCCTCCCGAAAACACTTCACATATATCTACAGAAGAAAAGCTTTTATTTATTTTTTTAAAGTCTTTCTGGGTTGTTTGAACTGCCCGTCGCTAGCTGCTCTCCTCTTCCTCTCCCCCTTGTGCGTCTCTCTCTCTCTCGCTCTGCCTTCGCTTCCAAAGAACACACAAACTGACTCTCCCAAAGATTTCTTTTGTGATCACTTGAACTGAAGAGCGGCGGCTGCGGCAGCAGCAGCAGGAAGAGACGGAGCAGGAGAAGAAATAAGAGGGGAGGGTGGAGGGGATTTTTTTTTTTTTTTTAATCGAGCAGCAGAAAGAAAAGAAAAAGGAGTACTGTGTGGATGGCAGAGCATGTGCGTTTTCACATGACATCTCTCTGTGCCGGTTTTAGCAGATCCCCACTGCAATTTTTTCTTTCTTTCTTTTTCCTTTTCACTGTTCAGTCTTACAGGGAGGCGCAGCAAAACAAGAGAGGGAGAGAGGTTGAGAGGGAAAGCTGCAAAGAGGCTCATAGAGGAGGGTGGGCTGCACGCTTACTTCGAGCTCCTCCTGCTGTCAGCGCCTCAGCCAATCAAAAGGCTCCGGAGTTGGGAGACGCTGGAGGAAGCGGCAGCAGCGGAGGAGGAGGAGGAGACGCTTTGTAAAGACAGGCTGGGGGCTGGGCAAAGGAGGCAACGTGCATGCACACACACACACACACACACCTGCCTAGACAAAGTTCCAGTTTCCTCAGGGGCTCGGAGCTGGGCTTTCCTTCGTTCCTGCACTCTAAAGACTTCCAGTATAAAAGTGTTTTCTCCACACTCGTTTCAAGCCAGTCTTCCCCCCACACCCCATTTTCAAAATCCCGCCAAAAGACACATACTTATATTAAAGTGATTCCTTTCATGGACAATTCACTCCCACAGCCCCTGATAATGCCTACTGTTTGGGGAAGCCCCCCCCTTCTAGTCCCCTTTGGTACCTTCATATGAAAGCGAAAATCTGTATAATGGATCTTCGCTTTATCCAACGGGATAACTGAGGATATCTTGATAGATTTCGAGAAATGTAGCAAATTGGTACTACATCAACATGTATTTTATGTATGTTTGTCAATGTTTATGATAATAATTTTTTTAGTTTTTGCCAATTGACTTTTAATGGGCATAGGGCTGGAGAAAGGGAGGGATCAAGTGGGAAGGGAGGGCGCTAAATATCTGATCTTGCCTAGGGCACCAAACAGCCTTGCACCGGCCCTGCAGCAAGGTACTGCTCATGAAAAGAAAACAAGTGCTGAAAATACTCCTGGTTTGTTGCTCAGTGGTATTTAACCCAAAACTGTTGCAAACATTATTCTCCTACTTATGCTTGCCCTTGTAGGTTTCTCTACTTCTTTCTGATGTCACTGAAAATCATGGAAAGATGGCAGTTTGAGAACGTATGAAAATGTATCTCCAACATTAGCCCGTTGTTGCAAAATTGAGGGCTAAGAAGATTGTGATGGGCTGTTACAGTGCTTACAAGTCCCCTGCTACCAACCAATACCGCCCACACATGATATCAGGCCACCACAGATCCGGACAACAACAACTGTGCCACAGGAAGAAAGCTGGAAAGACGTCATCTGTTGCTTTCTGGATACAAGAAGCTGGGGACTAACAACAGGATATGCCTTGCTATCCACCTTCCCAGGGACATTTGGCTGCCTACTGTTATGAACAGAATACTGGACAAAATGCATGCTGTTGCACTCATGTCCTGCTTGTGAGATCCCGTGGGCAGCTGGTTGGCCACTGTGTGAACAGAATACTGGACTAGCTGTACCATTGGTCTGATCCTGCATGGCTCTTATGTTTTTATGTTCTTAAGTGAAATGATTCTCAGTCAGTTCTCTGTCTTGAAGCCTTACATTTTCTTTTGGACAGAAAATAGATGAGGGTCAGGGAACTAATGTTGATTAATCATAGCAATGCCCTTATATCAGGGATGTTGAACCTCCTTCAGCCCAAGGGCTGAATTCAATTTTGCAGAAGCTCTCGGGGGTCACATTCCAATAGCAGATGGGCCTGAGGGCAAAAGGTGGCAGGACCAATGGTAAAAGGGGTGGGCCCCCACTCCAACCCACACAGATATTTGAAATTAAAGCTCTCACTGACAGTAATTAAGTCTTAGGAGAAGCATATCAACCTTTTAGAACTGGAAAAAAACACACACAAGTCAGGAACCCATGAACAGGAAACCGCTGACCAGTGGGGCCAGGAGAAGGGGGCATAGGTCTCTGAGGAACCCCAGAGGGTCAGATTGGGTCCTCAGGTGGGCCGGATTTCTCCTGAGGTTCAACACCCCTGCCTTACAGAGATAACACTCAGACTGAAAGACTTCTCAACAAGCACACTAGATTCCTTAACACTATAATTTAAAGCCATCTCTAAGTTTTTGCTGTATTCTTAATCCCCCCCCCTGCCCTGACATTTTATTTTAACTCTGCTTTCATCCCCTGTATTCCACTTCTGCTGGGTGTCACCTTAGGTCCAGCACTAATGACAACTGTCCAGTCAATTTAGTAGAAAGTCTGGCGATGGATTTATTTGCACCAGCATTTTCTACATGAAGTAAAATCCAAGCCAGTGTATAAGTCTACGTGCAGAACATACTGTAACACTGTGGGTGTATAATGATGTGTGTGTGTCTCCAGGTTGCCATCGTGAAGAATTTGCAGTCTAGGTCTGCACTGATGTTCTTAATGCTTGGCTTGCATTCCGCTTTCTTCTCCTTTTCATGAAATTCTGAACCTCTTGCATCTACTTGAGAATAAAATGTCAGGGTCCTTTTGTTGAAAGGACGTTCAGACTGCTAGAAGGTAAGATCTCTTCCACCCTTAGTAGACACTATTGCTAAAATGTTACCTCAGACCTTTTAAAGTTCTTCAGATAGCAATTTATCCTGCTATGCCCCATTTCCTGTACTCTTTGCATGGGCAATGGAAGAAATGTATTTAATTTGTGCAGGTTATTCTGGTCCTCCTAAACACTCTAGGCAACAAGTTTAACACACACACACACACACACACACCATAAAACATCAGATCAAAGATGCTAAATTATCTCACTCTTTGAACTCCCAGAATTCATCTAACTTCTGAAAGTGCAAAAATCTCTAACAATATGAAGGCCTGGTGACCCACTTCCTCCCTCCATTACAGTTCTTGACAATGAGGAAGATAGCTGGGCTCAAAAAACCTCCTCCTACGATTACCTAATTAGATGGAAAGCACTAGTGGCAGGCCTTCAAAGTTCAAGAAGCACAAAGCATGACTGTTAGATTTTGGCAATTACCACCCACTGAAGCATTTTTCCTTTTATTAGTCATACATATTGAAGAGCAACATCTTTTCCGGATAAGCTGCAATAGGAGCTCCTTATATTAGCTGAGTCCGCTGATAGCGAGATGGCTTACAATGTTTCTTCTTTCCGGTGTGGCAAGCATTACAGCAGTTGTTCTCAAACTATGGGGCAGCCCACACTCGGCAGTGCAAAATACCTTGACTGGGCCGCAAAGTTCCAGGGAAGGACAGGATCCAGAGGGATCCAGAGCAGCCTTTTCCTCATGAGCCGAGAAATGAGTGGATTGACAAATAGCATGACCTATTATCTGTGTACGTCAATACTATGGTGAATTGATAAATAGTCTGACTAATTACTATTAGTAAAGCAGTAGCAGTAAAGCAGCTAACTTCCTAAGTTACTGTTCCCTCACCTACTCCCACTTGATTTGGGAAGAGCTGCTTTTGAATGGTGTTTTGCTGTGTGTGGTTTTGTAAATGTTTCATTTGTTCATTTGTTATGAAATGAATGCACGCCCCCCAGTGCTGTAGTGGTAAATTTTGATGTGCAGATGCTCACCATGACAGCCACACCGCCAAAGAGAATCCATAGTCATGCCCGCCCACAGGATACACATAGTTATATCCTGCTTATCTATTATTTATACTCAAAACACTCTGGTTGAAAACACCATCATAAAACACAGGCATTGGAAACAGACAGACAGACAGACAGACAAACAGACAGACACTAATACAATCTCACAATAACATTTACAGGGCATGACTGCAATCCTATGCATAGTTAGCTGGGAGTAAGCTCCATTGAACTCAATGGTGCTTACTTCTGACTGCATAGGTTCAACTTCTAAAATACATTCAACGTTAACAAAGGTCTTTAGCCCGCTGAAGCACACACTTTGGCTTTTAATTCAAAATGCAAACAATCTTTCAAAGAAGTGTTGCCATTTAAACTGCTAGTGTGAAGTAAGAAAAGGAAATAAATATCCTGGTTCTGCTCGATCATTTTCTTCATTACCTGACTTCCTCTCTGCTAATCTCTCACTAACAATAGTAAAACTTGAAAGCCTTGTTATCACCTCATTCACTTGCCCGATCAACTACCCTAACACCCTGGTAGAAGCTATCACTCTAGCTCTGGAAACAATGAAGCTGCACTTTCCAGTATCCCCCTTCTACTACACGGCTGCACATCCCTAAATTCCAGCGATTGGCACTGCCACTAGATACATAACACAGCAAGGCCCAGCGGGAACTCTAGTAGGTTTTGATGAACTAGGAAAAGTGCACAGACTCAATGCATCCTGGAACACATGACCTTTGCAACGGGTATTAAGTATTACTGAGATCATTCCGTAATGGTAATGAGGCTGTTTTTGGCCTAATTCCTAACAGCCACTCTCAGTCATTGAATCTGACAGGCTGATCAAGAGAGTCAATGACAGATGTAGGAAGGTGGGAAGGTGTTTTAGAGGGAAAATGTGTGAGGATGTCTGCTCTGAACTCTTGTTTATGGCTCTCCAGCTGCTGCCTCCAAACCTTTGCTTTTAGTGATGAATTTAAGAACTAACAGCACTGGAGCAGTAATGCTTGTTGTCCAGACTGGCACAGTCATGGCTTCAGACCAGCCTTCCCAGTTTCCTTTTACCTTTTGCTCTCGTCTGTGTCTCTCAGGAGCAGGGAAAGTCCTACAGAGGCTGTTTTTGTCACATGGAAAAACTGAATGTTTTAGTCTTCTGAAAAGTAGGACTTGTAAAATAGATACAATCTAGATACAGATAAAAACAGATACAGTTATACCTTGGATTGCAAGTAACTTGGTCTGAGAGCGTTTTGCAAGACAAACAAAAAATTTTAAAAATTTTTACTTGATAAACGAGCAAGCTCTTGCAAGACAAGTAGTCGTGTAGGGATGTAACCGCTCGCCTCGAGCGGGCGTAGTGGGTTGAAATCAGCCCACTCACGCCCGCCAGAGACTCGCTTTGATATAAGAGTGTTTTGGATTACAAGCACGGTTCCAGAAGGAATTATGCTTGCAATCCAAGGTATTACTGTACTAGATAAATACAGACGTTTCGTTTTTCCTGCCTTATTATTTATTATTATTATTATTATTATTATTATTATTATTATTAATATTCCGCCTTTTTTCCTGCAAGGAACCCAAGGTGGCTTACATAATTCTCCTCCTCCTCTCCATGTTTATCCTCACAACAACCCTGTGAGGTAGGTTAGGCTGAGACTCCATGACTAGCCCAAAGTTACCCAGTGAGCTTCATGGCTGAGCGGGGACTAGAACCTGGATCTCCCGAGTCCCACTCCAACATTCTCACCACTACGTCACACTGGCTCTCAGATTAGTTTCTGTTGCTATATTGACTTGCCCTTGTTTTCATATTTTATTTCTTTCTATTTATATATCATGTGATATTTAAAATTTTGTCTTACATGGATTTGTAGATCCTGCATTACAGCATGATCCTAACACCCTCAGACAGTTCTGAGGGCGAGGGGTTAGGATGCAGCGGGCCAACGGACCTCTCTACCAGCAGAGAGGAACTCCGCTGGTGGCGGCAAGCACATTTGCCCTCGTGGCTCCTGTACACTTGCAGAAAGCTTTGTGTGCATAAATCAACCAGATCCCCCAACCAGATCCACTGAATCCAAGACCCCTCAATTCCCCCAAGAGGCCATCAGGCCCCTCAGCTATGTCAGCCTGCAGCTGATGTAGCTAATTCCCCCTCTCATTGGTTTCAATGGGGGAAATTCCAAAAAGAGGAAGAGTGAAGACCTGCTGGGCAGAAAGTCCTGATAAGAGTGCAACCCTATGCATGTTTAGACAGAATGGAGTCCTACAAATCCCAGCATCCCCCAGCCAGCGTGGCTGGTTAGGGAATGCTGGGAGTTGTAGGACTTTTTTCTGTCTAAACACACATAGGATTGCACCCTAAGGCCCCTTCCCCCTCCCACCTTTGCCAACATGAGCTTGTCAGGTTTTGGAAGTGGTGGACGACCCATCACTTTGCTCTGTTCCACCCCACTTAGGATTGCTCTGCCCTATACATTCTACTATTCAGAAAAGGACTTGACTACAGTGGTGATTTCAGGTTTAAAATATCACATTTCCAAATCTATCAGCATCAGAATTGTAAACAAATTAATGCAATGGCCTTAAGCACCATGTTGGATTGTGATGAATATGTTCACTTGCTATACAGGAAAATTCAGAGTCTTTTGGTTGGAAAATCTTACAGCTTTGCCTTTCTCTCTCTCTCTCTCTTAGTGTCCAGTTAGTGAAGTGGTCAGCTGTGTGAGTCCTATCAAGTCCAGTTCCCCTATTTGTAAAAGCATACAAGCTGTTTTTGTTCTAGGTACCATCTGTCCCCACCTGGTTTGGCAATTGTTTTTGCTGTGCTTAAAGGTCCTGTACCAGTGGGGGATTCTTTATGAAATACAGGTGCCATTTCAGGTGATGCCCTGTTTTGTGAGACACATCTTGTCCAGGCTTGGGCAGCCATTCTTCTCTGCCTGTGTTGAATATCAGATTCCCTTGCTGGTACATCCCATGACCTAGCACAATGAGGGGAAGGCAGCAATGGGGAGATTTACAGCTACCTGCTAAGTGAGACAGATATACAAACAAGCAGCACTAAAGCCCATCTTCACCTTCAGACCAACAAAGCCAGGAGAATAGAAACTATCTCTTCTACCAGCTGTGCCCTAAGCATTTTGAGTTCATTCATTCTGCTGGTGCAATTTACAACTATTTTCAGGTAATTTAAAGTAAATGTAATCCTGCAGGAATTATACCTGTAAGTAACATGTGATACCATTGTGCCAGTGTGGTGTAGTGGTTAGTGTTGGACTGGGACTCAGGAGATCTGGGATCTAGTCTGCATTCAGCCATGAAGCTCACTGGGTGACTTTGGGCCAGTCACTAACTCAGCCTAACCCACCTCACAGATTGTGGATAAAATGGAGCAGAGGAAGGCTATGCAGGCCACCTAGGGTACCATGCAAGAGAACAAAAGGCAGGATATCTATCTATCTATCTATCTTATACAGGTTTAGGAATAGATTGCCTTGATATAAACTACAAGTAGGACTACATTTGGAGAACTGTGTGCCAGTTTATTTTATTTATTTATTATATTTATACCCCACCTTTTTTCTTGCAAGGAACCCAAGGCAGCTTACATAATCCTCCTCCTCTCCATTTTATCTTCACAACAACCCTGTGAGGTAGGTTAGGCTGAGAGTCAGTGACTGGCCCAAAGTCACCCAGTGAGTTTCATGGCCGAGTGGGGACTAGAATCTGGATCTCCCGAGTCCCAGTCCAACACTCTCACCACTATGCCACACTGGCTCTAAGAAAGTTTATCTTTCTTCTTATTAATTTGGAGCAAACAAATAAAATATTATCTCTTGTTAGCCACAAAGATGAACCATGGCTCAGTATTAATCTATGGGGGGGGGTGTCTCATCATTAAATAACTTAAATGAAGATTTCTGGAATGCTCCAAGATCGATGAGGTGCAAGTTTGTTTACAGCCAAACAGTGGCTGAATTAACTGTTGGGGGGGGGGGAATGCAAAATTCACAATTGGCAACATCCTTATTAGGACCAACCAAAATTCCGCCAAAAAAATGTGCAAGCTTTCTCCACAGTTTTGCAGAATTTTGGTTGGTCCTAATAAAGGCATTGGCCAACTCTGGATTTTTGATATTTTGCTCATCGACCAGCACAGCTATCCTTGTTTGTTTTTTAATGTTTAGTGTAAGTATGTTTTCATACATGTGAGACTGAAAGCAGTTCCTACTTCACTCAGATTTTTTAAGTGTTAAAATTTAACCATTTCTTCACAATTAACTCAGACCGATGAAGGAGACACAACATGCATGATGATAAATCAGAAAGAAAAATTAAAAGGTAATGCAAAGAAATGAGAAACAAAAACAAAGTAAAAAAAACCATGACAATAATTGAACATTACAAAGGCTTGTATGCTCCCTAAGCAAACAAATTATCATCATCATCATCATCATCATCATCATTATTATTATTAAAAAATCATGTGCACTGATACCCTCATTCTGGAAGAACTTTCAGTTCCAATACATGTACCATAAATAGTCTTGCACTTGTTAGGTTTTGATGTGTTGGTCAGATCTGTGTTGGGATTTTGATGTGTTGGTAATGCAAATAGGAAATCTGTATTTGCCAAAATGCTCATTTGCATTACAAAGGCCTCCCTTCTGCTTTCTCTAATTATGAGCAGTTATGTAAGAAAGATTACTGTGTGAAAATAGTCCACAAGTTGTGAAGTTACCTCTTGCTCTTGGTGACTGGGGAAACCACCATAACTTGATGGAGTCACATTTACCTGCTGGGTTGCATATCAAAAGGCACTCTGGCTTTGTTTATGGTTCATTTTTGTTACAGGTTGTCTTTTTTGCTTTGAGTCTTTTATTCTGTATATGACCAGATTTTGCCCCGAACAACTTAACTGTATACTTTGAGACACTGTCAAAGGCTGGTTAGATTTCAAAACTGCTAGATGTGGTGCTGCAATCTTCCCTGTTCTACACAGCAGTCCTACTTTTCAGCCTGGATATGACCTAGTCATGGATGGGAGACAGTGCACACTTAAGAAAGCGTTTGCCCAACATCTGGAATGCGCTTTGCATTGCACTCAGTTGTCAGGATTGAGGCTGAGACCAATTTTGCATGGGAGCAATGTTCCATGATCTTCAGTGCAGGGTTCAACCTACACAGGTTCCACCTGAATACTCCTAGTGGCTTCAGCAGGACATACAGAGGCCTAGTGAGGGACCTATAAATGGATGGAGTATTTTTTGAACAGATGGGAGCCTCCCTGAATTCCGCAGTATGGGTTAAACCCCCAAATCCAATCAAAATTCTGTCTTCAGTAGTGCTAACTGTCTGTGATCAGTTTAATGAAATGGATGCAGGTGACACATACATACCATCTATGACTAATTGTATAAACGGATTGTTCTAAAGATGTTATAAATTTCTAATGAAGTGTCTTGTGCTACTTTAAAGACTACAGCATTTATTCTGGCATACGCTTTTGTGGAATATAGCCCAACATTAGATGCATGGAGTATTATGGAGAGTTTCCGGTTTACATACAGTATATAGCGGGGGGGGGGGGGGATTGGAAACAGTGAAGTCAGGAGGAAATTAAATGCACAAAGTGACAATCATATTATTAACCATGGTCACACACTGCAGCTGTTGCTGATTACCTAGTGTCCGGGCATTTCTGTTATCCAATTCACTCATGGGTGTCATAAAAACTATTTAAATCCCAATTCAAGCCTCTAATTCAAGCCTCTGGCAATAAAATTAAACCTGTTGATGAATTCTAACTCAGCAGTCTTTCGCCCTGCTTTGAAGTTCCTTTGCTCCACAATAGCCACTTCAAGGTCAGTGACACTCCTGGCTGAAGTGTTCTGCTACTGGTTTTTTGAATATTGCCATTTCTGATGTCAGATCTGTGTCCATTTATTCATTTGCATAGGGACCGGCCTGTTTGTCCTATGTTGAATGCAGAGGGGCATGCCACATTGCTGACAGAAAATTGGAAGATGAACAAGTGAAGGAACCCCTAATGTTGAGTCCTGCAGTAGTGTTTCCAGAGCAATTTCCCACTTCCTAGAGAAGGGGGGGGGCTGTATTACATTGATTCCATATCTAAATGCAACTTTAGATCACAAAGGAGGCCGACGTTAGGCTCGGTGGCTTAACTAAGGCTGCAATCCTACATACACTCACTTTGGAGTAAGCCCCATGGAACAGGTGCCCTCTCTCCCATAACCCAGCCTGGGTTTCGCTTAAAGGGCACTGCCAGCAAGCTGAAAAGTGCCCTCCAGAATCAGCAAGGATGAGAGATACAAGAGGAGTAGAGGTTTGACTGAGAGGCGGTGGAGAGGAGGTGGTGGGGTTCAGATGGCCGGGCTTGCCCATCAGGACATGAGCTGGCATGAGGACAACATCCTGCTTCTCACTGCAGAATTAATTAACAGGATTGCAGCCTCAGTTCATCTTTCAGGAAGTCTCTAGATGCAACAAATTATGCCTGTCCTTCAGAACTACGATGGAGAGAGGAAGCACTGATCTGATGAAGGAACGATTACATGCTACACAGGCGAAAGCAGCAGCTCAGAGGCTTTCAACAAGGCACATGCTGCTGCAAGGCCATAGAGAGATTCAGAGGTCACATCCAAAGTGAGACACCTTTGGGTCACCCATTGTGGCGCCTGTGGGCACCAATGTGCCCACGGACACCTCCAATGGTGCCCTCCAGGCTCTCTGCCCCTGTTGAGTTTTTATTTTTAAAGAGTTTTTTTTTTTTAATTAAAAAGTTTTAACTGGGAGGCTGGCATGCTGCAAAGCAACACACTGGCCTTGGGCACCATCCTTATTTCCAAAAATGCCTCTGGGCTCCATGTACATACTTACACTTCATTACATCCCTAGCACCTGCACACACATAAAAAAGGGTGGGTGGGTGGAGTGGAGCCCAGCACTTCATTTTGAAGCATGCACAGCTGCCCAGAAAAATGGAAAAGGCAGGCTGAAGGTAATAGGGAGCATGCTGGAGGACTAGAAGTTGAGGGCAGTGACCTGGGGGCAAGAGTGATGGCAGGGAATGTGGGGTGGGGGCGAGGGCAGGGGCTCTGCCTGTGCAGTGTGTGTTTTGCCTGAGCTGGAGGGGGGGTGTTCTCTGAGCATCACCAGTTGTCTTCTGTGAAATGGGTCTTCTGTTGTGCTTTGTGGGGGCAATATGCAATTTGGCATTTGGGGCTCACTGCAACTGTGCTGTGTACTCAGTCCCTTGGCCACGCTACTTGTCAAACTGATGAGGCACAGGGACATCTGTGAGATGGGTGTCGGAGCAGTAAACTGTGGGTTCAGAAGAGTGGTTTTGTGTTTTGGGCCTTGGACCACACCTTGTACTTGGGTTCTTGGGCATGTTACTTTTTTTCCAGCCTCACACCAGTTTGCCTTTGGGAAATGAGTGTTTTGTGACTAGTCGGCCCATCGTGGCAGCCATTTTGTGAGAGCACCCATGGCACACTCAACGTTCCAAATATGCCCACTGTCCTGAAAAGGTTGGGGGTTCCCTCATTGTGCAGACTGAAATGTGTAACAGAATTTGCGCCAAGGTGTGTAATTGACTAGGTTTCTGTTACCTATGCTAACATAATTGACCACTAAAATGCATGTAATTGCCCTGAGACCTTTGAGGTTGAGGTAAAAGATAGTCAGATCAACATGTGTACTGAACCTCCCCTGGCGAACATGTTGGAAACTTTCCTGAGTAATGAAGTGACTTTGCTTTATAAACAATATGCATCATGCATAGGCATAGCTGACTTGTAGTAAGGAGTTCTTGAGCACAGAGGGGTTTGTGGAGCAAGGAAGAGGGACATCTCATCACATCCCGATCCCTAGCACCTCCATACCCATTTCAACAGTGGGCTGGTTTGTATGATAGAGATTGTCCTTTGCTGTGCAAATAGATATTATTTTTGCGCCTTCACTCCCAGGATGTTTCAGCCCCTTACACTGGGTTTGTTACAGGAAAAGAACCAAACAACATTTTCTTGTGTCTGTTTTGCCTCTCACTCTGGCCAGACAACAGTAGTGAGAAAGAGGAGTAGTGGATGCCACTGCCTGCTTGCTCACTGGCTCTCAGCCTGTCAAACAGGCAAGTGGTAGCAATCAGGGATGTAGAAGAGTCCTTGGTTTCGAGTCACGAGTCGAGTCACGAGTCCTTGGACCCGAGTCTCGAGTCCGAGTCTTTGGTCCAAAATGGTGACTCCTGAGTCCCGAGTCACTCCCAAAGCTGACTCCATGAGTCCCTATTAAAATCAATGGGCTTTTTTCCCAACAAAATAAGGCTACTTCAGATATGTGGCTTAAATAAATTCTAGGCACAAGTGTGCCTTTTTTATTTCAAAACTCTGCCACTGATTTTGGCAAGAACAGACCAGGCAGACAAACCCAAAATACAAACAAAATGACAAACCCTGCCAGGCAGGCAGAGGAGGCAGGGAACCCCAAAGCAGGCAGGCAGAGAGGCCTTTGTCTTGGACAATTCAAACTGTGGAACTGGTTAAGAAGAGACCAGGCAGGCAGAGGAGGCTGGGAACCCCAAAGCAGGCAGGCAGAGGAGCCAAACCCAAAATGCCTGAAAGGTTGCATTTTAGGGAAATGATTTTAAAAAATAAACTTGCTGTACTTCCGAAAACCTATCCATGTTGCATTTGAGGAACACGATTTTGGAACACGAGTCCTTGGTCTCAAGTCCCGAGTCGAGTCTTGAGTCCCATTAAAAATATTGGGACTCGAGTCTGGGTCGAGTCAGAGGGGGGACTCAGTCCGACTCACGAGTCGAGTCCTGGAGTCTGAGTCCCCATCCCTGGTAGCAATGATAAGAAAGAGGATGAGCAAATTATAACAGCTAGCGACCACGGTAGTGAGAAGGTAGACTCACTGTGGGAGAGGTCCCATTGAGGGTGTTTTTCCCAAGGGCCATCAAAAACCTGAAGCTGGCCCTGGCTTCTTCCTTCCACAGAGATAATCTCTGTGTAAAAAAATGTGCACATCGTCCAAGCATGGCTGAAATTCCTTAAGAATGTCTTGGAGGGGAAAATCTGATTTCTATCTCCCAGAACCAGATAGATTCCCCCAAGAGCTCTGGGGCAAACAAAAGAATATTCGACAGGTCTGGATTCTTCTCAGCCACTGAGGAGAAAGTCCCCAGCTTGCTGTGATGTGACAGGCGAACCAAACTACTCTATGCTGTAGTAGCACTGAAGCAGGAAAAACTTGATGTGTTGCAGAGTTGTTAAAGAGCAATGCCTTGATTGGAAAGCAGTTGTCCTACTTACTGAATGGCTTTGGACAAATTGCAAGCTTTCTATCTCAGCTCCCCATTTGAAGGCTAGGAACCATAATGGTGGTCACTCATTAAGGGCTATTGTGGGAATGTTTAAAAGACTGATTGCAAAGCACTCTGTGCACTAGAACAGCACAATCCTTGTTTACTTGGCCTTCGAAAAGGCTTTTGACCAAGTCCCTCACCAAAGACTCCTGAGCAAACTTAGCAGTCATGGAATAAGGGGAGAAGTCCTCTTATGGATCAGTAACAGAAGTTACTGATGGTTAAAGAACAAGAAGCAGAGAGTAGGAATTAATGGTAAATTTTCCCAATTGAGGGATGTAAACAGTGGCGCCCCACAGGGATCTATCTGTATTGGGACAGTTGCTCTTCAACATATTTATAAATGATCTGGAATTAGGAGTGAGCAGTGAAGAGGCCAAGTTTGCCAACAACACCAAATTATTTAGGGTGGTTAAAACAAAAAGGGATCATGAGGAGCTTTCAAAGGATCTCTCCAACCTGGGAGAATGGGTATCAAAATGGCAAATGCGGTTCAATGTAAGCAAGTGTAACTGTTGTAAACCGCCCAGAGAGCTTCGGCTATTGGGCGGTATAAAAATGTATTAAATAAATAAATAATAAATAAATAAGTGTACAGTTACGTTGGGGCAAAAAATCCCAACTTCACATATAAGCTGATGGGATCTGAACTAGCAGTGACTGACCAAGGAAGAGATCTTGGTGTTGTGATGGACAGCTTGATGAAAATGTCAACTCAGTGTGCAGCTGCTTTGAAAAAGTCAAACCCCATGTTAGGCATAATTAATTAGGAAATGGAATTGAAAATAAAATGGTCAATATCATACTGCCCTTATACAAATCTATAGTGCAACCACACTTGGAATACTGTGTACAGTTCTGGTCACAGCACCTAAAAAGGATATTGTAGAGTTGAGAGAAGTGCAGAAAGGGGCAACTAAAATTATCAAGGGGCTGGAGCAACTCTCCTGTGAGGAAAGGTTACAACAGCTGGGATTGTTTAGTTTTTAAAAAGGCGAGTAAGGGGAGACATGATAAAGGTGTACAAAATTATGCATGGTGTGGAGAAAGTGGATAGGGAGACATTTTTCTCCCTTTCTCAAAATAACACTAGAACCTGGGGTCATCTTTTGAAGCTGATTGGTGGGAGATTTAGAACAGATAAAAGGAAGTACTTCTTCACACAGTGCATAGTTAAACTATGGAATTCACTTCCACAAGATGTAGTGATGGCCACCAATTTGGACAGCTTTAAAGGGGGATCGGACAAATTCATGGACAATAAGGCTATCAATGGGTACTAGTTCTGATGGGTATATTCTTCAGTGTTGGAGGCAGTATGCCTATGTAAACCAGTTGCTGGCGAACATGGCTGGGGTGGGTGGGGGTGCTGTTGCACTCATGTCCTGCTTGTGGGTTTCCTGTGGGCAGCTGGTTGGCCACTGTGTGAACCAAACGCTGGACTAGATGGACCCTTGGTCTGATCCAGCATAGCTCTTCATATGTTCTTAATCCTAAACCTTACTGTGCTAACATGTAAATGCTTAGGGCAGGACTTACGTATTACCTTGCTGATAGATTGTCAAAAACAATCACATTAGAAGTACAAACAGTTGCCTCCATGCAAATGTTTAAACTCAAAAAGAGTAGCAGTGCTATAGAACTGACTGCACTGATACTCAGCTCAGATGACAATGTTGAGCTCTACAATTTGAATATGAAGGTCTCCCCCCCCTCTCCCCCCCTCTCTCAGAAGGTGTTCACCTTAAAATGCTGGCTGCTTGGCCTAGGCCAGGATGGAAAGCTTCCTTTTGAGCTTGAATGTTTTTAAAAGCCTGAATGCATGTCCTCTCCAGAGGCCCTTCACCAGTGATATTAAGTACCTCTGATGATTGCCATAATGAAAAGTAGACTTCATGCTAAGCAGGGAACAGCCAGTGGGTGAGCAATTTTTTACTATGTGCCATAGTAGCAATTCCAGTCACCCAAGAGACCAGAAGAGGCCATTTGGGTCACTCAGTGGGGTACTGTCTCCTTGCTCAAAGCGTTCTTGGCTGATTAACACAGGCACAGACTGTTCAAGGCTGATCCCTGTTAATGACTCACTGGAGCGATGTCTAACCCAGAACCAGAAGAAACATGAGTCTTCAGTCTTTTCAGTACTAAGGTACAGCAGGTCACATTTAGGCTCTCTGAATCTTGCCAGTTCAATTCTCATCACCCAAGATGATTGTCACAAATGCAATTAGTTGATGAGGACATGGTTAGAAGAAGCGTAATCATGTTTCTTAATGTCGATGGACATTTTATAAGTTAAGGAGAGGGAAAGTAAGAGACGGGAGCAATTGAAAACTGATAATCACATCCCAATTTTGGTATCATAAATTGATATCAAAAGAAAAAATAGATGTTGGAACAAACATTAGAAGATAAATCATTGTTATATACAGAGTAATATTATTTTGAGTTTGGGACTGAATCCTCTAAATTTGTAGAGATATTTGTAGAAAAAGCAACACTACCATCTGGTGTCTGTAAGCTAAGACTTGTCTTACACTGTATCACACAACATCTGGTTTGTGACCTCTGACAAGAGCAATATATCAGGAGTGTCCCCTTTCCCCATCATTATTTGCCTTGATTGTGAAACCTTAGGCTAGAGTCATTGGCCCCGTTCACATGTAATGGTGGCAAATTGTGGGTTATTTAATTAACCCACAATTTGCCATGGTGTGTACAGCTTCCACTTTCCATTATCAATGTAATGTCAACACAGAATACAGGTTGTCATTGAATCATGGGTTGTCGTTGAATCATGAGTTGTCGTTACATGTGAATCCTGCACTACAGTTTAACTATGGGTTATTAACCACAAACAACCCAGAGTTCACAACCCAAAAAACTATGGGTTCTCTTTCTGGGTTGTCCATGATTAACAATCCATAGTTAAACCATAGTGCAGGGTTTGCACATAACAGCAACCCACGATTCAACAACATCCCATACACAACCCATAATCTGGGTTGTTGTTACGGGTGAACCAGGCCATAGCGTCCAGATTTGCATGTCACAAATCAACCCCTGATCAGGCTGATTGGCAGTTGATTATGTAAAGTGGAAGCAGCACACATTGGGTTAATTAATTGCGGCAAATCATCAGTTAATTAACCAACAATTTGCTGCCATTAAGTGTGAACCAGGACACTGAAAGTAATGTGAACCAGGACACTGAAGGTAATGCAAACGGAAAAGGTATCCAGAGTAATCCTGAACACTATAAATTAGCACTATATGCTGATGATATTATTTTATGCATCACAGATCCATTAAATCCCCTTTGAGACATTCTACAAGAAATGTAACAATTTAGACAAGTGGCTGAATTTGTAATGATTAAAAGTCAGAAATTATGCCAATTTACAATACCGCCCCAGAAATTAAAAAAAATCTATGAATGCAAATTCAGGGAAAATTCAGATTCAAATATGTTGGGGGCATATTTGAAATATTTAGGTATCTAGATTTCAAATGATTTCTGTAAAGAAAATTATGGGTTGTATCCAATGTTAGTTCTTTAGAGAGGACCCACTGAAATGAATGGGACTTTAGATAGACTAACATTGGATACAATCCTCTATTTCTCTTGTTACAATACATATCTATACATGTCTACGCAAGTTCCATTGTGTTCAATGGGACTTACTCCTGGGAAACTGGGTATAAGCTTGCAGTGTAAATTGACTTAATTTGAATATCTGCCAAGGGTGGGCAACGTGTGGCCCTCCAGATGTTTTGGCCTACAACTTCATTGAATATCTGCCAAGGGTGGGCAACGTGTGGCCCTCCAGATGTTTTGGCCTACAACTTCATTGAATATCTGCCAGGCATAGCTTGCGGCCTGTCATGTGGCCTGTCCATTGAACAACTGCTTTCTGTCCATTGTGTCCTGTACTTGTGACTGCTGCAGTTGTGGCCCTCCAGATGTTTTGTCCTATGACTGCCATCAGCCCTAGCCAGCATAGCCAATGATAATGGATCATGGGAGCTGTAGGCTAAAACATCTGGAGGACCACATGTTACCCATCCCTGAATGGGCATCAAGGATTACCTGCAAAAGAACAAACAACTTTGATGTTTGACAATATAACTCACTGGAATGGAGATTTTCCTTGATTCCGTGGGACTGATGAGTTGACTTTTTTTTTTTTGGTAGTTAGATAAATCTCCCCTTTGCTAGATCAGTGCCATCAGCACAATCCACCCACATAACCTTCTGACCCAACAAAGGGTAGAAACTATCAAACTGCCTATGCATCAGAGAGTAGAAATTCTCCTTGCTTTGTTGCGGTAAAAAAGAAAACACCCAGCAACAACAGCAAGAATTACTTCCCTTGTTGGATTTGGGGCATTGGGACAGGGGTGGGTGGTGTAGCTCAGGGTGGTGTCTGTGCCAACCCTTCTCATCTCATCTGGATGCTCTTCTGATCTTACAAGGGAGAAACTGTCTACTTCTCTCTTGCTGCATCAGAGGTAGAGGCCTTCCCTTGTAGGTTCATGGGCACTGGGGTGTGGGGGTTGAGGGGTTGAGGCAGCCCAGGGGGCGGGGTGGGGGTCCAGGTAGTGGAAGGGTGCCTTTGAGGTCAACCCCTAACCAAGCAGCAAAATGGCACAAATTAGATAAAAGCCAGCAACAAAATCATTTAAGGGCCTGGCAAAAAAAAAAAAAAAAAAAAGCCCACTTAAAATGCTGAAGTCAGGGGCCAAATGTAGTTCTTGGGGGAGGAAGTTCCAAAGATGTAGGGCCACCACTGAGAAGGTCCTGGCCCTGGTACCCATCAACCTGATCATTCTTAATGGTGGGCCAGACAGCAGAGCCTCTGAAGCTGATCTTAAGGCCCAGATAGGTTAATAAGCACAAGCCTTTAATGATGAACAAGTACTCTGCAACTGCCACCTAGAACATGTGTGTGTGATGCTACACCACTTATTTCCTTGAAATCCCTCCTCAAAAGCCACCTGTCCTAGAAAGGCTTTGGCACAACCCCCTAGTTCCCATACATACTGCAACTGAGCCCTGCTCCTACCTCCTTCTCCTCCCTCTTTTGTTTCTCCGGTGTCAAATTTTAGATTGCAAGCTTCTTGGGGCAGGGACCTGTCCTCTTGTACTCTTTAAAGTGCTGTGCACACGGATGCTGCTATATAAACAATAAATAAATAATGGTAATATAACAAGTACAGGATAAATACGGGAGACCAAAACACACACACACCTCTTTTGTATAGATGGCCATTTAAGTGGAATTTGGACCATGCAGACTTTTAATATATACAACCAATTATATACAAGGATTGATACATAGTTAATGTTTTAATGCTGGAATTGTTAGGAAAATATTTGTACTAGAATGAGCAACGGGGTGGGAAGGAAATTGTTGTTTTGTTTTATATTCTTCTACATTGAATCTACAGTGTAAAATAATTTTCTTGAATAATTAAACACACACACACCCCAAAATCCTATGCAGCAATGGAACTAGAGGCATAGCTAGGATTTGAACTTAGTTCCTCACATGTCTAGGTAGTATCAAAGCTACTGGATTGTTCTCATTTTATTTGCAAAGTAGGAAAGGGACTAAACCAAACCGACCCTCTTCAAACTCAATTCAAAGTACAGGTCTCATCAATGTATGCTATCAAACAGACTTCTCCCTTGGCAGTTCTGCTTTCGTTCTCTGCTGACTTCACTGCCCATCAGTGCCAAGCAAGCAAGCCAACTGTGTGGGTGGGAACAAGCACAATTATTCCCATGGTCTTCTGGGTATTAATTCGATTTCAGTGCTAGTGGCAGCAGCCTTAGGAATTAATTAGAATCTGAAACTGGGTAAAAGAGAAGAACTCTCTCCAAGCCAGAAAACATCTCTATTGAACTGAGGCAGCAGGAAGGAAGGAAGGAAGAGTTTCTGACATCATACAGACTGTGCTGGGTTGTAATTTGCCATGAACACGGCTTCTAGTGGAAAGATGCCATAGGGTGCTTCCAGGTGAGGCTTTTATTGTGCAATTGCACTGCACAGAATCTTCCCTGGGGTCCAGACATGTTGTGTAATGGTTAGCTCACTGGATGATTTTGGGCTAGTCACTACCTGACAACTACCTCACACAGGGTTGTGATGAGGATAAAATGGGATGGAGACCATATACAACTCTCTGGATGAAAAGTAGGATATAAATGTAATAACTTCCATATCCCGCCTTCCAGCTGCCATGGAAAGTTTCTCTTATGAGGTCGCAACTGCAGCCTCAGAAGCGAAGTTGGAAAGGGATAAAAGGGGCTGTGCTGGTGGGAGGGCAGGGAGGGAAGAGGAGAGGCTGGGTGGCGCAGTATCCTATGGCCCCTCCCCTCCTACCAAAAGGTAAGATGGGCTCAGAGGCCTGTCTAGCTGCTTGTACCATTTTAAATGGAGGAGCCTCTCTCCCGGCAGGGCATAGGATAGGCGGAGGGCTCTGAAGTCAGAACCCTCTGTCTATCAGGAGTGCAACCTGTAGGATGGTGCCCTTAACAAGAAATAGTATCTCCTAACCATTTCTTGTTGTCAAAGTCTTCTAGACCTGTGTGCCAGTGTGGCATAGTGGTGAGAGTGTTGGACTGGGACTCGGGAGATCTGGGTTCTAGTCCCCGCTCGGCCATGAAACTCACTGGGTGACTTTGGGCCAGTCACTGCCTCTCAGCCTAACCTACCTCACAGGGTTGTTGTGAGGATAAAATGGAAAGGAGGAGGATTGTGTAAGCCGCCTTGGGTTCCTTGCAGGAAAAAAGGCGGGGTATAAATATAATAAATAAATAAATAAATAAAATAAGGAGAGCTTTCATCTAAGTACCAAGTTTCCTACTGAGCTCTGAACAGGATGTTCAGCTGACAGGTGCCCTGGCCTGGGGAGCGTCTACATCAGCTTTCCCCAGCCTGGTGCCTTTCGGGTATCTCCCGTAGGGATTATGGGATTATCTCCGATAGCTGGCTGTGGATGATGGGTTTTGTAGTCCAACACATCTGGAGGGAATCAGGTTGGGGAAAGCTGTTCCAAACTTAGAGCATATGTATACAGTTTCTGTGAAGAGATCACTTCATAGCCAATATCTACTGTTGCATAAATTAGGGCTCACAGTCTTAATTATCTCATTGTTTTTAAACATTACTAAACAATTAAAACATCCAAAAAAAGGCTTAAACATACACCTTTCAGGCTAGATGAGATAAATTCTGAATTATATCTTTGAGAAGACAATTCTTTATTCAAATTTGCTGATTAAATTCTAGACATCTATATCAAGCTTTTTTATGTGTATTCCTTGTACATGCTCATTAGATGATAAGTGAATACTAAGTACATTTTTGACCTTGAATGTCTTACAGGATCTCTTCATTACTCAAATAACTCTTTGACCCAAGTTATAGGGCTTTAATTCAGCATTATTTCTTTGGATACAATTCAGGTTGGCTTGCCAGAAAGTTTTCATAAATTACCCAGAATTCATTCTGAACCAGTTTGTGTTTTTGTGTGTCTTCCCTTTTATTATTTTTTACTTACTTACATTTTCAAATTGTTAATTATGTATCATTAAGCATTTTCAGTTGCTCTTTACTTGGCACTTTATAACAAGGCATTTTATAGCAACACATCCTTGTTAGATGAAGATAGGACTAAGAGAGCAATCCTATGGCCTCTAGACAGTATCTGATGAGTCATAGGATGCAGTGGATCTCTGTGGTGGCTCCCCCGCCCAAAGTCAAGACTCCAAACATGGGAATGGAGGAAATGGGTGTGTTTGAGGCAGACCAGTGAGTGGGGAGGGGAAAGGCTGTAGCTCTGTTGGATCCAATGGCCTCTCAGCCCCCACCCCAGCAGAGTGAGCAAGTTAGATGGGCTCAGAGGCCTTTCTAATGAAAACTGCTGCAAAGGAGGACAGAGAGGCAAAAATCCCCTCCGCTGTTCCTCCCACCTGCCGGCAATGGTTTGGCAGGGCTTAGGATGGACTGAAGTCTCGGACATCGGAACCCTCCATCATTTGGGCCTCTAGCCTATAAGATTGCTCTCCAAGACCCTCTGTGCCAGTGGAGACTAAGGATAGACTGTTATTGGGGATCCATGCTGGTATAATGTAATATCACCAACACAAGAGCCAGTGCAGCTCTTCCAGTGAAGCAATAGGATTGGACCCTAAGAACAGTGGCACTGTCATGGGATCCTTCTGCCATTGTTGTGCATTGAGTGGTTCCTTCTGTACTTGGCTAATGTGCGGGCATTGTTGACATGCAACACCATGATTGGTGGATGTCGGTGTTGGCATGGCACTGCTGTGCTATTTGTTGATTTTTTTGCCAGCAGTAGCAGCCCTTGGCATTGTAGGTTCAAAGGCTTATAGTTGAGCAGGATATAATGTCACTGATGATCTGTACCTAAATTCTCCTCCTCCTAAAGTACAAGTAAACTAGCTTATTCATGTTTGGGTGAGGATTCGGATACCTATCTATTCTTAATAAATTGGATGGCTTAACCTTAAACTGGACAACCAATGGTATTCCTATGAAGACACACACACACACACACACACACACACACACACACACGACAGTACAGTTCAGTAATGTGCATTGGAAAGAGGTTCAGATGCATTATTTCAATCTGTCTTCTGTAAAAACTGGTTACTATAGCAATCCTTACACAGGGCTACATATATTTTGCAATTCTGTGCAGGGATGGAATTTGATACCAGTTGCTGCAGAACATGAGCAGGAGGGCCCTGTGGTGTTCATGTTCCGCTTGTGGGCTTCCCACAGCCATCTGATTCTCTTCCTCCCCACCAATTCCGTTGCACATGATGGCAACTTAGCACTTCTGGGGAAACCTGAAATGAGCAGAAATGCTAGTTTCTGGAAGGAGGCTGGTTGGCAGAGCTTGCATAAGGGAGCTCCACTGACCTGCCTCCTTCCAGAAACTAGTATTTCTGCTCATTTTGGAGCTTTCCCTAGGAAGCGCTAAATCTCCCTCCTATAAGCAGTGGGTCCCACTTGCCTAATGGAACAGCCCAGATGCGTGGAGAGGGAGAAGGAGCTGGGAGGAGGAGGCCTTCTGGATATCAGCTGCTACTGTGTCCAGCTTGCCTGTATGGTCTTCAACAGAGAGAAGCCAGAGTCCATCCTGGCCTCTGGATTGCTGCACGATACAGGGGTGGACAAAATGGTTTCAATCATCCTGAACGATTCGGGTAAACGCCAGGCTGTCCTCACTTGCACCATGACAGCCAAGATGCCCAATTGAGCAAGTATTAATGGCACCAAAGGCATGATTGAGATTCCGTCCCCTTTCTGGTGCCCGACAGAGCTGGTGGTCAACGGACAGAAGGAAGAGTTCCCGCTGCCTCCACCGTTCCAGAAACTGCACTTCACCAACAGCGTCGGCCTGCGGTATGAAGCGGAACATGTCCGACAATGTCTCCTCAGAGGCTTGAAGGAAAGCCCCATCCTGACCCATGCAGATATCAAGCTGGTCAACTCCATCCTGGATGAAGCCCGCCGGCAAGTGGGGGTGTCGTACCCTCAGGACAAAGTGTGACACCCAGCTCCGGGTTCTCTCTGCTTGAATCTCGGAGTCCCTGTATTCCTTATTCAGCCAAAACATCCGCACAGGCTTGCCCAGCCTTCAACTATGTGGGGTGGGGTGGTGCATGGAAGAGAAACGTATGGCCTAATGGAACTGGTGGGAACTACCACTTGTAGAAGGGAATCGGTGGGGGCATAAGAATCCCGTTGGATTCTGCCCAGAATGCTGGACTAGAAAGGCTTTTGGTCTGATCCAACAATACTTTTCTTACATTCTTAGGTTCTTTATGATACTGGGCATCCAGAGGATCTCTTTATTTTGATTTTTTAAAAGAAATTCTTTGCCTTATGGCTGCCAAGATGGACTTGACAAACTTAGTAACATCCAGGAGCTGGAAGGACATAGTCCCACTAGGATTCCCAGTGGCCAGGGAGTGAGGCTTTATAATTCTCCATTCCACACCTCATTTGGTGTCCATTATGAGTCTCAGCCAAGTACCTATATGCTCTGGAAAGTGGTACTTCGTTTTAGTCATCATTTTATGTGTTTTATTAGTAATGCTTAGAAAGACCATGATTTCCTGAAAATGTTACAAAAGGTCAGTCCAAATTTTGGTTGCACAAAAGCATGTATTTTGCTGTGTTTGGATATGCTAATGAAAGGTACAGTATGCCTTGATATTGATAGAGGATCGCTCCTTATAGTACCATATTGCCCTCTAGTGGAAGGATCTCACTGTAATCAAATAATATTTGCATAATGAATGCAGGGAATCAAGGGGAATTACTTAACGTGGGGAATTATTTAATTACTCCAAATTAAGTAAACATTTCCTTGTGGGATGTGTGTGCCAATAAGGTGCCTATTCCCACTTGAACCTGCCCGGTCATTAAGAACTCCATCAGAGGCCCCCACTTCAGAATACATACAGTAGCCATGTTGATCCATGGGGTGGGGAATCCAAAATCATAGCAGGATAATACCTTTATCAGGATGCACTAAAATGACACAAAATGGTTTGCAAGATTTTGAGTTCTCCAGAATGTTTCATCAGGCCGGATGTTAAGCAAAAGAAGAAGAAGCAGGGTCAGGGAGAAGCTGAGTTTGATGTCCCCGAAGCCTGCAGTTTGTCAGAGTCTCGAGATGGAATGCAAGAAGTGTTGGGAAACGTAATTGTATTAGTCTCTGCCAGATGCAAAATAATTTCAGGATGCAGAGGCTACTGGGACAAAGAAACAAGAATTACTATTTACCCGTATTTTGGAATATAAAACGTAGCAGTTATTCCGATCTCCAGCCCAGATTGGAAAACAAGGTCCCACATGAAGCAAAGAGCAGAAATAGAGAAGTGTGGTAGATAATTATATGTAAGTGGAACACTTGGTTAAAAGAAATAGGAGCCAAACTTAATTACTCCAAATTAAGTAAACATTTCCTTGTGGGATGTGTATGCCAATAAGGTGCCTATTCCCACTTGAACCTGCCCCGTCATTAAGAACTCCATCAGAGGCCCCCACTTCAGAATACATACAGTAGCCATGTTGATCCATGGGGTGGGGAATCCAAAAATCATAGCAGGATAATACCTTTATCAGGATGCACTAAAATGACACAAAATGGTTTGCAAGATTTTGAGTTCTCCAGAATGTTTCATCAGGCCGGATGTTAAGCAAAAGAAGAAGAAGCAGGGTCAGGGAGAAGCTGCTAGTGATTACCTAGTGATAGGACACTTTTTAGTAGGCTACATGTTTTCCAATCTTCAGGTGGTAGAAGATAATCTTCCTCCAATTTTAAGATTCCACTTCTGGACAGCTGAATTGTGATGGGTGGCAACACCAAACAGGTCCTTCAAGTTGTGGCCCCTTCTGTAGAACACCCTCCCCTTATCCATTTGCTCTGCATCTTTTCTGGTAGGTTTTAGGCACAAGCTTAAATTGCTGCCTTTTACATTAGCTTTTAATGGAGTATAGGAATGTTCAGGTGTTTTTTATTGGTTTGGCTACATTTCAAGCTTTTTGTGTATGTAGTACTTATGTGGACAATGTGGTCATATTTAGATTACTGTAGTGTGCTTTATTTGGGCCTACCCTTGTGCTTGGTCTGAAAGCTGCAGCTGGTGCAGGACGCAGCAGCCAGAATGCTGAGTGGCAGTGCCTGGCCATGTGTATACTACACTGGTGTAGAAGCAACTGCACTGGCTACCTATTAGCTGCTGAGCCAAGTACAAGATCTTGCTGTTGGCATATAAAGCCCTGAACAGCTTGGGACCAGGTTACCTGGCAGTTCGCCTTCCCCATTACAGAACTGTGCAAGTGTTAAGATCATCAGAGGAGGTCTTGCTGGTTGTACCATCTCGCAGCAACCAGGAAGTGGGCCTTCTCCATGGTGACTCCCAATTTATGGAATAATCTCCCCCTCTCCTGCTGTTCAGGTGGTGCCAATTCTTTAGGCACCAATTAAAGACCCATTTCTTTACCCAGGCCTTCTCTTGGTGAATGTGCTTCCCAGTCTGTTTGTAATTATGGCATTGTATTGGTTTTAAATTATTTTAATGTTTGTATTAATGTTTTAAATAAATGTTTTAGCATTTTTTATGTATTTCAATTGTATTTTAATGTATAATATAATGTATTTTGATGTACTTGGGGATTTTCTTGTGAACTGCTTGGTTATTTAAAAATATGTTCCGTGGTATTTAAATCTATTAAATAATAATAATCATCTGAATCCCAATCACTGTGCAAGCACACACGCACACCGTTGAAGTCATTTGTGGGGATCCACAGTACACGGTATATTGTATATTCATGTTCTGCAGTCACTCCTCACAGGGCACACTCTCGTTAAATGTACTGCAGTCATCCCGGTTTGCCACGCCACACCTAACTCCATAGTGGTAGAACTGGGTGTTGCCTTGAACAGGGTTTTAAATTTTTTAATTATTTTGCTTCATCATCTCTGCGCTGGTGTGAACGAGCGCAGGAGCAATCTTTTTACAAAGAAAGGAAAAGGCTTTTCCAGCCCCTCACAAAGAATGAGAGGCATGCTGCTTCTGCCACTGTTGCCACCCTCCCGCAGGGTTGGGGTGAAGCCAGAAGGATCAGCATGCTGTGCCCCTCCACCCAAATACAATTTCCCAAAGAAGTGTTCCTCCTGTGCTGAGTTTCCCAAGTTTTTTTTTTTTAAAAAAAACCAAAAACCCGTAATTCCCCAAACAAAAGGTGTCCACCATTTTTTGTGATGCGGCAGTTATATATAAGCTTCCAGGGAAGAGGGCGAACTGCCACACCACAACAAATGGTGGACACCTCTCTTCCCTACCAGATGCACATGATGCTGTATTGCCCCGCCCTTCAGAAATGATTGGTTAACTCCAGTAATGACACTTTCGTGGCCACACCTCGGATGGGCAACTGCAGTGCAAGTTTAGCAGGCGCTGGCCACGTACTGCGACAGTGAACTGCAATAACTGGAAAAACCATGATAAACTTAGTCTGGGAAATTCTGGAAGAAGCAAAGAATGATTATGCAGGACTAGCACGACTGGCACTGAAAGTGTGTATGTGTGTGGGGGGGGGTGCCCCGCAAGTCACGGCAGGGATATAGTACTGTAATAAACCTTAGGTGTGCATCTGTCCCTGCTTTCAGTGCATCCGGTTACTAAGGTGTATTTTTATTGTGCAGCAGCAGGTGGCGATACAGTGTCAATTTCCAGGTCTGTGTGTCCAGGATGAAAACGTTGGGGAGTAATGCAATCTCAAACCAAGGAACAGGAGAAAGGTGGATTTAGCAATCAGCATGCAGTGGTGGCCAGAGGCTAGCTCAAACTATATAAACATCTGGTTGGAGAGTTAAAAAAATATTCATTTAGCTAGGCACATGGCAGAATGATATTGAGTCCAGGTGAGGTAGCCTGTTCTTGGTGTTTTCAGGCAGAGAAGAGACATTCCAGATCCATTGTGTCTCTAATTTCCACCGCAAGTGACAAGGGAATTCCCTTTGACTGGCTGCTCCCTCCATGCCAGACATGGTGTTGATGTCTGAAAATGTCTTTTCCAGGCTGCCGAACCATGGGGAAAATGCAAAGTTTGTGTAGCTTTTCTATAGACATGACTGGGAGGAGGGTGGGATGGAGGGGAAGCGGAGCAAAGGAGAATTTTGCAGATAATTAGCTTTGATTTCTAAAAATGTTAAATCTTTACAAAATGTAGCATCAGGTACCATACCATGCAACAGCTTGTCTAATTTACCACCTCATCTCTCTGTCTTCTTACTTAAGAATTAGGCCCCTCTCAACTTAGTGGGGACTTGAGGACTTAAACACAGGCAGGATTCTGAAAGGGGCCATTTCACATTACAAACGTGGCAGCAAAGCCATTTTTGCCCTCAGCTGTTCACTTGATTGGCAAATGCAACTAACTGGGGCTCCCTGACCAGAGTACCTGTGTGATATGCATGGGTTGTATCCAGTACTGTCATCCCACTGGCAGAAGCAGTTGTGTCGTCAGCAGACCCAAGAGGGTGGTGTTGTGTCCCGTCCCCCCCAAGCACACCCTCAAATTCTGCTCCAGAGGGCTAGAAAACCCTCCAGAGCAGATTTTCAGGAAGGACAGAGAGTGGCAGTGGAGAGCAAAGAGGGAGAAAATCTCATTGCACCAGCAGGCTTCTGCTAGCACAACATTGGATTTAACCCCATGTTTGCAGACGTATGTTCATCACAAGGCTCCTGTTAAAGCAATATGATGCACTTTTGGCAGTAAGGGCATTGGAGAGAATGTGATTTACTTCTGAGCAGACATACCTTTTGGCTAATTTACAGCTCCCTGCTCTTCGGACAATGGGGGTGAATGTGGCTGTTTAAAAAAAGGGGGGGAAGACTCCCCCTCCTGTCTCCTCTCAAACTCCACAGCAGTTATACTTTCACATGCAGGGGAAACTGGCCATTTCAGAGGCAGGGGTTCTTTGTTTCTGGTCCGCAGCTTATGTGGAGGTTTTGCATTTTCAGATGTATCCTTTAAAACATCGGTTGGTGTACACCTTAAAAAATGTCATGACTAATATGGTCTTAACCAGCTGAGAATATAAAACCAAATATTTCAGGGGTGGGAAATGTGTGGCCCTCTAGATCAGTGTTCTCCAACCTTGGGTCCCCAGATGTTTTTGGCCTACAACTCCCAGAATGCCCCAGCCAGCTATGCTGTAGGCCAAAAACATCTGGGGACCCAAGGTAGGAGAACACTGCTCTAGATGTTGGCAGGGGAGGCTGGTGACTCCTATTTCGGCGGGGCTCCTTTTCCATTGCAGGTTTTGTAGCTTTTTCTCTGGAGCTTCATAGGAGCTCTCCGTGGTACTGAACTCCATCCCCAAAATAGGACCACCACCATGAAGCACCATGGACAGCTCCCATGAAGCTCCAAATAAAGTCTGCAAAACCTGCAATGGAAAAGGAGCCCCACTGACATAGGAGTCACCAGCCTCCTCTGGGTGTTGGTGGACTGCAATTCCCATCAGCCCTAGCCACCCAATAGCCAATGATGAGGGATGATGGGAGTTGCCGTCCAACAACATCTGGAGGGCTATTACAATGTTGGTCATCCCTGAAATATCTGGACGTCTTGCCCACTGGAAAGCACCACTGGCCTAATCTGTCTGCTGAAGAGACCCACTGTCAACCTTGGGGGTTGTAGGCCAAAAACATCCTGCTCCCACTACCCCAGCATGCAAGCAGAGAGACCAGAGTGAGGAGGTAGAGCAGCATCTACTTCAGTGACTAGCCTTGTATTCTCGCTCTGAGAAGTTCTACAGATTGGACCTGGAGGAAGAGCAAGTTGAAGAGGCAGCGGGATAGAAATGTGCAGGAGATTGTAGACCCAGTCAGGGAAGGGGCCCTGCTTGTGGGTCTTTGGCATGTACGCTGGTGAGTTGCTGAAGGGGTTTTTAATCTGCTGAGTGCTGTTTATTTCTTTTATGGCAGACGTCTCCATCCTGGTACTCTCCAGATGCTTTGGAGTACAACTCCTATCACCTCTGGAGCTGATGGGAGCTGTAGTCCAAAACCTCTGGAGGCCCCCAGGTTGGGGAAGGCTGTCTTGTAGTGTACCATATTTCTAGTTTTGTTTTTAATTTTATTTGTTTTTATGTCATACTTTAATTAAAAGTTTGTTTTTAATCTGTATTTTGTTAGCCACCTCGAGCGCCATTTTTGGTGGAAAGGCAGGATATAAATAAAATAAATAAATAAAACAACCTGCTCGAGGGCCCCTTAGAACCTAGAGCCAGCCCTGGAAGTAAGGAGCAGGCAGAGGGAGCAAGGAGCAAGCCTGCCCTACAGCCACCGTTTCGTTTTTCTTTGAAGATGAATCATCTGTTGCTATTAGGTCAAAGAGAAGTACGACAACCCTGCAGGAGAAACAGTGCCCAAAGTCAGCTGACTTTTAATATATATATATATATATAAACACAAAGCATTTGATAGTTCCAAACATGACTTCAGAGATGCAGCTGTCTTTCAACTCCACCTATAAACAGCCACTTGGGGAAAGAAAGGTTTGGGGAGAGACAAGGTTGGGATTCTGATGGTGTTCTGGCCATCCCACTGCCTAAGAATCTCCCTGCATGAGCTGATGGAGGTGGACTTGAGCATGATATTGAGGGCTCTGAGGCTGGTGGTCTTGGGGAACTTTAATATTCAGATAATATCTGGCCCAACTAATTGAAACCTAGCCTAAGTATAACTTTGTTTTAACTCCTGGGGATTTTGTTGTTGTTTTGTATGAAAATGTTGTAATCTGTAAGTACTATACATTCTAGTTTCGACACACCCATCTAATTGATCACATTCTAGAACGAGCTTTGAATTAATACCGTAGTTTGGTTCCCAATCCTCCTGCGTATGGAATTAATCTCATGACTTTCGTCTGATTGTATTTAGAGGGTGTCTCCCATTTGGCACAGTGACTGGCACTTGATAAGTGCATACATCTTGATTATAACCTCAACGATCTTCCCACCAGTGCATATGCCAGCCAGATACCCATCTTTATCCTATACTTAACAGCAACTATCACTGAAAGTATCAATACAGTACCACTTTCCAAGGGCCGTGAGCACATCTACCATGTTTGTTGTTCAGCACATCCTACCAATTTAGGACATGCTGGCAGTGGAGAGTAACCCAGGAAGGTCTAGAGCCACCAGACTAGGAATGTTCCCTCCATTATAAAGTAGGATTTCTCATTATTCATCAGTGACAGATTTCCTGAATTGACTTAGTAAAGCAACGCTTGGCCTTTAGGACAATGTACAAGGCAATGGTCATTTTGCACTGAACATCACTGTCCACTCCAGTGCACTGAAAGATGGCCTTTGTCATACCTCCATTGGAGGAATCCTCTTCATCGGAGGAACTAGAGCTCCCAGAGAGAGACAGCATCAAAGAGCAGCCTGTGCCAGAAGACCGTGCCAGGAGCCTGGGCCCTTGGGGAAGATGGTCGGGGGAACTTCCTCTCTGAAACAGAGGCTGAGAGACCACCTGGCCCCCAAGAACATCAGTATGTCAAGAGGCAGGCCAGAACAACCTCTGTGAGGAATGCCTGTTTGCAAAGGTAGGCTCCTCATGAGTCAAGGACTCCATGTGATTATGCCCCTACTCATGATGAGGACTTCTTCCAGAAGCCTCTAATGTGCTGCACCTGAGTCCTGGGTGGGGCTTTGGAAGTTCCAGCTTATACGCCTCAGTCCTAGGCAGGGAGGACTGCTGGAACCACAGTTTCATTTCAGTGACCAGTACCATGCACCTTAGCTTTCCTGACCTTGCTTCTTCTGCCTGCTTCTCATGCCACTGACTCCTGGATTCCCCGATAAAGCCCCTTTTCATGGATTGTGCTTATATTGGACTGTTTGCCTGTGCTTCTGACCTCTGTGATAGATTTGTCACATAGATTGTCTTGGGACTGAGCCTGAACCAGCCTTGGCAGGACAGTCTTTACTTTCTCTCCCTCAGCAAACACTGTAGTTCTAGTCATCTCTTGACTACTACCCCCTTATGATTTCTGGCCTTCTGTCATTGAACCTCAGCCCCCTCACCTTTATCCAGAGCTCTGCTGGGGGGGGGATCAGCTCTCTTGACACGCAGAGAGTAGGGAGGTTCACACAAAGCCCTTCATGCATTCAAAGCCTTCTACCAGTTTCAGCTGGTGGCCCAGCTACACCCCTATCTGCCCCTTGAAGGAGAAGGTTTGTAGCTTGGTGGTGCTCCTGGAGCCATCTTTGTCACTTGAGGCTCAAGTGGCCTCAGTGGCTCGGAGTGCCTTCTACCAGCCCCAGCTGGTGGCTCAGCTATGCCCCTATCTGGACAGGGATAGCCTGGTCTCAGTAATCTATGCTCTGGTGATCTCTAAGCTAGACTACTGCAATGCACTCTACGTGGGACTGCCCTTGAAGACTGTTCAGAAGCTGCAGCAAAATGCAGCAGCCAGACTAATCACTGGGACCAGAAGGTCTGAACATATAACACCTGTACTGGCCTGCTTGCACTGGCTGCCTATATGCTTTAGATCCTGATTCAAGGTGCTGGTTTTAACCTATAAAGCCCTACATGCCTTGGGACCACAATACTTCATGGAACGGCTCTCCCAGCCACAATCTACCCATACACTACTTTCAACATCTGGGGCCTTCCTCCAATTGCCACCTCCGAGGGAGGCAACAAGGGGGAGGGCCTTTTCTGTGGTAGCCCCCCAACTGTGGAATAAGCTCCCCCCCTGAAGCCCACCTGGGGCCAACTCTACTATCTTTTCGACACCAGGTTAAGACTGCCCTCTACGTTGTGGCTTTTAATAACTAAATGGTATATGGTGGTGTGGTAAATTGTTTTAGCGGTCATGTTTCATTAACTTGTTTTTAGTTTTTGTGATAATTTTAAAATTGGTTTTAAATTTTTATAATGTTTTAATTGTTTATATTTACTTGTATTTCATTGTACTTTTTAACTGATTGCTGTATACTGCCCAGAGAGCTTCAGCTATTGGGCAGTATAGAAAATGAATGAATGAATGAATGAATAAAGCACATATGTTGGGGTCTCAGGGCCATGCCACTCTCCCAGGGCCGGCACTACCACTAGGCCAACTAGGCGGCTGCCTAGGGCGTATGGCTAAAGGGGGCGCAGAAACACTCCGCTCCTGCTTCGCCTGTGCCCCAGACCCACGCAGACACTCGCCCTCTCCTCCTCCTCCTCCAGGAACAGATGAGGAAGGGAGGGTGCGGGCCTGCGCTCCGCTTTCCGTGACGTGTGTACGGAAGAGGAGGAAGATGGGAGTGAGCAAGCCTGATCTCGTGGTAGCAGCGGCGGCAGCAGCGGCAGGAGCGCGCGAGGCGTCAGGCAGCCGGGGCTCGCTGCGCTTGGCGCGGATCTGGGCAAGGAAGCCGAGCAGGAGAGCGGCCAGGCGGGCATGGGGCAGCAGCAGCAGCGCCCGTGAAGGCAGCTCCGCGCGGGGCTGCTCGCTTGGCGCCGAACCCCGCTCTGCCTCCTCCGCCTCTTCCACCTCCTCCGGGCAGGCGGGCTTGCCTCTGTCCGCCAGGGCGCAGCTGGAGCGGCTGGTGGCTGCTGATCTGCTGCAGCTTGGCGCCTCTTCTCGCCTGCCTTCCTTCCTTCCTCCCTTCCCGGGCCGCGGAGGCTGGCAGCAGCAACAGCAGGAGGAAGCTCGCTCGCTTGGCCGACTCTTCCTCGCTGCCGCTGGGACTGCTGCCGCCGAGGGAGGGAGGGCTCAAGTGGGGGGGGCGCTAAATATTTGATTTTGCCTAGGGCGGCAAACTGCCTTGCACTGGTCCTGCACTCTCCCCATCCCCACTGATGACATGTGCACCAGCGGTGCTCTGTGTTCAGTCTCCCTGTGATGGGGGTGGATCCCTCCCAGGCCCATCAAGATACCCCTCACATGGAGGAGCCCTATGTGGGTACCTTGGTAGGTGCATAGTGTCCCTTCACATGGCTGCTGAATACATGGCCACCAGGAGGGCATGGCTGGCCTGTGTGGCATTGGTAGTGGGCAAGATTAGCTAGCATGACTCTCATACTGTGGTTTTCAATGCACAGGGGTATTGTGTGAACACACCTTACATTATGCCCCCCCCCTTAAATCACTACAGAGTGCTGCCCTGCCCTCTTCCATATCCAGCAGAAATCCCATGTCCTTTAGAACTAGAGTGGGCAGAAGGTACCGTAGATCTCAGATTTTTGGACTTCACCTCCCAGAAGCCCCTGTCAGCATGGCCAAGAGGCAGGAATGCTGGATATTGAAATCAAAAATACCTGGAGATCTACTTTCTTCCCACCCCTGCTTTAAAGCCCTCAATGGCCTTGTCCTAGTCATTGATCCACCTTTATTTGCCTTCCTGTAGCCTTCACTCCTCTGGCTCCCCCACTTTCAGCCATCCAAAGATGTTCTGCTACCTTAAATAATTATGTCCTTTTCCCTTTGTTGCCCCTTATGCTTGGAGCTATCTCCCAGAACACCTTTCTGATGATATCTCTCTGCTGCTGTAAATCCCTCCTCGAAATAACCTTTTCCATGAAGTTTTTGGTACCCTCCCTTAGTCTTATTCTCTTATTGAAACTCAACCTATGTGTAATTGATCCAAACACACATTCTTCCCCGTTTGCCCTCTCTTCCCTCAGTGGCCTCCTTTATGTAAGCATCTTGGGGGCAGGGATCTGTCCCTTTCATTTTGTTACTCTGTAAAGCACTGTATACATTGATGGCACATATGTTCTAGCAGCAGATGACTACAGCCAGTCCCAGCTCCTGGAGAAGGTAACTGCACTGAAGAAAAAACATTTGATATATGTACATATGCATAAGTGCAATATGAAAGGTGACCCTATGGCTTTGCAAGTACATCAGACTTGCAAAATAGCTTGAATTTGACTGCTTTTGGGTGGCCTTCTCTCTTCCGGCCAAGGAACATATGTAGTTTGAACAGGATATAATAGAAATGAATATGGCATTTATATATTCTATTTGTACATAGTTATATACCGCTGAACATAAAAAATACAGTGCTGCATATCTACTCCTAGTACTAATCACTGTCCCTAATAATCACTATAAAATACATTTAAGCTAAAAGCTTCTTTTGCCCCTTCCCTTCTTCCCTGAGTTGGCCTTTCTGCTGTACAGTGTTTTCCTCCACAAGCATGCTTTTGCTTTGCTTTGGAATTTTTCCTATGAAGGCATACTTGTGGAAAATGTTACATCAGACCTGAAAAACCGCATGGATTTTTCAGGAAAGATCTGCAAGATTCTTGAAAGCACTGTACTACATTGTGTTGAACAACATTGTAAAAACATCCTATAGGAAGAACTGATATCGTTGCTCATTTGTTTGTGCGACTTGGTCCTCCCCAGGAATGACTCCAAGGGCTAGCAGGCACTCCCCCCTCCCCAATATTTACCACTACCTTATGCACTCTTCCATCTCTCAGTCACTATACATAATAGCGTCCTCTAGAGGGGATTAGACAAATTCATGGAGGATAAGTCTATTAGGGTGCAATCCTATGGAGATAAGCATAAGCCCCTGATCTCGAAGGCTCACATTCATCCAATGCAGAGCAGGAGGAGCAGTGGAGGTGATCTTCACCTCCCCACTCCTCCCATTCTGCATTTTTTTGCTAGACAGCCATTTTTGACCACCTAGCAACGGCGTCTCAGGGAGGGAAGGAAGCTGGATTGGCTTCAGGGTACCCCATAACCTGGCCACCCCAGTCTCCTCCCCCAAAATGCCCCCCTCTCCAAGCTCGCTTTCCTAACCTCGTAGAGCAGCTGGCACTGCTCTTTCCAGGCCAGCTGCAAGGAGGTGGTAGAGCAGGGCCAGCACACCGATGCCCAGCTCTGAGGTCAGAGCGCTGTCTCTCTGACCTCTGAGCAGAACTCAGTCTGTGTGAACAGGATGCTGGACTAGATGGACACTTGGTCTGATCCAGCATGGCTCTTCTTATGTTCTTGGGGGTGGGAAACCTGTGGCCCTCCAGAGTCGCAGATTACCGGTTCATGTTCATTTGGCCATATAGTATTCTGCAGCAGAGACTAATTATTTTGGAAAAGCAAGTTCTTCTAATTTAAATGTGAGAAAATATGGCTGAAAGTTGAGAAGGGAGGTTGCTAAGCAACTACTGCTTTACAAAGGCACCCCCCCCTTCCTTAGCTGATATTTTTCTTGAATATTTTAGCTGCTGGAGTTTGGCCAACATATCAAACAAACCATATGACCCTGATACTGTTTTCAGGCTATGATTTTTCACTAGTTTACTTTAGTAATAAAGTACTAGTATCCGATATGTAATACCTGATAAAACAAGTATTTACCAGTGCCTTGTCCTGAACTAGATTTTCATTGGAAATAATCAACCTGGAATTGAGGCTCACCTCCACAGTGAGTTCCTCAGATTAGCAGATGTGTTAGGAGGAGTCCATCAGTTAGAAAACTGATGCATTGTGTGTGAAAATATCTAACAGATAACCTTTTTCCTCTCTGAAAGATGCCAGTGGCCCAGTGTTGAAAGATTCAGGTGGCCCGGGAGGGTGCTGTTGCACTCAGGTCTTGCTTGTAGGTTTCCTGTGGGCAGCTGCTTGGCCACTGTGTGAACAGAATGCTGGACTAGCTGGGCCCTTGGTCTGATCCAGCATGGCTGTTCTTATGTTCTTATGAATTGTACATTTTCACTTTCCTTTTGAAGTGATTGTTGTCACTACAATGTTTACTTTATTGTTGACTTGTTGTGCTAATGGTTTAATTGTATAGACCAACCTACTCCAACCTGGTGCCCTGCAGATGAGTTGTAGTCCAACAGATCTGCAGAGTACCAGGTTGGGGAAGGCTGTTATGGTCCATAAAATGGCAAGCTGCTGTGGGAGGATGAAGGTGGGACAGATCTGTTTCACTTTAGGATTGCTGTCTGACAATTAACAGCACAATCCAATATATGTGAACTCAGAAGGAAATCTCACTGAGTTTGATGGGACTTACTCCCAAGAATGTGGGTATATGCTTGCAGCCTACATGATGGTGGGAATTGCTGGATTTGGTCCACCTGGACTGTGTTTTGATGTGCTCTGTTGAAAGAAAAAAATCAAATAAAGATTATTTTTTAAAAAAACACTTTCCCCTCAGGTGGAACTCTAATGGGATGCTTACCATTGTAGGGGCTCCAGAATTTAGCCCTTAATCCTAGGCAGTGGTTTCTTTGTTCCTATAATAAATGCATTTTTGGTTAGCAGAGGTTTCTGATAAACACTGACATCGCTGATTTATTATCTACTTCTTGGTTCCCAAGGATACCGTGTATGTTCCATTCTACAATATGCTGTTCCTAATCTAAAGGAGAATGCTTCAAAATATCAGTGTCTCTTCTCTTCTCCATAGGTATTTATCTTTTTCCTTTCCATTTTCCTTCCATAATCTTTCTTTCACGCAGCTTCTAGATAATAACACCACCACCCCAATCTTCTGAGGCAGTGCCTTGTTCTTTCAATTTGACTGGCTTTTGCAAGCCTTTTCTTGTCACATCCAGCAAATCAAAGTGAAAACGCCAGTGCCTTTGGTTCCTTGACATTCTTGAGACTTATCACATAGGATGTGTCCATGCAGGGGTTTCGGGAGTTCTGATACACTGATGCAGCAACTCCCACAGGCTACATGATGACCAGGTACTGCTCAGGCTGATCCCCAAGTAGCAAAGCGAAGAGAAATATACAGGTCAATGTAGATGGTGCAAAAACATGACTCCTCTTTGGAATACACTGACCTGTACAGCTAAATTGAGAAACCAGACATCGGATACCATGGCTGCAATCAGTGTGGGAGATGTACCTACATCTAAAAAGGATATTCTATCAATGTAGTTAATCTACAGGCCTGTGGCTTACGCTGGCTCAGCTTGTCTGAGCGTGGAAAGCTAAGCAGGGTCAAGCCTGGTTATTACTTGGATGGAAGACCCCTCCTCTAGTTTCCTGCATTAAGCAGGGGGTTGGACTCGATAGCCTAGTAGGCTCCTTCCAACTCTATGATCTATGAAATCTATTAGTTAATCATTATTGATATTAATGTGAACGGCTGATATAGCAACAGGGTTTTTTGTCTATGGGGTTTCATGGTTAAACTAGTATCATTTGGTCATGTGTATTGAGCCTAAGCTTACCCTTTATCTTTCTCCCAACAGGGATTCCTCAATTTTCCTTTGAACATTATTCAGGGTTGCTATTTTTATTTATTTATTTATTATATTTATACCTGAAAGGAACCCAAGGCGGCTTACATAATCATCCTCCTCCTCTCCATTTTATCCTCACAACAACCCTGTGAGGTAGGTTAGGCTGAGAGTCAGTGACTGGCCCAAAGTCACCCAGTGAGTTTCGTGGCTGAGCGGGGACTAGAACCCGGATCTCGCGAGTCCCAGTCCAGCACTCTCACCACTACGCCACACTGGCTCTGAGCTAGACCAGGCCTAATCCAGCCAACTAGGCTCAGTCCCCAATCCGGTCAGTGGAGCCAAGCACCAAGCCCTGGAGGAATCCCCACTGTTATCTCCAGTCTCACCGGCCAGGTTGCTTCATGTGGCACTCCAACAGGGACATAGGGCACCACAACCCAGTCCTCCCAGCGCCAGCCAAGTCCCTTTCCCTGTGCTGAGTGGGGCACGGAACTCAGTGCCTCTTTCAGTAAAGAGAAAGGCTAAAATGGGTGGGGTGATGACATCAGTGGGTGTGGCCACTCCCATCTACGTCACTTGACATGCAGAGGGCCTGGTGGGGGCAGTTTAGCCACCCCATCCATATATTGTTCTGCACCCGAGCTAGACCTTCACACTCTCAGGGCTGGCCCTCTCATGATGGATCCTTCACCTCAGGCAGCAGAGTAGGAGTGGTGAATTGTATGCTCCAGCTCAATCCCTCCATCAGGAGGACCAGACACTGTGTGCTGTCCACCCGCCTCACCATTTGCTCTGTGGATCCTCTTAGAGCGAGTGGCTGGTGGGCAAGCTCGCTGAAGAGCTCAGTCAGCCGGAAAAGCGGCCAGCACAGCTCTTCAGAGAGCTGGCCAGGCCCAAATGCCTGGCTCTGTACCAGGTGATCTCCAGTGACACCCCTCCCATGGTGCCTGGCTCTGAGGAAGGACCCCTCAGAGCCAGGCATTTGGGTCTGGTTGGCTCTCTGAAACCTGCGCTGACTGCTCTTCCGGCTGACTGAGCTCTTCAGAGAGCTTGCCTCACTGCTGCTTGCTCTGAGAGGATCTGCAGAGCAAGCAGTGGCAGCAACGGGGTAGGGAAGGGGGAGGAGGCAGACATGGTGGGCAAGGGGAGAGAGCCAGACGTGGCAACAGAGGGGTGAGGTGCAGATGTGGCAAACAGATGTGGCAGCAATGGGGTGTGCAGCGGCAGCAATGGCAGGAGGCGATGGTGGTAGCGCACGTGTGCTTTCCTGCTGGCACTGTGCTGTCTGCTGGGGAATTGTCTCAGATGTTCAAAACTGCTACAAAGTGCTTTGGCAAATAAGGCATCAAACTGGCCCAGAATGACCTTGTTCCAACCTCCTCTCCCACGCTTTTAAATACAAACATGTCAGAAAGTGTCCAATCTCCTCCTGATCATATGCAGAATGCGAAAAAGGATTTTTGGGAAGCTGCCATCTGGCTGTTGCAGGTATTTGTGGGCAACTCCTCATGACAGGAATTGCCTGAATAGGTGGAGCAGTTGTCTGCAGAGATAAAAACAACTGCTTTGGTCTGTGTGGCTGGATAAATACATCTGGCAGACTGACACACCCAGACTTCACTCTGCGCATGAGAGCCTCTCCCATCTTCTGTGAGGGAAGAGAAAGAGAGGCCAGATGTTTTTACCTCAAGACCCACCCTTTCCTCAAGCACATCAAGTCAGTTTTTGAAGGTGTGCCTATGTCTCCCTCTGTATCTCTTGACAGAACAAAACAGCCTTGAGAAGTCCCCCAACCTCCCCCCAAACACACTACGTTTTAGTGTCTTCCTCATTCACCTTTCCCCCAGAAATCTCCACCATGAAATCAACTGGCTTGCTTCAGACACTGCCCAGAACTATGGCTTTACTAGCAAAATGTCCACCAATGCTAGAAACATGTACTAAGTGTGTTGTTCCTGATCACGGGGAGGACTGTGACTGCTTTCTGTTGAACATGGTTACAACTTCCCTTCAGTTCTTCCCACTCAATGTGGAGTGTGGCAGGGGCAGTGTCTGTGGTTTTAGGGATAGGCTCTCATGCTGAAAATAGGTGCTGGGGTTGAGTCTTGGCACAAATTAATCCTTATTCTTGATCCATTACTTTCAGTTGGTGCTTGCACTTCATGTGAGGTATGTCAGTTGCAAATAGGTCTGAGATCTGGCTTGGGATAGGTATGATTGCTGCTGATGTCACAAAGACCCTCATGGCTCCCTATAGTAGGGAAAAGCAGTGATATCCCCCATTCCAGTCTTCCCCAACCAGGTTCCCTCCAGATGTTTTGGACCAACTCCCATCCGCCCCAGCCAGCATGGCCAAGGACCAGGAATGCAGAGTGTTGGAGTTCAAAACATCTGGAGAGCACCAGGTTGATGAAGGCTGCCCTTGCAATTGCTTGGGAAAGGGGGGGCATTTGGAGCAGCTATGTTTGTGTTCTCCAAACACAATGGTTTGTATACAATGCTTGTTGGTGGAAAAAGTGCAAGAGGTGGCATTGTTCAGCTAGCATGTGTGCAAGTGCTAGTGGAACAACTAGCACAACTCGTGCAAGAACAGCTAGCCCAATGAAGCTGCAATGAATTGTGCACCAGCTTGTGAAATGGCTTGCACAAGTGGATCAAAGTACTGGATTTGGCACTTGTGCATGGATAAAAAGGGGGTTATTGCAAATGGTAGTGGAATGGCACCACTGGGTATATCTCAGTCTGATGAATACCTTCCTCACCCTCTTGGCTGGCTGTCCGTACCTTTCCCACCACCACCACCAGCAAAGCTGCTTAGGCAAAGGTGGCTGGCACTGAGCAACTAGCAGAAGTGTGAATGTTTTTACATAAGAGCATCTAGAACAAATACTTTCCACTACTGTAGCCAATTACACTGAGTACAATAGACAGTGTGACATCAATGACCTGTTTGCAAATGTGGATTGAACCTTATCTCTGCATATCCAGTATGTTCACAGCCCAAATGCTTTCAACTAAGAGTCTGCTTTTTGTTTTAATCTTCCATGTTTCTCTGACACACACACACACACACACACACACACCAATTGCTCTATGGAAAAACATGTGGTTGTGCTTGTGTGACTCTTGAGCTTCCGGATGCCTTGCATAGATGAAAGATACCATTATTTTTTTCCTTTGGGGTTTTTGCATCTGATATTGGAATATGAATAAAGAACCAAGAAAGTGTAATTGAGATAATGGCATTAAACATCTCCGCAAATACACTCCTTTTCAGATGTAATACATACCCAGTGTGTCTAGATGAAACATAGCAGGAATATTTATATGGCTGCAATTTTAATGGATTGAAACATTCTTTAGGATTTGAATATGCAGTTTAAAAAATCTCTATTGTTGGAGAGCAGCAGCATGGCCTCTTCTTATTAGTGGGGCTTCTTAAGCTTGTGTACAAGTTCCTGTATACACCAACATACAGATGGAAGTCAGTAAGAAACATTTTGAGCTAATTTTCTTGGTGTATGATGTTACCCAGAGACATCAAAATGTCAGTATTTTGAAGAACCACAGATGATGGGCAAACTGCAGCCAAAACCACATGAAGTGTGAGGGTTCTTTTGAAGAGTTCCAACCTGGGCAACTTGTTTTCTTTTACTGCTGTCCAAAATTAGCCTAATCGGAGTAGAAAATCAATGAGGAGTCCAACCACTTTTAGTTAAAGCATCCATTTTGACAAGGGGCGCTGATGAAAGCATTGCAACTGTCTGCAGACAAGATACCATTGAGATGTGGTGGTTGTTGCTTTTGGCAGGCTGGTTATGGTTAGAGCAGACAAAACATGCATGCAAGTACACTTTCCACCCCACACACCACCCCCTTCCCCCCCCTTTCAAACAGGAACTGCACTTGTGAGTGAACTGTTAGTCTAAAATGTGATATAGATGTATCACTGAATGCATAGCTGCATTGCATCATGGAGCCCAGATGATGCTGTTAGAAGTCACCCCCTTCTGCAAATATATGGCTAGGTGCCAGCTTAATGGGATAAACTGAGTCCTCTTCCAATTGCTGTAGGTTTTAATTGCATCACACCAAGTTTGCCTCATAGAAAAGGCATCACTAATTTCAAGTAATCTTTTGTTCCGGTGTCTTTGCAGTGTAGTATTTATCAGCTGCCCTCTCTCACAGCAGTGGCTGTGTTTCAGTGGAAACACAATTTCTACATGTGCTTAGCTTATGCTTATTAGATGCTATACATTAATGTATGCTGCAATAAGGGATTTATTTATTTTTTAAATGATCACACATGCACACCCTTCCCCATACAGTTCCTTTTGGAAAGGAGCTGAAAGAATTGAGCATTGTCTTGCTGTGACTTTTTACCTCCCCCATACCCTTCTGTTCAACCCTTACTGCTAGCTACAATCAATGTTGAATAATGCATTATGGAAAAGAGAATGCATCACCACTAACGGAGATATTGTTACACAGAAGCATGTGGCATGGCATCTTAAAACGGAGCAGGAGAAAGCTAATGCACTTGCTATATCGGAATGCAGATTTTAGATGGCTCTTCTCTCACTCCATCCAAACTGGGTACTGTGAGCCTCTGTATTTTTATATTACCTCAAGTACTTACTTCATTACCTCAAGTATGAAACCCAAATAGCGAGCGAGCGAGCGAGCGAGTGAGTGAGTGAGTGAGCGAGCGAGACCCATAGCACTAATTAAAGCAAGAGACAAGCAAGATAGCTCCTTCCCCCTTTATAACATTCTGAAGATAGGTATTTCATTTCATCTTTTCCACTGCAACCATAGTGTGTGCATAGGCTACCTTTTGGTTTTTGGGATGTGTGTGTGTGTGTGCACGCCCGCGTGTGTGTGCACACATACACACTTTTGAAAACAGTTTAAGTATTTAGATATTTGAGGTGCTAAAAATAGGAATAAATGTCAAGAATTATTGTCTTGTTTTAAGAAACATTGCTTTAGCCTATTTGTGCTCACATGGTTTCTTCCACATGCAGTTTTATAAATGTACACAATCAGTTGCATTAATAGTAAACGCATTTAACTAATGATACACTGGAAAATTTAAAAACCATTATCTTTCAGTAAGAAGACCCCCACGGGCCCCACCATTACTGTTAAGTTTTTATGTGTCCACATTATATTTTGTTATGATCACCCAAAACTTAGTTTTGTGTGCCTTAGATCAAATCAGTGTTACAATTTTGGTAGATAGGCGAACAAATGTCAGTGTACTGGAAGAAGCAAAGACTACTAGCGTTGAAAAAATGATCCTTCAACGCCAACTTCAGTGGACTGGTCATGTTGTTCGAATGTCTGACTGCTGTCTCCCAAAGCAGTTACTTTATTCCCAACTCAAGGATGGAAAGCGGAATACCGGTGGTCAATATAAGAGGTTTAAAGATATTCTTAAGGCTAATCTAAAAAAATGCAATATAAACATCGAAAACTGGGAAGCTCTGGCCCATGAACGATCTAACTGGAGGTTGGCCTTTCACAAAGGTTCTATGGACTTTGAAGAAGCCCAAGTGCAAGGTGAAAGGGAGAAATGTGCTAAGCGAAAAGCACGTCAAATGAATCCTTTACAGGACCATCTTCCATCTGGTAACCTGTGTCCTCACTGTGGGAAGCTGTGTGGATCTAGAATTGGCCTCCACAGTCACTTACAGACCCATCGCTAGAGTCTACACAATTTTCCTTTAGAATTTCCTCCTTTTAAAATTTCCTTTTTGTAAATTTTTATCCTGGAAGACAATCTTACTCGGTCACGAGTGATCGCCTGATGATGATAATTTTGGTGGATTCTCAGAGGACAGTCTAGGACTAGATAAAGATTAGGGATACAATTCCGTTGTATGGAACTTTTATTCCATGGATTTCACTTGACTCATGCTCTCTCTCTCTCTCTCTCTCAAATTTGGAGTAACTCTTAACAGTGCAATCCGATGCGTGTTTATTCCGAAATAAGTCCCACGGAATTCAGTGGATCTTACATCCAGGTAACAGGCCTGTGGCTTATGCTGGGTCAGCTTGTCTGAGTGTGGAAAGCTAAGCAGGGTCAGGCCTGGTTATTACTTGGATGGGAGACCCCTCCTCTAGTTTCCTGCATTGAGCAGGGGGTTGGACTCAATACCCTTGTAGGCTCCTTCCAACTCTATGATCTATGAAATCTAAGTGGGTATAGAATTGAAGCCTTATTTCCTCTTTGGATTTTACTTCCCACACAGCATCCAACTAGTCAAATTTGGAAGGAGTATCACTGCACCCACCAGACTGGTTATTTATCTCCCCCTGCAGTGTATGGAACATCTTGCTTGCTTACACAATTCAGGTATTTTTGCAAAATTGTTCTTTATTGTATGTTAACACATATAAAGTAAGCGGGTTCATACGTCATGGTAACCCACCCTGACAAGAAACCATGGTGGGTGGGTTGTTCCCCAAACAACCCATGGTGCGCCCGACAAATATCCCAGGGGACTATGTGGCAGGACCCGTCAAGATACTCCTTCCATCCCTGCTGCAATCACAAACCCTTTCGCACTCGCCGTGGCTTCCCCCCCAACTCCCCCCCAAGAGATCGTTTTTTGCAATCTCCGATTTGACAGCTAGTGACCCTTCAAAGTTCCCAAGTGGCACATTGGAGTGGCTGTCACTGGTTTGTCACCCCTTAAAAAAATTTTTTTTTAGCAGGCATGAACACATATGTCTCTGTCAAAAAGCCATGGGTAGCCCTGTAAAAAACAAACAACCTTAATCTGGAGTTTTGACAACTAGCTGTCAATGCTCTGTGATCTCATAAAAGGGGTGGCTCACACTTTTCCACTTCCCCAAGCACCTAGAATCTCAGGAAGGGGTGGAAAAATGAGAGGAGCCTGAGAACAGTCAGGTCCAAAGAAAACCCTAGAGGATCTCACCATAAAGGGAGTGATCTACTGGCCACCCCCTTTTGCGAGCGAAGAGCACTGGCAGCTTTGTTTTCTCTTGACAGCTCAGCTTTTGACAGCTGTCAAGAGAAACCAAAGTAAAAAATAAAGCGGTTTGCAGCCTTTCTGGCTCAATGCACTTTGACAGCAGACCCCACCCCACCCCACCCCACCCCATGGATATTGCCTAGGCAAGGCTGCCCATTTCAGACCCACGCAAGTACATCCTTGCGTGTATCTGACTAAAAAAAATTTTTTTTTTAATGTAAGGGGCTCTCATTACCTGTCAAATTGGAGATTGCAAAAAGCAGTCTTGGCGGGGGGAGAGGGTAAAGGGGGGGGGAAGCTGCAGTGAGCACTAAAGGGCTCATGATCGTGGCGAAGTGCCGCTTTGCCACTTGTGGGGTGGCTGTCACTGCTGGTGGCCTGGGCAAGCTTGGCAAGGGGGGTTGCCATTCTTGCCAAGTGGACTGCTAGCCACTTCCAGGGACCCATGATGGGGTCAGTTGCCCAGGGTTTAAATGACATGACAACCCATCAATCTAAACCTTTCTTTCATGCATATTGACATATAACCATATTCCACAGCTCATCTACCTGTTGGATTAACTGATAATGCAGCTGTAATGCCAAATAGGCCTGCCTCTGCTGCTGAGCTGGACCACTCGAAAGACTAAACTGGATGTTCTACAATAAGCTTAGCTGCCACTGAAAACAGCAGTAGTGCACTGGGCCTCCTGCTACCTCTGTACTATATCTACCCACCTCCGCTCCATAAAATTGGCTGCTTCGTTTTGTGACATGGGGGGACGGCGCTAAACCTGTCTGCTGTTTCAGTGGCAGCCATGCATTTGGCAGAACAAAGGTGGGTTTGTGGAATCCTTAAAGGTTGAATCCAACCCACCTGGGGCTCCCTCTGTGGTTCCCCAGATGGCCACGCCCCTTCCCCTGGCCCCACCTCCTTTCCCACAACTGCGGATCACTTGGTGGTTTCCCAGCTTTTGCACTGTTCTTCCCTATTCTGAAATGTTGAGATGCCTCTCCTAAGGCTTAGTTACTGGCAGTAAGAGCTTTAAGCTAAATATGCTGGTATTTTGGCCCCACCCCTTTTTCCTTTGGCTGGCCCCACCCACCACTGGAATTGGCCCCTGACAGCTTCTCTGAAATTGAATTTGGCCCTCAGGCTGAAAGTGGTTCAAAACCTCTGCCCTAAGACATAACCAATGGTCCAGGCACATGATGCAAACTAAGGCTGCAATCCTAAACTCACATACAAGTAGGGAGTAATGTCCTTTGAACTCAGCAAGCCTTACTTCTGAGTAAACATGGTCCGGGTCTTGCTGTGAAACTAATTTAATGGGAATTTCCTTCCAACACTTTATGCCTTCCTTTCTTTACAACTGCCCCCCCCCCGTTTATTATTTAGCACATTTCTAGCTCATTTTTCAATCTAAAACATATTAGCAAAGTTAATCTTGTATTTTATATTTATTTATTTGATTAGTTTATACCCTGCCTTTCTACCAGGAAATGGCACTCAAGGTGGCTAAGAACAATAAAAGACAACATTTAAAATAATAATTAAAACAACCATAGAACAAATATATTAAACACACAATTAAAAAACACACACACAATAAAAGGATAAGACAGCATCCAACCCAACAGACCAGCTTACATACCAAAGGTCTGCTTGAATAAAAATATCTCTTGCTGGTAGAAGGACAGCAGAGAGGAGGCCAACCTAGCCTCTCTTGGCAAGGAGTTCCAAATACTTTATAGGATAGATGTTGTTTGGTGCATTTTGCTTATCAAGAGTGCTCTTAACAAAGCTGCGCAATACTCTGTGCTTTCAATACATTTGTACCAAGGTAAACTGAATTCCATGTTTACCTTGTTTAATTCCATAATCTGTATAAATTATGTGAGTTTGCTCAATTTATGTTGTTTTTCCTAGCTAGGGGAAAGACAAGATCAATGTTGGGGTCTTAAGTCCCATTATCTTGCTTCTGGTAATCTTGCTCAGCCCCATTTGGCATCTAGGGTGGTCATATGTCCTCTTTTACAGAGAAAAGTCCTCTGTTTGAAGGGCTGCCAGAAGACTGTCCTCTGTTTTGAAGGCATCCTCTATTTGAAGGTCTGCCCAGTCCAAGTCCAGTTTAAAAATAAAGACCATCAGAAGGAAGAGCTGGGCCTTGAAGTTGCACCTCATTGGAGATTGATGAAGCTGTTTCTCTCAAACAATATTAGAAAATAAGTGCCCTTGAAAAAGGCTTAGGCCGAAACGCGTCGGGCACAAATAAAAATACACAAAGATCTCTATTGGCTCATGTTCTCAAGCCTATACTGGAAGCCTTAACAGCGAGAAACGCATTTTAAAAATAAATAAATGGCAGTTCTCCAGATATTGGGAAGGATCCAATGGTATCCGTGCGCTAGTGCTAATCATGTTGACCTTGCATAAACCAACACTTACACAATGTCAATAGCACTTGCTAGCACAATGGGAAACTTGGTGGCAGGATGACATCAAAAAGGAGGCTGTTTTCCTTTAAAACAAGGTGCACGGGGAGCACACAAATTGTGCTCTGTGGAGGCTACCAGGAGTGCGACTTTGCTTGGAAACAAGGCGCCAATGGCCATGTTGGATGGGAATGATGGGAGTTGCAGTCCAACTCCCAGTCCAGAGGGCACCATGTGGGGGAAGGCTGCCATATAAAATTAGTACAGTTGACAGGCACGTGAGCAGGCTGCCGACGAGCGGAGACTTCCAGTGCTACCAGCGGCAGAGTTTGCATATGACTTTTTGAGGGCTTATAAATATATCAACCAAGTGCAAAGGAAACGTAAACAGTAAATTCACTTCTGAAAGTTCATTCAGTACAATCTTTCCAAAGATATCTTGCAAACAAACAGCAAGTACTTATTCCCCTGGCATTAGCTGATCCCTTTACTTATGGCTAGTCCCATTCATGTGAATTAAAGTTGATGCGGACACAAGAGCTCACTTGAGCAATTGTAGGCTCACCACAGCAAAGGCACTGGATTCGTACCAGGCCTGTAAAGTGCTCTATAAACTAGAACATCAGAAGTGCCAAAGCTGCTTGAATATTCTTGTGGTAATTGTTTCTTCCAAAGAGTACATTAGTACTCTTTTAAAAAAAATACTCCAGATAACACTTCATCAATTTTGAAAATGCAAACTGTTCCATTTGCAGCTACCTAACTGCTGCTGTAGACTTCAATACGCTACAGGCGAGATTCAACTGAAGCCATGCCTGGCTGCCTTCTTTCCAAAAGGCACTTTGCCACCAGCTCTGTAGGGAATAGTCTTGTGCCAGCAGCAGAGAAGCCAGAAGGATATTTTTTATTGAACCTGGCCCCGCATTTACTACATTCTCTTCCAGCACTGCACTCGCTGCTCGTCTCTTCTCATAAAGAATTGGAGAAAGAGGCAAACATAGTTACAGATGCTGCCTTTTGGATGCTATTCTTTGTTTGCCTCTTTGTTTCTGGAACATATGTGTTCAAGAGGATATCTACAGATCCAGAACCAGGGGTTTCTAGTTCTTTTGTTAAGATTTTCTTTGCGTCTTCTCCTTCTATTAGGAGCAGGGAAGCATGCCAGTTCCCAGGCTATGGCCTCACACTTGTTGGCCACATGTGCTCTGGCAGCAAAAAAGCTATTCAGTAGGTTTCCTCGAAAGCGAGCCTTTTAGCAGAACTCAACACACTGCACTACACTTGCACGACATACACAGAAAGACCTAGGTTTAAGAGCTTCCCAATACTCCTCTCTTATGTTGCACAAATAGAGGGTTCTGGAAGACTGCCAACAGCACTGAGTCAGTTTTCACCACTGGCTACTTGTGCAGCTGTGGCCCCTGAAGGGAAGCCATGTGTAGCCCCTGGCCTAGCCAGCTGTTTGATGGAAATTGTAATATTGCCTGCTTAAATCAACGAGGTAATGTAACCACTACTTAGAGTAGGAGGAAAAGGTTAATTGAACAATCCCCAGGGTGCATGTTTTGTAACCCCTCCACCCTACTTCTGGCCTCTCTGTGGCCAGCTCTCACTCTCTCTCTCTGCCTCTGCAACCTGATGGACACAAGTGACCTCCAATGAAGCACTCAACACCAAAGACTCTAACCTGCCTATATGCATCCTGCATATATGAATAAACGGACTGTAAGTAAAACTAATAAATGTCTTTAGTTTTAAACCTTGTATGGACAATCCATTCCTTTTAAGAGCTTTTTAGCAGGGTTTAACAACCCACGTGGTGATAACCAGTTTCAATAACCAGGCTGTGCATAAAGGGGAAAGCTCTGCTTCGTCCTAACCAGTATAGAACCGACTCCTTTCCATATCCTCCAACACTGTTGAGGAAAAAGTCAAAATCCACAGGACTTTTGTCTATGTTGATCTTTCTTAGCACAACCAGAAGTGATGGTGATGCGACGATCACTCCTTGATCTTCTCTATAAAAATGCTGTCCTTTAGGAAAGGGGCCATCGCAAGCGATTGCAGAAGTCAGATATGCATACTGATGGCAGGTGTCTCTCCAGAAAGTGAACAAGAAAGGACTGTATTTTAACCTTCACACACGAGTCATGTCATACAGCAGGATGCTTAGTAGATCAGACAGTCTAAGGTCAACAGGTATCACCCTTTGGTATGTTTTCTTTTCCCCTTTGCACTGCCTTGCTGGGATTTGCACGTCACACTACTTGTGAATGCAAGAGGAACACACCGTAGAGTATGCTGCTGATAACATTTATCTGATGTATTCTTCTTCAGAAATGCTGGACACGTCTTCATCTGTACTATCTTCTAAATCTGGCAAGTTGCCCCAAAGCAGGAAGTTTGTACCTTAAAAGGAAAATAATTTCATTTGTACTCTATCTGACCAGATACATAAATAATACATGTTGCCAAAGAAAGCTATAACACTTACATTTATATATTGATTAATACATAAATATATATTTAAACGTCATCTTTTAGTACAGGGCTGGCTAAACCTTTCAACATTTGGGTTCATATAGACACTTGTACAGAAGAGAGAATTTCAGCAAGTATAGTTTCTTGTGTCACAATGCTGCAGGAGTTTGATAATCTGCAATGCAACCGCCAAGATTCCCTCTTCCATGTCACACGTAATGGTACAAGTGTCCTAATGCTGCAGGGTTGGCCATGCCTGTCTTAGTTCTCAGGTGCTATAAAAACAGCAGTTTACAACATCAGTATATAGAATAAATTGTCATCATTCTTGAGTAAATGCCCTATGACTAGTTTATAATAATTGTTATTTTTAGTAACGAGGAACTATAAATAAGCCCCAACATCTGGGAAAAAATAATGCCAGTATATAGGGAGAGAGGAAAGGATGCATACACTTTAGAATGACTCCATCACCTTTGGTGGGGACTGTGGCGTAACCCCACAATTCTGTTCCCTGGTCTATGTCTGCATTAGTATGTTTAGTGAGTATAGAATGTTGAACTGAGTGGGTGTGGTTTGTGATGGGAAGGGTGGGGGGAGGAGTATATAAGGAGTGTTTGAGTGATGACTGAGTTGAGTTAGTGTGTTATGGGAGAGTGTTTGGAGTGTGGGGAGAGTTGGGAGTTAGGTTAGTTGGATTATTCGTGTCTTGCCTGTCAGGAGTTTTGAGAGAAATCAGTGCTTGTCTGAGGAGTGAAAGTATTTAGAATTATAGGGACTTAGGTTAATTACAAAGTGTTTGGTGTAGGCAGGTTTAAAGTTATTTTCTGGAACTAAGATTTTGAGAATTAAAATAAACTTATTTTTATTTTGTTTGCTACCCAAATCCTACGTGTCAGCTTGGTGTTATTAATCTGCATTACTTTTAAATCTACACACACACCTTTGTACCCACAGCATCATAAATTTAAGATAGATCCTTAATAACCAGTATTAATCTTTTTCCTCATTAGTAGGGGAAAGGTTTCATTTGATCCTCTCCTCAGGTTTTTAAGTGTTGGTGCTTAGCCTGAGAAGGGTTTATGTGCCTGGTCCTAAAGTGTAAGGGACCATGTTGTCGCAGGGACCAACTGCCATTTTGTTCCTCCTCGCCTGGAGCTGTGTGATCAGTGGCCATTCCACCTGGTCATAATGTATTTGACACTTTTGGTACTGGCCTTTGCTCATTTTCCTCTTCTCTCCTCGCACCCTTTTTCTTATGTCTTGTGACTTTAAAAATATATATATCTTTGTACAGTGCTAGCAGGTGTTAGGTGCCTTATAAATAATATATAGTGACAATAAAAGATTCAATGTATTATTGTAAATTAAAAACTGGCTGTGTTATTTCTCCCATTCCATTTGCAGGGCTGTTGCAATATCACAGGGCATTCACAAGCATTTTGGCTTGAGGGGAATATTGCTGCAAGGGGAAATGGCCTGAATAGAAAGAAGTGGGTGGGGTGGGGGGCTGAAGCAGGCCTTAGGGAAATGACGGATGAGTAGCATGATGTGGATGGGAAGGGAAGTGGGCAGAAGTAGGGCTGGGGGCACAGAGGAACTCATGTCAAGGCAACATGGCGATTGATGAACAAGGGATAGATAGGCAGGATCTGAAAGGCAGGATCAAATTAAGGAGGGGTAGGTATGACTGCTGGGAAACATATTATACAAGTCCTAGAGAGGTGGGGTGCATGTACAGGTGGGTAGGTGTCTGCTATTTGTAGAACTGGGAAAGAGGTGGCATGGTGAGGCAGTATGGTTGCCAACTTTTTCCTGGCAGGTATCTTGTGAGCTGTAACAGAAGCAGGACCCCGTTGGAATAATGCTGGCAACCCCCAAAACAGCACCCTGTGGCCTGGGGACTCGAGGAAGACACGAAGGATGCAGCGCAAGAGAGCTTGGGATTCAAACAATGTATCTGAACATTTCTGTATCCTGCAGCAGTTTATCCTCACGACAAACTGCTTGGGGCATAGGTTAGGCTGACAGAACGGCCCATGGGCATCCAGGGAGCTTCATAGCTGGGTGGGAGCTGAATCTAGATTTCCAACGTCTAAGCCCGTCACTGTAGCCAGAACACCACATTCACTCAGATAAAGCAAGCAAGTCTGGCTGCAGGTCTTAAGCACTTGGCAAATAGAGCAATACAATACAAGATCGTCCTCAACTTCTTGTTTCTGTCATAGGCCATAGGCTGTGGTTCTGAACCTGGCATGAACAAACCTGCAGGGTGGGGGTGGCAACCTTGTGCCACTCCCTGTTAATAGAGGGGTCGGGCGAGGGGAGAGAGGACGCTCATGTAAGGTATAGGATGTTGTAGCTGCAATAGCAAAGGCTACTAGTATCACCATTGCAGCTTTATGGGACTAGGCCAGTATTCTTCACTGCAAGACCTGAAAGCCATTGGCTGCTCCTGAGCACCTCAAGTGTGATTCTCATTCATTCTCTCTCTCTCTCTCTTTCATTCTCTCTCTCTGCAGTAGCTGTTCACTCTCAGCAGTCTCTCTCTCGGTTTCCCATGCTGTTTGCTTTAGTGGGGGGCTGGCTGGTGTGTTCTGGACTACCAGAGGAGGCTTTGGGGGCAGAGAGTCAGAAGACCTGCTGCTTGTCAGCTGTAAGGTGGCTTGTGGGGGGAGGAAAAGAAGAGAATGTAGGCGTAATCAGCCGATTAGCTGTGGTGGGGGAGGCAACCAAGAGGCAAAGAGCAACAGGATTTGCTACCTGTAGTGGTGCACTGTGCAGGCCCACAAGTAGCCTTGGTGGTGGTGCCTGGAGCTGAAGCTGCTCCTGCTTGAAAAATAGTGATGCTCACTGGACTAGGCAGTTCTGATAGGAACAAGTCCTAAAAAGACTCACTTAAAAGCATGGAACACAACACACTGTTCTACAACTAGCACATTGTATATATGCTGTTTGGTATTTGTATGAATTAAATACCTCTGAAAATCCAGCTCTCATCATCATAGACTTATAGTAAACTCAGAGATCAATTAGTCTGTCTAGTGATATCAGAGAGATTGAAGGAATTAAAGTGGAATTAAAGTGGTTTTACCTGCAGTGTTTCCTCACCAGAATTATTTTTGCTAGCGCGTAGAGCACAGTGGAACTCCTGAGACAGTTGTGTATGTCAGGTATGGGTAGAAGGTAGACTGGGATCTACTGGTAAGATCTCTGGCTGATTAGCAGTAGATCGGCATAGATGTGTGCTTCCCAACTGTAACAACAAAAAGGCTGCTTCCCCCTTAGTTTCTAAATTAGGTAGCTGACATTAAGAAAGCTTGGGGGCAGTTGGGGGAGGGGGGATCAGTTATGGATTTTTGTGTGGAAGGATTGTGAGCTCAGCTCAGTTCTAATACTAGGGTGGCCACTTGTGAATTGCCACAAAAGGAGGACATGCATCATCAAAAAAGAGGACACTGGTTTGCATAAAATTTGCATATTTTAATGTATATGTATAGATGCAAACTTAGAAATAACGATTGTAATTTAAAAAGAAATACAGTACATCTCACCATAGTGCGGAAGACTGTGACCAGGTGACCTGTGTGCCTTGTTCAGTTTGCTGCCCAGGTGCTGTTGATGGACAACTTTAATTAAGGCCTGGCTCTTCCTTCTAATGGCTCTTTATCTTTATACTGGACTTGGACTGGAAAGCCCTTCAAATTGAGGACACCTTCAAATTAGAGGACAGTCCTCTGTAAAAGAGGACAGATGGCTACCCTACAAATTCCTGTACTGAGCATGTGTTCAGAGGCATCCTGTTCCTTAATTTTACAGGTATGACCACTTTCTTGAGCCACTATTTTGTACCTGGCTCTGGTTGGTGGACCAGGTGGTTCTAGTAAAAAAACAAAATAGAGGAGAACTGGCAGACCTGAAGTCTGTTCATGTCTCCTGGTATACATTTTCGGTAATAAAAGCACTGAGATAGTACACTGCAAGAGGATAAAACAATGAACTTTGTGTGCAGAATGAAATGTTCCATACCAGACGAATCCAGCCTGTTGATTCCAAAGACAGCCTGGCTGTGAAACATCCAGAAGTGTCCATTGTTGCAGGAGAGCAAGCAAGGCTTGCATGGAGCAATCACATGGTAACCTACAACATTACCGCTGGAAGAGCAAACAGATTATCTGACATACACATTCTTAGATGAACGAGTAGACATAAGAATAAGCTGTAAGATCAATAGGTATATGAATGCACTCTCTGCAAATAGCAAGTTAATAAAACAGGTTTTCTGCCTAAAACTAATAATGAATGTTTGAATACTGAGCAAAATGCCACTGGAAAACAATTTAGAAATAGACTATGTATATAGCCTGCAATTTTATTTTAACCCCAAAAGCACTTCCATATTAATTTAATGGGCTATAATAACAGGAGTTGCTTGTTTTTTATAGGGTTTGTATTTAAGAATAACAAGAACCATCAAATGTCTGAATGGATCTGGAAGGTATGGTATCTAATAATGATTGATATTACGACAAATTCATACCCAACAGAGAAGACAAAAAAGAAATAAAAGGGGTTTAGAAGTAGTTCTACGAAATATACGTTTCTCCCTCTGTTCTATTTGATTTGGTTGATGACCTGGTTCGCACATAACGACAACCAATGTGTTGTTGGGAGCGAGCAAGTGAGCATTCTGCCTCCTGCCCACTTGCTGCTTCATTTCTGCTTTTGTATACAATCCAGAAATACCCATTCCTCAGTTGTTCATCATGATGTGATGAACCTGGAACTCTGGATCACTGAGGATGAAACAACCCCGAGTTTTAACCCATGGTTTGTTGTTGAGTTAAAACTCAGGGATCCCCCCCCCCCAACAACCCAGAATTCCAGGTTTGCACATCATGATGAACAACCTAGGAATGGGTTCCTGGGTTGTATACAAAAGCAGAAATGTAGTGGAAGCAGCGGGTGGGTGGGAGGCCACTCGCTTGCTCCTGCATGGCCCCAACTAACTATGGGTTGTTTATACCCATTGTTGGTTGTGACACGTGAACCAGGTCATTGTGTTATTTATTTATTTTTATTCAATTTATGAGTTGCCCCGTAGCTGAAGCTCTCACTTCTACTTTAATAAAACAATACATTTAAAATAATGGGCAGAGCAACCCAAAGTGAGGCTGGGAATGAGAGGAGATGCAGATCCACCTCCACATTCCAGGCCCTGCCAGCCTGGGTTGGCACGGGCAGAAGGTGTGGGGTGGCAGTTTTGGTTTTTCTTAAATCACTAAAAATAGCTGATGGGCCTAAATTGGGCCTGCCCCGGGGGGAGCTGGGGGACAGAGTGGCTTTGGGTCCAGCAGATCTAAAGCTGGTTCCTCCCCTGTACAGCCCCCTCCCTTCCCATGAAACAGGGTGATAGCTTACTGTCCACCGCAGCGGAGCTCCATCACTGGTGGCACTCCTCTCTGCCAGTGAAGAGTTGCCAATGCACCATCCTAACCGTCTCTCGCCATCAAAACTGGGGGCTAGGATTGTGCTCTAGGATATGAATTTGATAACTACCCCCTTGACAGAAACAATGATAAATATGATTAATAAAATTAGCCACAAAGACTGATATCTTGAGCACCACTGGGAATTAAGCAACTTAGCTCTATGCAAAATTGTAGTCAAGACCCTTTGGGCCTAAATCTTTCAGCTGTTACTGAATAAAAAAGGCTGCTAACTTTTAAAATCAAAACAAAACACCTACACTGTTCCTGTGCCGTAAAAAGCATCTTGACATGCAGAAATTTAAAAGGTTAAACCTTTCCCATCTCCATGCCAGGAAAAACTTTACCTACCACATTTCTCCATGTCAGGATGCTGTTAAACACACAGTAGCAAAGGCAGCAAAAACAAAAAAGGTAACCCTACAAGTGAAGATTTAGCTTGTCAGTCTTCGGGAATCCTGAGGATTTTATACTGGTACAGTAATCCCAATCAGGTGTTAGATCATCTAATGCCAAGCATTTTATTGCTGAAATTTATTCTATATATTTCAGATAAGTGAACCTTAAATAATCAAGTTCACTTCGGGCTCTTGCACACAAATGAACAAAGGGGTACAGACTACACAGCTGTTCTTAACATTATGCGAAGTTAAATTATAATATTACTTACCATTTCAAACAGGCAACGTTCTTCAGTTTACATTTGCAGATTTCTGTGAAATAGCAGTTTCCAATGAAGTCAACAGTACTGGTGGAGATTGGAGAAGAAATATACTGTAGATAGTTAAAATGAACTTGATCATGGTTTTATGATGTCAGCTGTGAATGAAGTATTCTGGTAATTAAAGTTCCAACAGAGCACTATTCCCTTTGTTTATTTTCCATTTACAAAATCTCTTTCTGCTAATAGCCATTGTAAGCCTCTCCACTGGCAAGGCGATATAGTAAAACAATTTTATAACTGGTGAATGGGTTTAACCTTTGGTTTAAGGAATTTTGACTAGGAGCCTTTTTCTTGTATTTTCTCTCCAAAAATTATCAAACCGAGCTGGAAAACACTTTTAGCAAAGTTCTGATACCCACGTTAGAGATGACCTTTTTAATGGAATGCAAGTTCACTCTAACTAAGATAAATGGCATTTGTCCCTGGCTGCATGTGACAATTTTGCCTGCACTGGGATACCAAGCTTACAGTGGGAAACAATTTTATTTGAATGAGGCAACATATTAAGAATTAATGTTTGTCTGTGTATTAAAATCTAGGTAAAGATTTTGCTAAGGCAACAACTGCTTAGAAAAGCAGGATGGTTGTTTAAGCTTGCAGATAGTGCAGGACACCAAACCACTGCTCAAGATCACATCTCATTTTCTCTTCTGTCCCTTAGCAAAAATAGTTATAAGGGGTTGGTTTTGAACACCATTCCAGTGCTAAATGCAATATACTTTGAGACTGCAATCCACACTTCCTATGGGTGGAATAAGTGCTACTTTGTTCATGCATTGGATTGGGCTATAAGGCTGTAATCCTATTGATATTTATTGGGGAGCAAATCCAAGTGAACTCAGTGGTATTTATTTCAAAGTAAACATACTACATAGGATGTCCTTGAGGAGAGCTTGGGTGTCTTCTGTTTTGTTTGAACAGTCTATTGCATTTATTATCTAGCTACTGCTTCATTCTTTTAAGGTTTTGATGTTATTGTTTTATTAGTGCCTGTGTTTTGTATTTTTAAGCTGCTTTGTGATTTATTATGGAGAGCGATATAAATAAAATAACTCAAATTGTAAGAAAGCAACATTCTTCTAAAGTGGGCCTAATCCTGAAGTAAATTTCCCATTAGTTTAAGGGATTTCTCTGTGGAGAAATGACACTGTGGAGAGGTTCCAGAAATGTTGACTATGTTGTGAAAGGAGCAAATCGAACATGGGATGAGAACTGTGGCTTACACTGGCTCAGCTTGTCTGAGTGTGGAAAGCTAAGCAGGGTCAGGCCTGGTTATTACTTTGATGGGAGACCCCTCCTCTATACTTTCCTGCATTGAGCAGAGGTTGGACTCGATAGTCTTGTAGGCTCCTTCCAACTCTATGACTATGAAATCTATGAAACTTGAAGCTGCCTACAACTAGAGATGGACAGATCTGACTATTTCTGGTCTGTGTCAACTTCATGTGTTCATAAGTCCATTGGGTTTAATCCAATCTTAGTCATACTCAGAGCATACCCACTGAAATGAATGGGACTTAGGTAAGTCATAACTTAAGCCACATTCATTTCAGTGGGTCTACTCTTGATGATTAACATTGAATTCAACCTATTCTTTCCTGTTTGCACATTAAAGTGCAATAAAATGCATGAAAATTCATATATAAATATGTATTTAAATATTTATTTCTAAACATATTTTATCTAAATGTTTACATTTCCAAATATATTTTACCCTAAAATGTTTGTTTTAAACGCATCTCAGTATGTTTTGTGAGCTGAGAACTGCATCACAAAACTTGAAGTGTGACATTTGAAGGATAATTATCTTCAGATCTGTACACTAGTCTGGGAGATATAGATTAGGTCAGTTTGCACTGGAATTCACAAAGATCACATTCTTGAAGCTATACACAGGTGTAGCTTGAATACCACCATTCAAGTCATTATGATCACACTTCAATAGCTGAGGAACATTACTAAAGCTCATTCCTGAAATGTTCATCACAGCATTTCATCATTTTCCCAGTTATCACCATAAGACAAAGATTACTTAATGAAGACTCTGAAAATAACATAGCAGTGGCACCCACGATGAATGGTGATGTGGTCAGGTAGGATCACTTATTTCATAGGACTTTAACTATGAGAACCTCAAGATGACATCAGTGTACAGTAATACCTTGGATTGCAAGTAACTTGGTCTGAGAGCGTTTTGCAAGACAAGCAAATTTTTAAAATAAATTTTGACTTGATAAACAAGCGACGTCTTGCAATACAAGTCGTAGGGATGTAACTGCTCGCCTCGAGCAGGTGTAGCGAGCCGAAATCGGCCCTGCTCATGCCCGCCAGAGACTCGCTTTGATATAAGAGTGTTTTGGATTACAAGCACGGTTCCAGAACGAATTATGCTTGCAATCCAAGGTATTACTGTAAGTGATTCTATACTCTGGATTAGTCATCAGTGTTACAAAACTTTGAAGTATCTCAGTAACTATCTTTTTCAGGACTATACTTTCTTTGGCCACAGGTGAATATCTTTACTTGGAGATAAATCCATAGAATTCAGCTGTTTCCTTGGAAAGATGAGCAGAATCACCCCTTGGAATATCCTAGAAAATGCTTACCTGCCAATCTCTTTGATGGTCAATAATACCAAGTATCTGTACACTTGCATTACTCATCATCATTGATTATGAAGAAGAACATAATTAGCAAAGAAACACAATCAAACAAACAAAGCCTGAAATTACAGATTAGCAAACAGATGAATGACCTTTCAACAGACAGATTCACCTATCCAGCTTTCATGGAAATCAACTCCTCACTTATTTATGTGATGTGTTCCATATATGCAGTGCTTCTTAACTCCAAAATAAAGAACATCTCACATTTGCAACATTGTTTCAGACCAGAATTTATTGCCATTGTGTGAGACAATAGAGTAGGCTGCTTTATTGTCCACAACACCGCCAAGCTGCATGGCTGTGCCCCCTGATCTAATCAACTGATTGGAGCAGTATCAGCCATTTTAACATTGTATGGCAGAGCTTCTGTCCAAGAACTGGTCTGTTTATGTTATTCAACAGAGGAATTTAATTTCTGGTTCTCATTATGAAGCAGAGGGATAAGGGTTCTCCTGCCAAGTGTGACCATTCCATGAGCCTGGCATCCCTGGGCCAGTTTACCTATTGCTAGGCATGAATCATAGCAACAGAATGAGATGAACAGGTGTAGAAGACTGATTAAGAGTGTTGACAGCATCCTGCACAATTGCTTGAATGACAACCAATCATTCCATCTGCAGCTGAACATTTTTCAGTATCCATTGATCTGTGTTCATGCCTAGATGTATCTTCTTTTGTTTACAAATGAAGCAGTGCAATCATTACTGCATTCCTGACAGGATGCAACAGTTTCCCTGTATAATTCTCAGCAAACACACCTTTTCCCTGAACTGATCTATGTTAGATAATTCCTAATTTTCTACCACTGGGGGTTGTCATGGTAGATAGGATTCAGGTGGCAGATAGCCACCAGCGCTCAGCTACAGTGTTGCCATTCTTGATTTATAGTCTCATAACATAGAGGTTTTTCAGCACATTAGCTTTCCCTTCAGGTTTAACCATTCAGACCTAACAGAACACCCCCAGCTGCCATATTAATCAATTATTACAGTATAAAGAAGCCAATAGTGGTAAATAATTTCCTGAGGCACTAAAACATAGCTTTCCTTTAACATCTCAGTTTGAAGTACTTCAGAGGCACCATTTTTGTTTCAATTTCAATTTGTGTTTGTCAGTTACCTTACATTTACACTGTGAAAAATGTAAGTTTAGGGAGAATTTAGCTAAAAAAAACCCAGCTCTGTCATCTGCTTTAAAATATCTTTACTCATCATGACTTTGGAAGATGGTTATGATAGAGGTACTTCTTATTTGAACGGTTCTGTGTCATTTTTAGATGAATGTTTTATTCTGTAGAGTTTAAAGTTATTTCGTTCCATGATTTTGTATTTGCTCTTTTAAAATCACAAAGCTGCCTGGAACACTAATTATGCAGGCATATACATAATCAGAATGTATATGGGGACAGGGAGAGGCTGTAGCTGTAAGTGGTAGCACATGGTTTGCATGGTCCCAGGTTCAATCCTTGATATCTCCAGATAGGGCTGGGAAAGACCCCTGTCTGGAAACCTGGAAAGCTGCTGCCAGCCAGTGTGGACAATACTGAACTGCAAGGACCAATAGTCTGACTCAGTAAAGGGCAGCTTCCTATGTTTGTATATACATTTAATAATATATAACAATAACTAATTTCTAGTTTTGCTCACATGGAAGCCAAGTTGAGTACTTGTTGACCATATTACTTTCTGGGAACTATGTTAATGATTTATTTTATTTTATTTATTTATTTATTATTTATTTTATTTATTTATTAATTATATTTATACCCCGCCTTTTTTCCTGCAAGGAACCCAAGGCGGCTTACACAATCCTCCTCTCCATTTTATCCTCACAACAACCCTGTGAGGTAGGTTAGGCTGAGAGTCAGTGACTGGCCCAAAGTCACCCAGTGAGTTAGGCTTCACTTTTCATAATTCAAACTCTCTTCGCTCCCTCCTCGCCCGTACTCAGTCCAACTCAGCACTCCCCAACCTGGTGAGTTCCAGTTGTGTTGGACTCAACTCCCATAATCCTCAGTAAGCATCACCAATGATGGTAATGTAATGTCATGCATTAAGTTGGGAAGAAACTGAGACACTGAACAAGTTGGAATTAGTGGATTCTTCACCTCTTATTTCTGAAGAGCCACATTGATTTAGTGAGATTAGTCAGAAATAGCAGCATAGCAGTTCCCAACATTTCTGTGCTTCAGTTCTTCATTTACAGATAGGATCAGGAAGACTGTGCAGATTCCGCCCAGAAATCCAATCCTCCCCCTTCAAAGATTGACTCTCAGAGGGTGTCCACCTACATCCTTTGGCTATTTTTAAAATCCTACTGTTCAAACAGCTGTTCTGAAGCTATATATGGGAAAGGGAAAATTGAAGAAAAACAGGTATCCATGAGGTGGCATCTTCCTTTGAAAAAGCTCCCATACCTAAGACCCCATGTTACTTTTCAAACTCAGGGGAGTTTAAAAGCTATTTGCAGATTCCGCGCACAGGTTCTAAAAGGGAAATGTGGTGGTGAGGGAGAGTAATCAGCTGTGGAGGTAGGAACTGCACATGCACCCTCTGGGGATAACAACACCTGTGTTCTCCCCTCACAAGAGCAGGGAATACATATACACATGATTACAAGATGCTTATCATAATAACACCCAACCCATGGGCTTTAAAATATTATTGCTCCTGCAGCTGTTAGGAATATAGGTAAATCCACAGAAAAAGGTGGCAATCCCATTTATGTCAATGGGAGACTTTTGACTTCTTTTTTTTTTTTAATTGCATTCATAGAATATAGATTCTGATGTAGGGGAAGATTTGTCAGAAGCAGCAAACAGCTGCTTTGGTGCCCTAAATGAATTTTTCTAGAACAGGGGTGAGCAGAAGGCAGATTTACTGGTAGCTCTCTGGGTGATTGGCATGGAATTCTGACTCACAATCCTTTGGCAACAGCAGCCACCCACCCACCCCACTCATCACCCCAAATTATACTGCTGAAATGAAGAAAGTTTGGTGTAATCAAGAATGGGTTTTTGCGTAGAAGGAATTATGTTCCATTCATTTCTGGTGCTCAAAACAAATTCCTGGGCTTAGAATTCTTTAATTCTAAGTGTATGTCTTTTGCATCAGGCTCCAGTTAGTGGGAGTCACTGGGTTTTAATAAAAAAACTAAGTAGATTCTGTAAGCCTGAAGTCTACCCACCCATGTTCTAGAAAATAACAAAACTTGTAGTAGGTTGCACATACAATGGCTGGGTTGACCTGACATAGCAACCCATCATGGGTAAGTAGCCATGGTGGGGTGTCATGTTGTCTGAACCCAGATGCTTCCTGCAGGGTGGTTTAGTTTTGGGGAACAAGCCACCCTAAGAACCCATGGCTTGTTCTAGGGGTTGTTTGACCCATGATGGGTTGTTGTGTCATCCGAACCTGGGAGACCAATTCCATCGTGAGTTGCGGGGAGTGGCTAGTAAGCTGCAAAAACCCCTTGCCACTTTTCGCAATCTTGCCTGTGCTGCCACCAGTGACAGTCCCTCCGTTGATGCCCAAGCAGCACTTTGGAGCGACCATTACTGGTTCACCACCATTTTCTTTTTTGGCCCCCAAAATGTGTGTAAATGTCTTCGTAATTGTTTTTAAAAAATTGTCAGTCTTTCGGAGGTGCACAAATACGCACTTACAGCTGTCCGATATATTGTATATAGTCTTGCCTGGTTGATGTCCTTGTAAGTTTCAGCTGTCAGAGGGAGCGAAGCGCAGTAAGTAACACAGATGGAAACTGGCAAGGTGAGACTGCATGTAGGCTAATTTACGCACAGTTGCTGAGCTGTTAACTGAAAATCACTGGTAAAAGGGGGGGGAGTAGGTGCACCAAAAAGGGGTGGCAACATGATCTCCCCCTTAGCAATGTAATCCTCCAGATTTCAAGTGTTGAACTGACAGTTCTCAGTGCCCTCGACATTTTCAACACTTCCCCGTGTCTCCAGCTACTCCAGAAAGGGAAGATATTAACCCCCACTTTTTCACGGCTCCTCTTTGGAGCACTTACTACAGTTCTCTAACAGTTCTACATCAATGAAGTTTGCCTTCCAACACTTCTCCCCACTGCTCCCTGATGCTTTTGCGATTTCACTTTTTGATTCACAACCACTGAAGCTGTTGGAAGCAGAGACGATGTCTTCCTGTGGTTTATGCAACACCCCCCTTTGTGCTTTTTACTGTTACCACAACAAATAGACCAGAAACTGACTATTAAGGGAAGTGAAAGTGACAGTTCCAGCATAATGCCAGTTACATTCACATACTGCTGCGTTGGTGGTGTCATCCTAATATTAGAGCCATTTGTTTCCCATTTGTAATTTAAGCTGATGGACATTTTAGAACAGGCCTTCCTAATTTGTGACTTGACAAGCTGAACAAAACCCACCAGCCCTCACAGGGACACTAGGGAGTTTTGCTGTCTGGGACAGTGGGGTTGTAACTTACCCAATACACATGGCTAATGGGTTGTATTCAGGTTAGTGTGGATCACAAGTTGTGCTGACCTGTTTAGAAAGTCCCAACTTTTTAGATAGATAGGTTTGGCCTCTGTTCTTGGGTTCTGAATCTTTACAAATAGATTAATATATTCCTACAGTTAGGACGTATTATAAGGGCTTAATATATAATATGCCAGTGCAGGCAAAGCTCAGTAGAAGTGTTTAAGGCATATATATGTCTTTTCAGAGCCTGTGCACATAAGTGAGCTTTTTGGACAGCAGCCACATTTGGCTGAATCCTCAACCTGGCAGGTTAGGTGACGAAGCAGAATTCAAACCTGAATGTTTCATGTATTTCACAAGATCACATGACCATTGCATTTCATCTTAATTACTATGCAAGAATTAAAAACTAGAAGGGCAGCACCAACAATAGATCCTTAGACCAAATCAGGACAAGCCACTGTGGTTCAGGGGTAATATAAAAAATTTGTAGAGTCCCTCATGTGCACAAGTTGTCAAGCAAAATTGGAACTGTTGGATGCAAAATTGCAACTAATTGTAGATTCTCTGAGGCCCCTGTGTTGTTGACTCACCTGGTGGGAGGGATGTCTGTGGAGTAGAGATCTGTCTCTGTATCAGCCAGGAGCACAGCTTTCATGCCCCTTGAACTTAGCACTTGTTGGCAGAACTTGCAGCACAGCAGGGACACACATCTATCTGCAAAACTGCAACTGCTGGTGGACATGGCAAGCTCAGTCTGTGCCAGGAGGGACTCCATCGTGTCCATGCACTTGCTCTCAGGAGGGTAGATAAGGAATTTGTATTCAAGGGGTGGGGCGGGGAGAAGGCCCCCCCAACCCCAAGGCTTACTTAACTGCTCCTGCCCTCTTAGTGAATCTGCAGTAAAGACCACTCTTTCTCTATTCCTAGCCGCTAACACGGATGAGAACCCATAAAAATGTGATGGAGGAAAGAGGTGGTGAGGGTGATAGCCTCCTTTTTAATAGCCTGAGTGGGTGGGAACACAATACTTTAACTTAAGCATCTACGTTAAAGTGATCTTAAGTAGAACCCTATGGAGTTTTTCATAGGATGTTTCCTCCAGGCTCTCAAGACTATTCATGTATTAATTAGATTTTTAATCCGCCCAATAACAATAGATTATTTCCCCTGGCCAGTGTCCCGCAATTCCTTTCTACCACACAGCCCCCTATTACAGTCCCGTCCCGCAGGCAATGCCAATAACCCTGGCTCCCCCTAATGATCCCCAAATTTAGGAGTCTCAGATCCCTTCTTTGTTTCTCAGCCACTCACTGACTGATCCGGATCCAGCTGACTCCAGCCAGCGACCCCCCACGTTGGACGCTTCTCTCCTACGTGCGCCTGAGCTGCTCAGGAGTAAGACCTTGCGTCGCCTCCCCGAACTAGTCAGTTTGAATTTGTAACTTTGCAACCCATTGGAGGAAACCTGACCCGCCTCCGGAGCCTGATTGGTAAAAATGTCTCGACATTAAGCATTGGAGAAAATAGGCCGTGCTCTGTGCTCTCTTCCTACGTACGGGGAATGAGGACATAACCCTTGCTTTGGATTGGTCCACTCAGGACTCATATTTACATGTCCCGCCCTTTCACGGGCCTCAGCCCTCTGGGCTGAGCTTCGGGCCGGCCCCTCAGAGCGTTCTGAATGGTCCGCCTAGGTTTTCGATGGGCGGCACTAGTACGGAAAAGTGGCGGGACCAAGACTGTGGAGGGCGGATGGTGGGCTGTGACTATTGGCTGAAGCGGGTGCCCGTCTTCATAATATCCGCTCCCGATTGGCGTTCCTTCGTAGAATGGGAGGAGTTGCTGGAGTGAGGTTGCGGAGGGAACGGACCGCGGGAGCAGCCCGAGCAACGCGACTCGTGGGAAAAAGGCTTCGTCTGTGCAGCGCTGCAGGTAATAGTTGCGTCTAGGATGGAGGAAGCTGAAGCTCTGTCTCCTACCGCGTTAAGAGCCAGCGCAGTTTTCCTATCCCATAATATTTCTTAGAGGGATCCGCCCGCCTGCCTGCTCGATCCTGCCTGTAATTAGTGTAATACTAGCCTCCCGCCAGGACAGGAAGCCCACTCCGAAATAGCGTTCCTTCTAGAAGACTGCAGCATTCCCCATCCCATAGTGTTCCACCAGCACCACCCACTTTATGCGGATAGATCTTCTCTAAGTAGCCCAGTGCCAACATACGCGTGTTGGAGACGAGCTGTAGTCTACAGGGACAGGATCGATGTTCCATCCCATAATATTTCCCATTGCAGCAAGCAGCGGGGTCTGATCCCTCTATGTATCCTGTATTCACCAATGGGGGAAAGAATATCCCCCCCCCCCGTCGCAAAACCGCCTTCATTTGTCACGGCCCCTTCAAAGTCCAGATCTAAAGAGCATCTTTCAAAACTAGATTCCTAACGCACCTTTCGATTCTCTAACAAGCCCTTTAGTTTGCTTTTCATAGTATGGCCCATAAGAGTAACTTTTTCTTTGCAAAGCAGAACGCCCCCAGTACATAATACTCTTCTTACTAGAAGATAGCCCCAACCGGTTATATTCTTTTTCTTCTTTCTAAAATGTAGTTCTGAGTTCATAATAAGCAATATGAGCAACTGCATATTTTGTTTCCTGTGGAGTGATTTCCCGCTCGCATTGTGCATGGCTAACAAAACGTTGCCTTCCTAGTGTTATTTGTCAGACAACAATACATCCACCTCCTCCTCCCGCCCAAGCCATATACACCCAGTTTCTAGTCTGATACTTTTCTTTTTTACATCCTCTTCCTGATACGTTTAGCAACAAGAAGGAAAGACAGGACTGGGTTTCTGATTTCCTATAGATCAGATCTGTACAATGTTGCAGTCCACCAGGCTGGCTACGGCCCACCAGCAGTGTATGATGGCTCACAAGGGGTTCAGTAAGGTTCCTGGTTTTGCTTGGGTCTGCAGAAAACAGATTGGGAAGCACCTGGCCAACTAGAAAGAAAACATGGCTAGTGGAATGTGTTCTGCTTGGTGGGTCACACACAGGTTGTGGAGGCCTGATGTATCTGCTTTCCCCAACATGGTGCCCTCCAGATGTTTTGGACTAAAACTCCCAGCATCCCCAACCATTGCCCATGCTGGTTGGGGCTGATGGGAATTGAAGTCCAAAACATCTGGAAGGAACCAGGTTGAGAAAGGCTGGTACATCATAGGGATAGAAAGAAGGGGAAATATATCGCAAAACCAACAAAATCTCACTGCATTTGACTTCTGGATTAAATGGCCAGATCCTTAGAAAGGAGAGAGCAAAGTCTTGAACTTGCAGGAGTCTGTGGCACAGAGTTTCTAGCTATGTGTTTCCTCTGTGCAATTCGTGGAGAGCTTAAATATGTTCGCAGGGTTGCTTCACAGCTGGTGGATAGGATGTGCTGGCATTAGCCAGGAAAATGCTTCACTCCTTTGGAGTCAGCCACACTTTCTCTGTGTGTTTTCATAAAATGCTTTAGCCCTTTAGTCCCTTAGCCTTTATCGTTTCCTGTCTCTGTTGGCCACATTGTTCCTCTCTTGGATGTGGAGTCCGGTTTCTTCTTTCTCCAACCCCCTCCACTTAACATTTGTTGCCAACAGTAGCTTGTAATCACCCCCCCCCCCCCCGAAAAAGTTGTGCTCTGACTTTCCCCTACTGGGAGACTTGCATCTATCTTGCACCCGCTGAGCTGCCTTTCCCCTGGCTCCAAATCGGCTTTGATAGCTACAGCAGATACATATTTTTTTCACCTTTGCCTTTTCACTATTGTGGAGGCCAAACCCCTATAATATTAACAATGATACATAATAAAAAATACCTAAATCTGTTCTGTTGGCTGGACCAAGGGCTGCAGCTTTACCAACACCAAAGGGGATTAGTCTTGTTTATACAATGGCTTGTGGATTCATTTGTGAGCCCCTGTAGTTCAAGTAATTTGAGGATTTGGGTCTGACTTCCCCTTTTAGCATATCATATTGCTCTGTTTCTGGTTGTTTTTCCCTCTTGGTTTGTTTAAACAAACTGCTTTTTTGCTTGGTTTGTTTTTTGCAGGCTGTGTTTTCCTTTGTGCCCCCATCTCCTCATTTTCTTGGGTTTGGTGTTTCCTAATGATATTCCTAGTGATATTGCTACCTCCCCCAGTCTACCTAGAATGTGGGTGTCTCTCCCCCCCCCCATTTGATACACTCTTTATTACTATGTTGCAATTTGAATAGCTTGCATTGGTACTTCAAATTCCTATATTTTAAATTACATTTGTTGCTTTGTATGTGTCTGTAACTGGTTGACAATCAGAAACATTTGAATTTACAGGCAGTTGAGCTGAAGAAAGTGACTTTTGGAGCTTTCATCTCTTCTATCATTTGGGATTTAATTTGCATCATCTCTGACTCTTATCTTGGAAGAAGAAAAAAAGCAGCAGCGGCAAGTCAAACCTACACACAACATGTTGTTGCGTAGAAGGACTTCCACTCCCTGGCTGTGCTATTAATGTTAGCAATCAGGAAAAGCCTTTGGGGGTTGCAGATTCTCTCTTGTCTGATGCTGCTGCCACCACTGCTGCTAAGGTTTTTGGTGCAGGGAATCCAAACTGCTGCCTTTTCTGTCCACTGAGCTCTTCACATCTGCATGTCTCTGCTGCTTGCTCACACACCATCTCACACCCTCTCTCCATGGACTGATTGCTGTTGAGGGAAGACGAGCCTGACCAAGTGATCTTGTGTGTGGGGGTTTTTTTGGGGGGAGGAGCACAGATTGCATTTATTTGTTGTATTCTGGAGGATCTGTTCTGAGGATAATCTTTTTTTGGGAAGGAAGGAAAACATGACGTCGCCGGCTAAATTCAAAAAGGATAAGGAGATCATAGCTGAATATGACACACAAGTCAAAGGTAAGGATGTTTTAAAAACCATACCAAACCGTGAACATGTTGTGTTTCTCTGTGTGTTTCAGTCTCAACTCTGAAATGCAGGCGCTCACGCTACATGTTTGGGTGTGGAAGGGGAAAGCATTTACAGATCGTCAGGAATTTGCAGTGCTTTTCAATAGTGCAATGTTAGAAGGGATTGACAGTGATTGCTGTTTCATGGGGTGGGCTCTTGGAGTATGACTGTCCTTTTATATATATCTTATTTTATGGCACTCATGGTTTTCTATAATATATATATACAAGATGTGTGTGTGTGTGTGTGTGTGTGTATATATATATATATATATATATATAATGAAATTAATTATATTTTGATTGTAAATGGCACCCCTCCCCTGGGAAATGTATGTATTAGCTTAAGAAGCTATGTCGCTTGGCAGTATTGTGGATTTCAGCTTATAGGAGCTTTTTACAGCTGTATGCACCAAAAGGCTTTCACTCTTCATAAACGCCTTGTGTGTGCGCGCGCGTTTCGCACACCCCTGGCAACTGGCTGCAACGCCCTTCAATTTAAACTGCATATGTGTAATGATAAACTGTTTGAATGATCCTGTGCTCTTTTCTGCAAGATGTCCATTAAAGGCTGTGCTATGTTTGCAGCAAGGACAACTTGATAGGCATGCTCCATGCAACAATATCTTGGTGACATTAGGCAAGTGGGCTTGGTTTCACACCATCACATGCCCTGTATGACACAGTAAAGAGACGCTTGTCTAACCCTTTTGTGTCTGCAGAGTTTTCAGCATTACTTCATACGTGTCTGCAGTGGGACCTTGTACTTGCACTTGTATAGCCTGACAAAATGCTTCTTAATGGGGGAACTTTAAAGTAGTCATTTGAATGGGAAGTACTCAATCTTCTGCTTTGTGTGTGTAAGAAGACATAAGAGAATGGCTTTGAGTTTGTGGGAAATGAACTGGGTTCTAGTTGTGAATTATATGTGCTCTAGGGCTTGGTCTGCTCCCATTTACGGTAAGTAAATGTGGATTTGTGGCCCTCTTGGTATGTCTGAGCAGATCGCTGTCTTCACCATGTTCTGACTGTATTACACAGAAGTAAGCCAGTCTCTCTCTCTCTCTCTCTCTCTCTCTTTTAAAAAGAAGGCTATGAAGCTTAGATCATGGCTTTTAAAAAAGTGTTTTGGGATTCCTGGGTTGGAGGCAGTAGCCAGTCAAAGCATTTTTGTTCTCCACTCCTCCTTTTTCTTCTAATGTTAATGTAATCTTTTGCTTGGCAAGTGAACAACTAGGGTTTCTGGCATTCCAATGGCCAACAGGAGGCATTCAGAAAAACATGGTCTCCATCAAGCAATAGATTGCTCTCTGGGCTGGAAGGGTAGGTGGTCTTAAAAATGCAGTGTTCAAAATATATGCGTATGAGACTTGAATTTCCTTTGTTTCAGGATACAGCAGGGAGGGTTCCCTCCTCCAGCTTGTTGAAACAATGCAAAAGGCATTTGTTCTCTTCACAGTGACTGCTCAAGTGTTGTGGCCTCCATTCTACATGGAGATCTGTACTTAGGGAAGGGATTTAAGGTGAGCAGGAAAAAGAAAACAAGATGGTTTATTTTAGCCTGCAGCCATACTGTTTTTAGTTGTGATCTTATGTTAAATACAACTTGGTGTTTGGAGGGCAACTCTGGTAAGAAAGCAGTGTTCAATTGTAGTTGCTTTCTTTGGAGTCCCGGTTGTTTCAGCATGGTCTGAAGTAGAGCTCTGTCCCCTGCTGCAAAAATACTCAAGTTATTCATGGAGAACAACACAGAATTTGTACTTGCGACTAAATCATGCAAATTAAAAACCGTTCCAAGTATATACACACACTCGCTTTGAAGGGGTTATTGCAACCTTGCAAATAACTCCATAAAAGTTACTAGCCTGCACGTTTTTTGTTTTGTTTTGTTTTTTGCTTGCCTACTAAGATGCTAGTAGTCCATGCTTCCATGTTGGCCACAGAGGATGGGGAGTCTCCTCCTTCACAGCCAGCTACTAGCCTTTTAGCAGGCTCATTAAAAGGTGCCTTCTACCAAGGAAGATATTTTCTTCCTTCACAGCTAGCCTGGAAAACAAGTGAACTGGTGGAGGAGAAACAGGTGATCCATTGTTCCTCTACCAGCCCACTTGCTCACCTGCATGGAATTTCTGGTCACCTATGACTACCAGGCAAATTGTGAAATATAAGGCTGGGCTATTATAAAGATATGGAATCTACTGGTGAACAGTAGACTGGTGGAAGGTGGACACAGAAACCTGGTTCAATCATTGCAACGGCTACCCAGCCCTCTCTCTGTTGTGAGTCTACAAGGCACTGACTATGTACTTCCATTATTTTTATATGACTTTGGGCTTCTGTTATGACCTATGGCCAAGAAGATGATAAATAATTAGAACTGAATATGACCTTGGAAACTGGATTACTTTTCAGTGGAGGTTCTGAGAGTTCTGCAGAATTCCAGATGCTTGATTGTTGGGTACAAATGCATGGAATACTCACACCCGCACATCTCTCTCCTACTGAAAAGAGATGGTGTCCTGTTGGAAAACTGATGGATAGTGCTATCATAATCATGACTGTATCTGTTGCAGGATTTATTTATTATATTTATACCCCACCTTTTTTCCTGCAAGGAACCCAAGGCAGCTTACATAATCCTCCTCTCCATTTTATCCTCACAACAACCCTGTGAGGTAGGTTAAAGATGACTTTGCCCTTGAATTCAACTCTGCTGTTGGCCCTTCGGTCTAAAGTAGAAACACTGCCACTCGTTTTGTGTCCATGTACTGGAGTTGGATGGTGGCTCCCCCCCACCCCTTTCCTGGTATTTACCACAGCACTATGTCTGTTCTTCCCCCTCAAAGAAGTGGAATCAGTGGTAGATGAAACACTAAGACATTCTCCTGTTAAGACTTAATGCATTCAGCTGATCTTTAGCAGCATATTCCACAGTGGGATGGTGGAACAAAGCTACATTTTGAGACTTTACTTCATTGGTAGTATGCAGATATGATCTTGCTGAATGGTTGATTAAGCTCTTTAATTGTGCTAGGGAAGGGAGGAGAACTTATATAATTATCTTGTATCTTGGTTTGGGTGTGGGCGGGAAATCTGGGTTCAGTTTCTGAAATGTTATAAGAACGGCAAGGAAGTTCTTGATTAACCAGATCCTAATTACTCAGAGCTTCATATTCGGAGTCAATGAATGAACTGCACTTTAAGATTTTTTCTTGAAATGAGTGTAATCCTTAGTCTGTTTACTCTGAAGTCAGTTTCAGAGTATGGAACTTCAGTGGGACTTCCTTCCTCATAAGTGTGTGCATAGGTATACAGCCTTATTGGAAGCTTGTCCCTCCCTGACTTTCAGCCCTTCACTTTCCTAGTTGTATATGTTAATCCAGCCTTCCCCAGCCTGGTGCCCTCCCAATGTTTTGGGCTTCAATTTCCATCGGCCCCAGGCAGCAAGGCCAAGGAGTACTGGGAGTTGTAGTCCAAAACATCTAGAAGGCACCAGGTTGGGGGAAGGATGCTTTAATCCATGGAGTTAAATGTATTTATCAATAACAGCTTGGAAACCTGAATCCCTCCTCAAGTCACAATTATTTTCTTTTTCTTTAGGATTAGATTTCTTTATTTGGAGACATTTATCTTCTCTTTAGAGAAGAGAACATGACACTGGCCGGGTTCATATTACCGCCCTGAGAGCTTCGGCTATTGGGCAGTATAAAAAATGTATTAAATAAATAACATAATAAGCCAGAGTACACGCTCAGTGTGGGTTGTTGTTGAATTGTGGGTTGTTGTTGAATTGTGGGTTGTTGTGTTGTGTGAACCCATCAACACTAACAAACCATGATTTGTTAACTAGGAACAACCCACACAGAGAACCAATTGTTTGTTGTTGAGTCATGAACCATGGTTTGTTAGTGTGGGCAGGTACCCACAATTCAACAGCAACCCACACTCAACACGTACTCTGGCTTCTCGTGTTCTGTGAACCATGTCATAATCTGTGTTCAGGTGCAGTACCTTGCTTCCCCATTGAAGTGATATACTTGCTGAAATCCAGCAAGCCCAATTTTCTTATATCTGGTTGCATGGGGCACAATTTATATGTGTGTAAAACTTGGCAGCTGGACATATTTTCTAGGAAGGGTGGGGAGAGGGACACAGAACTAAGTGCACAACAAGGAGAAGTGTTCTTTTCTTACTGCTTTCCTTCCAGATAGTGCTTTCAGTGACCTGGTTCGCACGATCACTGCAGCCCACCGTGGCTTATTAGCAATGGTGAGTTGCACACCCGTGGGCACCAGGTTGCCAAATCAAGTCCCCGCTGCGGCAGCTTCTCGCGTCATCCAAACCTGGTGTGGGTGACTTGTAGGGCTGTGGGGAGGTTTGTTAGTGACCCTAAGAACAGGCCATGGGTTCTGTTAACCACCCCAACAAGCCACCCTTATCGGGTTTGGACGACATGAGAACCTGTGTGGGTAATTATGTAAATCAGCCAGCACGCGCAGGGTGATTAACAAGCCACCGTGGCTTGTTAACCACCTCGTGATCATGTAAACTGGGCCATTGGAAGCTCAAGCCGACTTGGATGCCGTTTCTCCAATGAGTGGTTACTGTTTGCAATTAATCAATAATAAGGGCAAAGTACTCTGTGTGTGCTCACAGCAACTCTCTTTATTACTGCCTGCTTGCTACCCTGGTGGCACAGAGCTTGACCATGTGGTTGAATTGACTAATGAGAAGAGCTCTCCCCCCCCCCCCAAGTTTGCTTGTCATTGCAGAAAACCATGTCAGAAATAGAGTATGCACATAAAGTTCATAGTCTAAACTTGTCAGCCATGGATTTTTTTAATGGTTAATTAGACTGGGGAAACCACTGTTCTCAGTGATGTGTAAATACTTCAGATAAGTAGTTAGATACCATGTGCTATATATGTTAGAGATACAAATATCTCAAGTGAGACCTAACCACAGACTCTTTGAATGAGTTCTCGACTTTTAGTGGTTTCTGTCGAAACAACTTTTGGGGGGGGGGGGCAAAATCTTGAAATGTGGTATATCTAACCACTCACTATTAGTATTCAAATTGCAAAAAGTCAGAGGTCTGTTTGCTGGATAGCTGTAAATGTAAGGAGTATCAGTGGTATGAGCTATGAACATTTATGTTGTATTAGAATTCTAGAGGAACCACCCGTTTTCTCTCTATATATTGATAATCAGATTATTTTTGCCATTGATGTTGCACTGAAGTGTGAACCTACCTATCACTATAAATCTGGTGAAACTTGATTCAGGGTGGAGTTGATTTAACTCAGTTTTAATCAAGTCTACTCAGAAAGACTTGATTTAATTATGTGATTCTTCCCCCCCCCCCCAAAGTGTACTCTTCCTTGCTATAACCTTAATACATATTTTACACAACTCAGAGTTACCAAAGCTCACTGAAACAGATATTTGTGAAGGCACTGGAAGGTGAACAATCTCCAGTTGAACAGCATAATCATGGATATTTGGAGGATTTTCTTACCTCACTCTATTAGGACAATCATCACCAACTCCAGACAGACACTGAAACTATTTTATTTAACTAAAACAGCACTGCATTGTGGATTTTTGTTTCTTCAACAGTAAGGTTATAATATCTAACAAGCATGTGTTTTTTTAAGTGAGTTTTTTTTGAAAATGTATTTAAAAATTTAAGTTTTTTCCAGATATTTTGAGATCAAGTTCATTTTTAAATGATTTTTTAAATTAAAAAAACAAACACTTACCGTATTAAATAGACTGTGTCAGGTATTCTGCTCATATTGTTTTCCTTGCATTTCTGTTGCCTGCCCCTCCCTTCTTGCATTTATCTCCGGGCTTCTTCTCCTTGCCCAGATTGACTCCACCTCCAAAAATCCATTGACACTTTCAGTGTCTGAAAGTGTGCACTTTCAGAGAGAGAGTTAAAGGCTTGACTTTCTCTACACAAAGTTGCAGAGGTTGACTTTGTCTATATACAAGGTTGCAATAACTAGGGTTGCCACTCTAAAGGAATCAGCATTCCTCAAGGAAACTATTGAAAGCAATCCTGGAGATTTTAATAGGGCTTTAAAGAATTTCCAACATTATCATGTTGGGAGGGAAAAAAGAAAACTTCCAGGATTGGAATAACTTCAGTCAGAGTTGGAAAATGGGCTGATCATATCTGTTATTTCTCTTATCTGCTGTTAACAAGTATGTATCTCTGGAGACACAAACCCAGTTTGAGGACTGCAAAATTTTCTGATGGTATCTTCTAGACTGCGTACTAGACTGAGTACCTGTGGAAGCAAGAAAGATTAATCTAAATCTATACGGAAGCCTATGGAACCCCATAAAATTGAGGTGCCAATCCAAGACCCTTTTTGCAACACTTCAAAAAAAAAAAAAGATTATATAAATACATTGTCTCATAATACTGAATTTGAATTTATAATCTCTATTCCATAATGAAATCTTTGAACTATAACACACTTTAAATTAAAACTATGATCATGTTGGGCTTTAAAAAAAAAAGCAACAAAAGTATTTTAACAATAAAAACAATCTGATTTAATTTTTTAAAAATCTAACTAAACTAATCTGATTTAAATGTTTAAAAATCAATTTTTTTTATTCTTTAAAAAAGAATCTTTGATTTTTATCCACCCTGACTTGATTGCTTTGAAGCTCCCTCTTCACCTGGGCATCCTTAGAGAACACATCTTCAGTACAGTTGTCTTAAAAGGCTGTGATTAAAAATGCATGGCATATTGGAGGAAGGACTATGCTGAGTAGCTGAAATTCTCCTGAAAACTCTTGGAGGGGAGGGGGAAGGGCTAGAAGGTTGTCTTGTCACATTACCATGTGCTCTGTGAAGATTAAGGAATCTGCAGATCTAGGAAAGGGAGATTCCATCACTTCCATATGGAGCCTCCGACAGCACAAATTCCTCATTTTCCCTGAATAGACCCCTCTGTGTTACTTACATACCACTGAGCTTATTTATGCCTAACAGCAGGCTTTCTGAGGTGGCTTTGACTTGTGCTTCTTGAACTGGCTTAAGATCACCACACTTGTTTGGGGTTTAAATGTATTAAATCCAGTGCATCTAGACTATATTAAGGATGAAGGACCAGGATGTAATCCTTTCTACCACCTCCTATTCCAATGGATTATTATATTTAATTGATTCGAATAAAGGTCTAAATACCAGTAAGCATGTTGGTATATTACTGCAGGGATGATTTAAATTAGATTTTCTTTCTAGCCAATTTGGGGTGGGTGGGGAAGGAGAATTTTTTCCTCTACATTGAAAAAACCCAAACATTTTGGCCAAGTTGTTGATTATTTTCATCTGCCCTTTTTCATATCAACAAAGGGCAGGGAGGGGTGGTGGTATTTATTTATTTTATCACTTTTATATATTCCAATAGCTGGAGCACTCCACTCAGCAAAACAAAACCTTAAAATCATATAATATAAATACACAATAAAGCAAAATATAGAAACAAAAACAACAGAAAAAAACAAAGAAAAGGCCAGTAATAGTGCAAAGATCTCAAAATGCACTAACAGTTTTTAAAATGGAAAGACTAAAAAGCCTGCGAGAAGAAAAAGGTCTTTATGTGGTGTCAAAAAGAATACAACATAGGTGCCAGGCGAGCTTCACTGAGGAAGACATTCACCCACCAGGGTGCTACACCTGAAAATGCCCTCTCCATAGTAACCACCCACCTTACCTCATTTGGAGGGGCACCTGGAGATTATCTTAGGGTCTGGGTAGGTATATATGAGAGCAGGCTCTCCTCCACGTTGCCTCGTCACTCCAGTAATGCTTGCAAGTATTCATGATAAACATTCTCATCCTTTCAACCTGCTGTAGAAATTGCTACTTGAAACGGTTATGTTGGGGCAGTCTGGTGCAAGTATAATGCTGCCTGATTGCCTAGTGATTGGGTGCACCGTGTGTGGGCTTGCACACTTCTTCCCTGCTCTTGCACAGGCATTCTCTCCTCACTTTCAGTTACAGTGCTATCATGGTTTGTGTCAATTTTAATGCCAACCACAGTTACCACCAACCTACCTTTTGCAACCATGGATAGAAAGAAGTTGCAAACTTTGGTTTGGGCTAGCTATGGTTAGCTTCATTGTCAGCTCTCTGATCAAATGTACCTGCGGTGGTAAGAGTTAGAAGCAGGGCAGGGGAGATCTGGGTTTTAATTTTTACAGATGGAACACACACACGTAGCTGCATTCAGGCATTACCCGGGTGAAGAGGCAAGATTGGAAGCATCCAGTTTAGAAACCTGGAAGATTAGGGTTCTAAATTGTGTGAGGAGCCTCCATGAATAGAAAAGGCTGCCCTCCATAGAGGTTATCCCTCTGCAAGTGAGGGGCCTGCAGGAGCCACATGACCTTTGGGGCGGGGCTAAATGTGCAGCCCTGCTGTATATGTGTTGGCTCTTCAGTAATACTGTTAAGGTTTTTGGAATATCCAGCTTTCTGGATACTTCCTCCAAGAACACAAGCATCAAGAATTTTAGGGAAATGTTTTAATTATTATTTTCAACCAAAGTTTCAAAGCATTAAGCAGACTTGAGTGTGAAAAGAAGACTTCTTGGGTGAAGATGAAGTATAAAGATCAGTTTTGATATTTTATGTATTTAAAGAACCCGTCCAGATATTCAACTTTGATGCACTCAATAGTTTTCTTCCATGCCTGGTAAAAGAAAGGCATGCTTCATCTCTGGATTTTATTTAGCGATGAAAAATACTTTTTAACAAACCTCATGTAATTAAGTGCACATTAATTTAATCCCAATAATATGCTCAAGATAACTAATGGTTACTATTTTTAGTAATTTGCAACATAATATCCTTGAGTGTATGGTTTCCAGCAAAACCGTGGTTGCAAAGCAGTTGCTTTTGCAAGTAGTCTCACTGAAGTCTGCAGAATTTCTCTCGTGCAAGTGATTCTCAGACTGCACCATAAGTCTTGTTCAAGTTTCACCTTTTGTGATTCTGCAGGGAAAGGTACATTGTTGGCAACTTTATGCATTATGGAGTGCAGGCAGTTCTGTGGTTTGAAATCTCATTTATTTTCAAAAGGAAATCCCACACACCTAAAGGGTTGAGCTAAGTAAAGCCACTTCTCAAAATTAGACAGTTGTGTGCTTCATTTCTTTTAATAACTGCTAGGCTTGTGACCCTGAAATCCTGCCTCTGAATCAAATCATATGAGAGTGAATAATTCTTTGTATGAGATGCAGAAATTTGGCAATGGGTGGGTGCAAAGCACAGGATTCTTTTGAGAGGCTAAATGTAAAATAATGTGTTTACAAGGATTAGAATTATTTGGGAGTGAAATTCTTGAGTCATGATGTTACAACACTAGTATGTAGCCTGTAGTATGTCTAGATAAGAATAAGAGAGAATTACTTGGTAAGACGTTACCACTGGGTCAAATAAGCCTACAACTTGTCATTTCTTAAGCAGATAAATTGCTAGAATGGGAAAGCAAATATATATGTAAATATGGATTGGAGGTGGGGCAGATTTACTGAAAGTGGTTAGAGCTTTTATCTGTGATCTGGTCCACATTACTTTTTGTTTTGTTTTGTTTTGTTTTCTACCACACTTACCTTCAGGGATGCCGTAAAGGTGTTCAGTTCCTGAGATGATAGTTCCTCAGCTTTTCTGTAGAACACGGTCTTGTAGCATAAGGACATTTTACTGAGGAAGTGAGAAACAATCCCTTAGGCGAGATCCATTTCTTTGGTGGGTTATGGGCTGTGTGTGTGTGTAAATAATCTCTCACATCAAGAATATATTTCTGTGGGTGGGTGGTGGCGTTCTCATAATGGGAGACTTGGTCATTAAGAACGCAGGGCGATGGGTTTGCCTTGGTGACTTGTCTGCCTGATGTAAAGGCTGCAGACATCATGCACTTTTATTGTGTGTCAGTAGTTGTGATAAGCATCTGAGCTTGTGACATTGGGGAAATAGTCACGGGTTCCTGAAATTAGGGTTGCTAAGCAAGATGTTGAAGGTCCAGGGTCTCCAGGTTACCATATCTTGATAAATGCTACCTGTTCCACCCTTCCTGCCAGGTAGGCAACAGAGCTGCAGGGTCTCAGCGGTCCAGGTTGGACATTATATTCCTGCTCCAACAAACCATAGTTTGATTTGAGTGGGAACAAGCTATGAGCTTTTGCACTCCTTCTTCCCCTTGTGTGCCTGGCTTTAGAGAAGACGTCCTTGTTTAAACTATAGTTTCCTGTGATATATGAAACTGGTTTAATTGCTCCTTGCAAACTAGAATCAGCCCTGTTACTTACGTTGTGTTTGCCACCTGCTCTGATTTTCTTTAGATTCCACTGGGGTGCTGCAGGACTTGATTTGCAGTACTCAAATAATTCTTGATGAGCAATTTAATTGTATGAGAACCCAGTAATTCTTGTCAAATAAATGGAAACAGACAAGGGCAAGTCTGCTAACTTGAATCAACTTGCATTTCACTGTAGAAATTGTAAGAAGATCTTAGTACCGGTAATTGAATAAGTAGATTTAACTTTCATCCAAGAAAGGATTTGATCTTTGGGAGAAGAGTATTGGAAGCTCTGATGAAATTTACTGTGTGCTATTAATTTGAAATTAATTCTGTTAATTAATTAATTAATTCTGTTAATACAACTCTTCTGTTGTATGTGGGTTTTTTTGTTTTTGTTTTTTCCTCATATTTGGAGGATTCCATTGCCTTATTTATTCAAAAGTGGTACTTTCCTATATCTGTTTGGGCATGTATTTTCATGCAATTTATAAACACAGGAACTTAACAGCTTCAGATGTCTGAGCTTATGATTAAATGCTAGTAATTCTAACCTAAAACGTAGGGTTCTTATCAGAGAACAAGATATACCGTATATACTCAAATACAAGTCTAGTTTTTCAGCACATTTTTTGTGCTGAAAAATGCCCCCCTCGACTTATAAGTGGGTCAGCGCTCCCCCAGGACCCCCGCCGCCACCGCCAGGCACCGCCAGGCACCCCCCTCCACCCCCAGGACCCCTGCCGCCACCCCCAGACACCCCCACGCCACGCTGTTCCTCTCCGCTCGCTCTTTAAAATTATTTTCCTCCCCCCCCATACCTTTGTCAGCGGCGGCTCGCTCTGCTGGCGCCTTGCGCGCTGCCATGCCGGCTCCTAGGCAGGGAAGCGGCACAGCAGCGCGAGGCGCCCGTAGAGCGAGTGGCTGGGCTGCGTCTCCCTGGCAGGGAGACATGTGGAGCCACTCCGCTGTTCCTCTCCGCTCGCCTTTTAAAATTATTTTCCTCCCCCCCATACCTTTACCAGCAGCCGCTCGCTCTGCTGGCGCCTCGCGCGCTGCCATGCTGCTTCGTTCCCGGGAGCCGGCATGGCCAGGGACCCACGTGGAGCTGCTCCGCCATTCCCCTACCTTTCTGTTTGTAAGCGGAGGCTCGCGGCGCTGCCGGCGCCGCCCTTGTCGCTTCTGGGCCGCGACGGGCATCACTTCCGGGGCCGCGACGGGCATCACTTCCTAGGAGCCGGCATGGCAGCGCGCAAGGCGCCAGCAGAGCGAGCCGCCGCTGACAAAGGTATGGGGGGGGGGAGGAAAATAATGTTAAAGAGCGAGCGGAGGAATAGTGGAGTGGCTCCACATGTCTCCCTGCCAGGGAGACGCAGCCCAGCCACTCGCTCTACGGGTGCCTCGCGCTGCTGCGCCGCTTCCCTGCCTAGCCGCCGCTGACAAAGGTATGGGGGGGAGGAAAATAATTTTAAAGAGCGAGCGGAGAGGAACAGCGTGGCGTGGGGGTGTCTGGGGGTGGCGGCAGGGGTCCTGGGGGTGGAGGGGGGTGCCTGGCGGTGCCTGGCGGTGGCGGCGGGGGTCCTGGGGGGGCTTTTGCAGTGGCGGGGCTTCGGCGGCAGCGGGTGCAGGTACGGTGGCGGGGGGTGTCTGGGGGTGGCGGCGGGAGTCTCCCCTCATACATTTCCCACCCTAGACTTATACTGGGGGGCAATAAGTTTTCCCAGTTTTGGGGGGTGAAATTAGGGGCCACGACTTAAATTAGGGTTAACCTGTACTTGAGTATATACGTTTTTTTCTGAAACCATCTACTCTGACCTTCTGAATAAACATAGCTATATTAATGGCACACCGGTGTGAACCTCAGTCTCTGAACAGTTTGTCCCTGAGCATGTCAGTCCATGTCTTTTTGTCCAAACCATTAATGCCCAATAAAGCAAAATATTTCTGCAGCACTGACACATTTTTGTAATGGGAAATGAAAATGAGAGTACAGTACTAGCATTATCATGTTCAATTAACAGTTTATGCAGGAAGATGCTGGTGTCTCTTCCCTTCCTCATTCCTTAAATTTGTGCCTTTTAAGCTGAGCACTACTTCTTTAATTGTTGTTCTATTTATTGGTTGTTACCAAAGCAAGAATTTGCACTCATTGCCTAGATCAGCAGTTGCAATATAATTTTGTGTGTGTTCTGCTTCAGTGTTTACCTCTAAATTGTGCAATCTTGCAGTACAATGATGCATGAAAATTCGGATGATTAAAGGTCAGCCTTCCTCAACCTGGTTCCCTCCAGATGCTTTGGACTTTAATTCCCATCAGCCTCAGCCAGCAAGGCCAGTGGCTAGGAATCCTGGGAGTTGTAGTTCAAAACAGAAGGAGGGCACCAGACTGGGGAAGGTTGCTGTAGGCTCTCAGTTCATGCATTGATGCAGCTACATCATTTCTGTATGGGCCCTGTATACATAATCCTCATAGAATCATAGAAAAGTAGAGTTGGAAGGGGCCTACAAGGCCATCGAGTCCAACCCCCTGCTCAATGCAGGAATCCAGGTCAAAGCATCTCTGACAGATGTCTGTCCAGCCGCACCTTGAATGCCTCCAGAGTGGGAGAGCCCACCACCTCCCTAGGTAGTTGATTCCATTGTCTTATTGCTCTGACAGTCAGGAAATTTTTCCTGATGTTTAGGTGGAATCTAGGTTCCTGTAACTTGAGCCCATTATTCCGTGTCCTGCAAACTGGGATGACCGAGAAGAGATCCTGGCCCTCCTCTGTGTGACATCCCTTCAAGTACTGGAAGAGTGCGACCAGTAAAGAGTAAAGGACCAGTAAAGAGTGGGCTCTTTACTGGTCCTGGGATATATGGCTGGGCAGGGCAAGATTCTCCTGTCTCATTTCCTATGTATGGGATGTCACTACTTCATCTGCTGTGACACATACTGTGTGCCACAAATGCTGTAATTTTATAGGATTGGGCTGTCCTGTTTGAAAGAGATTTCTTCCGTATGGGTTCATTGTAGACGCCAATGTGGTCATGAAACAGATACACTTTCCCTCCCTAGATTTGTAGTTTGACAGTTGAAAATCATAATGAAAACTGATTTAAGGGTGTGTTCCAAAACAACATGCTATGTACCATGTCACTGACTATCCTTTTCAGCATATGTGCAGATAGTGCGCAACTAGTAATTATGGCCTGTCCACCCTTTTGCGATACTACAGACTCTGTATATGGTCACAGAAGTGTGCAGCATGGGGTCCTCCAACGTCCCCTTTCTAATTTAAGCTTCTTGCACAGCTTCTCCATTCATTCAGTGTATGCATGCGTGAGGGTGTAGGATTGAATTGCTGGCCTTTTCCCTGATGGCCCCATCTTGATCTCCCCATTTAGAGCCAAAGGTCTGAAAAGGGGCACCTGCATATGTATAGAAGTATGTGTGTAATTGCTCCGTGTAAGTGGGAACTCTGTGCATGGATTTGCAGCAACATTGTGAGCAAGGGAAGTGGTGTAGTCTCTTTCCCTCCCCTCTGCATAGAGTGAATTTGTGAAGGAAAAGGCATGAAAGGAGCATCTCCCTAAAGTGCAGTGCCTCCTCCAAAAATGAAGGTGTACATCCAGTTCTCATTCTTTGCCACTCCCTTGTGTATGGATGGAGTCCCAAAGCTTACCTAGCAAGCTACTTCATTCTTCACCGCTGCCCTTGTTCCACTGATTCTCTGCAGTGTCCTGTTGTTTGCCAACGTGGACATCAGCAGAGTTGCTGATCTAAGTCTGTTCCCTCTTTGCCAGTCAAGTGGCCTGTATAAATGGGGTGGTAAAACTTAGGTTATTAATGAATATCTTCTTTTAAGCATGAGCAGTTTCAAATGTACATTGCCCATCTGGATAAGGAGGCTAATATTATATTGTACTGGGACTTTGTCCTGGTGGTTGAGATTGATGTTTCTGAAGGCTTTGAGAGTGCTCCTGCTTTTGCTGTCAAGGAGAATAAAAGTAGCCCAGTCAATCCAATTATCATTGAAAGAACACTTGCTTCTCTTGCAAAATGGCTTTTTTTTTTTTTTTTTAAAGCGTAATTCAAAGACTGTGATACTTCTAAAAAGGATCATATAAATCTTGGTGGTTATCCCTATGTAGTGCGTGTATTAGAATACCAACAGGGCATTCCATATTTCAATTAGCCAGTTTTTAATAATCAGAATTACCTGCTTTGGCAATTGACATTGATTCAGAAATTATGAGCTCACTTTGTGTTTTGGTTCAAGATTTTACAGATAATCTGATAACTCTTTACCACTAAAACAGAGATTAATAATCCTTCTTAAAAGGATTATGGCTGCAATTTTATGTTTGCTTATGATAGACAAGCATAGGATTCCGCTGTAAATATATCAGTGATCTATAGCAAAGCATGGATTGGTATTATAATGCACAGGACGTGTTCACACACATGTATTCGTGACATTCGATTTGGATCAGTTTCATAGATTTCATAGATCATAGAGTTGGAAGGAGCCTACAAGGCTATCGAGTCCAACCCCCTGCTCAATGCAGGAAACTAGAGGAGGGGTCTCCCATCCAAGTAATAACCAGGCCTGACCCTGCTTAGCTTTCCACACTCAGGCAAGCTGAGCCAGCATAAGTTTGTTCTACTCGTCATAGCCTTGTGTTACTACCCCAAAGTGAAACATTTTAAAAGTAACAGCACTGGAGGGAGTGAATGGCTATAGAGGCTTAAATCAAAGGCAGGAATCATTTAACAAACTGCTATATGAACATCTTTAACTGCGTGGCACTAGAAACCACAAATCTTTGGTTGGCTTCTCTGCTGTAAAGTTCTGTCTTTTAAAAGTGTTTGGGGAAACCACAGCTGTTATGATGTACTTCTGTCTTCTGTGGATATTGATGCCTTGAGGGTAGTTGTAATCGAAAGTAAAAGTGGAAGCTGCTGGAAAAACCAGTTTGCTTTCATCTCCTAGAAACAGGGTGACTGTTACCACTCATGGTGACTAGAACGTTTTTGATGTGAGCAAGGCTTAGTAATGTAGTTGAATTACTCGAATCCTTCTCCCATGAATTTTGACTGGAGTATGTCCGTGTTTCCTAACGGTATTTGTCAGTTTGGCATGTTGCAAAGTGGTGGATCATAAAAGCCTTTGACCTCTATCCTTTTAACAAGTGGTTTTGACTTTAAAATCTTGGAAGCAGAGATATGAAGTCATCATACCAGAGAGCTTTGGCTGTTGGGTGATAGAGATGTAATTAAATAAATAAATAAATAAAATCATATGGCAGAAAGGCCTGTTTGGGAAGGATAGGTGTTGACTGAATCGGAGGATGCTATATAGACATTAGTTTCATAGGCTGATTACCTAAGGCTAATCTCGGTCTGTTAAACCAGTGCCAGTTTGTAAACTGCAAACATGACAGAATAGGATCCAAGTACATCTTGGCTAATAGAGGCCCTGTTGCGTTTTGTGCCATAAGGTTTGGGATGGGAGGAAGTTGTTTATATCTTGTGACAGTTTTGATCCTATGTTCATATTTAGTGATTCATTTCCTCCTCTGGCTGTCCTGCTTAGTTCTTCTTCTTGCAGGAGGCTTATAATTAAGCCATTATCAACTGTAATAGTTTATCTGAGTAGGAATGGGTTGCCTCCTTATTCAAGAGTAAAATCCATTTTCCATTGTTTGTTTGGTCCGTCGTCCCGCCCCAGTTCATGTACGGTACTCAGCAGACTTATCAGTGGTATATTGCTATGGCTTTTCATTCTTGTTAGACATCTTGTGCTTTTTAGCAGAATTATTCCTCTTTTTCACCCCCTTCTGGTGCATTCCATAAGTCCTTGTTCCTTTTGAATTCCAAATGGTTTTGAAATGTAGGTTTTTGCTCCTCCATCTTCGTTTAAAATAAAATGTTCACTTTTTTAAAAAGCCTATCATTATTCTTAAGTTGGCAAAAAAGGGGGCCTGTTTCCCCAATCAGCCTTCAAATTCAGTGTGCTTCCTGTAAATTTTTTTGGAGTCTGCTTTTGTGCAATCAGCCTGCTATTATACATGTTATGTCTCAATAGGACTGACTCCGGAGGACTGCAGGAAGAAGCTATAATATGAACAAAAGACTTTTTTTTAAAAAAGGCAAGGACTGTACATCTGGAGTGGGTGGGGCAAAGCTCTTTGACTGTATGAAGGAAAGGACAATTAAAGCATTACAAAGGCCACAGGATATAGGAATGATGTTTGGATGGAAACTTAACTCTGCTGTGAATGAAAATGTGCACTCACATTTCCCAGTGGAGTTGAATTTCTAAAGGGCATGAATACTTGTTTTCATGCCTTTTTTTCACACTGTGGGCTTGATCCCTCAAGTGCCTCCAGTAGACTACTTATAGTTGCAGAAGGCAGGCTAAATGCCAAGTCTGTGAATTAATGCTGTTAGGGCTTTTGTCTGTGGCCTGGGTTAGCTGTACATGTTGGTTTTTGATGGTAAACCATATGCACTGAGTGTGTTCCTGTGCACTAGATTTCCCAGAATGTGGTCCCTGACCTGCTGGGAGTGGGGAGGTAAGAATGTTGGGCAATCTGTGGTGGGGGGAAGGAAAGATGATTGTTATGCAATGATCAGTGGCATTTAATTATGTCCTCCTTGGCTGTCTGCATGGTAAGATGGGACCTTCTGCTATCTCTGTAGAGACCTCTGGGAAAGGGCCCAAAAATATTTATTTATTTATTTATTATATTTATACCCCGCCTTTTTTCCTGCAAGGAACCCAAGGCGGCTTACATAATCCTCCTCTCCATTTTATCCTCACAACAACCCTGTTGTTAGGCTGAGAGTCAGTGACTGGCCCATAGTCACCCAATGAGTTTCATGGCCGAGTGGGGACTAGAACCCGGATCTCCCGAGTCCCAGTCCAGTTCACTTTGAGGCTCTGTATATATATTTGTTCATGTGTGCTGCATTCAGGGCAATGAAGCATTGTGCAAACTGCAAGATGGGGGTGTCCAGAGATCCTGCCTGTGGCCTAAACAGTGACCAGGTTCACACATGCGAAATCATGAGTTAATTAACCCTGATTTGCCGAGTGGGAGTGAATGAACAAGCTGCCTCCAGCGCGCTCCTCACTTCTGCTTGCATTTCCCAACCTACGATTGCCCTGATTGTAGGTTGCTCTTGTGACGTCTGAACCTGGGCACTCCAGGTTGTTTAGGGGCTAATCAAGCCATGATTTGTCATTATCTGTGAACAGCTCCCTGTGAAAGTCATTGCAGTTGTCTGCCAATTTAAATTGTTGGTGTGTGCAAGAGCCTATAGGCCTTTAGATAGCCCTGGCAGTCTGGAACATTGGATGGCCTCAACAGACTCCTGTAATAAGCTTTTTCAGTCAAAAACTGCTATGAGATTCCCCTTGCCCAGTTTTCTGTAGAACTCTGCCTCAGAATCCTGATGAGATGTAAGCCCTGTTCACAGGTGTCCCTCACACGCTGGATAAATGCTCCAGCCCTGCCATTGTTCACACAACTAGCCCTGCCAGTTCCATGGCAGGAGAAAGAAAGCAATTTTCGTGAAGGCATTGGAAATACTTAATAACGTCTAAGTTTTAGAAAGTCTCTCAAGCCTTAATCTGAAACTAATGGCAGAAAATATATATGTAATATGAGATGTGGTTGGTTGGGTATACTAGCTAGCATCCAGCAGTTCTGAGTAGTGCCTTGGATTTTGAGACTGGCATTTGAAGAGTTTCCACTTAATTAGTAAATTTGAAGTAGACTGCTCTTGAGTTGACATATTTTGGGACACCCATTTTTGGGGGGTACCCTCCTTGTTGCAACCAGTACTCTTGAAGTGATTTTATGTAAGATGGTTCCATAGCCTACACAGAAACAGCAGCTCAACTGTATAGTCTTGTTATCTGGATTTTTTCCCAGTTGCCAGCATCCATTCAGGACCCATGCCAGTCACACCCCTGTAAATAAAAACAAAATCCAAAGGGTTAAAGCAAGCTGAGTATATACACACTGCTGTGTATATACTCAGTATATACACACTTGTCCATGCACATGTGGGGAAATAAATACACACAGTCTAACATATGTATTTTGCAGCTCTCATTAAGTCCTGCATTGTTTTGCATCTTAGTGCCACTGCCTCTAGGATTACGTCAGTGAACTTTGGTGTGTGCTCTAAATTCAGATGTGCTTGATTGCCCTGCATGATTGAGATAATATGGCATGGTTTCAACCCTGGTAACTATATTTCCGAATATCTATAGCAGGGTGATTGCAGAGATGTGACCCTGGATTACTCTAAGGAAACATTCTCATACATTTTTCGTGCAAAAATGAATGTGCTTCCCTGCATTCTTCACACATAGTTGTGGGAGGAAAGTATCTTGCGCAGTATAATGGATCTGAGTGTATGCGGTCACTCCACTGATCCATCTAGGCCAGTATTGTGTCTTCTGACTGACGCAGCTTTTCCAGGCTCTTGGCTTGAGGTCTTCCAAGTAGAGATCTTTAATTAGGAGATGCTGGGGATTGAATCTCGGACTTTGTATGTAGAGTATGTGCCCTGTCACTGAGTGTAGTGCCCTCCCTTCAAGAGTGGTAGAACTGGTCACTCAGCAGAATTGAGATTCACTTCCACAGTCTTCAGAAAGCACCAGGCAGAGGTCGCACCCACAATGTCTAGCTAAAATGAAGTTCAGAAACATATCTGAACTATCTGCCCTCTTCCAAGTTTAACTCATAGTTCTACTGAATTATATATTCCCTCTTACTGATAGATTTAAGTTGGGGTTCTCTTTGTGTGTGTTTTTGGTCAAATGGAAGTAGTAGGAGGAAGGATATCTCCATTTTTAAAGTGAATGTTTCCCAAGTGATCTTTCATTCTGCAAAAGGTGTTAGCCAAAAAGAATGGAAAAGATCCACTGGGGGATGTTGCATGTGTCTGTAGGAAGAGTCAGCTGATCTCTTAATTGTTTGGCATTTAATCAACTTGACTTGTGGTGTTTCTTCTGAGAAGATTAAATGGTACTTTCAGAATGACTCTTTGACAAGTGGTAAAAATAAATCTATCTCTTGAATAGATAACACAGCGCTCTGGTATATTAGGATACCACTGTTTCTTTTCTTCTTGCTTCTCCTTCAGTGGATCTCTTAAAAAAAAAACAAAAAAAAACAAGCCCCAAGCAGTTTACAGAAATGAAAGCTACACAAACATCAGCATTTGTAACAAAAAAATAACTGTTTTCAGTGTGCAGTCTCATTTCTACAGTAAAAGGAGTGCTTCTGTGGAAACTTCAATAACAAACTAGAAGTGTGAGAATGGTAAATTTTATTAGTACTCAAATTAGCACCAAACAATATTTGAAATAACTTTTAAAGAACACATTTTAATTATGGGCTTTATTCTTCGGGTATTGCACATTCCTCTTTCATTGGATTGAACGTTGTATTTGGGTCACTTATAGGAGAATAGGAAGCTGACTTTATCTGGTCAGACTATTTGTCCAGAACTTTCTGCTCTGACTGGCTGTGGCTCTCTAGGGTCCTGATCCTTTTTTTTTTTTTAAATAGAGATGCTAGGGATTGAACTTGGAACCTTTGGCATGCAAAGCATGTATTCTGTCACTGAGCTATGGTTCCTTCTTGATGAATGACATATGTTTGGTATGATTGCATGTTCACTTGGCTCCCAATTCCCCTTCTCTCTGAAGGGATTACTGTGAAGCCATTGTTGCCAGTAGGTCCCAAAAGCAGCAGTTTTCCAAGGTTTGTGGCGGAAATGAGAGATTTCATAGTTTGTATTGGGGAGAGGGAAATCTGAAAAGAAGAGTGTCAGGGCTGCCTCCCCAGGTCTTTGAATGATGGGATCATGATATGTAGGAGAAACGCTTATTGATTACAACATTTAAAAATGTACTGTTACCTCTTTTTGCATATAAAGCAAGTTGTGATTTGCAACTACAGTAAAAGTGTATTTATTGCGTGTCTCTGTTATGCATTTTCATTAATCACCCAGAGAGCCTCCTGTGTCAGATTAAGGAAGTTGTGTAAAAATGATTTCCCCTCATTGTATCAAGAATATCCTGCTTTCTTTTTTAATTTTATTCAGTTTTGAAGAAAAGATGTAAATGTATTTTTCTTTCTAAATTTTGAGCAAAAACATTCATCCTCAATGTTCAGTGAAGTTCAATGTTCAGTGAAGAGAGCCAGTGTGGCGTAGTGGTTAGAGTGTTGGACTGGAACTCAGGAGATCTGGGTTCTAGTCCCTGCTCGGCCATGAAACTCACTGGGTGACTTTGGGCCAGTCACTGACTCTCAGCCTAACCTACCTCACAGGGTTGTTGTGAGGATAAAATGGAGAGGAGGAGGAAGATTATGTAAGCCGCCTTGGGTTCCTTGCAGGAAAAAAGGTGGGGTATAAATATAAATAAATAAATAAATAAAAAGTGTTATTATTAGCCTGGAGTTAGCTGGTGCTTAGAGGGTAAAGATGGTGCAATGCATTATATGTCAGAGTTTGAATCCTGTGTTTCCAATAGAATAGCCCTGTCCAAAAAGAACTTTTAACAGTGCTGCAGCTCTGGATTTGAGCCAAGGGAAGGGCTGTAGTTCAGTGTTAGAGCACAAACCTTGCCTTCAAAAGATCCCATGTTCAATCCCTGGCATTCTCATGCAGGCCTTGTTGTTCATGGATTGTTTCGCCAGGCTACAGAGGCAGCCGGCGAAAGTGCTAAACAAATCAGCCACTGTACATGCCAGTACTACAACACCACAAAGACATTTGGGATACAAGGAGGGAATGTGCGAAGGATCCAGGGATTAAGAAAACAAACCATGGTTTGTTCGATCATCTGCCAGACAAACCCTGGACAGGGCAATAAACCATAGGTTAAATAAACCATACGTTAGTGTTATGCTCTAGGTGGCCAGTAGTCTGACTTAATATAAGGTAGCTTCCTATGTTTTTGTCAGAAGTCTGCCACTGGACCACATTGATTCTGGATGGCAGTGTTTAAAACATTGATGCCAACTGTATTTGTATTCCTTCAATATGGATTTCAAGACTATAATAGCTGTCTGGCAATCTCAGAAGGCCGATAATGAAGCATTTCTCCTTTGGTATGGCATTTGAAGAGCCATACAGCTCTGTTCAGATTGAATAGAAAAAAGAAGGCGATATGAAGCTTAACTTGGGTTCTAGGTAAAGTGCTGTGAGATGAGCATCAGTTAAGTAAAATCCCTTGAATAAACTATATCTTGTTCAAACTTTGCTTTGCGATCAAACACTTAAAGCTAATTCAGATGTTTGTTTCCATATTAACAAGTTTTCCCCCTAGGGTATGCTGGTAATAGCAAGTTGGTTATCTGACACCTCAGCTTTGGCTGAGCTCTCATTTCTTTTCTTAAACTTATTTTTCTGTCTGTCTGCATTAGGCCAACTTAGTTTTGCCAACAATACACATGGTATAGTGACGTGATATCTGGTGAGTTCTTTGTAGCCGAGCACCATATATGTGTATGATGTTTCATTATATATATAGATAAAATATAAAAAATAGAAGATATATGAAATTATATATATATATATATATATATATATGAATAAGAAAACATGCACAAGTTTTTTGTTTAATAGAATTGACAGAAAATGTGGTGAAAATTTGGTACAGTCCCATGAAAAGACAATCTTTTAGATCATCTTGTTTTTCAGCAATACAATATGTTTAGAGTTGGGAATGATGGGTACCATTACTTAAACGCTATAGCCCTATTCAGGCTTTATGCCTTAATGGGGTACTGTAATGCATGTGAAGGGCACATGGCTGTGTGTACCAGCCCTCCCCCGGTGTCCCTGTCCGCTCCACCCTGACCTTCCCTCACTGAGTGGGGAAAGTCTGAAGGTGGCCTTTATGTGCATTTGTGAAGGTCTGGGTTCCTCATCGCATGGAGGCATTCAGGTAAACACATGTAGAATCCCCCTTCAGATTTTCCTGTTAACATGGGATGTTGTGGGTGGGCCCCGTATAGACTGAAAATGTTTAGGTCCAGTGTAGTTATGACAGTACTTATTTCATAGATTTCATAGATCATAGAGTTGGAAGAAAGTCTACAAGGCTATCGAGTCCAACCCCTTGCTCAATGCAGGAAACTAGAGGAGGGGGTCTCCCATCCAAGTAATAACCAGGCCCGACCCTGCTTAGCTTTCCATGCTCAGACAAGCTGAGCCAGCGTAAGCCACAGGCCTGTTTAGACCAGCCTTCACTGACTTGGTGCCCTCCAGATGTGTTGAATTACAACTCTCATAATCCCCAGCCAGCAGGGGATTTATGAGAGTTGTAGTTTAACACATCTGAAGGGGACCAGGTTGTGTAAGACTGGTTTAGATGATGAAATCCTGGCTTAATGTCAGAATATGCACAGACTTTGTGCACCGCATGCAACCCCTTTGCTGCTGCTTTGCTCCTCCCTTTGTGTGAAACAAACCTGGAAGCTGCAGTTAATCACAGTTTCTTGTTACATCTGAAACAGGAATAGGATTGTTTGGAAGCCTCCATTCATAGTTCCAAGTTAGGATATAATGGGAAACTGTAGTTCACTATGGCTTCGTAGTCTGTTTTGATCTTTGCACAAAGGGTGGAGCAAAGCGGCAGGAGATAGTCTTGTGCAAATGTAAGAATTTCACACATATCCTGGCTTATCGAGCCAGGATTGATTGTCTGAATGTGGCCATAATATTTTCTGTTCTCATCACCATGGTGAAGAAGGTGGGAGTATCCAAGTTGGGAGAAGACTTGCAGTCTTCTTCCTTTTCTTTCCCATGCAAATTTCCTCTTCCCTTCCCCTTTCAGCATTAATAATAGTTAGTTTTATGTCTTCACAGAGGTTGACATAACTGTGACTAGAACCAGGATTTGAATGCCTATGCCAGTGTGTGTGTGTTCAGCTTTTTGTTGTGATTTTATGGACTGGTAATATATTTGAATATGGGACCCTGCCACAGCTAATATAACATCCTGTTACCTGGAAAAAGAGAGAGGTGAGCCTGCTAATGACATCCTCTCCCATACCACTTGCTTCATACCGGCATTCAGTTCTATCACCCTCTTTGAGGAACACCTCCCTACAGAGGTTTGCCAGACACTGTCTTTATTTTCTGTTTGGTGCCAGGAGAAAGCTCCCCCCCCCCTTCATTTACTCAGGCCCTTTAATGTTGCACTCATCTCATGCTTGATTTTAATCTGCCTGCTGTGTTTGTAATTTGTGACTGGTAAAATTATATTGTATTGTTTTGTAAGCTGCTCTGAGAGCCACTGCTGAGAAGCAGCTAATGCTTTTTAATAAGTATGACAATTGCATAAAGGCCCTAGAAATGGGCTGGTCAAAGCTCACCCTTCCTGCCCAAAGCAGTGTGGCATAATAGCAATTGGGCACAAAGGCAGCACCTCACTTGGGCCTACTGCTACTTGTGGCATTATGCTGAGAGGAGAGGCCTGAGTGGAGAGGCCTGAGTGCTTGTGCTTTGCACCACAACATACAGAAGACTTGAAAATGCAAGGACAACACTGTGGGCTATGACTCTTTTTAAAGGGTGTGTGTGCATGAATGATGCATGTCTAGGAGTCAAATATTTCAGAGTTTCTTTCCTCAAAAGTGCCTCCGAAAGACCACCAAGCCTGCTCTTTAACACACACACACACACACACACACACCGTTCAAAAAGTGGCTTGGGGATTAGGCACCGTAGTGTTTTAAAGGAGAAATTGTAGGAGAACAATACCTACATGCTGATGAGGTTTCTTCTTTAAAAAGGCCTTGCACCAAATATGTGCTTTTGAAATAGGATGGTTTGGGATTTAAAGAACAGTTTAAGGCTTTTGTGGGTACACTTTCTGAGAAATTAATTCTGGGTGCATGGCTTAGATTGTTGGTGCACACCCCTCTTTTAAAAAATGGGTTTAGTATATCAGTGATGTTGGGATTGCAGCCAAATTTAGTATACTGTCCTAGGGTACAAAGCGTAAGAGAAATGAGGCTTTAGTCAGAGGCCTTAGTCAGAAGCCTCTGTTTGGCTTTTGAACACAGACTAAACTTTGCTTTAGACAGAACCAAATACATTTTAAAAAATTCTTTTTTAACCTCATGTGCCTGAGCCCACAAATGTGGTGTTCAACTAATAATAAACCTCTTTATTCTGCATGTCATCAGTATGCAAACATTTAAAAATAGCTTTCCTGTATAGACATTGCTTTTGCAGCTGTGAGAACAAAGCTGTAAAGACTGTTCCCCTTAAAGGTTTATTCGAAGAAGATAAAAGTTTAAGTGAATTTTAATGCTAGCAAAGGATGACTGATTGAAAGCCCTAGATATCAAATGTGTGATTTAAAGTTAGTCACAGTCTGCCAAGAAAATATATCTGCCGAGGCTATTAAACCTATGATAGGTTCATTTAAATGGCTTTTGTTCATTGAATGGATTAGACTTTATCAAATCCTAGGGAACTGAAGCAGAAGAAATCTTACTATCCCTTTATCAGTTGTTGCATATGCTTTAATAAAACACCTCCTGCTTTAATAAAACACTTTTGCACTTTCAAGGCTCTGTACAAATACTAAAAGGGTTTTTAAAGTTTTTAAAATAAATTTTGTTTCTGATTTTTTTTTTGTCCCAAGCTTACATTTTTTACAGATAAAGGTTAATCATTTTAATATTTTTGTACATTTTAAATGACAGGTGGTTCATTCTATATAGCTTGTGGTACAGACAGTACCCCATTTGAACCCCTCTACTGAAGATTAGTGAATCATATATAGGCTAAGGATGGGGACCTGGCAAAGATGGCTACGCGAATGGAGATGCTCACCTTGTTTCATCACTTCCAGCCTGAATGGTTAGAAATCTCATACTTGGAAAGTGTTATGTGGGCCTTGGTAATTCCTTCTAATTTATACTTCGTGAATCTATGGTACCCTTAGGTCAGTCAGGTTCACTGGTTTATGTGTTGAATTAATGCCCCCCCCATTTAAAAACAACAATAACCCAGTTTGTCTTTGGATGTTTCCAAATGAGTTTTTTATGGTGCTATTGATCTGCCTCATTTGAGGAATTTTATATGGGGTCCAGATGTCGTCTCCAACTTGTAACCCTCCCATGTTTTCCCACCAATTCTTCCATCTTTTCTCTTAATACAGATAATCCATTAAAGAAAATATGGAATATCTGCACAGTGCCTTCTGATTCTTAGTGCTAAGTGCCCTCCATCTGGAAGCACCCTTGATTTCGCTGCAAAATCCAAATAATAATAATTGATGCTAGTTGGCCATTCTATGAACAGAATGCTGGATTAGATAGGCCTTTGGTCTGATTTGGCATGGCTCTTCTTATGTTCTTAAACTGGTTGAAATTTGAGATTACAGATTGATGGTAATTCTGCTCCATGTTTTGTTTATGCATACATACGTGCATAGCACACCAGTGTACCTGGCGTGTTATAGCTACATAGGCAAGTACTTGTTCATGGAGGGAATTGGATTAATGGGGTGAAGAGAGCAGGTGTCTTGTTGCCTGGAAAAGGATGTTTATTTTGGGGTTGTTACAGAGGTGTGAGACTTCTTGTGCAGCTTTTCACTCAAGATAGGGGGGGAAAGTTTTGTGGAACTCAGACTCCTTGCTGGTGGCAGAATAAACAAGAAATGTCAACAAGAGCAAACTCCTTGAGAGTTTATATTGTGTCCTTTTTATTTAAAGTGCTCTTTATTTGTTTGAGTGCACTTGTTAAACCAGGGTTGATGGCTTGCTTTAGATGTGAACATGGACAAGGGTTATATTGATGCCAGAACAAACAGAAGAGTGAACCCCTTTTTTCCAAGGCATTTTAACAGAGTCTTGATTCTCATCTTGCTTGCTGGGTACCGTATATTGCTGGGAATATTCAGCCTCCCTGCCCCTTTTTCTGGCACACATTTGTATTAGAAAGCTGTTGATCAGAGGGAAGGGAAGGGGGAAGCCTGGTTTTGTGCCCATTCCTGACAAATGCCGATTATAAGAAGCTTTGTTTGCAAGCAGCCGCAGCAACCTAACACCAATAATCCATGAAACAGCACTTAATGCATTCCTCTTTCCTTTCCCTGTTCAAAGAAGGGAATGATCCAAAGGCAAGTGCACATGCTCCAGGGATGGATTGGGAGAGGTGGGGAGCCCAGAGAACCAAAAGGAATAAGCTTAAGCTTAAAGATTCGTGCAAATAGGTGGTAGCTATTAAACTCCAAGACAGATAAATATTTTAAGTGGCTAACAAAATCTAAACACTTGGATTATTTTTATATTTATGCCTCTCACTTGAGCTCTGCAGAGTACGAATTGTAGATGCTGGCTCAGATCCATCAACTCAGCAACTGGACATCCCCGCCCCTTTCTTTTTCATAGCCTTCATCTGAATGTGGTGTCAGTTGTGAGACTGGGCATTGCCAATTGACTTTCTAAGCACATGGATGGGCACTGGTGTTGCTGTCCTGTAGGAGTACTACTAACAGGACATTTGGTTTTGATCATGCTGTGCCGTATGATCAATTTGTTGGTTGGATGGAACCCATCATTATTTACTTGGAATGTTTCTTTGTTCTATACATATAGTTCAGAATAGGGTAGCCTAACATTTTGTGATGAGCAGCTTTTCAAAGATTGGCTTGCTCAAACCCTCCTTGTTCCTAAATGTCTCTTGCAGGTGGAAAATGAAAGTTGTGGCTCTATCGGAAGGCCTCTGCCAGCTATGCCTACTGCTCCAGCAGGCCTACTGGCATAGGAAATGGCCTTCCAGAGGGGCCGTGCTTTCAAACTTAGAGCCGGCCTTGGATACTGTACAAATCCAATCAAGCTCTTGCATTGCATAAGGCAGCCTCCCGCAACCTGGTACCCTCCAGATGTGTTAGAATGCAACTCCCATAATTTCCAGACAGTTGGCCATGCTGGTTGGGAATTATTAAAGTTGCAGTCCAACACATCTCGAGGGCACCAGGTTGGGAAAGGCTGGTATAAGATCTGGGTTTAATCAGAGAGACGTTCAGTCAGACTTGCCACAAGCCTATAGAACTGATAAAAATTCAATGAGACTTCTTGCTTCTAAATCTGCCCAGGATATACTAGAATGGAAAACCAATCTAAAGGCATTTGGGATGGCTTAACCTTCATAAACCCCAAGTACAGATGACAATTTTGCCTGGCAGTTTTTATTTTTTAAGGGCAGAGTACCCCTACTGCTGTTCTGGAAAGCTTGTAATCAGTCCTAAAATTCTGATTCCTCAAAATCGCATCACCCACCCTGAAATAATTCCCACACATGGCTATTCCCCCCCACCCTTTATTAAGCCTTTTATCCATGGAATGGTGGGAGAAACTGAGGGCACTGGAGCATTGTGGGTGCTTGCTTACAGTTAAGCAATAATTGCTCTTTTCTATCAAGAAAGGATCTCAGTTGCTATAAGTTGGGCATTAGTAGCTGCCCAAATGCCACTGGTGTCTTTTTTGAGTGATCCTTGAGATGTCTACTCTTCTGGTATGTCAGAAATTCTCAATGGAGTAGTAGCTTGTACATGAGAATTGTGGTCACATTGTAGATGAGAATTGTGGCTCGGTGTCTGGAGCTAATTGGTCTCCTGTGGTTGGTAACTCTCAAGTCCTTAATTCAAGACAGGTTGCACCCACGATCTCAAGGCACCCCCGAGTTCTAGAATTAGAACAAGATATGAATTACGGAGGGTTAGGAGCAGAGGTCTGTGTCCTGACAGTGGCTAAACAGATGCTGCATTGTTGCCAATACTTTTAACAAATCCAATGTAATGTACCCCTAGCAGAGTAGAGTGATATAACTGTACCATATTACTTTTGTGTTCCTAAAAATAATTGTAAGCTGTTGTGAAAGCAATGGTTTAAAACATTCCTGCAGAGGTAACTTAAACCACTTTCAAAGTTTCCAGTTTCAGCATTAGGCAAAGCAAATGGGCAATCTATTTAATTTTCTGAGAACTGTCTTCACCCATGTGACCTTGCCTGAGCCCTTATGATCAGCTGAAGAAGCCCTACTCTCTGGCCCATCTTTATAGATATTCAGTTGGCGGGTGCCAGTGGAAAGAACTTCTTGGCAGGGGTGTTGGAATTCCCTTTTGGGGGTGATCTGATAGTCTGCCTCACTTTTAGACAGGCACTTTTAGGAAACCTCTTTCAACAGGCATTTGGTGTTTGATTTATGCTGTTTTTTATTTGCTTTTGTTGTTTATATTTGTTTTTGCTGCTACAAATATATAGTTGCATGTTTACATTTTAGTTATATTTGTCAGCAGTGGGATATAAATTTAATAATAATCATGGGGGCAAAGGCTCATAGGGATTTCCTATCCCAGTTTCCTGGTTATCAGCGGATAACCCTGATCTGTTTTCTGTGACAGTTGGGGAGCTAGTAAGGAGGAGGCTTATCTATTTCATGATGGTTGTGGGATGGCTGATCACTTTGAGAACATCTCCTGACCTTTGGCTGTCAGTGGGAAAGGAAGGTTGCACTTTCATGTTTGCAGCTTCCCTGTCCTCCAACGATACAGAAGGAGGGTATATTCTGAATGATGGGAAGGCATCTGAGGAAAGATCTTTGCTGTGCCTTCTCCCCGCTTTCATGACCTTTGATGGAGAGAAGTAAACATTCTGAAGATAACCTCCTGCCCTGTTTTGTTGGGGAGTGGGGTACAACCAGGTCTACCTCTGGAAGCTTCAGAAATCAAAGGTATACCATTCTGTTTCTCCCTTAGACAATACTGTTCCTGCTAACTGTGTCTTACTGATTGAGACCCAGCCCTTTCCAAAGCCTTCTGCAAGACCGTGGATACTGCATTAAAAATAAGTAATTCAGATTTGTAAATCATAAGTTACTCAACAGCCCAATCTTGCTTTTAAGTTTGCTCAGACCTTCTTCTCCCCACGTTCAATGGGACTTATTCCTTTATAAGCGTACATAGAACTGCAACCTTAATTGTGTGCAGACTGGCTTATTCCATGAGCTGGCATTGTTTTGGTGCAGAGTATGCCCAGCCCTGATGATGTGAGAAGCTTTTCAGACTGTGTTCAAAGGCGCTGCAAAGTTGCACCGTGTCCAACCAGTTTTACTACACTGGTTGCTTTTCAAAGTGCTCCTGGCAGGTTTGAGCTGCTGAAAATAAACGGCTTCCGTCCAGTTTTTCTTTCTTTCTTCAAAAAAGCATTTCAAAAGAATCAGATGACAACCTTGAGAGGTTAGCCTCCAAACAAAAAAATTACCACAGTCACCTTCACGTTGGATTTATTATATGTTGTTTGAATAGATTCATACAGAATTCTGTTGTGAATGTTGGCTTTTATCAGATCTTCCAGATCGTCCATGGCACTCCACTTAGCAATTGTGATTTGGGGTGCAGCTGAACATTTTGACACGTAAAATATTTTATCATGGAAGGAGAAACTGAAAAATGACTTATTGCTTCATTGAACTATGGTACTTGTAAAAGCTATTGGGAGAGCCAGCTGAGAGGAGGAAAGTGGATTTCAGCAATGTGACTGAAATCAGCTTAAACTTGACTATGTAACGCTAATTGACTTGTAAACTCTTTAATTGTTGCTGTTTTTAGCAAAGAGGTGAATGTGTCTATAGTAGTGTACACTGAATATGTGCCAGTTCTCAAGTACTGATGGAATTATATGCCCTGTGAGGTCAGAGGTGCAGATGAATTTGGTTTAGGTAAGACAGGATTGAAGAATTACTATTGACGTTTTCCCTTTCAATAAAAACGACATATTTCCCCCCTGTTGAATAAGGCTCACTGCAGGGACAGCAGGGACACCGGGAGAGCTGAAGAGAGGCTTTAATTTCACATCTCTCCCCCACTCCTCCCTCCACAAGACATGAGTACCGTAATTGCATTTTATTCTTGTATTGTTTTAATCTCTTGTAAGCCACCTTGGAGATAATTTGATTGAAAGGCGGGATATAAATCTTTAAAATAGCTGAGAGGTAAGAAGATTGTTTATCAGAGATGTACTAGTTCTTAAAATTATGTGTCAGAGACGTGGCTTCTACCATTTTTTTGTGTCAGGGAGGGTGCTAAACTTCTGGGAGTGAGCTGGGGCAGGTCTGCAGCCAGGCACAGCAGAATCCCCTTGTTGCCCAGAGCAGAGAGCAAACATGAGCAAGAGCTTTGATAGGTGTTCGGTTTTTCCATGTGACTGGCCGTGGCCTATTGCCTTTCAGAGGCTTTCTTTGATGACCTAGCTAGTTGCCATGTGTTCCCTTGTTTGACCAGAGTTTGGGATTCCAGCCTTTCTGCTACCACCGCTGGACATCAGCTCATGACCCACTAACTACCGGTATGTCTCATAGGGCTGTGTGTATTCCATGCAAGTGGTATGCAAGAAGTGTGGGATTGTATATTAGATGCAGAAGTCACCATCCTGAGAAACAGTAATTTATTTATTCATTTTTAAATCCTGTTTCTAGCCCTTATGGATGTGGAGAGGGATGAAAGTATGAGCCATGTCTGAGCAGATTTCAGAAGCCAATTGGAAGTGGGAGCGGAGTGTGATTTCCACTGCTCCGACAAGGAGGTTTAGGCCTCTGTATTATCTCATTTCCCATTCCCTCATTATTAGTACAAGTAGAATGAATTACGGTACCCAGAACAAGCAAATATAAGCAGGTTTGCGTAATAATAAAAGTAAAAAGAATTTAGTTTTTCTGCATACGTGATCTGGGTTACCTAGATCCAGGATTTTTATGGATTTCACCCTGATAGGCTTCTAAACATTGTGGAACAACTCTTTGTATTTTTATGGAGTTTTGTTTGTAGTTAATATAAACAAAAAACGCAACCATAACAATAAAGACACAACCTAAAGGAAATCAGAAAATTTGGGAGAGGGAGGAGTGGAGAGGGTGGGAGGAATGCGAAGGGGTGTGGATCAGGGTTCATAGGTTTTGCTCATTCCCCAAATGTTCAATTTATGGGGATATCATAACCAAAATACCTTTACCTTCAGCTAGGCATAGAGTTCAGTATAGGCTTTCAATTTATTATTTATTTATTTTATTTATTTATTTGATTTCTACCCTGCCTTTCTATGACACTGCAAGAGGCTATAGCTTGGTAAGCATGTGATTTTTGGCAATTTTTAATATGTATCTAATTCCTTTTTGGCGAACAAGGATAGGTCATCCATCTGTTGGTGGACTGATGACTCTGCTTACTTTTCCAATGTTGTAAATCAATACATTTGGCAACCAACAGTGTGCCACTAATCCATTTCCACTTTCCTGGATTAAAGTTCCATACAAGTGGGAGGAATCCTAAACATATGTTTTTTATCCGAAAATTTTTATTCTGTTACCAGGACCAAAGTGATACAGACAATGACCTCTATCCAGAATTGAGAAATGACAGGACAGTTCCACACCATGCATGTTAAAGAGCCTCCTGCATCATTGTCCCACTAGCAGTTGGTGGGGGATAGCATATTTTTCTGAAATAATTGTAAGGGGAACCAATTAGTCCTATACAATAACTTCTGCTATATGTAGTCTCAGATGTAGAGTTGAGCATTTAATTCAGGGGTGACTAACCTTTCTCAACTTGAGGGCTAAATTCCGTCTCGGAGAAGCTCTCGGGCTGCATTCTAGCGGTCGGCAGTGCTTCATGTAAAATCGGGTGGGGCAACCACAACGGAAGGATAGCAAGTGCAGCAGAGAAGGCAAAGCCGCATTCAGAATCTCAATACTCTCTGCTGCTGTCAAGGACACAGCAACTACTGCTGAATGCTATGCGTATCTATTCAGAAGTAAGCCACAGGAGTGACTTGGGCACCTGTGCAGGCCACACAGAAGGCCTCTGAGGGCTCATGCAGGCAGCATTTTGCTTCCATGTCTTTAGTCAGTAGCACTGCACAGGATTAAAGGTATTTCAAGTTCCTGTGTGCTGGCAAGAGTTTTTTTTAGGCAACCATAGGTGGAGAATCCAGCCAGGGGAATTCTGTATAGCTTGTCTTCATGGGGGGGAGGTGCAAAAGTTCCTACTGTCAGCAACCTCTTGTGCCTTATAGGATTATATTTATTTATTATTTATTTATTATATTTATACCCCGCCTTTTTTCCTGCAAGGAACTCAAGGCGGCTTACATAGTATGCCATTCCTGGAGCTTTTTGGGGTGATATCAGGTCTGCCACTTGAAGGGAGGGGCTTAAAAATCCTGTGTGTGAATAAAGCAGTCACTTACACCAGTTTGGATCTCTATGTGTGTGATTGTCTCCTGTGTTCTGTCCTTATGATGGGGAAAGGAAACAATGGCCTGGTTTGTATGATCACTGCAGCTTAAACAGGCCATGGGTTATTTGAGGGCTGTTTCCCCCTCAAACAAGCCATGCCCCCTGGGTTCGGATGACATGACAATTAGGCAAATGGTGCCTGGCGTGTACCATGGCTTAAACAAGCAACTGTGGCTTGTTTAAGATGCAGTGATCCTGTGAATCGGGTCTATATCTCTGTGTCTTACTATTTGCATTGTCTTCCATCAAGGTGCAGTAGAGGGAGAGATGGGAGGCAGGGCTATTCCGATGGCCACGCTGAAAGATCAGCTCCATCAAGGCTTCTCTCCGTGCACTCTTTCCATTCTGACTGGTCATTATAAGAACTACAGTCATGCCTTGGATTGAGAGCATAATTCGTTCCGGAAACATGCTTGTAATCCAAAACACTCTTATATCAAAATGAAATCCCCCCAAAAAAATTTGTGCAGAGATTTTTAATTTAAGCCGTACTACAGTACTTGTATTGCAAGACGTCGCTTGTATATCAAGTCCAAAAAAATTAAATAAATATTTAAACATTTGCTTGTCTTGCAAAACGCTCTCAAACCAAGTTACTTGCAATCCAAGGTATTACTGTACTTTTTAACCTTAAGAATTGGTGCTTGAGATTGCTTGTTATCCTCTTGCCTCCTCATCCTTTTTTCCTTTTCTGTCATGTCTTTTAGAATTGTATGGCTGTGGGCAGGGATTGTCTTTTCTTTATTGATCTTACGTTAGTCGCTCTGAGAGCCTTTTTGGCTGAAGAGGGGGGTAAAAATGCTTTAAATAAATAACTTTTAGAGAAATAATAATGTGAAATAACCCACTCCTTCCTAATTACTTATACAGTGATAATATGGATCCATAATAGTATGTAATTTTCAAGAGAACTTTGAGATGTGTCCATATCCGCTTTATTTAAAAATGCCCAACTGCTCTGTGCATTTTCTGTTTTTCCAAGATGTTGAGGTCTAGAATAGCATACCGGTATTTTTAATTGAAAAGTTCTGGTTTCAGTGGCAGCCAGCACACTCGGAGTTATGCTATATTTTCCGTGCTGTGTCATGATTACAGCCAGACAAACTTTTAGATTGCTTTATAGGATTCTTTTTTTATATTGACCATGACTAATTTGTGGTGCCTTCTGTTTGCTTCTATTTACAAAGTGCATAGTACTCATGCATTATGAACCAAGTTGAAATCGCTCTCCCTTTCTCTCTTGTTTTATGGCAATGTATTTGTGCTACTGAAAAGTTTAAAATCACATCTCTCAAGGTTTGAAAGATTAGGTTGGATCCAGACTTTGTTATATTTTGAGTAGACCCATTGAAATCTATGGAACTGAACCTATATTGTGGCAATATTCTAGGCATGGCTAATTTAGAACAGGCTAGGGATGGGAAAACTGGCCTGCCAGGCTGACCCATCTGGTTCAAAAGGCCTCAGGTGCGCCCCTCTCCCAAGCCCCTCCTCTGAAGGCTAGTGGGGAGAGGAATCTTCACTGTTACCTCCAATCAGTGGTTCTTTTTGTTAAATACAATGTTATGCTGTTGTAATTGGGAGGGGGTGCAGCATGCCCTGCATCCTCCTCCGTGGGAGCTTCAGCCGGGAGCTCAGGAACCGTATGATGTTGGGCCATGGCCACACTCCCCTGACATCATCTGGCTTGCAGAGAACCGAGTTGGGGGTCATCTGGTTCTCGCCCCAATTGTAGTTCCCCCTCCTGGAATAGACACATTGAAATAAGTGGGGTAATTAGTCCCATTGATTTCTGATTTAAGTACAGCTAAATCTGGATCGGAGCTATTGGTTTGAAATCTATGCGCTGGGTGGCCTTTACGCATTTTAAAGTAGATTATTGCCTTTGAAAGCTCATACTCTCAGAAACCAGCTACACTCTGCTATGGCACTTTTTGTCAGTTTCAAAATTGGCAGAATCTTTTTGAAATCTGGCAATTTCAGTCATATTATTTAGGCCAGCTTTCTGTGTAGAAGCAGACGCTGGAAGACAAACTTGCTGGTCTCGCACTTTAAATAGCCCTCAGATGGCAATGCGGATAGTGAGAAAACACAATACTGTGGAGACTGCGTGATTATGTTGGCTCTGCAGTTCTATTATTAGATCACAATAACGGGAATGAAATGCTGTAGCTACTGCATTGCACACTAGAACCATTGAATGGATGTGATGTGTTTTAATTCTGATACTCAGAAGCCTTGCAGGCTCCTACTCTGTGCTACCAGTTATTTGGAGCCTAGTCTTGTTTTTCTTTACTAAAGGTCAGCAAAGGCTTTTGAAGGTCCAAAGCTGAAAATGGCTATTGTTCTAATCTAAAGCAACTCTTTAAGGCAAACTTTTGCTTTTTCCAAATAGAGGTGTATTCAAAATACTGTGGCTCCCCAGTTCATCGTTGTGGCCTTGGCTTGTGCCTTTTTTGGGGATACGACAGAGCGTTTTCCTAATGTGTTTGAAAGTATAATATTAGAACTAACAAACTCAGTATGTCAAATTCTTTCAGTTGGTTTCAATTTTAGCCTGCTCATCGAAATGGTTCACTTTCAGAAGCCCCACGTCAAGGCTTCTTCTTCACGTTAAGGCTGTGAAGTGTTCAACAGTTTAATGAAAGTAGGTAGGTAAAATACGTGATTTTGTTTCAAAATTCACAGCCAGGTGATACTTTTATTTGGACCAACTAAATATGCATAGAATTGTGGGCAAGTGTTCAGTCTCATTATCTCCATCAGGCAAGACATTATAAAAAGCAGGTTGTGGGGGGAAGAAGAGGAGCTGTGGAGGAGGAGCTGAAAGAGTTATCTGCTGGATGTGTGACCACAGCTTTGTCCTTTGCCCTCTGAATCCTGACAGGCAGATTTGTATGGGTGGTGCGCATGGGCAAATGACACATTCCTAGAATTAAAATAGGAATGTAATGTGGAAGTCTAGGGAAGACTAAATCCTCTTGATCTTCTGTTAAAATGGCCGGACTGATTTATCATGTTCAGGGGTCAAGTGCCTCCTGCTGCTTAAATCATAGTTAGCCCTCCAGGTCTGCTTTGTAACAGTGGGCTATGAGGGCAAATGATGGAGCTCAGTTGTTTAAATCTGATTGCAGCACAGGGCAGGAGAGTATAGTACTGTTCTGGTAAGCAAACAAGCTGCCTTGAGGTCCTGCTATCAAACAGATGCAACGATTGCATCTCTTTTCTCAAGCGAGAAGATGCAAATCCAAAAGTGGAGTACCATATTGGCTGTTAGGTATGCTAAAGCTATAGCTACAGCATACTTGGGGGGAAATCTGTTCTTCCATCAGCTTTTTAAATAGAATTTGTAGAAAGCAAGAAGGCTGCTGCTCAGCATAAACCCCTAGCTTTTCTTTTCTTTCTTTCTTTTTTTTGTTGTTGCTATTTATCCATTTATTAGCTTTCTGAAACTCTTACAAAAAAATGGTTTGACCTTTTTACTCTGGTTGTTTCTCAACCGTTTCTTTTTTTTTCTTCTTCTTTTTTTTTCTTTTTATTTTTTTAATAAAATTTTTATTTATATTTTTAAAGAACACACATACACAAAAAAAAACATAAACCTACAAATCATACACTACAAGTGCACCCGTCATCCTGGGGCCAAAACCAATTCTATCTACATAATCCATTATTAATCTATATTCCAAAAATACATCATATCATGACATGGCTTACTCCCTTTCCCCTTTACTAAAACATAATCTAAAAATGACCCCCATATTTCCTTAAAATTATTTTTCTTTAATTGTCCCCTTTTACATTTAATACTACATGTTAGTTTATCATTTAAAGCAATATCCCAAACCTCTTTATACCAGTCTATTATTAAATACTGATGTTGAACTTTCCAATTCCTTGCAATCAATAATCTCCCTGCCGCTAATAAACTTACAATTAGTTCCTTTTTCTCTTGTGAGCACAAAAGTTTCTCCGTTATTGATAACAATGCTAATTTTGGACAGACCTCCACATTAATACCAATAATTAGTGAAATTTCTCCAAAAATTTTATTCCAAAAATCCAATACGCTTTTACAGCTCCACCACATATGAGCATAAGTACCAAGTTCCTGACATCCTCTCCAACACAATGGAGCACAATTACTATCTATTTTATTTAATCTTACTGGAGTCAAATACCATCTCCAAACAGTTTTTAAAAAATTCTCTTTTATCCTTACTGACATGTTTCTTAATATACGTCTGCCCCAAATATTTCTCCACCCCGCATTCGATATCTCCTCCTCAAATTCCATTTCCCACATCATCTTAAGGTTGTCTTTTTTCGCTTCAATCCTCTGCATCATTTTACCGGTATATATCTCCTTAGTTAACCCTCTAGAAGAAACATTCCCTTCTATAAGTTCTCTAGACAACACTTTCTTTTCAACCCCCAGCTTTTCATCTCAGAAAGCTGCTGGCTCTTGTGGCAATGCTGAAAACAGATTTTTAAATAAACCTTGAAATAAATAAAATCAATTTTTAGAGGAGTCAATAAAGAACCAATCTGAACTTAAAATGTTCTATTTTTGGTTTTGATTGGATACAGGCCAAATACTCCGTTATCTTCTTGATACGGTTTTTCAACAGACTTGCCCTACTAGTCTACTGGAATCTTGCTATAGATATCTCTTGTTGCTCCTTTTTACTACCATGTGTTACTTTGCTGGCTAAATCTAGCACTGTTCAGTACCCAGGTGTCTGAACTCCCTTAGATCTACCTCTCCTTTTCTATTTCTGACCTGACTTATATACCTCTTTCCTAGTTTATTGGCTTTTTTTCAGATTGTTCCTGTCCAGGTTTGAACACACTGTGGTTCCAGGAAGCGCCATCACCTCAAGTCAAGATCTTGATACCAAGAGGAATACCAACTTTGTCCACATTGTTCTGGTTCACACATATGGCAAACATGGGTGGCTGTACATGCCTGAGTTCATCCACTTGCCCCTTCCTCTGGCTCTTCTACTCTCAGATTTCCTTCCTCACCACTTTGTTCACACAAACCATGGTTTGTCATGCATCCAAATTGAAAAACTAAAGGTTGTGTAATCAAGGAAATGAGGGAAGGAAATCTGAGCATATGGGTGGGGGGTGGGGGAAGGAGTGTGTGAGGAAGAAACAGCTAAATGTGTATTTGGAATCTAGATACAAAGAATACAGTAATACCTTGGATTGCAAGTAACTTGGTCTGAGAGCGTTTTGCAAGACAAGCAATTTTTTAATATAAATTTTGACTTGATAAACAAGCGACGTCTTGCAATACAATGTAACCGCTCGCCTCGAGCGGGCGTAGCGGGCCGAAATCGGCCCTGCTCACGCCCGCCAGAGTCTCACTTTGATATAAGAGTATTTTGGATTACAAGCACGGTTCCAGAACGAATTATGCTTGCAATCCAAGGTATTACTGTATGCAAAAAGGAAAGTTGTGGTATATACTAACAACCACTCCACCCTCCTTTCTCTTCCTCATCCTCTGGGTTTGAGAGAGTTAAATGAGGGTTGTATGATGTTAGATACAGAAATGGTGTTTAACTGCTCCAAGGTATTGGTTGGTATCAAAATAATAGTGCGGATAGCATTCGCTGAAAGTGAAAAGCCAGACATTTTTGTTCTTGTGACGAGAGTTAAAACCACACTGTTCATTTCTTTAAAAATGTAACCCTCCATTAACTACCTACTTTGTAAACTGTTGATGTCACTGCTTTAGCTAACAAGCTAATTTCTCTAGCTGAGCTCCTCTCTTATGTAGGTTCTAACATGTTGTTCCCATGCTTTTCGATGTCCCCCATGAACATCCAGATGTACTAGCTTGGCAACTGGCATCTCATTATCTTCTGAAAATTTCATCTACTGTACAGTGACTTAGTTGTGTTGCACAAGAATGCTCTGAGTCCTCTTCAGGTCTATTTTTCTAACAGTTGGAATGGTAAAAAAAAACTAGTGTGTTTGTCTTAAATTTCTAATCTGTGATATACCACTTTCTTATTTCTCACAATGAAATAGCTTATTTATATTGTGGATGTCTGAATTTCCCCCACATATAGCAGCACACACCCCCTCCTTCCCCTGTGGCTTAATGAGCATATCTTGCAGTATCTTTGGGATGCTGTAATACAAGGAGCTGTGGTTGCAAAAGGCTATAGACTTTTGTGCAGGCAGAAGCACTTGTGCAAGACCACAAACTTCTTTGAATGTTAGATAATGCATCTAGTTGTTGTTCTTACTATGTTATTTATTCATTTAAAGCATTTATTTTCCTACACTCTTCTGCTGAATAAGCTCCCAGAGCTGCTTACAAATATCAGCAATGAGACAGTCCTGGCCCTCAAGCTTACAATCTAAAAGGCATGACACACAAAGAAAAGGCATTTAGAGGGAAGAGGAAAAAAGCAAACTCAGGCATTACGTAGTTCTTGAGCATTCTTTCTGCCAGGTAGGAGGGAAGCAAGCTCTTTAAACCTGCTCCTTCTGTATCTGATGGATCGGGCCAGTCTGGTCTTCCCTTGCTGTTATCTTCTTCCTGAGAGGCAGGATGGCACCTTGGCTGATATTATCCCTTGTGGCACGAAACTGGCAATATATAGACTATTCTTGCGTTCCCTCATGCATGCAAGACAAAAATCAAACAAAATGATTGGGGTATGGAATGTTACCACATGAAGTAATCTTTGTGTAGTAACGCAACTGGTTATTGGATAGACAGATCCTTCCTATGATCTCTGAGTGCAGACTATCGCTTCATAATGTAGGATGTGTGATTGCAAACTGCTTAGATGTATATGCCGTAAAAGTTCATAATGGAGAAGCAGTAAAATTATATCTAGTAAAGCTGACAGAGTAGCTATTGTTCATTGCCACCCTACAGTTGAGATATCTGAAAGTGTATGTAAGAAAACATACTGTAAAAACATTTATCTCTAAATTAGAATGATGGCCTCTTGGTTAGCCTTATCCATATTGTGGAAGCTCCCTGTGTTCCTAGTACAGGGAAGCCTACAGTCACGGCATAGCTTCCTGAGAGGGCAAATATCTTTCTGCCATTGCGCTTTCTGTTTTGCAGTTTCTTTTTTTTTTTGGCTGGGAGTGGACGTTGTACCATTTGTGCAAATCTCTTCTGAGCCGAGGTAATTATTTCTTTATTCCCACCATGCGCACCGTAAGTTAAATGAGGCTATCTCCTGGAAAATATGGGGGACAGTGGCCATCTTAGTCCCCAGCTTTATACCCTTGCGTGGCCATACATGGTAATGTGGAAGGGGTTGCGCAGCTTTTAAACACCAGGTTAAAAGTGAAAGGGGACAAGACACAGAGAAAATGAAAAGGCTATCATCAGATAGGAGTGATTCCAGTGGTGAAGGGCAGATATATTACAGCAATGCGAAAATGCCTCCACAGGATGCATTCAAGAGCAGTTTTTTAAAAATTGAAGCTGGGAGTACAAGGAAGTCTACCACAGAGACAGCTATAATGAAGTCATCATTTCTGCCCTGATCAAGCTGGTTTCAAGGAGCACCACCTATTACTTTAGTCCAGGGGTCGGCAACCCGCGGCTCCGGAGCCGCATGCGGCTCTTTCAAGCCTTTGCCGCGGCTCCGCTCCGGCAGCAGGGACACGAGCGTGAGAGAAGATGGCGGCCCGCGGCGCCTCTGCGAAGCGTGGAGCCGGGTCCGGGGGCTCTCGGGGGTCCGAGCCCCAAGAGGAGCCGCCTCCACCGCTCCAGGCCGTGCTGGTCGCCGACAGCTTCAACCGCCGCTTCTTCCCCATTTCCAAGGACCGGCCCCGGGTGAGTGACGGGCAGGCGGCGGAGGGGGATGCGGGCAGCTGCCGCCGAAGGCCTCGGCCTCCTCCCTTCTTTCTCCGCCGGGGAGGCGCTTTCGGTCTTCGGCGAGCTGTAGCGCTTCTGCAGAAAGCGCCTCCCCGGCGGAGAACGAAGGGAGGAGGCCGAGGCCTCCAACCGCCGCTTCTTCCCCATTTCCAAGGACCGGCCCCGGGTGAGCGACGGGCAGGCGGCGGAGGGGGATGCGGGCAGCTGCCGCCGAAGGCCTCGGCCTCCTCCCTTCGTTCTCCGCCGGGGAGGCGCTTCCTGCAGAAGCGCTACAGCTCGCCGAAGACCGAAAGCGCCTCCCCGGCGGAGAACGAAGGGAGGAGGCCGAGGCCTCCAACCGCCGCTTCTTCCCCATTTCCAAGGACCGGCCCCGGGTGAGCGACGGGCAGGCGGCGGAGGGGGATGCGGGCAGCTGCCGCCGAAGGCCTCGGCCTCCTCCCTTCGTTCTCCGCCGGGGAGGCGCTTTCGGTCTTCGGCAAGCTGTAGCGCTTCTGCAGAAAGCGCCTCCCCGGCGGAGAACGAAGGGAGGAGGCCGAGGCCGAGGCCTTCGGCGGCAGCTGCCCGCATCCCCCTCCGCCACAAATCCCTTTTGCTCATATATAAAGCAGGGGCCAGTTCTGGGCAGCATTTGAATTGAAATCCACTCCTTCCTTGCCAGCCACCTCTTCGTGCCTTGCCTCCAGTTAGGCTTGCCAGGATATTCTCCATGTTTAGACATGAAAAAAATCCTACAACTCCCAGCATGATAGCTGGGGCATCCCGGGAGATGTAGGACTTTTCCCCTGTCTTAACATGCATTGCACCCTAACATGCATTGCACTTTACTTCTTCGTGCAAGGCACGAAGAGGTGGCTGGCAAGGAAGGAGTGGATTTCAATTCAAATGCTGCCCAGAACTGGCCCTGCTTTATATGAGCAAAAGGGATTTGTGGCGGAGGGGGATGCGGGCAGCTGCCGCCGAAGGCCTCGGCCTCGGCCTCCTCCCTCGTCTCCTCCGGGGAGGCGCTTTCTGCAGAAGCGCTACAGCTTGCCGAAGACCGAAAGCGCTCCCGGCGGAGAACGAAGGGAGGAGGCGAGGCCTTCGGCGGCAGCTGCCCGCATCCCCCTCCGCCGCCTGCCCGTCGCTCACCCGGGGCCGGTCCTTGGAAATGGGGAAGAAGCGGCGGTTGGAGGCCTCGGCCTCCTCCCTTCGTTCTCCGCCGGGGAGGCGCTTTCGGTCTTCAGCGAGCTGTAGCGCTTCTGCAGGAAGCGCCTCCCCGGCGGAGACGAAGGGAGGAGGCCGAGGCCTTCGGCGGCAGCTGCCCGCATCCCCCTCCGCCGCCTGCCCGTCGCTCACCCGGGGCAGTCCTTGGAAATGGGGAAGAACGGCGGTTGGAGACCGGCTCCTCCCTTCGTTCTCCGCCGGGAGTCGCTTTTTGCAGAAGCGCGTACAGCTTAGCTCGCCGAAGACCGAGCGCCGCCCCGCGGAGAACGAAGGGAGGAGGCCGAGGCCTCGCGGCAAGCTGCCTACCCCTCCGCGCCTGCCTTCGCTCAACCCCGGGGCCGTCCTTGGAAATGGGGAAAAGCGGCGGTTGGAGGCCTCGGCCTCCTCCTTCGTTCTCCGCCAGGGAGGCGCTTCCTGCAGAAGCGTACATCGCGCCGAGACCGAAAAGCGCACTCCCCGGCGGAGAACGAAGGGAGGAGTCCGGCCTTCTGCGGCAGCTGCCCGCATCCCCCTCCGACGCCTGCCGTCACTCAACCCGGGGCCGGTCCTTGGAAATGGGGAAGAAGCTGGCGGTGAAGCTGTCGGGACCAGCACGGCCTGGAGCGGTGGAGGCGGCTCCTCTTGGAGCTCGGACCCCCGAGAGCCCCCGGACCCGGCTCCACGCTTCGCAGAGGCGCCGCGGGCCGCCATCTTCTCTCACGCTCGTGTCCCTGCTGCCGGAGCGGAGCCGCGGCAAAGGCTTGAAAGAGCCGCATGCGGCTCCGGAGCCGCGGGTTGCCGACCCCTGACCCAAGGCAACTTACATAGTCCTCCTCCTCCTCCTCCTCCATCTCCATTTTATCCTCACAACAACCCTGTGAGGTAGGTTATGCTGAGAGTCAGGGACTCTTATAATGTTCCCCCTCCCATTTTATAATGTTCCCCCTCCCATCCCCGCAGCGATATTGTAATTTGTGTTTTATTCTTCTTTATAACCTGTTTTGGATTGTTTTTAAGAAATGCAGGGTTAAAAAAGCAGTTAATAAATAAATAAATTTATGGAGATATAATTTTGTTCTATTGCTATTAGTTTTCCAATAATTTGTACATGAATACATGATCCTGTATATATAGCATTAAGGTAAGAAACAATATATGCAGTGTTATATTTGTTTTAAATGTCACAATGGTTTTGCGGCTCCCAGGTTTTTTTTTTCTTCGGAAACGGGTCCAAGTGGCTCTTTTTGTCTTAAAGGTTGCAGACCCATGCTTTAGTCTGATGACTACTTCATTAGTCTAAAGCAGTGTTCTCCAAACTTGGGTCCTCAGATGTAACATCTGGGGACCCAAGGCTGGAGAACACTGGTCTAAAGGACTGATTCATTTAATTGGAATGCTACAAATGTCTTAAGTGACTTGAGTGGTAAGGCATGCCTCTCTTTGAAGAAGAGGGTAGATGGAATGATTTCTGATTTTTGATCAAGGAGTAGTTTGGGAGTAAACTAGTTATGGCATTAATATTATAAAAGTAAAATCTATGAAGCATGGAGGCTTGAAGGAGAAAATTTGTGGCAGGTTTTGGTAGTATTAAATTTCTATCAATTAAATTTCTTTTCCAAAGTACTCAGCAAGGCAAGAGCAAGCCTGTCCAGACTTCCTATGGAACCATGGTCAAATGAACACTGATGAATATGCAGCTACTTGTTATGGAGGAAGATTATTAATTTTAACAGCTGTAAGTTTATTTGCTATAAGAAAAGTAGCTTCTTTGGAAGTTTGTAGGCAATATATGACCTGGTGCAATTTCAGTGAACAACTGCTTTGGGGGCACAAATAGACTCAAAGCAGCATCAGGCTGAGCTTTTTTTAGTTGTGTGCTTCCATATAAACTGATCTTGACCCTTTGACTTAATAGCCCATCCAACCTGAGAGGCGAGTGCCACCATATGTGCTTTGTGTAACTCCATAGCCATATTTTTCTATGGGCTATGTGTCTGAAAATGCTGAAACGTCAAAAAAATTGGTTAGTAGTATATCCTAAGGGACACACAATTCCTATACTTTGTCTGCTTTCAAAGATTTTCTGGCAATCTCCCACAAGTTAGGTGGGTCATTCCTACCCCCACCCCCTTTTTTTAATTTGAGCCTGTCTAGAAACAAGTCTCTTTAAAGCCTTTAAAATATTTTTAAAGCTCTTAGGCCTCAATGTCTCTTCCAGATGGTAACAGTATGAGTCAGATTGTAAGATACCAGTGTTTTATTTTTAAGAGTGATCGTGCTTTCTCTTGTATGGAACAGAGGAAGTTGATGAGTGATATCTTTTGCAGTGCTGAGGACCTGCTCCATTTTCTACTTCCTCTTCAGTAAGGACAAAGCCAGGTCCCTTTTATCTCTCCCCCCCCCCCCGCCGCCCCCGGCATCAGACTCCCACTCTTCTAGTTTATTTTGTTATAGCTTTCCGGTCATCATACAAGATGATGATTATTAAAAAATAAGATTTTGTTCTATGTTGTGAACAGTAAATGTTAATATGCTTCTATACAAACCTCACAGTGAGGTCCTGGGATGTGATTATCTTGTTAGGATGGGAACAGCAGGAAGAATATATGAAAGCACTTCAAAGGGTGCCCAAAGTTCTAAGCTAATGTTGCCTTAAGAAAAACATTTTTTAAAAAATCCAATTGAAGGATGAGAAAAGTAGAAGCTCTGTCAGGACCTGTTGTCAAAGAGGAAAAATAGCTTTTAATAAGGATAAATTAAACATCTCCTGCTTGGATTTTGTCCGATGCAAGGAGAAATTCTCCGCCTCCCTGTTCTTGCCTGCCATATATATTATGGTATCTCACAGCCTTTCAAAGAAATCCGTAAAAGTCACTAGCTTGCCTGCTCAAACATAGCTATGTTAGCTGGTTGTGGTGTGTGTATGGATGGGTTAAAAATAAAGTATCACCAACTCTCTTGCAGTTGATTCTGTGATTACTTTATCTGGAGGAGATTCTGCTGTTTTTTCCATGGTGCCCAAAGCTGCTCATAATAAATATCAAGTATTGACATATAGTGTCACACGGACACTGTGTCCAAATGCAAGATGCATCCTGGAACCATTTTGAAAGAGGGGCTCTCAGCTTCTTTGTGTTGCTGGGAAATTGTTACATTCATGGTGGGGTTTTCCCAGCTGGTCACAACACAAAACAATCAAGGCAGCAGTTGTAAACATGTTGGTGTAAAAGTACTCCCAGCATACAACTATTGTTTGTCCAATATAAATGTAACAAAAAACAAAACTGCTCTAAATAGATTGATATAGATAAAGATATAGATATAGATATAGATAAAGCTAATACAGAATAATAGAAAATGGTGTCCCCTGACTCAATATAAAAATAAAACCCACGGAAACAAAAGTGTACACACTTCATACACTATCATTACAAGTCCTTACATACAAATGACTAATAGCTGATTCAGCACTTCTACCCGTTTCATCTCGGTTTAATGAAAACCAGAAGTGAGAAGTAGAGTTTGGGTGTCTTCTGCATATTGATGACACCTCACCCTAAATCCCCAGATGATCTCACCTAGTGGTTTCAAGTAGTTGTTAGAAAGCATGGGGCATAAGATAGAACCCTGCGGGGCCCTGAAGCATAAATCCCACTGTTAAGCAGAAATCTGGAAATGGCCATCCAAATTTGAGTGGAACCACTGGAAAGCAGTAGCTGCAGCCTCCAGTTCAGGCAGTCTCTCCAGAGGTTCAGTGGCATCAAAAGCTGCTGAGAGACTCAGGAAAATTAACAGGTATCTATTTTCATTGTGGGTTTAGAGATTTTGAAATGTATTGTTAATTGACCGGTCAATTGATATTTGGGCCATTTTTCTATCACATGCAGCAGTCTAGAGGCTTGGAATTTATTTTGGTATATGGTCAGCTGCAAAAATTACATGTTTCTGTCTGATGTTTTTTCTTTGAAATTGACCTCTGTTAAATGGCTAGCACTCTGACTCACCCAGCAAAAGGAATATATGCACACATACCTTAATAACGTCATGTTCAACTTGTGCGTTGAGTTAAATAGGTGTGTCTTCAGACTGAAAGTACTGAGTGTTGGGCATAATGCATCACAAAAGGCAAAGAGAATTTGGGTTGTGTCCAATGTTAGTCTAACTTAAGCCCCACTCATTTCAACGAATCTACTCTAAGGCTAATATTTGCTACGACCATCATGTCCCACCAGTTATTCCCAGTCCAGAACCTAAGCAGAGAAACAGTGGGCCAGTTTGCGCAGTCAAACAAGCCACCATGGTTTAACTAAGCCACAGTGGTTTATTTTAATCCCTGGTATGTGCTGGCCACCATTTCCGTAATTACTGGCCCAGACATGGATTATGGATTGTTGTGTTATCTGAACCTGGGTGGCATGGCTTGTTTGAGAGGGAAACAACCCTCAAATAACCCTACATCAATCCATGGGTTATTTGAGAGTTTGGATGACAAGACAAACCGCGGTTGGGTGGATAATTAGGCAAATGGCAGTACACACTGGGAATTAAAACAAGCCACAGTGGCTTGTTTTGATCATGCAAACCAGGTCACTGTGTTTGAAGAGCAATATCTTCAGTTACACTTGCCTTTTTATTTATTTGTTTATATCCTACCTTTCCATCCAGGAGCTCAAATCGGCATGCATGGTCTGCCCTATCAGTTTTATCCCCACAGCAAAAACCCTGTGCGGTAGGTTAGGCTGAGAGATGCTGACTGCCCCAAAGTCACGAAGAAAGCTTCCTGGCTGAGTGAGGATGTGCTCCCCACTTCATAGCAGGCAGTAGATCTCTTCCCTCTCTCATCAGGTCTGCAGAGAGAGGGATACCGCATCCCAAGATGCTTCAAGCCTTCAGCTAACACCAGCTTCCCTCTCTGTTTGTGTCTCTTCCTGCCAACTAAACTACAGTAATACCTTGGATTACAAGTAACTTGGTTTGAGAGCGTTTTGCAAGACAAGCAAATTTTTAAATATTTATTTAATTTTTTTTTACTTGATATACAAGTGACGTCTTGCAATACAAGTACTGTAGTACGGCTTAAATTAAAAATCTCTGTACAAATTTTTTTGGGGGATTTCTTTTTGATATAAGAGTGTTTTGGCTTACAAGCACGTTTCCGGAACGAATTATGCTCTCAATCCAAGGCATGACTGTACTTCTTTTGTATTTTCTATCCCACTTGCACACACCACTATCTTGCAACAGTTCCTCCTCTTAGTGAGCGTGGGGATTAAAGCAAAACAAAACATCCTCTGCAGCATTAAGGGTTTGATAGTGTAGTTTTCTCCACACTAGAGATAGTTACAGAATTGTTGCCCCCCACCAAGAACTGCACTACTAATGTGCACACAGTCGGACATTTGATTATTATTATTTTTCTTAACAGCAGCCCCACTGCCAAATGCCTTAGGGCAAGCAGCTTTTGTTACTTAAGGATGGATTTTCAAAAGCAGTTTGTAATGCAAGATGTGAGGGGTTTATTTATTTATTTATTTATTTAAGTTCAAAAATTCTGGCAAGCCCTGGGCATGCCTAAAGGATCTCTCTGAATTTTGTCTATTGTCAAGAACATGGTGTGAGAACTAGTGGCATACATTTCAATTTTCTTTTTTAAAACTGGTTTCACCTCTAGCTTTCTCAAAGTGATGATGAAAGGGGAAGGAAGGAATTAAAGGATCTTGAAAATATGAAATAGCATTTAAAAGCTTTAAAAAAAACCTAAAGGGTTTCTAATGCAGATAAAGAGATTTTCCTTAGAATTCAAAGTATGCCTTTAAGAACATAGGCTGTCACTTTTTTGTTCTTCTTTAGGCAGCATTTGCATTAAATTTTTGTCAACGTGTTTTTGTGCCAGAAGTGCTCGAGTCTTCTGCATCTTAATCAGGTTATGAACCATAAATAGATGCTGCTGGATTGTGGCTTTTTAATATTATGGCTGGCCTACATAAAAGCCCATGAATAGTTACCGGTATGTATCTTTTAGCTAATTAGGAAGTAAATCTGCACATGAAGAAACAACTGTCTAGTGAGTGTTTCTGAGAACCAAACAGTCCATGCTAATTTGGCTTCTTTGCCTCAAATTTCAAGATAAAAATATCATTGAAAGTGGTTATCAGTTTTTGCTGCTTTGTTTATGTCTTTTTAAAATTCTTTCGTTGATTTAATAACTAGCTTAAATATTATATCATCGCAGGGCTGCTTCACATGTTCTGTGGTAGGGAGCTGCAGCCAAGTGTGGCTCACTGGTGCTTGCATCCGTAATGCACATTTGGTGGAAAACTTGTATTTGTGCTGTGAACATATTGTTACTTTTTAAAGTGTACACAGTAAACCTTAGCTTGTGAAGTAGTCTTCAGTATAGGTGAGGTCATGAAGATATTGGCTGGTTCACACATAGCGCTACACCATGGTGTGGTTTGTTGAAATCTGGCTTGTCATTGTGTCTGAACCCATCCCCGCAAGCAAACACCATGATTTGTTAACCAGCTACAAACCATGAATAAAAGTCATGATTTGTTGTTGGCTTACGAAGTCTGGCTTGTTTAAACCATGGCTTGTTCTTTCTGGACCCAGAACTGCGGTTTATCCCTGGCTTGTTTGCACGGCTGTCTGCCCTGAAACAGGTGCTCAGCAAGAGCAGCCTGGAAACGAAACTGCTCTGAAGGCTGGCAAAATGGGTGGGAGAGAAACAAGCTGGAAATTGGGAAAACAAGCTGTGGTTTGTTTGCTCATCTGCAAAAGCAGCAAACCATGGTTAACATAAACCATGGCTTAGTGTTATGTGCAAATGCAGCCATGAAATTAAGACAGGACTGTTCTCTTGATTAAACACAGGTTGATCCATTTATTCACTGGAAAAATCACTCTGGACACCCTGCCTGGATGTTTTAAGTTCACAACAAAGTTTGTCAGTGTTGAAATACCCCTGTGGGGGAAAGCTCCAATTGAATTTCAATTAAGATCCACATTTTAATGTTGTAGTTAATGAACTAGGGTGCAATCCACCTGCCATTGAAGATAATGAAAAATCTCCTGTTAATTGAAATGCTTTGATTAGTTGTTAACACCACTTACTATTTCAAAAAGAATTCATATAAATACTTCCTGCAAAGATACCTAGTGGGACAGTCTTAACTAGGTAAGATCTTTGGCTGCTTTTCTCTGGACTTTCAGCTACAAAGAAATGAAGAACTCCAGCAAAGCTGTTGGAAGGGTTTAAGCTGGTTATGGTGGCAACTTCAGGATGGGATTCAAGTAAGCATGCAACTGTTTATAGGCGAAAAAGGTACCTGCATAAAATTAACAATTACAGTTTCATTAATGCTAATATTATTATTATTATTTATATTTATTATTATTTATATTTATTTATCGCCCATCTGGCCGGCAACCGGCCACCCTGGGCGATGTACATAGAATAAAAACAATAAAATACATTTAAAACAATATAAAAATTTTAAAATCTTAACCCACCCCATATTCCCGCCTGAAAACCAGGTTTTTAATGAGCGACGGAAGCTCAGCAGAGAGGGGGCATGGCGGAGGTTACTCAGGAGAGAGTTCCACAGTATATTAAATATATATTTAAAGGAAGACCCTTTATTGCAGAAAGAAATAACTAAATGTTAGGCATGCACAAGTCAATGGCTTGTGGACAGGCAAATATCTGGAGTAGAAGGAGCAATGGGTGGCAACAATCTGGGAAAGGAGAGGGAAAGTCTGGTGCTCTCCTCTCAGTGAAGAGTTGCCCCAACTGAGGGAGTGCAGTAGACTACTTTTTGTGAGGTTGTCCTTGGTGAAAGCTAAAGTCTCAGGATGTGTCGAACAGGAGGAAATGATCCTACTACGGTACCTAAGCCAAGACTTTTAAAATTTTTGATACATGCTACTTTATGTGGATGATTACACAGCTAGTAATTGCTGTGTCTATTCAGTTTACAGCTTGGATTGCAACTTCCCATTGGATTAAATTTGTGGCTCAACTGCAGTCTTAACATTTTTACTTAACTGCTGAGCAATAAACCCTGCTATAACACTGTCCTGTAGGAGACATAGTGCATTGCCATTACTAGATTTATTTTGAGATAGGACCGCCATGCAGTTTATGGGGGGGGGGGGGGATTGTGTAAGATTTTTGTAGCAATGCAAATATTTATTTAGGTTGTGTCATGCACACCCTCCAGCCTCTGGATAATAGTGGGGGAACTGTGCTTATGAGTTTATATTGTTGGGGCAAAGGCAGTTGCTACTTGCAATTGGTGAAATACAAAGCTGAATTAGGAAGCGATCCTATGTCCCCTAGACATCATCTGGGGGGCCATAGGATACTTCAAATTCCCAGAATCCATGCTTCGATCCCCCTCCCCCACAACAGGCGTGAAAAGAACTGCGCCAGCTGCCTCCCTGAGGTCAGGGACTCGACCTTGGAGAGGGGGGAAAGGGGGCATTCTGATGGGCGGGGAGGAGACTGCAGAGACCAGGGGACAACGTATCCTGTGTCCTCTGCAGCCTCCTCCCCTCCCCCTCTGAAGTGCTCCAGCTTGAATGTTTTATAGAAGGTATCTTCATATGGAAAGGATATACAGTAGTTGTTTGCTGAAACAATAGTTAATTATGGATTTGATGTCAAGGAATTTTAGGAGGGTTTGGGTAACCTCCCATATGCATAGAAAGCACATAGGTATGGTTGTCGGGCAACTTTGCACAGCCACCGAACATGTTGCTGGCGTATGTGTTGGCAGGAGGGTGGGGATAGCTGGTGCAACCCCATCACACATGCTTTAGTGTATGATGGGAGTTGGGTGAACCATTCTTCTGGCTCAGGAAGATGGGCGATTTTGAGCACTGGTAGTACATTTGCACTCTTTCTTTGAATTTGTTCAACGGTGCTAGAGATGTGAAGAGTTTCTTTGAAGCAGAGCAGTATATTTGTCATTTTGAAGTTTCATGAAGTTAATCCTTATAGCAGAGATTGGACGCAGGCCAGATATTTGTGTGGGTGGCTTAATATCTGCATTGGTTTGTAGTCTAAGAAGGATGTCTTGGAAAGAGTTTGTGAGACGATTATTGTTTGGGTGTAGAAGAGGACCTGTATTTGACTATTTTTCTCTCTTACAGGGTTATGAACCCAGCGGGGCTTTGGCTACTGCTTTGCCTCCAGACGACAGCATTCTACACTGGGTGTAATCTAGGTGAATGCATGTCTCAAAACATACTGCAGTCAACATGTCAGTACTGCTCATTATTTGAAAGCTCAATGAGTTGCTCATAATTAGGAATTTATTTACTCAGTTCTTAAATGTTTATGTACTAATACCACTATTCCCATTGCAGGCACAATAGGAAGTAGCCAGTGTAGTGCTACTGGATTGCACTAAATAAGGTTGCGCTAGCTTAAACAGCCTGTAGTTCAGTGTTCTCCAACCTTGGGTCCCCAGATGTTTTTGGCCTACAACTCCCAGTATTCCCCAGCCAGCATTGCTGGCTGGGGCATGCTGGGAGTTATAGGCCAAAAACATCTGGGGGCCCAAGGTTGGAGAACACTGCTCTAGTGCAATGCCAATACCCATTGCACCAGAAAATGCTATTGCATTGCACTAGAGCAGTGATGGTGAACCTATGGCACGGGTGCCACAGCTGGCACGCAGGGACCTCTCTGTGGGCACTCGAGCCATTGGTCACCAGATCGCGAAAAGACCGTCCCCTTCTGCAAAACACTAATGATCTTGTTCTTTCTCACAATATGGAACAGAATGATTTTATTCTAGAATTCCTGTTACAGAATTCTTTTCTACATTGTTATCACATTTAAAAGATTTTGAAGAATGATGCACGGAGCATGGCTTGGATGCAAAGCCCTAACAGTTGACCTGAGTGCTGCATGTGTTGTTCTCAAACTAACGGAGTATGAGCCAAGGTTTGACAAATTATCAGCATGCATGCAATAGCAAAAATCACATTAATTGTGCAAAAGCATGCCCAATGCAAACTTTTACCTAATGCAGTGTTTGCAGTCCAAGACATAAAGTGTTTAAAATGTGTTAAGCACGTTTAGTTTTCTTGTTTATCTTGCTCATCCTAGTACAAGTTGACTTTTACTTTTACTAATCCGACACCTGTAGAAGCAGGGAAAGGACCCGGAGTAAAGCTTGCCCCATACAATTTCAATCTGGCATATAATCATATTTCAAGTTGAGAATCCCTTATCCAAAAATACATGTGCCTAATTATTTTTAAAGTTTGTATAAATTCCCTTCAGGCTATGTGTACAATGTAGTACTGTAATAATTTTTTGAGTTGATTTTTTTCCCAACAAAAAACTGTTTGTATCATGGAAAGCTCTGTTATTATGTTTTTCTTTAAAGACAAAATATGTTAATTAGTTCGGACAACTGTATGAGTTGTTTTTCTAAAACTAAAACCTCAGTATTCAGGTTTAATTGCAGTGTTGGCACTTTGAAATAAATAAGTTGGTTTTGTGTTGCAGTTTGGGCACTCGGGCTCAAAAAGGTTCGCCATCACTGCACTAGAGGTCAGTTACACTAGCGCAGTGCTTCTCAAATAGTGGGGCGGGCCCCCCAGGGGGGGTGCGAGGCTCCGTAAAGGGGGGCTCGTTTGACCTCAGTTAAAAGTTTTTTTTAATATTGTGTTCCTAAATCCTGTGCTCCTTTAAATCTTTTCTGCTACAGTTAATAAAGCTATTCTTTGTTGTAAATTGATCCACATTTCTTTCTTTTTTTATTCTCTTATATGTTAATAAGGATACAGTGTTATGCAGAGGTGTACTTATAACAATTTTATAGACAAATGATACTATTTACAGTCGCGCGGGGGGCGCGAAATGTTTTCTTCTTCCTAGGGGGGGCATGACAGAAAATAATTGAGAAGCACTGCACTAGCGCAACACAATTCACATTGTTTTAGTAGTAGTTTTGGTGAATGTGAATATATGCATAACCACAGGAAGAAATGGGTTATTCTGCAACTGTCCTATGCAGCTGAATTGGATTCTATATTATTGGAGTATGTCTCAGAAGTACTCTTGACTTAGTTACAGATTTGCCATTTTGCTTAGAGGGATACTGACCTTATCTTTATGATGTTAGAATAAATTTCATGTTAGAATAAATCTTTTGTGAAATGGAAATCCTACATTTGAGTTAAAAGCAGCTTTCATTTTGATATCTTATGTAAATATTATAAAACTGACTTTGATAGGATTGGGGATTCTATAAACACTCATTTAAGCTGATTAATACAGTTGATCGTAATTAATGCCTACCTTGTTGTAAGGTAAAATACTACTACTACTACTACTACTACTACTACTACTACTAAATAGCATACTGGAGAAGGGAATTGGCCCTCTCACAGATTTGCAACATCTGATGTGGGTAAAGCAAACTTCCTTTTCAAACCTTTTGGATTCTTTTGTAAGCAGGGACTAACAATATCCATCCAGGGTGGTATTGCAGGAACTAATTGTTTAGCACTTAGTTCAGGAAACTGGAACGGACTTGCATTAATGACCAGAAAATAAATTAATGGTAAGCATTGCTCACTTTATTAGACCAGGTTCTAAATGGGAAATGTCTGATGTTTTGCAGAAACTCAAGTTTTTCCTTCTCTTCTTGATTTTTCTTTTATTTCATTGAAGCTGCCTTCCTTCAACAGTATTCCAATACTGTTGAATTGAATTGGGAATAATCCTGTAGATGCCTTTAAGGAAATGAGGTTCCAAACCTTCAGTGTGGCACCAATTTGCCTGCAGCTTTTTTTGGAATAACTCTTTACTGTTCTTGAATGATACTGGAACAAAATAAAATGTAGCCTTCTACTCGTGAGATTTAAGAGGGGATCTAGCTTTCTGTCACCTTTGAGTGGTTTCTAACAGTGATATTAAATCAAGGAAGACTTTGTGGAGAAGCGAGGAAATATTTTCAGAATCAGTGAAAAGTGTTGGTTGCCATGGCAGCAAGAACACAGTAGTAGTGGCTTGAGGTTATCTTTCCATAGACACACGCAGCTACTCTGCTAAAAAGAAACCTATTACTATTCCTGTATCTGTTGGGAATATCGAAGGAAATGCTATGTTCACGTTGACTTAAAAATGTCCAAAGTGACGGGCGAACTTTTAAAATTGCTGATGGTGTGAGAGGCAATATGCTCAGTATGTTCCCCCCATTTCTCCCTATGGCAACCAAAGTACTTGGGAGTCTTACTAGAACTGATTGTTAATATCCCTTCATGTCATGCTTTTCGATACAAGCTTTTAAAATTTCAGCATTTCATCTTGCTTCATGCCTTTAAAAAATCATTTATGCATGTTTAATGTGCTAGTTACTAAAAAGAGAGAGAGAGAGAGAGAGAGAGAGATCCTGAGGTGATATTAGATCACAAGCGAATATGAATCATTACATTTGTATCTCAGTGGCATGATGCCAGGGAATTTTCCTTTCATTGAGGAATCAACTGGAGTACAGTAATACCTTGGATTGCAAGTAACTTGGTTTGAGAGCGTTTTGCAAGACAAGCAAATTTTTAAATACTTATTTAATTTTTTTTTACTTGATATACAAGTGACATCTTGCAGTACAAGTACTGTAGTACGGCTTAAATTAAAAATCTCTACAAATTTTTTTGGGGGATTTCGTTTTGATATAAGAGTGTTTTGGATTACAAGCACGTTTCCGGAATGAATTATGCTCTCAATCCAAGGCATGACTGTATTCTGAAGAAATGAGCCATTCCAGTACTGTTCTTCAATGTAGTTCCTGCTGTTTTATACAGGCAGTCCCCGAGTTAAGAACGTCCGACTTACAGACAGCCCATACTTAAGAACAGACTTCTGGGTTCCCCGGCGCTACGTCGTTTACGTAGAGTGCATAGTGTAGTATACTACACAATTTGCGTAAATGTCGATTTTAACATATAGAACCCTATGCTGTTCCGACTTACACACCAATTTGTCTTGACATTCTTAAGAACGGAAGTCGTTCGTAACCTGGGGACTATTAGGTTTCCATGTGCTTTTTTTTTTTTCCTCTTGAAGATGATGGCAATTTGCTATGCCCAGTTGAGACCATAAGAACCATGCTGCTGGATTGGGCTACCAGTGCAGTCAGTGATGTCGCATGGAGTACCATAGGAACATAGGAAGCTGCCTTATACTGAGTCAGACCATTTGGTCCATCTAGCCCAGTCTTATCGACACTGATTGGCAGCTGCTCTCCAGGGTTTTGGACAGGAGGTTTTCCAACCCTATTTTGAGATGCTGGAAGGGGGAACTGAACCTGTGACCTTCTGTATGCAAAGCATGTGCTCTACCATGACTTGGCCCCTCCCCAAATAATCAGCTTTCTGCTGTATTGCTGTTGTGATTAACTATCATATTTTGACTGGTGTTTGCTTTCTGATATGAGGATAACATGGAATTCAGCATTTTTTTAGAGCACTTTCTGAGTCTTAATAGAAAAAGTTTTCAAGGATTTCACCAGTGTTGTAGAACCTGTTACACAGTAAAGGAGAACTGAAGCTGAGAGAAAGTGACTTGTACAGAATTGCATAGTGGCCACCGTACTGGTGGAACTGCCAGATTGCAAATTTGAAAACTTTCCTGTGCTTTAATAACAGCTAAGGAGGATGAAGCCTGCCTAGATCAGGGGTGGGCAGAAAGTAGAGCTCCAGAGGTTTTGGACTGCAACTCCTAGCATTCCTGACCATTGGCCATGCTGGCAGGGGCTTCTGGGAGTTGAAGTCCAAACATCTGGAGATCTACCTTCTACCCATCTCTTGCCTAGATCAATGTTGCTTATTGTTCAGTTTAACTTCAGATTTTAGATTTTAAATCTTAGATTTTTTGCATATTTTACACTGTGTTTTTCTTATGCTGTTTATTATTTGTGTGTGTGTGTGTGTGTTGTGTTTTTATTCGTTTAGTTTTGTAATCCACCCAGAGAGCTTTTGTTATTTGGCAGTTTAAAAATAGAATAAAATAAAAAGTAAATGTATTATGCAATATAGTTTTTCCAAGCCATGGAAAACCCCTTTGTATTTAAATAAGTATGGCTTTCAGTTGAGAAGTCCTGTGGTGGTGACCTGTGCTTCTGCTAAGCTTGAGCGGGAGAAGGATTTGGCATTTTGCTGCACAGTGTTGGGCATAGAGAATCTGAGATGAGATAGAGAGGAAGAGGGAGCAAGCATAGAATATCTTGCCTGTAGCCACATTGGACTGCTTGTTGTGTATAGGCTTGGATGATGGGCTCCCCACAACAAAGATTGGAGTCCCAATCTTTCCCACAACTACCAATCATTTTGATGGTTTCCCAGCTTTTGTGCAGTTTTTCCCCATTATAAAAGGTTGAAATGCCTCTCCTAAAGCTTGGTTACTGGGAGTAAGAGCTTTAAGCTACAACATGCTGGTGTTTTGGCCCCTCCCCCTTTGCCTTTGCCCATGTGCACCACTGGAATGCAGCCCGAGAAGAGCTTCTCTGAAATGGAATTTGACCCTCAGGCTGAAAGAGGTGCAGCGGCACCACCCCTGTTTTAGATATTAGGACTTCTATGCACATTAAGAAACTGTCCACTACCTAACACAGAATAACCTCTGCAATGTCTGGTTCTAATGACTCTATGAAAACTTATGGGCGCAGTCCTATCGGTATGCCCGTAAGCCCCTGAACTCGTAGGTTTACTGGCATCCAGTGCAGAGCAGGAGGAGTGGCAGAGGCAATCTTTGCCTCCCCGTCCTCCCCCTCTGGATTTTCACTAAATGGGCTTTTTTGCCCATCTAGCTGGGGCGCTTTGGAGGGAGAGGGAAAGAGGTTGGAGTGGCTGCAGGATACCTTGTCTCCTGGCTGCCCCAGTCTCCTCCCCTTCCCCCGAACTGCCCCCTTTTACCCCTCTCTGAGGTCACTTTCCCCACCTTGGAGAGCAACTGGTGTGGTTCTTTCCGTGCTGACTGCGAGGGGGCTTTTTCCGTGCTGACTGCAAGGGGGCAGGTGAGGGGGAATGGAGCTCACGATTCTCAGTTCTGGGGTTTCATAGATTTCATAGATCATAGAGTTGGAAGGGGCCTACAAGGCCATTGAGTCCAACCCCCTGCTCAATGCAGGAAACTAGAGGAGGGGTCTCCCATCCAAGTAATAACCAGGCCTGACCCTGCTTAGCTTTCCACACTCAGACAAGCTGAGCCAGCGTAAGCCACAGGCCTGTCTCCAGCTCCAGAGCTGGGAATCTGAAAAAACCTATGGCCCTTCAGACAATGTCTAGGATCACTCCCTTAGGATCACTCCCTAGTTTAACATAAATTGTCTTTACTGGTGTTTCAGTTGTAGAATTTTTAAAAGATATGAAACTCATACAGGTATCTTTGTCTCTCAACACATGAAGCTGCCGTATACAGAGTCAGACCATGGGTTCATCTAGCTTAGTATTGTCTCTTCTGCCTGGCAGCAGCTCTTAAAGGCTTTCCACAGCCTTGCTACCTGAGGTGCCAGGGATTGAGACTGGAGCCTTGTGCAAGCAAAGCATATGCTCTGTTTCTTTGCTGTGGACCCTTCCCAGCTCTGTAAATAAAAGGTGTTGTCAATTAAATTAAACTTGGGGTGGGATTGTAGAGCCCGTGCTTTGTATGAAGAACATTCCAGATTACCGGTAAATTCCTGGCATTTCCAGTTACAAAGGTTCGCTAACAGTTGATGAGAGAGACCTCTACCTCTATCCTGAGGAGCCATTGCATCAGCGTAGAGAATACTGGACTAGATGGACCAATGGTTTGACTAAGCATAAGCAGCTTGTATGTATGTATGTACGTACGTACGTAGTGCTTTAAAAAGAGCAAGTATGACAGCTCTGTACCCCAAGAGGCTTACAATGTAAAGTAGACACAGGGAAATAACAGAGGAAGGGGGAACTAGAGGCATGTAAGCAGGGAAAGAATGTGTAATTATTTCTTATGTCCCTAAACCTCTCTCTTGTTTTAATCTGATACTGTTACAAACTAAATTTTTTTAGAACATACAGTTAAAAATGCTTCTGACTAAGAAATACAGATGAAAACATGCAACCAAAATACCAGGATCTCTCTACTGCTACTAAAACTGTTTAAATATTAGAAGTCTTATGTTTCTTTAAGAAGTCTTTCATGACCTTTATTTGGCAAATCTCCTGAGAGAGGAAGTTGCAGGGCTGGGAAGCTAGAAAACAGCCATTTGTTTATTTAGTAATGGTGCAGAGGTGAATAATCCAGTGCAGTGGTCCTCAAACTTTTTAAACAGGGGGCCAGTTCATTGTCCCTCAGACTGTTGGGGGGCCGGACTATAGTTTGAAAAAAATATGAACGAATGGATCAAGTAAAAAAAAAGGACCCGGGTCCTTTTTTTTAACTTGATAGGGGTGAATTTTTTTCCCCTTAAATGGAAAGTTATTTTATTTATTTATTTATTTCATTTTTATACCGCCCAATAGCCAAAGCTCTCTGGGCGGTTTACAGCAATTAACAAGACAGTCCTTGCCTGCAGGCTTACAATCTAAAAAGACACGACACACAAGGAAAAAGGAATGGGGAGGGAAGAAGAGGGAATATTAATGAATACTCCTGGCAGGGCTGGTGGTATTTACATATATAGTTGCACAGTTGTTTCATGCCTAACACAAATATACTTTTGTTTTTGCCATCACACAAATGAGCATACTCTGCTTCAGTCCAAAGTAGCATTTTTGAAACATTAGAAATCTGACTTAGCTACATCAGCTCATACATAAGAGGTAAAACACCACCACTAATTTTTCCATATTATGGAAAAGAATTAAAAGAATCGGTGCTTGAAGCAAAAGAGTTAAAAAAAAAGTCTGCTTCTGCCAATCGGCCGGTGGGCTGTATAAAAAGGCAAAGTGGGCCGGATGTGGCCCGCGGGCCTTAGTTTGAAGACCCCTGATCTAGTGCTTATTGATCTTTTCTAATAGTGTTAAAGACTTGCATATTAAAGAACACTTTGACTTCAGACTAAAGGCTTTCAAGCCTGGTTAAACCCTCACCATGCATCCCTGAAACTTCTCCTACAGCCTCCCCCAACTTGGTGCCCATCAGATGTGCCAATGGCCATGCTGGCTAAGGAGGGCGCCAAGTTGGGCACTGCTGTTCTATTATATAGATTGCCATGTGAAAAGACTTTGCATTGAGTACAACCCATCAGCGACACAAGCCCCCTTTTGAGTATGTTAATTCCATTCACTTTACTGGTGGTTTGGGCTCAATTATTTTTGTCTTTTGCTTAAAGATGTTGCAAATAGCATGTGTATTATGTTTGTTTAATAGGGATGCAAGGATGCAGCCTAAACTGTTTGTAAGGAGCAGTTCTTCAACGTTGATTGGAACAAGAAGTGAAATAGGTTAAAGCTGCTTGTGATCATGATTGGTAATTCAAAAGTGAAATCACACAAGTGGATAGGAAGGGAGCGGGGAAGCTGAAAATCAGCAATTCAAAAAGAATGCATTTTACCCCTTGGATGTTATTTACTTAGATTGATAGTAATACGTAAGTAGGGTGCCCAGGGTGAATTATGTAGGTGTATTGTGTAGATTCTCTTCTTTCCTCTCCCCTCCTCCCTCCCCCCAAAATGCAAAGGCCACGTTCGCTATTATAAAATACACGCTTTCATGTAAGAGAGTCAAGGTATTGAATTTCTGACTAGCAGACAAAATAGTTCAATACCCAATAATGCAGCGTGTTTATCATTTCCCAAGACAATTGGAACCTTGATTTTGCTGAAGATTCCTGAGGCAGGGGGGATTATCTTTCCTTCAGATAAATAAGAATGATTTCTCCAAGGGCTGACTAGAGAATGAGAGAGGAGCAGAAATTATTCCAAAGACCTTTAGAGCAGTTTTAAACGCCAGTCATTCTGGTATGAATTAATAAGAGTTTTTGGTGGAATGCTGGCTTTCTGGCACGATTGATTTGTGTGTGGGGGGGGAGGTGGGAGGTCACTACCTGCCCACACTTTTTAATTTAATTAATTAATTTATTCATTATTTAAATCCTAATGAGAGGAGACATGGCCAAAAAACAAATTAGTACCAAAAAGGCACTAAACATCATGATTAGTGGTTTCCAGATGTAACTGTTTAACAAAACTACATGCTGTTTCTTTTATGGTAGATAAGTCAGTTACTGCCAGTAAAACAATCAATAAAAGACAGTACTCAACCAAACATGCCAAACTTTTGAGTAGCCTGTAAAAATGTTTCCCCCCCCCCCCTCTCTGCTAGTTAAGCAATAAATTTTCGGAGGGAAGGAGGGATAATAGAGGGTTTTTGAGGGTTGACACTGGTGTGGGGAAAAACCGCAGTATGGGCTCCTACTGTGTAGGGTGGGGTTTCCCGTGCTATCCTGTCTTCATGTGAAAGAATCAACTTACTGCACCAACCACCCTTAGCGTTAAAACGAAACAAAACAAAAGTTGCTGCAGGAAGTTGCTCAGCTGCACTGCAGTGAAAATGTGGTGACCATTTCTCCACTACTTCTAATGCACAGACTGTCCTAAATAGATTCATAGTACTGTTTTGCCCAGTCTATTATATTTACAAAGGAGTGGGGAGTGATATTACTAAGTTCTTATCAAGCTTACACAAAACCTTAGTGACAGAACAGGAATGTGGAATATCCTAGTACCTGTAATTCCCCACATACATTACATTGTTTTTAAGAAGAAGAAAAAAACTTTTTGCAACTATAGCAGTAACCAAAATGGCTCTCTGTACATACTGAGCCTTTCCCACATGATTCTGCAGACAGCACGGGTTATGTGGAAAGAGGGAGGAAAAGCTGACAGTTCTCATGTCGGGAATAGAGTTTGGAGTAATTTCTGTTCAAGCCAAGACAACTTGGTAGGAAGAATTAGGGTATATGAGCATAGCAATTTCTAGGTTATGGCCAAGAACATGACATAATAAGTCATCAGTATATTAGTTCATAAAGAACAAATGAGATAAGGACAATTTGTAGAACCTAAACATTTGGGCACAATGGGGAGGCATTGGCTCCTGGGTCCAGCACTGTATCAACAGTGACCTAAATTGCCACTGATTTGCAGGCTGGGCTTTGGAGGCCCACCAAAACAGCATGCTATCTCACTACTTGAAAGTGTCTTCAAAGCTCAGCATGATGGCAGGAAAGAACCATTGTCCTTCTTCTAAGCTTGGAACCCGGGTGAAGGCCAGGGCCTTGTCTGTGACTTTAGGCTGAGCTTCAGAGCGCTTCCAATGCTCAATGCAACTTTAGGGAGAAGCCTCTGTCTTTCTCCTGATCCTAGAGCAGCCTTCCGTAACATCCAGATGTGTTGGTCTACAAGTCCCATTATCCCCAGAGAGCATGGCCAAGGGAGTTGTAGTCTAAAAAAATCTGGAGGACACCAGGTTGAGAAAGGCTGTTTTAAGAGATTTGGTCTAAGGGGTGGATGACACCCAGCTTTCTCTCTCTCTTCTCTCTCATCCAATGCAGATGAAGTGGCAACCCTGTGCAGGTGCTAGTCTGCACACATAAAGACTAAAGCGGTGTAGGGGGGCACATGCAAGCCTCAACCCAGCATCTCCAGGCATGCAGACTCCTTTAAAGACCTTTGTGCATCTCGGATTAAGATCTGAAGTGTGTGAAGGTCTTTAGAGGAGCCAAGTGATCAGGGTCATTTTACATGCTTCTTGCCCTCACATGAGCGGGCTGAATGCCTGCATAGGCCTTGAGCATGGTAATAGATTGGATGAGAGCAAACTGACTCAATCCAGACCTGATGGAGTACTGTTGATAAGTGTTTCATCCACGCAGGTGAATGGTGTTCAATCTGTTCTAGATGGGGTTGCACCCCCCCACCACCACCACCAAGGGATCAGATTTGCAGTCTGGTGGTACTTACTGATTCTATATTGTCATTACCAACTCAAGGAACCTTTGTGGCTTGAAATGCCTTTTATCAGCTTCAGCTGGTATGCCAGCTGTGACCTTACCTGGTATGCCAGCTGTGACCTTACCTGGTTGGAGATACCTTGGCCAGAATTACCAATGCTCTGATAACTACCCATTTAGACTATTGCAATGCATTGCATGTGGGGCTATCTTTAAAATCAATTTGGAAACTGCAGTAATTCCACAATATTTGGGCTGCAAGATTTTTAACTGGGATTGGGCATTTTGACTGCTTTATGACTTTGTTTTGTCAGCTGCACTGGATCCCAGACCATTTCCAGGCCCAATTTAAATTGCTCATTTTAACCTTTAAAGCCCAATGTGACTTGGGACCAAGTTACCTGAGAGACCACTGCCTCCCATATGTACATACCCGAATATTCAGAGGCCCTGCTCTGAGTGTCCCCACAAAATGGAGAGAGGAAGGTAACCATTAAGGAAAGGGCTTTTTTGGTAGTGGCACCTCAGTTATGGAGCAGCCTTCCCAGAGATGTTCACCATCATTATGTTTTTTTGTCACCAGATGAAAACTCTTTTTTAATTAATCCAGGTCTTTAAAATAATTTATGAATTATAGTATGTGGCTCTCAGATTAAAATATGTGTTTTAATTTTAGTTTTAATACTTTTTATTGTGTTAAGTTGTATTTGTTTTGTAAATCACCCAGGGAACTTGCATTTTGGGGTGGATATATAAATACAGCAAGTAAATACATAAATAAATAGAACTTGGGAAAAGGACAAGGTTTATCCCTGCAGTTGCATTCAGATTTTGAGGTACTCTGAAGCTCGGACTGCTGTCAGAGGTAAGATCCCTAGCAAATTTTGGCTGGCTACTAAAGCCAGTCAAAAGGTTGTATCTAATCTTAGTCCTACTTAGAGTAGACCCATTGAAATGAATGGGACCTAAGTTAGAGTACTTGTTAGTATTAACCCAAAATGTGTGGACCCTTGCCTCTGTCTAACCATCGTGTGGTGTTTAGTGAAAACTTGACTATTTGAGTGGGAAAATGAGTGCGTGTGTGTGTGTGTGTGTGTGTGAGATATATATATATATATATATATATATATATATTTGGCACAGCATCTTATCTCTCCCCATGCAGTTTATTAACCCGACACCCATAGAAAGAGATCTTTTGCCGCTTAATAGAATCTTAGTGGAATTCTGTGTGTTATCTGAGCAGACTGCTGCATGACAGCTAAAGAGAGAGGATCAAATATTCAAGCATCCTTTGTTGCTTTAATCAATGAAACGTAGACTGTAGGAGCTGTCTCGGTGAGAATTTCTTTCTGCCTCTTACACCTGACATCAATCCCTGTGTAACCTTTTATTTATATGCCTTTTAAGGGACAAGAATCCAAGTGAAGGATGCTAGATTGACATTCTTGAACAGTGAAGCCTTTTATCAAAGAAAAAAGATATAGCTCAGCTGGCAGGAGTGCAACCTTCTCTGCCATTGTGTCCTTAACCCTATATTAGAGTGGCGAGGGGAAAGTTCATTCCCGGTGTCACTTAATTCTTTCTTTTATGGAATTTTGCCAGCAAGGATGACAGGAGCAGTTGACATAGCAGGATGGAATCTTCTCCTATAATGCCATTCACTATGAAGGATGCCTTTGGTTCAGAGATGCGGCTTAAATACTGGTCTGGAAATGGGAAAAGAAATGCATTATGTGTCTGTTTAGCTGGTCTCTTTTGTCTTGTCTTGATACAAATACTATATCAGGTCTTAAAAAGCACACCCAGCAGTGTGTATGTGTGTTTATATATTTCTCAAAAATAGTTTTGTTCTTAAGCTAAAATAATGAGTATAAAGATAGACATGCTGCAAAATTCTTCTTTAGTAAACAAGCAGAACACCCTTAATTTTTGGTGTGAATTGAAATAGATGCAAGGTGAAACCATTCATTTTCCTCTTTGAACAGATCCCATTAGTCTTCCAGTGGCTCCACTAGCTTTGTTCTACACTTTGTTTCTTTTAAGTTAAGGAAGTTTATTGTGATGAAATTTGAGAACCAATCCTCCAGGGCATGTGATGGCAAGATTGTTGTTGCTGAGCATGGATTTTTCTGGGGAAACTTCCCAGTGTGCATAGTCTACAAAGTAATGAGATGAAATCAGTAGCCGGAAAACATATGAGTAGAATGTTGATGTATAAGGAGTTGGTGGCAAAGCCATATGTGAATGCTGTCCTCTTACTGCTGCCTTATGTAAGTAATAATGTGCCTCCAGAAACAATTGTATAATACAGTGCTGGATCTTAAAGGTGCATGCTTATATTTAGTGCCACCTAAATTAGCTGGCATAATTAGGTAACTGCAGAAATTTTAAGATACGAGTGAGAAATATGGCAGCCATCTGGGCAAAACAACCAGAGCCTTGGAGCAGAACATTTTGAGCATCTATGCATGCACATATATACTTTATAAAGGGTACTGTCTATCAAGCTGATGCTATTCCACCTGTATTCACCGCAGAGGGAGGGTTCGCATGACATGATAACCAACACTGTGGCGCAAGCTACACAGTGTGGCTTATAAGCCACCCTACACAAAATGTGCCCAACAGACGATCAGGCACATTGTGGGTAGGGTTGCTCCCCCTTCCCCTCCCTCAATCCTTCTGCAAGTATCCCAGGGCAGGGGTCCCCAACCTCCGGGCTGCGGACCAGTACCGGTCTGTGGCCTCTTAAGAACCAGGCTGCGCGGCGCCCGGTTTTACCAAAATGCTCGTTGGGGAGGCGAGCAGAGGGATGAGCAGGGGGCGGGTGCTCGCTTGAGCTTGCGAGCACCCTGAGAGCCAGGGTGTGCTTGCGGCGCGTCCCGGCCGCCGCGCCGCTGCGCCACATGACAAGCACCCTGTCCTGGCTCTCAGGGTGCTCGCGAGCTCCAGCGAGCAACCCCTCGCCGCTCGTCTCTCTGCTCACCTCCCCGACAAGCATTTTGGTAAAGCTGGAAGTGACGCGACGGGTCTCCTGTCACGTCACTTTCTGGTTCTCCAGCGCTGCCGCCCGGGCCACACCACAGGTGAGCGGTGAGCGACTCCCTCCCCCCCCGGCCCGTGGAAAAATTTATTCCTTGGACCCGGTTCCTGGTCCCAAAAAGATTGGGGACCGCTGTCCCAGGGGACACTGTGGGAGGAACGAGGTTTCCCCCACTCCCCGCCGCTGTTGCGAGCTGTTTTGGGCTTGCCTTGGCTTGATTTTTTTTTGCTTTTGGGAGATTGCGGAAGCATGAGGTGCCCCTCCAAGGATCCACTGTGGTACCTTGGAGGGGCTGCCCGTGGTCGTACCCCCCTTAAAAAACAATTTTTTGTACCGATAACGCACACGAATAATTGTGCTTGGTTTTTTTTTTACCCGATCTGCCCAATTTGTGCAAATCGGGCAGGTTGGGTTAGTGCAAGGTGGTCCCTGGGCCAGGATGGGTGTCTGCTGGATATTATTTGTGCACATCATCACAAGCCAATAAGGATGTGATCCTCAAAGAGCATGGATGTGGTATTTATTTGGGTGTGGTTGTGTGTTTAATTCTGACATGGTACTTCTTCCAAGTAGAAGAATGTGGTCTCTCAAAATGTAAGTTAATCTCAGTACTAGCACTATTGGTAACATACATCCCAGCTGCTAGAGGTAGGGAACGGGGTGAGATGGATGGATATATAACAGAATGAAAAGTAATCCTGTGAGCATTGAACCAGTGAGGCGGTTTGCACATAATGCTAACCCGTGGTATGGCTTGTTGAATTTTGGGCTGTTGTGATGTGTGAAAGCAGCTGTACTAACAAACCATGGTTTGTTAACCATGAACAGCTCAGAAGGAGAAGCCATAGTTTGATTGTCAACTTGGGGTTGTTTAAACCATGGGCTGTCATTCTGTACGAATCCAGAACCATAGGTTGTTCATGGGTTGTTTCGCCAGGCTACAAAGGCGGCAGGCAAGAACAATAAAAAAGCAAACAAACCCCAGCTGCTCTACATACCAGTAGTAGAGTTCTGCAAAGATACGCAGCTCTTCCTCTGTTTCAAGTCCTCACCGAGGTTGGCCGTTGAGACCCTGTCCAAGTGCCTGGAGGCAGTGGCTGGCTGGATGGGAAGGAACATGCTGAAGCTGAACCCCGACAAGACCGAGGTACTGCTGGTGGGGGACAAGGGGAGGTTAGGGGATGTTGACCTGGTGCTGAATGGGGTACATCTACCCCTGAAGGACCAGGTCCGCAGCTTGGGAGTCATTCTAGACTCCCAGCTGTCCATGGAGGCTCAGGTGGCAGCTGTGAGCCGGGCAGCGCTGTATCAACTCCATCTGATACGGCAGCTGCGCCCCTACCTTCCTAATCACCTGCTCCCATCAGTGGTTCATGCCTTGGTCTCCTCTCGCCTAGACTACTGTAATGCGCTCTACGTGGGGTTACCCTTGAAGACGGTTCGGAAGCTGCAGCTGGTACAGAACGCGACGGCTCGCCTGGTTAAAGGCAGCCGCCGGCGGGATCACATCACGCCAGTGCTGAAGGATTTGCACTGGCTACCAGTTGCTTGCCGAGCCGAATTCAAGGTGTTGGTTTTGACCTTTAAAACCCTATACGGCTCTGGTCCAGTTTATCTCAAGGAGCGTCTCCAGCAACACCAAGTGGGCCGCTCAACAAGATCTGCCACGGATGGCCTTCTCCTTGTCCCTTCAGCCAGAGCAGCTAGACTGGTGGGGACGAGGAAGAGGGCCTTTTCTGTGGCAGCCCCCGTACTGTGGAACTCTCTCCCGAGTGACCTCCGCCATGCCCCCTCTCTGATGAGCTTCCATTGCTCATTAAAAACCTGGTTGTTCAGGCGGGAATATGGGGTGGGTTAAGATTTTAAAATTTTTATATTGTTTTAATGTATTTTATTGCATTTATGTATTTTATTCTGTGTACATCGCCCAGGGTGGCCGGTTGCCGGCCAGATGGGCGATAAATAAATATTAATAATAAATAATAAATAAATTTGGGATTCAGGGAGGGAGCTGGTAAAGGAGGAGGGAAACAAACCAGGGATTGAGAAAACAAACCACTGTTTGTTCAATCTTTGTAAACCATGGGTTAGCGTTATGTGCAAACCAGGCTAACATTTACAATTCCAGCATAGCATCAAAAGAATCCCTCTAGCTCTAAAAAGTGGTGTTTCTTTATTGTTCAGTATTAGCAATTTGCTCTATGGCATTGGCTGATAGCTAGGCAGCAGCTCAAGTGAGTGTTTGAAAGTTGTTCTTGGAACAAAACACTGAACTGCAGACAGTCACGTTAAAGAGCATAATATATGTGATACATTGCCCTTTAGAGAGCCCAGTTATTTTAGAAGTGCAATCTGTGATACACTACCCAAACAAGATGTATGTTTTCCTCTGCTGTGAGCTGGTGACTAACTTTGGCATTGCTGCTTCTATGAGAAAGTGACTGTGTGTGTGTGTGTGTGTGTGTGTGTGTGTAATATGCCACAAGCCTTTGTTAATTTTGCTTTAGTCTTGAAGCATTGGTCTAAATGCCATACTGTGACCTCAAAAATATATCTACTGCATAGAACCAAATATAGGAATTTAATTTTTACACCCATACTTCCATCATTGCTAAAAGTGCCAGGAGTATCGTGCTATTGAACTTTCTCTAAACTATCAAAATAGAGTGAGGGGAGAGATTTATAAATCTGCTTGATTGCACTGCTAATAAGATTTCATGCAATAGAAAATAGTAATGTGCTAGTGTGGTGTAGTGGTGAGAGTGTTGGACTGGGACTCAGGAGATCTGGGTTCTAGTCCCCGCTCAGCCATGAAACTCACTGGGTGACTTTGGGCTAGTCACTGACTCTCAGCCTAACCTACCTCACAGGGTTGTTGTGAGGATAAAATGGAGAGGAGGATTATGTAAGCCGCCTTGGGCTCCTTGAGGGAAAAAAGGCTGGGTATAAATATAATAAATAAATAAATAAATAATAAATAAATAATGTACAAAATTCTTTTGTGCCCAGGATTTTTGTTTACAATTCTATATTTTCTGTAGAAAACAATTTGGTTTTGAATATTTAATATTGGAAAGCAACATTACAGAAACTGGCTGTAGTATGATATTCAGTGTAGGTTTTCCTGCTCTGTGTTTCAGTATTAAATCCCATCACTAGCCTTATGCAGGTATTCCGCTAAAAGAGGGGAAGGGAGGTTTGTTTCCAATTTCTCTGTACCGCATGCCAACACAAGAATACTTTCACTGGAGGCACTTCACACATTCAGCTGAAAGTCATCAAGTGTTGAGTAAAATGCATACAAACCAGCCCCCAACAAGCACACATTTTACATATCAGTTTGATTGTCTGAATTGATAGTGACCCCTAAATGGGGCATGTGCACTTGATATAACAAGTTCAGTTCCTGAAATCTGGTTCATATTTTGTCGTGGGACCTCCAGCAAGATCTCACGGTCTGGAGTGCTTCTGTTCACATGCTAGCCAGGATTCTTGATTCCATTCCCCCTCCCGTCCTCTAGTTTTTCTGTTTTTATGCAATAGACCAGTGTTCTCCAACCTTGGATCCCCAGATGTTTTTGGCCTACAACTCCCAGCCAGCTATGCTGGCTGGGGCATGCTGGGAGTTGTAGGCCAAAAACATCTGGGGACCCAAGGTTGGAGAACACTGCAATAGACACTCAGTGCAGGTTTGCACAATCACAGAGAGAAAATAAGCCATGGTGGCTTATTTTCCCTTCCTGCACATGCTGGTCAGAAGTCACCTACTTAGTGTAATTGCTCTAACCGGGCACAGGTTGTTGAGATGTCTGAACCCGGCTGGGGTGGTTTACAAACCACCCAGCAACCCTAGAACACACCATGGGTTCCATGGTGGCTTGTAAACCAGCACAGCCACTCACCCTCACCAGGTTCGGATGTCACGACAACCCGCATCCAGGGAGGGTAATTATGCTAATTGGGTGGCTTGTGACCGGGCATGTGCGTGGAGAGAAAATAAGCCACCATGGTTTCTTTCCCCTCTGTGACAGTGCGAACCCAGACTCAGTGTTCTGTGGCTTCTCATTGAGTTGCATTCTTTCTTTAGGGGATTGCCCCCTTAATTTTTCCTCCCTAAATATTATTTTGTACCTCTGCAAACCCTCTTGCTTCTCAGTGGCCCCATTTTGGGCTACAATCCTATCGGCATTTACCAGCTTCAATTTGCTATTAGGAGTAGTGTTGTGTTCTCTGCCCTTTGTTATAATCAAAGGTTGAGTGCTGTGAAATGTGATGTGGTCTGAACCTTTAACCTGCTAACTTGGAAATCAGGGTGGATAAAAATCAATGTTGTGAGGATAAAATGGAGAGGAAGAGGACTATGTAAGCCGTCTTGGGTTCCTTGCAGGAAAAAAGGAGGGGTATAAATATAATAAATATATCAAAAAAAATTGGATTTTTTTATTTAATCGGATTTTTAAAATTTAAATCAGATTTTTAAAAGTTTTTATTGTTAAAATGCTTTTGTTCAAGAAGAAAGCCCTACATGATAATAGTTTTAATTTAAAATGTGTTGTAGTTCAAAGATCTCATTATAGAATAGGGATCATAAATTCTAATTATGTATTATGAGGCAATGTATTCATGTAATCTTTTTTAAAAAGTTTTGTAAATAGGGTCTTGGATTGGGGCCTCAACTTTATGGGGTTCCATGGGCTTCTGCATACGGTAGATTATTTAGATTAATCTTTCCATCTCCCGAGTACTTAGTCTAGAAGATACCCTCAGAAAATTTTGCAGTCCTCAAACTGGGTTTGTGTCTCCAGAGATACATACTTGTTAACAGCAATATATGGATATGAGAAATAACAGCTCTGATCAGCCCCATTTTCCAAATGTGAGTGACGTTATTCCAATCCCGGTGCTCCCCCCCCCACATGGTAGAATGTTGGAAATTCTTAGAAGCCCTCTTAAACTCTCCAGGATTGCTTTCAATAGTTTCCTTGAGGAATGCTGATTCGTTTAGAATGGCAATCCTAGCTCTTGTCCCTCTGCAACTTTGTGTAGACAGTCAAGCCTTTAACTCTCTCTCTGAAAGGACACACACACTTTCAGACAGGGAAAGTGTCAATGAATAGAGGATTATTGGAGGTGGAGTCAGTCTGGGCAAGGAGAAGACGCCTGGAGATAAATGCAAAAAGGGAGGGGCAGGCAATAGAAATGAGTGGGAAACAATATGAGCAGAATACCTGACACAGTCTATTTGATTTTTGGAATTTTTAAATAAAAAATAATTTAAAAATGAACTTGATCTCAAAATATCTGGAAAAAAACTTAAGTGTTTAACTAAATTTTCAAAAAGTTAAAAAAACCCCATATGCTTGTTAAATATTATATCTTTATTGTTGAAGAAACAAAAATCCACAACACAGTGTTGTTTTAGTTAAATTAAATAGTCTCAGTGTCTGTCTGGAGTTGGTGTCGATTGTCCTAATAGAGGACGGTAAGAAAATCCTTCGAATATTCATGATTAAGCTGTTCAACTGGAGATTGTTCCATGGTGGCCAGCATCGCCCAGGGTGGCAGGGTGGCCTGACCAGATGGGCGATTAATAAATATAATAAATAAATAAATAATTGTTCACCTTCCAGTGCCTTCACAAATATCTGTTTCAGTGAACTTTCATAATTCTGAGTTGTGTAAAATATGTATTAAGGTTATAGCAAGGAGGAGAGCACATTTGGGGGTGTCACATGATTACCGGTAAGTCCAGTCTTTCTGAGTAGTGATTTAAATAATGATTTAAATAATGATTTAAATCAAATCCACCCTGTTGGAAATCCAAACCATCTTTTCCAGAGCTACTTGTTTTACATTTTTATTTAATTTGTGTTGATATTTTTTTGTTTGTGTTTGTTCATAACTTGATGTTGAGATCCATTTTAAAGCATAGCGCTTAAAACTCTTTAGCCAGTTTAAGGAACTAACCAGCGAAATGCTGCAGTATTGTAAACTCTACTTGAATAACATTTCGAACACAAGTTAAGTATAGCTTTATAAGACAGGCGTTTCTGGTTTACGTAGTTTAGAAGCTGATTGCAGATGAGGTCTAGGATCTAAAATTACTGCTTCAACAGACTGTATAAATGTGGCTCTGTGTTCATTCTGGAGCATTTTGTTTTTGCCCTGCTGAGTCACTTGAAAGAGAAGAGATCACTCAGTAGCTGATCATTCGTGACTGAGTAAGATTGTCTTCCAGGATAAAATTACAAAAAGCAAATTATATAAAGAGGAAATTGTAAAAAATTGTGTAGACTGTAATGATGGGTCCGTAAGTGACTGTGGAGGCCAATTCTAGATCCACACAGCTTCCCACAGTGAGGACACAGGTTACCAGATGGAAGATGGTCCTGTAAAGGATTCGTTTGACGTGCTTTTCACTTAGCACGTTTCTCCCTTTCACCTTGCACTCGGGCTTCTTCAAAGTCCATGGAACCTTTGGGAAAGGGCAACCTCCATTTAGATCGTTCATGGGCCAGAGCTTCCCAGTTCTCGATGTTTATATTGCATGTTTTTAGATTAGCCTTAAGAACATCTTTAAACCTCTTATACTGACCATCGATATTCCGCTTTCCATCCTTGAGTTGGGAATGAAGTAACTGCTTTGGGAGATGGCAGTCGGACATTTGAACAACATGACTGGTCCACTGAAGTTGGCGTTGAAGGATCATTGTTTCAACGCTAGTAGTCTTTGCTTCTTCCAGTACACTGACATTTGTTCTCCTATCTTCCCAAGTAATTTGCAGGATTTTCCGGAGGCAACGTTGATGAAATCTTTCAAGGAGATGGAAGTGACGTTTATAGATAGTCCATGTTTCGCAGGCGTACAATAAAGTTGGTAATACAATGGCTTTATAAACCAGCATTTTGGTCTCCCTACAGATATCCCGATCCTCCAACACTACACTTCATTCGAAAAAATGCGGCACTTGTGGAGCTCAAATAATGCTGGATTTCAGTGTCAATGTTAGCTGTAACAGAAAGATAGCTGCCAAGATAGAGAAAATGATCGACATTTTCCAGTATTGCCCCGCCAAACTGGATAGATGGCATCACCAAAGGGTTAACTTGCACTTGCTGATGAAGCACTTGCTGATAAAGCACTTTGTTGTTTTTTTATATTAAGTGAGAGACCAAGTTTTTCATATGCTTCTGCAAAAGCATTTAGGATATGCTGGCTCAGCTTGTCTGAGCGTGGAAAGCTAAGCAGGGTCAGGCCTGGTTATTACTTGGATGGGAGACCCTTCCTCTAGTTTCCTGCATTGTGCAGGGGGTTGGACTCGATAGCCTTGTAGGCTCCTTCCAACTCTATCTATGAAGTCTATGATAGTTTGGAGGTCATCCTCTGAGTGTGTGAAGGCTACGTTATCATCGGCATACTGAAGTTCCACAACGGAAGTTGTGATTACCTTACTTTTTGCTTTCAGCCTACTGAGATTTAAAAGCTTTCCACCTGTTTGATATATAATTCCCACACCAGTGGGAAGTTTCCCCTCAACAAGATGTAAAATCATAGCAATGAAAATAGCACATAATGTTGGGGCGATAACACATCCCTGTTTAACATCTGATCCCACTTTAAATGGAACACCATGAGAGCCGTTGTTGTCCAAAACTGTTGCCGTCATGTTGTCATTGAGAAGTCGCAAGACATTCACAAATGTATTGGGGCATCCAATTTTCATAAGGATGGTCCAGAGAGCCGTTTGGTCTACAGCAGTGATGGCGAACCTATGGCACGGGTGCCACAGCTGGCACGCAGGGACCTCTCTGTGGGCACTCAAGCCATTGGTCACCATATATCGCGAAAAGACTGTCCCCTTCTGCAAAACACTAATGATTTTGTTCTTTCTCACAGTGTGGAACAGAATGATTTTATTCTAGAATTCCTGTTACATAATTCTTTTCTACATTGTTATCACATTTAAAAGATTTTGAAGAATGATGTACAGAGCATGGCTTGGATGTAAAGCCCTAACTGTTGACCTGAGTGCTGCATGTGTTGCTCTCAAACTAACGGAGTATGAGCCAAGGTTTGACAAATTATCAGCATGTATGCAATAGCAAAAATCACATTAATTGTGCAAAAGCATGCCCAATGCAAACTTTTACCTAATGCAGTGTTTGCAGTCCAAGACATAAAGTGTTTAAAATGTGTTAAGCACGTTTAGTTTTCTTGTTTATCTTGCTCATCCTAGTACAGGTTGACTTTTACTTTTACTAATCCGACACCTGTAGAAGCAGGGAAAGGACCCGGGGTAAAGCTTGCCCCATACAATTTCAGTCTGGCATATAATCATATTACAAGTTGAGAATCCCTTATCCAAAAATACATGTGCCTAATTATTTAAAAAGTTTGTATAAATTCCCTTCAGGCTATGTGTACAATGTAGTACTATAATAATTTTTTGAGTTGATTTTTTTTCAACAAAAAACTGTATCATTGAAAGCTGTTATTGTGTTTTTCTTTAAAGACAAAAGATGTTAATTAGTTCGGACAACTGTATGAGTTGTTTTTCTAAAACGAAAACCTTGGTATTCAGGTTTAATTGCAGTGTTGGCACTTTGAAATAAATACGTTGGTTTTGTGTTCCAGTTTGGGCACTCGGGCGCAAAAAGGTTCGCCATCACTGGTCTACAGTGTCAAAGGCCTTAGCCAAATCAATAAATGCCATATAAAGGGCATTTTTTTGCTCCCGGCATTTTTCTTGAAGCTGACGTGCAGTAAAAATCATGTCCACTGTCCCTCTAGAGAGGCAGAAACCATATTGAGATTCAGGGAGGATCTCTTCTGAAATAGATAGAAGACGGTTTGCGAGAATCCTAGCAAATATTTTACCTGCGGTAGCTAAGAGAGAAATGCCCCGATAGTTCCCACAGTCTGTTCTATCACCCTTCTTAAAAAGGGTGATAATTATGGCTTCCCTGAAGTCTTCTGGGATCTCTTCTCTTATCCAGATTTTTCCGATGAGTTCATGAAGATGTTGTACAAGTTCGCCCCCCCCTTAAAGATTTCAGCAGGAATCCCATCTGGTCCACTAGCTTTGTTATTCTTCATTTGATTAATGGCTTTTATAACTTCATCCAAAGTGGGGAGTATTGCAAGTTCCTCTCTAATTTGTTTTTGCGGGATTTGCGAAAAAATCTCATTATCCACCTTAGCTTTACGATTTAAAAGATCATAATAATGCTCTTTCCAACGCAGTGCAATAGACTCTTTGGAGGTCATCTTTTAATAGTTTGTCTTTTAAAAGTTTGGTACCATTTTTTGATTGTAAAGGGTTTGTACCATAGGGTTTTGGTCCATAAATGGCCCTTGTGGCCTTAAAAAAGCCCCGTGCATCATGAGATTCTGCAAGTTGTTGAATTTCTTGAGCTTTCTTTTTCCACCAAGCATTCTTAAGTTCTCTTGTTCTTCTTTGGAGCTCAGCCTTTGCACTAGTGTAGATTTTTTTTTTGGCAGCACAATTAATATCATTTTGCCATATTTGGAAGGCTTTCCTTTTATGTCAATTATATATTTAATCTCATCATTTTCATCAAACCAATTCTGATGTTTCTTAGTTTCATATCCAATAGTTTGTTCACAAGCTGCAATAATGGAGGTTTTCAGCTTAGACCAATGGTCCTCAATGTTATCAGGAGGTTCCGTAGGTAGATGTTCCCTAAGAAATTATTGAAGGCGAGTTCGCTTAATAGGATCTTGAAGGGTGTGGATATTCATTTTAAGTCTTGGTTTCCTTCCTTGAAGCCTACGTTGGGGAACAATATTGATAACCATATTGGACCGGATTAGTCGATGGTCTGTCCAACAGTCGTCGGCACTCACCATGGCCCTAGTAAGAAGTACGTACATTATGGCGATCTCTAACACGGACAATTACATAATCGAGAAGATGCCAGTGCTTCGACCCGAGGGTGCTGCCATGATGTTTTAAACTTATTTTTTTGTCGAAAGAGCGTGTTTGTAATAGTGAGATTATGCTCTGCACATTTAGACAAAAGTAAAATTCCATTTGAGTTGCTATTACCAACTCCATCTTTTCCAATAGTTTCTGGCCATAAATCAAAGTCACGCCCGACTCTTGCGTTAAAGTCGCCCACCAATTAAAGTTGGGGTTTCTGTTTTGTTTAGGTAGCTTCATGTACGGTAATTTTCTATTAATTCTCTTGAGGGTTTTAAAATTTGATAACAGTTTTGCTACAACTAAAGTCTGATGATCTTCCTTCCTTCCATAGCCTAGCTCAGTAAAAAGGCAAACTTCAAGATTATGTGATTACTTTGTTTTTTACTAGAGCTCCAAAGTCCACCAGCCAGAGCCGCAAAGCACAAGAAGGTGGATGTAGAATTGCAGAGCAAGGTGCCTCTGAGCAGGGTACCCCCTCGGTGATCATGCGAACAGGCCCACAAATCTATTCCTATTCCCCCTCCCTGCCAAAGCTTGCTTGATTTCAGTAGCCCAATTTAGGAAATAAAGAGGCTCTTTGTTGCTACTGTTCAACTGGTCGAGAGTCAAAAACTCTTGCTAGCTACTGCGAATCACCCAGAGATCTACCAGTAGATCCCGATCTACCTTCTGCCTGATTTCAGCCTTTTCTTCCCTTCCCTTTCCTTGTATTTTGATTTGTGTGTGTGTCATGGTATATCATAGAATCATAGAAAAGTAGAGTTGGAAGGGGCCTACAAGGCCATCGAGTCCAACCCCCTGCTCAATGCAGGAATCTAGGTCAAAGCATCTCTGACAGATGTCTGTCCAGCTGCACCTTGAATGTCTTCTCTTGAGCTAAAATGGCAGGAGACCACTGAAAAAGAGCCAGTTTTACCCGTGGAAGGTGGTGTTGTGTGTTTGTATGTGCTGTGAGGAGTGTCTCTGGAAATGGTGGTTTAGATTTCTAAGTTACCAGGATGAAAACTGAGATCATTTCTTGTGTTAGATGACCATGAATCTCACTTACTTTTGCCACCATTTGTTTGAATCAAATGTATTTTGATTCAAACCGTATTTTTCCGTCTATAAGATGCCCCCATGTATAAGACGCCCCCCACTGGGCAGTTTTGCAACCGTGCGGTTCTCTCCTTGGCTTACTTCCGTGTATAAGACGACCCTCAATTTTTGGGCTAGCGATTTTAGGAAAAAGTATAGTCTTATACATGGAAAAATACTGTAGTATCCTTGCTGATTAACTTGGTACGTGTGGGTGGGAGAAACAGCTCTATTTCTCTTTTATTATTGTGAGGAGAACCTAGGTACTGGGCATTTAATATCTTCCCTCAATCTCTTATCATTTTAAATTGCTTGGTATTTAGGATTAGGATAAAAACATCTTAGAAGTCCTGTGCTGTGATAAGGTAGATGGGTACCATGGAAACCTTGGCTTTCCTCCCAGAACCCTTTGTTTTAACATTTTCCGTTTAGGACACAATAGGCTAAGGCTCCCTTTTGGTTGCTCATAATAAAGTGCAATATGTATTTGTAATTTGCCAAACTTAAAAAACACCCACCCCGTATAAAGGTTGTCTTGCACATGTGCTCTTGCGTGAATTAAATAGTAGTGGCATCACCATACAGGAGTACACACTTGCTATGCTCTGGTGATAACACTGCATTTCGTAACTTACTTGTTTTAAAGTATTGCAATCTGAGTTGAGGAAGAGCTCCCTTTTCCTTACATGGCTGTGTCAGTGGTAGAGAAGGAAGCCTTTCTCTTCTCCCTGGTACTTAGAACACTGCTATGGCAGTGCATCAAGGACCCTGGATGCACCTTGGGTGCTTGAGATGCTGCTACTGCAGTATACCAAGTGCTAGGGAAAGTGTATGTGGGGGGGGGGAGGTGTCCCTGATGCAGAAGCCAGGTAAAGTGTGTGTGTAGGGGGTGTGTGCTCATGGATGGGTAAGGGAATTGGATCCTCCGTGTCGTTTTTTTTTTTAAAAAAAAGAATGCAAGTGAGTTCCTGTTGTCCTCTTCATTTCAGAGCTATGTACTCTACTCCTGCTTTCTCAACAGCTGAATTCCCCATGAAGTTTGTCATGTTTTGAAAAGCCACGGTAGAATTTTATGGGAATTTCTTTTGCATCAGCAAACTTCCTTCAAATCAGCTGATCTGTTGGGGAACTTTGCATGCTTGATAAGTAGGTATGTGAAAGCAAATTCAGTTAACTTCCCATTCTATAAACGAAAGTTCATACTAATAATATATCTTTTTAAACTTCTGTCCAACTGGTTTCTAGTGAATGCAGCAATGGGGGAAGCAGATGATCTAAATCCATGTAAAATAGAAACCCTAAATGTGAACTATTACGACATCCTGTCTCTTTATAAGAATGACTAAATCAGATGCCAAGTTGTTTGAGTGGAGTTAAGCAGATTAGAGTGGAGATAAGAGGTATGAAATAGAAGAGATGAAAAGCCAACTCATGAGGACTCAGGCAATTGTATTCCTCTACAACAGACAGCACAAAGGTATTTCATTTCCCCTTGGATTCCTGAGATTATTGTTAGCATTCTCATGGCTGGGTAAAAACATAGTGGCAGTCTTTTTCCCCCCCTTTTCTTTTTTAACAGGCAAAGGAATAAGTACAGCTGGCTGGTGGTAGGGGGTCTTTATAGTTAAAGAGATGAGGGAGAAAGTTCAAGACAGTTGAATGTCTGGATGTATAAGATGTTCATAGGATGAAACAGTAGTGTGTGTGATGATCAGGGTCTGGTCCACAGGTCAGTTTAAATGTTTTTTAAGTCGCTTCTAGTCAATCGTCTATGGAATTAGGTTGTTGGTTTAATAAAGCGTAAGCTTTCGTAGTCAGTCATTAAGACGCTGCACCATTTTCTGTCATATTAGTGAGGTAGCCTTTAGTAATTCCTATTTTCCCCCTTTTCTTTCTTATTTTTAAATATACATACATGAATTTGTATATATCTATAGCAATTAATACATATGAAAGCAATTACTACGTATGGAAATACAGCTGGTCTGTTTTTGCTGAAGCCTATGTATACTTGCTAGTTAGTAACGCCTACTTGATATAGCCTCAGTGAGGATTTTAGGATTTTCCAGTTTAGGTACCAGCACTCTGTTTGGCTTGTAAGTGTTCCTTGTGTGCCTCCTCCTCACAAGTTTCCTTGATGCAAATTAAACTCTGATAAAATATGTAAATTGTTTAAGCAGTACAGCTTCCAAGAAGGTATCATATGTTTAATTAAAACTCAGTAAGAAGTGGTGGGGTGCGTGGAATCTAATTCAGAAAAGAGGTATGGTAATGAGAAATGGCATCAATCATGCTAAAACATGAATATTACATGCTGTCTTGCCTTTTTCAAATGTTCCGTTAGTGACTGTTATGGGCAGGATGTTACTCACCTAAGGATTAGGTGAGTAAAAGTCCTTTTAAAATGCAGTCCTGAGACCAGTGGAAGCTGGTGGCAGCAATGTCAGTGGGGTGGGGTGTCTATTCTGGGTTATAGTCTGAACTTTTAAGGAGCTAGCCATGGTGCCGAACCCTCCTCCCAAAATAGGTTCAGCACCATGGATGGCTCCTTTAAAGTTCAGACTGAAACCCGTAGTGGATACACCACCCCACTGACGTTGGAGCCACCAGCCTTGACTGCCTGAGACAGTGTGTCTTTGCCCCTCTTCCTTTGTTCAAAAGCCCCCGCACAGTCACCCGGTGGGCTAGTGGCCTGTTGAGAATCTGGTGGAGGTACCAGTCATATGAACCAGTGCCATCACATGTGGTTCTCCATGTGGACCTTGCTGTTCACTTCAGTGCACCTCTCCTATGAGCAGTCATGATTGCACCAATGGTATAGACTGCGCTGAGAGCCCTCACATAGATATGACAGCTTGAAGCTTCCACCAGATTCCAGCAACCTCATTTGTTTATTTAATACATTTTTATACTGCCTAATAGCCGAAGCTCTCTGGGCGGTTTACACCAGTTAAAACCATAAAATACAATACAATATAAATATAAAATTTAAAACCACAGATTAAAAACAAACAGCAAAGCTAGCAGCAGCAGTTAACAGAGTTAAAAACAACTACAAGATTAAAATGATTAAGATGATTAAAATGCCTGGGAGAATAGAAAGGTCTTCACTTGGCACCGGAAAGAGTACAATGTAGGCACCAGGCGAGCCTCTTTGGGGAGCTCATTCCACAACCGGGGTGCCACAGCAGAAAAGGCCCTCCTCCTGGTAGCCACCTGCCTCACTTCCTTTGGCAGGGGCTCTCGGAGAAGGACCACTGAAGAGGATCTTAGTGTCCGGGCAAGTACATATGGGAGGAGACGATCCTTCAGATGATGATGATAAAAAAAATATTTCTTACCCGCCTCTCCATCTTGATCGAGGCAGGGAACAGCAAAAAATATAAAATACACAAACTTATCAAAACACAACACATACTATTAAAACTTCTTAAAAACATTTTAAAACATCTTAAAGGCATCCTAAAATTCTGCCAGATAGGCCTGCCAGAAGAGATCAGTCTTTATGGCTTTTTTAAATTCCAAGATACTGGTAAGTTGACGAATCTCCTCCGGCAGGGCATTCCATAATCTGGGAGCAGCAGAAGAAAAGGTCCTCTGGGTAATACTTGTCAGCCTAGTTTTGGCTGACTGAAGTAGATTCTTCCCAGAGGACCTGAGTGTGTGGGGCTGATTGTACGGGAGAAGGCGATCCCGTAGGTAGCCTGGACCCAAACCATGTAGGGCTTTAAAGGTAATAACCAATGTTTTATACCTCGCCCGGAAACTGATTGGCAGCCAGTGGAGTGCTTTTAAAACTGGTGTGATGTGGGCACCCCTAGGTGTACCAGTAACCAATCTGGCTGCCATATTTTGCACTAGTTGAAGTTTCCGGACTAGGTATAAAGGTAGCCCTATGTACAGCGCATTGCAGAAGTCGAGCCTTGAAATTACCAGCGCTTGCACTACTGTCTTTAGGTTCTCCGACTCTAGGAAGGGGCGCAGCTGGCGTATCAGCCGAAGCTGATAATAGGCACTCCTAGCCGTCGCATCTATCTGGGATGTCATTTGGAGCGACTGATCCAGAAGCAGATCCCTGGCCCCAACCTCATGCACTCCGTCAGGTGCCTGCATGGGGGCTTTTATACATATGAACAACAGAGCTTAACCTTCCATGTACATGTTGCAAATTAATGTTAGGATTGGAGGCTTTCTTCCCTGCGGTCTGCATCAGTATTGCTAAGGATATAAATTGTAGGCAAGCCAATATTGTTATGAATTGTAGCACAAAGGGAAATGTAGTGTGTGTTTGATCCAGTATTGGAATTGCTGTTCACAATTAATGTTCTCTTCTTTTGTACTGTGTGCCAGTTGGAGTTACTAAATTATAATTAGCAGCACCAAAGCACAAGTATATCCAGGACTTGGCATTACATCTGCTTCAATTTGTGCAGATACAATGTTAGTAATTTGCTGCTGCTTTTTAACCTCTGCTTGAGAGGGTGTGTCTCTCTTCCCCACACCTCCCCACATAACAGTCTTACCGGAATCTATTCCGAAATAAGTATTGACTTAAAGAATTAGGATTTCGTAACTTCACTTACACAACTGTAAAAGCCTCAGCTCTCTTAGAATATTGAGGAAGAGCTGGTTGTGACTGACAGGAGCATCCTAAGGCAGTTAGGGATCTGGGGGTGTGATGTAGCATCAGTTAGCATGAAGGAAAGTCAGCCTGTGGGGAAAGAGAGGTTAATCAGGGTGGTAATGGGGAGAGAGAGAGAATATAGACAAAGAGATGGAAAGCTAAGCAGGGTCAGGCCTGGTTATTACTTGGATGGGAGACCCCTCCTCTAGTTTCCTGCATTGAGCAGCGGGTTGGACTCGATGGCCTTGTAGGCTCCTTCCAACTCTATAATCAATGAAATCTATGTTTCAGTTTATAATCCCAGAATTTACTATGAATTATTTAAGGATTATTGCTTAACAAGATAACATCTGTTTATTATTCAGTTGTTCAGTAATTATTGACAAGTTATTTTACAACATCTGTTTTGTCTCTGCCTTTTGCATGAGTGTGAAGTAAAGAATCTTCCCGAGTCTACCTTTTGCTGGGCATGACAGATATTACGATAAACCATGGTTTATCTTGGTGGGAGTGAACCTAGGTGAGCCTTGGGCATGTCCGCTAGCCCTCTCCTCTCCTCTTCTGGTGCAGCTACAAGGAAGAGTTTGGAAGCTTTTGCTTCTAATTGCTGTTGTGTCTGAACACAACAAACTCTGATTAATCTTAACCATGGTTTGTTTGAAATAAGACAATGTCAAATCATGTGTTAATAAACCATACTTTAGTTGGTTGTAACACTCAGCTATGGTGAGTTGAAATATGAAGCAAAAGCTTCTGATCCCCACACTGCTGTGCAGAGGGGAAGGTGAGAGTGAGTGAGCTTGAGGCTCCTCTAGCTCATTCCTATCACAATGAGCCATAGTTTATCCTCTGACCCACAATTACCTCTTACTCTTTTTAGCTAATATGAGATGTGTCTTCATTTGAAGGGAACTTGAAAAAGCCAAACTTATGTGTTTCTTTAAAGTATATATTTATTACCCAAATTAAAATTACATGAAAAAGTAGAAAACATGCAGTAGAAAATATATACAATGACTTGGATCCAGAGTTGTCCTCCCATGGGATGGGAGGGTTCCTTTTGTCCACTGAAGGCTTTTGATCCACTGGAACTTTTCTGCTGGTAGAATGGATGCGGAGGCAATCTTTGATTCTCCCCTCCTGCTGCCTCCCAAACATCTGAGGATTGGGGGATGCTCTGGAACAGTGTGGGAGGTGGTTCTGGGGGCTGCAGATAGAGGAAAAATCAGCGAAGTTCTCCTCCCTTCCCATCAGACAGAGTATCCTGAGCAGAGTTCTGCTCAGGCAGTACTCTCACTGGCAGGGGAAAAGCTGGATCCAGCTCAGTAAAAAGGAATAGGAAGAAAAAGCTTAACTCTTGGTAAAAGTACATTTAATTTACTGGAAGTTCCTCTAAAGGCTAAGGCCTTTTTAATTTTTTCAGTTTTTGCTGAAACTGCATTCATTTTAGGTTTGGAATGGTCAACGATCATTTTACCTTAAAAATCTGGACCCAATGTAATATATGTATGCCCTTGAAGGCCTTTTAGCAGGATGAAGTTGATTTTTAAAAATGCCCCTGAGCTACAAGTGAGCATATTAACCCACAGGAATATATTACTTCACGTTGCTAATTTTGATCAAACAATCCCTAATTTTCTTAAGACTTTGAGATCAACACGTTCCCAATATTTCTTCATAATCCTCAATTTAAAGTGTCACACTGATGTTGGCTATTTGAAGTTACCACTCTCTTCTTGAGTTTGAGGCCTTCAAGAAACTCCACACTTCATATGCCTCTAAAACAGTGTTCTCCAACCTTGGGTCCCCAGATGTTTTTGGCCTACATGCTGGGGCATGCTGGGAATTGTAGGCCAAAAACATCTGGGGACCCAAGGTTGGAGAACATTGCTCTAGTCTCACTATTCCTCCCACCTCTTTAGCTCATGGTTCCTCCCCCTCCTAGCCTCCTTTCCTCCCACTCTGAAGTGCTACAGTTAGATGGCTTAAATTGGCCGTCTAGCTGCTTTGCAGAGCTCCTCCTGCTCTACATTGAATGCTTATCATCCTCCGAGTTTGGAGGGCTACGGGGATCCCCACTGAATTGCGCCCTAAATTAAGGTGCCACAAGACTACATCTTATTTTTGCTTTGGGAGGAATCCTATGGCCCCGAGACAGTGTCTGAGGGGCCATAGGATAGTTTGGATTCCCAGATCTGGGGTTGGAGATAGTACTCTGACCTCAGAGCTGGGAACTGGAGCACGCACGCACACACACACACACACACACACACACACACCAGCTAGTGCAGAAAGAACTGTGCCGGCTGCTCTCCAAAGTCGAAAAAACGACCTTGGAGAGAGCTAAATGGGGGTGATTTGGGTGGGTGGGTGGAGGAGGAGACTGGAGAGGCCAAGATACAAGGTATTCTGCAGCTGCTCCAGCCTCTTCCCCTCCCCCTCTGAGATGTGCCCACTAGACAGGCGAAAAAGCCCATCTAGCCGAAAGTGCAGGGCGGGAGGACGGGGAGGCAAAGATTGCCTCCACCACTCCTCCTGCTCTGCATCGGCTGCCCATGAGCCTCCAAGTTCAGAGGTTTACGGGCATTGCGATAGGACTGCGCCCTAACATGGTTACCTTCTGAAAACTAAAGGATGTGTCCTCCAGTCATGACTGCTAATTCAGGGTGTGTAGTGTACGAGTTACCAGTGTGGCGTAGTGGTTAGAGTGTTGGACTGGGACTCGGGAGATCCGGGTTCTAGTCCCCGCTCGGCCATGAAACTCACTGGGTGACTTTGGGCCAGTCGCTGACTCTCAGCCTAACCTACCTCACAGGGTTGTTGTGAGGATAAAATGGAGAGGAGGATTATGTAAGCTGCCTTGGGTTCCTTTCAGGAAAAGAGGCGGGGTATAAATATAACAAATAAATAATAAATAATGAGTTTACTTTCTGTATCTGCATTTTCTTCTTCTATGAGTTGTACTGTAATACTGTCACCCACTGTGCTGTAGTATGTTCTGCTAGTAGTCCGAAAACCCTTCCTGCTTGTACAAGCTTTGGGATAACAAGAAGACATTGTATACCCATAGAACACTCTCTGAGCTTCAGGAAATTCCAGCATTCTTTGCTTTATTTTATTTGCAGCCAGAACAAAACACTGCAAAAATTATCTGTGGCTAACGCTGCTCTTCCATTGCTCAACCTTCCAGATGGGGTACTTGGGTCTTCAATGAACTATTGTTCCCCACTGCTGGTAAACCAATCAGCTGTTACTTTCCCTCTTATAGAAGCACAGTGTTTGATTTACTGCAAAGTTCTAGTCCTGACGTAGCAGATATCTGGAGAAGCAAAAGAGGTCACCAGCTTGATTTAGCAGTTTTATCTGGTGTGCAGCATGTGAGGCAGTGTAGTTAGATTGTTTGCATAATGGTTCAGCCCAATTACTTTTTAACAATTTGGGGGTAGGTGGTTATTTGGGGGGGGTATAAGGAGTGGAGCTTTGAAATGGCCCTTTTGCTGCTGCTTGCAGTTCTGGAGTGACATTTTCAAAGGATGCTCTATTTTGAGAGGTATTTTTCTTTAAACCCTTGATTTCACCCCATGTTTTGCCTATTCCTGACTGGTGGTTTGAGTCCCAAAAGAGTGGAAGTAGAAGCACAGACTATGGTATAATTTTGTTTGGTGGTGTTTGTCATCTCAAGAAGCAATCCACTCTGTGTGTGTGTGTGTGGGGGTGTTCAGGGGATGGTCCTAGAATTTAAGGTCAAAGTGAACGCTTCCTACAAATAGCAACTGAAATGGCTGAGCTAGCTTATTACTTTTTTTTAACAGAGAAAAATAATTCCAGGCAAAACAAATTAGGAGGCATATATTAAGCAATTTGTTTCTTGGGCTCTACCTTGCTTCCTTGCACAGGCCCCAGAAGACAAATATTCTGATTTTCTCCTAATACAGGCAGCAAAACCAGACTATTTCAGCACCGTATTTCCCTCTGTGGAACTAAGCTGTCCCTGAACTGGGTCCCTCAGCCAGCGTTACTACCTGCCCCCAAAGCTACAAATGGGGCTTCCTCAGCAGATGCAAATGTCATTATTGTTGCAGAAGTTATTGAACTTTACGTACTCCCCACTTTCCTAAGGAATCAATGATAAGCAAGCAAGAATGGGAAGCTATAATTTATTAATTTATTAATTATATTTATACTCCGCCTTTTTTCCTGCCAGGAACCCAAGGCGGCTTACATAGTCCTCCTCCTCTCCATGTTATCCTCACAACAACCCTGTGAGGTAGGTTAGGCTGAGAGTCACTGACTGGCCCAAAGTCACCCAGTGAGTTTCATGGCCGAACGGGGACTAGAACCCGGATCTCCTGAGTCCCAATCCAACACTCTCACCACTACACTACACTGGCTCTCATGAGCAAAAGGCCTGTAATGTCATTATCTCTCCTGGCAATCAGAATACAACTACAGGTGTTATCACCCCGCCTCTCTCTACAATGCTTCTTTCTCACTTCTGATAGAGTTATTATTATTATTCATATGTGCAACTGCACTCATGTGTGCTACTTTTTACCCCTTTCTACCACCTTTTATATTTAAAAGTTTTCAAGCTGCAAGTGTCACTATATACTTACAAGCGGAGCTGTTGCTGGATCTAAAAACTCATCTGGAATTAACTGGAGCACTATTGAAGAGCTAATTGGATTGTGTATATCCTTGGTCTTGAACTAGTGGTTTGTGATGTGACCCCAAACTGTGTCATGTAATGACTTAAGTTACACTATTAGAATTATGACAGTTTAAAAACTATATTAAAAAGAAGCGGGGAGAGGGAGGGTATATATTGGGTAAAATGTTTAGAGTGGGTACCGTGTTAAAGTTTGGGTTAAATATGGGTCTTAGGTCTGCAAATTCATGTTATGGGTAGGACATGTAGTTGTATTCTGATTGCTTTATGTCCTCTGAACAGTTTTGGATAATGTAGCTGTGAAGTTGCATCTACAGCACGGAAACTTTTGAAGAACCTAAACATATCTACTCTGATGGATCTTAAAAGGAAGCAATTTATGGAGTGTGTTTTCTTCTCTAATAGGCATCTTCCTTCATTGGCTGATGGCTGGCCCAATTCTCTGTGCTGTTTGAAAGTTAAGACAACTTAATCCTTTTCAGTTTGTCTTTCCAAGCAAAGTTGTAATTTAGACATTTGTGCACAACATGAGTTCTGTAACTGAGACCAAGCTGGCTGACACTGTAGGGTAGGCTCTCTTTCATTCAGTGGTTCTTTCTCATTTAGGAAGTTTTACACGTGTGTGTGTGTGTGTGTGTGTGTGTGTTTCAAATGGGCCATTTTAGAAATAAAGTTCGGGGGGGGACGACGACGACCTTTTTTCCTTAAATGAAACAATTTCCATCAACTTTTATGTGCAGATGATCCACAGCCGTAAACAAAGACAGGAGTGCGCTGAATGCTAAGTGTTGTATTTGCTTATTTATATTGTTTAATATAAATTCAGACTTGGAACAGGGCTATTTTATAAACAAGCTTGAGGAGGCTGCAGCAAAATTCCAGCAATACAGACAGCTCCAGTGAGCATTTTGAGTGACCAGGCTGTCCTTGAGGAAAATGCATAATTAGATCATTTTGTTGTGCTGTTGAGGTGGGGGCATTAATGGATCTGGAGCCAACCTATTTAGCAGCTTGGTAGCCAAATGTAATAGGACGATAGGCTTTGACTGTAGCAGTCAAGAATGGTGCCACCAGTTGCCAGATTTGATACCACTCAGTCAGCTAGTTTAGCTCTTCCATGGGTCAAGAATATATATCTGTATATCCCCCGCCCCCAGGCTATTGTAAGCATTGGGTGGTCTTAACAAAACATTTGTTAGTGTCCCCCCCCCAAAAAAAACCCTATATTAACAGCAGCCGCATCAGTGCTAAAAATGCCCTCTGTGCAGACAAAAGGAATTTGCTTGCAAATTTTGCTCAAAGACATTATTTTTAAAGAAAAATGAAACTGTCTTTCCTGTGACCTTTTCCAATTGGGAATGCAAGTCTTTTGGATCTTCCAGGGGCCAAGTATTCTCAGTTTGATGCACTGCATTTAATTGCGGTGGCGCAGCTGCAGACCCAGCATCTAATTGAATAGTCCCAAATCGGTGTCTTCTGGGAATTCCTGGCATGATCAGTGCTTTGGTTTTGCCCTAGGAACAGCCTGCAAAGGAATTTGATGGAGAGTCTCTGGAGGGAACCTGAGCTAACAGCAGGGAATTGCAGTGTTAGCCAGCCTTGCAGCCCTTATCTAGACAGAGATTCAGTACATTTTTGGACAATGACTTCGTCGTTGGGATGCCAAATGTGCCCTTGACACTGCTGATTGATAGAATCTTCAGCGGTAAAAGCCTTCCTTGTAAGTGAATTGTATTGGATTCCAGGTTGCTTTTGTTATCCCTTGGCCAAAGCACAACTGTAGTTATTATGTTATCCATGGGCCCAGGTAATTGTGGATAGGTTTTGCTGATATTGGCTAGAGGCGAAAGGGGAAGTGAGAGGCAAGGGGAGCAATTTTAATTGATTTTACTAACTGGCATTTACTTAATAACATTTGTATCCTGCCCTTCTTCCAAATTGCGGAGGGCAACATCCACGGGGTTATCCCATCTTATCCTCAACAGCCTTGTGAAGTAGGTTAGAGAAACCCGGTTTGCACATAACTGCAGCAATTCCTGGGTTGTTTAGCCAAGAAATTGCTGGGGACAAGTGAGTGCGCCATTTCCAATTTCAATTAGCAATCCAGGAACTTCCCGTTCCTGGGTAATTTTGTGATGTCCAAACCTGGAAAGTCTGAGTTGTTTATGGGTAAACAAGCCAGAGTTAACCCAACAATTGCCCATCCAGTGTGTGTTGTGACTGAATTGGTTTTGAACCCAGGTTGCATCCACATGTGGAGGCCTACTTAGCTTTAACAATGTACTAGCAGCATGTACCATTAGGCAATTCACATAATTTGCCCTCTGTTTTAACCGTGTGTATGTTTGGCTTTTCTTTTTGCCTTTGGTTTTCAGAGATTCGAGCCCAGCTTATTGAACAACTGAAATGTCTTGATCAGCAATGTGAGCTTAGAGTCCAGCTGCTCCAGGACCTGCAAGATTTTTTCCGCAAAAAGGCTGAGATCGAGATGGATTACTCCAGGAACTTAGAGAAGCTGGCTGAACGATTTCTGGCTAAAACAAGGAGCACCAAAGACCAGCAATTCAAGTAAAGTGTTTCTCCTTGGGCAAGGGAGCATGGGAGGCGAGCAGTAATAAATGGGATGGAGCTGGGCTCATGACATGCAAACCCATCGCATTATGAATGCCATAACAAAGTACTTGGGATTTGTATGTGTGTTCTGTGGTTTTCCTCAGCAGCACAAATGTAGAATAGTACCACACACACATCCCGCCCCAGTGTTAGCTGGTGGCAGAATTCATATATGTTGAGTCCGCGTATGTGCTCTCTGTAATCACATAGCACTTGTGTTCTTCTCCTGGTGGCTTGCATGGTGGCATGGCAACTCCTGTGAAATTTGGTACTTGTATGCTTCCCACATTCCTGGTTGTGCATTAAAGGAGCTGACTTGAGAGTAGAGGAAGTTCCCACGCAGATATAAGGCATAGCTCTTCTGTCATCCTATGTAAAGTGTGGTGAAATAGGCTTCCTAAAGCTGTGCAACTAGCTTGTTACTGTAAGCAGCAGTATGTTCGTTTGACTCATTTCAGCTTTGATGCCTGAGAGAGATTTCACACAAATAACGTCATGGGTTGCTCGCAAGGGCTCCTTCCCTCCCTCTGTCATAATATGCACTGGCATCAATGATGTGATGTGCTTGGGTTTCCTTTGCTGCAACAGATGAAGTGTAAATTAGTGCTGCTTATGGTGGCTATGAGAATGGTTATGTCAGTGTTCTCCAACCTTGGGTCCCCAGATGTTTTTGGCCTACAACTCCCAGCATGCCCCAGCCAGCTACGCTACGCTGGCTGGGGCATGCTGGGAGTTGTAGGCCAAAAACATCTGGGGACCCAAAGTTGGAGAACACTGGGCTATGTATTGTGAATCCTATGAAAAATGAATGGAAGGCTGTGTAGTGTCAATGCTGAGTGAAGGGTGCTCAGTATTGGATAGTTCCAGCCTCCATATATTACAGCAGGGGTGCACAACCAGTGGCCCCCCATGGATGCTCTGACCCCACCACCAAATTCCCCCTGCTTGCACTCTCCACTCCCTTCCCCAAAGATCCTCATACAGATCGGTCTTTCCCCGCTGTTGCTAGCAGCAAGGAAAGAGTGATCTGGATCAGCATCATTGTGATGTGTGTGTGTTTGTGTATGTGCATGCCTGTGCATGTTTGTGTGCTTGTTGCCCTTGGGACCAAAGAGGTTGTACACCCCTGTATTAGAACAGCAGTCTGATCATCAGTCTGTTTAAAGAAGAGAGAAAATACTTTGGCTTTAAGCCAGAAGAGATCCTCGGACATCTTTGAACATGATTCATTCGCAAGTCCCCTGTCAGCTGCATTTATTTCTGGAACTGCCTGTATGCACTTGAAGAAGGTCCTTTTAAAGGGAACTGCTTCAAAATTGCAGCATGAGACAAACATACCAGCTCTCTGCCTTTTTTTATTTGTCTCAATAGGGTATCCCTTACATCAAGGACCTAGTATATAAAGAATGACCTCATCTTCTCTTGTCTCATAACTGCACGATCCTAGTGATTTATGTGATTAATTTTTAAACTAGGTATAAAAGGAATGATCTGGTTTCTAATATTTACCCTTGTATCCCCTCAAGGCTACATTTCTATGTTTGCTTTCTGGACTTATGGGGGGGGGGGCGCAGAGCAATCCTGTAGCTCCTAGATGGCATCCAGGGGGCCATAGGATTCTTTGGATTCCCAGATCCGAGGTTGGAAAACGCTTCGACCTCGGAGCTGGGGGTCTGCGCTCAGACACCCCCCCATCACCCCTGCAGCCAGCGTAGATAGAACCGTGCTGGCTGAGGTTGTAAGCCTGGCCTCAGAGAAGGGGTAAAGGGGGATGTTCTGGCGGGCGGAGAGGAAGCTGGGACCACCAGGATATGACATATCTTGGCGACGCTCCAGCCTCCTTCCCTCCCTGTCCGAAGTGATGCAGCTAGACTTGCAGATCACCTCTGTGCTCCTCCCACCCTGCATAGGATGACTGTAATCCTCCAAGTTCAGAGGCTTATGGGCATCCTCATTGGATTGAGCCCTAAGAAGCTTTGTGCAAATGTGTGAATCCTGCCTTCCATTGACCACATCTCTGCTAATCTGCCTATTGTGACATTTTATATAGGATGATATCAGTTCTTTATATAGAACAACAGGGGTATTTTTGGAACAGAACAAAAATAGGTCATGGGTGGCACATGGCCTTGTGAGGTGCTCCTGCAGTGTATATCCGAATAGTAGAAAATATATTGTCAACTTAAAATGTTTCTGGCCCTCATGCTTTCAGAAATAACTTTGAAAATGTATGGCAAAATGTTGCTTAAAACAGCAGAAACAGGAAAGCAGCAAAGAAAGCCCCCAAACTGCTGGATGTTTGTGTCTTAAAATTTCTTGCTTTTAAAGTACTATTAGCAAGATTTTTGTTCCCAGGAACTTTTGCAAATTTCTCAGATTGATGTATACCAAATTCATAATTTGGCTGCAGCAGAATATATGCGGCATGTCAACCACCTGTAGTTTGGCAGCTGCCAAGCTCATGGGAATGCTGTGCAAAGTTATGCAAATGATGTGTAAATTAGCCAGAGCCTTTTGTGTCATGATGAACATCTAGTATGGCCTTCAGATGGACAAGATGGCCAGCTCTGGAACAGAGAAAAGGTTTTTGCTGTTTGTCTATCATGAAAGAGAGACTTTTCTGATACAGCAAATATCTCGACAATGTGTGAAGCGTGTCATGTTCTATTGTCAAGATAGCAGCTGGGACTGCTGCTTGATGTAAAGCTGGGCTTCGGATTGGAAAATTTTCGGCTCCAGGGATACTCAGCCTGTCCTTCAGAGAAGAAATCCATCTGGATGTGCATCCATCCCAAATTCAGTTTGTTTAACTTCCAGCCATTGCGGGATTAGAATTTGTTTTTATTAAACGATTTAATCACTGTGTTTGGGAATATGGTTTGGCTGTGGAAGAAGAAGCAACCTTCCTTTTTACAAGAAAGTCTTCCTCTGAAAGCCATTAACTCTTCACCCTATGGCTTCCTTTTTTGTACTGCTTTGATGTGGTTCACCTTTTGTTCTCCCCCTAACTAATACTTAATGTAAACATCCTCATTAAAACATACACTGCGCTATATCACTGCTAAAGACTGACCCCCAAGCCTAGCTAATAAAGAGAATTGCGAGTGTCCGTCCCATATTTATAGAACAGTAATTGTGCCTTGAACATTTTTTGCTTGCCCTTTTACACCAACAGTGGGAGGCTTGAAAAAATAACTTTTAAGAGCTGCATTTTGTTCTCCTTCTGTGTGCCTTTAAAGAGAAAATACATTTTGGGTGATGGTGAGTTCTTCTGCATTCCAAATGAACTACTCTTAGGTTTTTCCAGTGATAAGTGCAAGGATAAGCTTCTATTTAATGATGGTGTCAAATTTCCCTAGTGGAAATGCTCTCTCATTAGAGCCATATCACTTATAACTGCTGCTTCCCTTCTGCTGGGTGTTTCAGTTGAATGTTTGATATGGAATCTGTTAAGGTGGCCCAGCAGGTTTTTAATTGGGAGCAAATTGTCACTCAGAAGTCATGGATACACACACACACACACACACAGATTCATTCTGTTTGTGAATGCAATTTTGTTTTTTAAGGCATACTGTCTTTTAGTTCTTATACAAACATCTGAAGTTTGAACGTTGACAAAACAGTGCCATTGCATACAATGGCAAATATGCTCTGCCTCTCTAATTTGGAGCACATAACTTTTTAGGTTGTAGAAATGTTGCAGTTTTCTAGTACTTTCTCTTATCCATCCCTTCCCCCAACCTACTGTGAAATTTTCAGAGTCCATGAACCTCTTCATCTTTTTGAACATTTTCTTTGGTGGCTGAAGATCAGAATTCACCCGTGAGACTTTTTTTTTTTTTTTAAGTTTTAGCACTTACATCTTATAGAGGCTATTCAGACTGAGTGCTTTCCTGCTGGCATCAGTGGCTTTTAACTGTGTGATCATTTTTTCTGGTCACTCACACTTGTAGATGTTCAGGCAGAGATAATAACCTATAAATAAGTAATCAAGCTGACCATAGGGGAAGAGTGTCAGGACTGGCTTGTTACGAAATTCAAGTAAAACATAGCATCTCAGAATTCAAATCTGAGCCCAAGACTCCCAACTCCAGAAACCAAATTCCACAGTAATTCTTCTGTGTTAAAACAAATAAATAAAACAAACGAAGTGGGGAATAACCACTTCTGAAATGGGGAAATTAGCTCAAACATCCATTCAAGTCCAGAAATATAGACTATTTTTTAAACGGATTTTGTTTTTAACAAATACATGCACATCAGTTATAAAAGAGAAAATTGTTACTCCAGTATCAGAGTCAGTATGCCTCTTTATACCCATTACTGGGGAACACATCCAGAATGGTGCTATTGTTCTTGTGTCCTACTTGTGGGCTTCCCAAAGGCAGCTGGTTGGCCACTGTCTGAACAGAATGCTGGACTAGATGGACCCTTTGTCTGATCCAGCATGGCTCTTCTTATGTTATTATGGTATGTTCTTAAAATAGCTTGGTTAGTATACCAACTCCTGAGTACCTGAACCAATATATTAGTTCTAATGGGCCTAACATAAAGGGAGAGAGAGAGATTAGCATTTCCAAATAAGGAGTGGAAGGTGGCACTCTGGCAAGGCAGGGGAGTGGGAGGCTATGCAACCAGGGGAGCTCGGATGCCGGTGACAAATGTGAGGGATGTCCAAGCTAAAAGAAAGAAATACTGCTGCTGCCTCAAATCCAGGGCACTTATAGGGTTCAAAACAAAAAGTACAAAGGACTCAAAGTATCAGAGTTTGAATCCAGGATGGGTCAAAATGGAGCCAAAGGGTTTGACTCTGGGGAATGAAAAGAAAGCTCAGGGAAGTTCCTTGCCTCTTGATTGATTTGAATCTAGCTAGGCGAGAATAGCACAGTAGACAATAATTAGTTACCAGTATACAAACAGAAGTTATTATGAGGAGAAATGGCCCCTAAGCCTCAAAAGTTGCCCACATTTCATCTAGGAGGTGGGAACACTTCAGTGTTGGTTGAAATTTCCCTCCAAGGCTCTGGATTGGCCACTTTAAAGGTAACCCTATGGATTCATTGGCTAAGTGGTGGCATGGCAATTGGAGAAGCATGCATATTTCCATAATTACGAGGAGCAACTCCCCTTAATCTAATCAATGGAGATGCATGGATACAATCACTCTGGCTGTACAGTGACCATCCAGATCCTTATTAACATTTCTGGCAGCTCTCCACGCTGCTTCTTCCAGAACAAAATGGATTATTGAGCCAAGGTATCAAGGTAATGTAAATTAACTGCACAATACTAAAATGTGTCCAGGGAGCCAGCACTTCTGAACTGTTTTGTAGCAAAGGGAGATACTTAACCTTTTCTTTTCCTCCCAGTTTCCCCTTAACTAGAGGGAATGGTTGAGTGGGGAAAGCAGTAGGCAGGAGAATTATTATGCAGCCCCTTCCATCCTCTCATTCTTTTGTGCAAGTGCCTTCCTAACTCCCACTGCAATTAGTGTTGTCCCACTAAATATGGATTTGGGAACATGTTAGGTACCTCAAACCAACTGGGGGGGGGAGGAGTGGAGCTTGGTGAGTGAACTCAATGCTGTTTCGATGGTGTCTGAGACAGGAACTGCAAGTTACCTTGGCAAATACCTATTCCCTACATGCTTTTTCTGGTTAATGGTAATGCAGGTAGGACAACATTCTCTCCGTCCCCTTGGTTTTATTTCCAGGTTATGGGGGAGAAGAGGAGAGGGAAGATGAAAGATTAAGCATTATCTTGTGCTTGCAAGTGCTCTTCCACCTCCATATTAGCATTATTGGCCAAACACAAGATTAGGAATCTCATATTTTCCTAATAATGTGTATTAAGCAGAAGCATGCAACCCCACTCTTGTCAGAAAGATCACAAAATATGCTTTGTGATATTTGAGAATGGATGGGCCCTTGACTGTTTTTTAAATTTTGTTGGCCATCTTGAAGATCCTCTGGTTCAACAACTACCGTAAATACATTTTAGTAAATATAACAAATCCATATTAAAACAACTGAAACATAATATGGCAAATAGTTGACCAACAGGTACTTGGGCTGTAATCCTATAACCACTTACCTGAGAGTAAGCCTCATTGAGTTAGATGGGACTTACTTCTGTGTAGATCCATACAGGATTGCATTATTAATTAAGCAGCTGAAAACCAAAACCAAAAGCTAGCAGCAAGAAAAGACATAGCAGAGCTGCCAGAGAAAGGACACACTTCAAACTCAAGAGAGCCCTGGTGCCATCTCGAATGGCACAATCTTCACCTAGTGTCAAAAAGTTAACCAATGTAGTAGAAAAAAGCTTTTTCCATGAGGGCATTCCAGAGCCTTGGTTGAGAAGTACCGGTACCTATCCCAAGTAGCAACACTGTACCTCAAAAAACCTGTTGGTTTTTATAGGCCTTTTATTAGGAAGAAATACAAAATTCTTGGTGTTGCCAGCCTAGCCACCATGTCTCACATTCCGTCGCCCTCCCCACCAGTTTTAGAAACATGGCTGTAAATGTTTTGTTCAAATCTTTCTGCTGTACCAACTGCAAGACAAGCCTTGGGTCGCTGCAGTGCATCCATCCCAAACTAGAGCCTGGTAGTCTTGTTTGTTTGTTTTACGACACATCAGACTTGAGGAAGAGGCAAATAGGTATGCATTTCTAACCTGTGTTTCGGGGTCATTGTAGGACTGTAATGTTGACCAAGTGGAGGCAGCTGAGATGACATGGTCATACAGAAAGAATAACTTTGCAGGATGAAAGGCCCATGGTTTGTCCTTGGATACAGATCATATTTGGCTCAGATCCACCTGCTATAAACTTATGAAACTAATTATTTTGTGCCGTAAGACTAAGCACCAATATAGCATCTGGTCTTTAGGAGACACTGTAGGCTGCCTTAAAAACATCAATTTACTTGGCTGGTTAGGTCAGGTGAACTGAAATGACTTGCCTGAGATTGTGTAGCATTGGCTCAGTATGGGTTGCGGGCCAGGAAGCTCTTGGATTGCAGTCTTCTGCTGTAACAGCTAAAGCATGTGGTCTCCTAGGATTTGTCAGAATTTAAAAAAGAATATGAATTGCTATTTACTTCTATGAATGGCTATATTCTTCTTTGTGGTATCTGTGCAAGCAACCTGTGGATTTATTGAAAGCATTTTTACCCCACTTTTCAGCTGAAAAGGCTCAAAGAGATCAATAAAAACATGATAGTCCTTGCCTGCAGTCTTACAGTTTAAAAGATAGGGCAGAAAAAGGAAAAGGGTATGCAAACCCCAGTACCAGTTCTTAACGTTTCCTGGTATTTAATGACCAGCTGGAATGGAAATGGTTCACAGAGAGGAGGAGCCCAGTGAAGCTGGTCTTTCAGTGGAGCCGATTTTTGTTACTCAGGCATCACTCTTCTTTCATCTTAAGATAAGTCTGTCACCCTTCAAAGGTCTACCCTTTCCTTGCAATCTCAGCTGTCTGTGTCACCTGCCATCTATCTGTCACTAGTGGTTTTCCATAAAAGTCTCTAACATTGCTAAACCAATTTGAAACAGGAAGGTGTCATTTGAAAGCCCCATGGTTTCTGGGTAAACTAAGCCATACAAGAATTGCCTAAAGTTGCTTCAGGAACTCGAGATCCCCATTCTGCTGAGCTTCTATAGCAGTGGCAACCAGAGATATTACCCTGGTTCCATCACACAAGTCTACTGTGACATCAGAATAGGTCAGCCATACAACACTTACAACCATGATATATAGCCTAATATATAATGAGATGTAAGAACTGCAGAAAGCAAGAGCTTTGGTCTTTGTGGCCTAGCTACTTTTTCTGGTCTTTGTAGGGGAGTGGCTATGGGGAATGTAATGATGAGCACCTGCACCTCAAAATTTACCACTACACCACTGAACAACCCAGTTTCCCCAAAAACATTGGGTTGTTGTGAGTGAACATGTTAGTGCATGCTGCCTGCTCACTTCTATTACAAGGAGGAGTGTCTGAACAAACCAGGGAAACTCCATTGTTTAGCACTGTGTGCAAACCAGGAACTTTGGCTAGTTGGGTGAGAGACAACCCAGAATTAAGCTTGTAGCAGAAGTGACCAGGCAGTGTACTCCAACATGCATGCTCACAGCAACTCAGGGTTTTAAAAAAGCCTGGGCTGTTGTGATGTCCGAACCAAGCCTATGTGGCATGGAAGGGTCCTGTGGTGACCTTGCTTCTATTGGTGAGTCTGCCATGCCTCCTGCCTCTAGAGTTCAGTTGTATGCATGTGCAGAAGGTGGGTATAATGTGGACTTCAGGAGTCAGATCCATCTTTGGATGCACTTCTGGCTTCCTGTGCAGATGCACCCTAAATTAAAACACCCACACAACAATGTACATGGAAGTTTAGAGATTTGAAACTCTTCACTAGTCCGTCATAACTCTGATCACTGTGACCTGGCTTACACGATGCGAGAACCCGCAGTGGATTGTCAGCCTTGTTTGTCTCAGGGTGGCTTGCCGTGATGTCTGAACCTGTTGCAGTTTCCTCTGCGTTGTTTGTTAACCATGCACAAGCCACCCTGAAAACTCACGGCTTGTTGTTGGGTTGTTCAGGGTGGCTTGTCTTTGGAGTGGCCTGTCATGATCTGTGAACCCGGCACAATGGCTTGTGCGTGGCTTGTTGGAAAGGGCCACAGAACTGCCTGGCAAGAGCAGTGGAAAACTGGTCGCTCCTCGTGATCTTGCTAGTTATATCCTTTCTCTATTACGTCTTGAAATGGCACTAGTCAATTTACCCTTCCACTTCGGCACCTCCCGACACAGCAACACGTTTTTTTACACCTTCGGGGAGATTTGTGCAGATTTAACTTCTTCTTTTTTTAACTTCCGGGGAAATTTGTGGAACTTCACAATAACTATTAACAAAACGAAGGTGGGCGGGTGGAGGGGGGGGAAGGCTAAATATGCACAAATCTCCCCAAAGGTGAAAAAACAACAACGTTAAATATGCACAAATCTCCCCAAAGGTGAAATATTTTTTACAAAGTAAACTGCATTCTGCTATGTGCCGGAGTGGGAGGGAGCACTGGGAAAACAAGCCATGGCAAACTGCAGAGCACCCAATCATCTGTCGGAATTAACATGCGTTAGTGAGCAAATAACCAACCCACCGTACCTTATTTTCAGGGTGGCTTATCATGACATGTAAACCAGCCCTGTGTATTCTATCCTTCATAACTGTCACATGACATGAACTCTATCTGTATATTGCCTTGGAAAATTTCAGTCATTTACTTTTAAGATTCTTCTTCTTTTACAGTTGTACCCCACTGTTCCTACAAAATGCTCAGCTGCTTCCATTTGGCTCCCATGTGGTCTCCCATCCAGGCAACATACATGCCTTCAATAATAGAACTGCATCATGTATATGAGAGTGTAAGTAGCTGCCATATATAGAGACAGACCAGTGGGCCATCTGTCTACTTTGAATCATAGAATCATAGAAAAGTAGAGTTGGAAGGGGCCTACAAGGCCATCGAGTCCAACCCCCTGCTCAATGCAGGAATCCAGGTCAAAGCATCCCTGACAGATGTCTGTCCAGCTGCACCTTGAATGCCTCCAGAGTGGGAGAGCCTCCCTAGGTAGTTGATTCCATTGTCTTATTGCTCTGACAGTCAGGAAATTTTTCCTGATGTTTAGGTGGAATCTAGGTTCCTGTAACTTGAGCCCATTATTCCGTGTCCTGCAAACTGAGATGATGGAGAAGAGATCCTGGCCCTCCTCTGTGTGACATCCCTTCAAGTACTGGAAGAGTGCGATCATATCTCCCCTCAGTCTCCTCTTCTGAAGGCTAAACATGCCCAGTTCTTTCAGTCTCTCCTCATAGAGCCTTGTTTCCAGTCCCTTTATCATCCTTGTTGCCCTCCTCTGAACCCTCTCCAGTTTGTCTACGTCCTTCTTAAAGTGTTGTGCCCAGAACTGGACGCAGTACTCAAGATGAGGCCTAACCAGTACTAAGTAAAGGGGAATTATCACTTCCCGCGATTTGGAAGCTATACTTCTATTAATGCAGCCCAAAATAGCATTTGCCTTCTTTGCAGCCACATCGCATTGCTGGCTCATATTCAGTTTGTGATCTACCACAATTCCAAGATCCTTCTCACTTGTGGTATTGTTGAGCCAAGTGTCCCCCATTCTGTAACTCTGCATTTGGTTTCCTCTCCCTAGGTGCAGCACTTGGCATTTATCCCTATTAAATTTCATTCTGTTGTTTTCGGCCCAGCGCTCCAGCCTATCGTGGTCACTTTGAATTTTGTTTCTGTCTTCCAGAGTATTAGCTGTTCCACCCAACTTTGTGTCATCTGTAAATTTGATCAGCATTCCCTGTACCTCCTCATCCAAGTCATTAATAAAAATGTTGAAGAGCACTGGGCCCAGGACCGAGCCCTGTGGTACCCCGCTCGTTACCTCTCCCCAGTTTGAGAAGGAACCATTGATAAGCACTCTTTGAGTCCGATTCTGTAGCCAATTGTGGATCCACCTGATAGTTGTTCCATTTAGCCCACTTTTAGCTAGCTTGCTAATCAGGAAATCATGAGGCACTTTGTCGAAAGCTTTGCTGAAGTCCAGATATATTATGTCCACCGCATTCCCACAGTCCACAAGGGAGGTTACCTGATCAAAAAATGAGATCAGATTAGTCTGGCAGGTTTTGTTCTTGACAAATCCATGCTGGCTTCTAGTAATCACTGCATTGTTTTCAAGGTGCTTGCAGACTGACTTCTTTATAATCTGCTCCAAAATTTTCCCAGGGATTGATGTCAGACTGACTGGCCTATAGTTCCCAGGTTCCTCCTTCTTGCCCTTTTTGATGGGTAGCACCCGTCTTGGTGAGAGGTGTTTCTAAGCCTTTCAGCCTGAGTTCCTTTTAACTGATGCTGCCAGGGATTGAACTTTGGACCGTCTACATGCAAAATGTGATCTCTGCCATATCTCACAAAACAGGTAAACAAATGTAACACTGTCACCTATTTTAAGACAGGATTATAAAATGGCTTTAGAAAACAAGGACAATCTTCAGAAGTAAGATGCTAAGCAGCAATTGTCAACTTCGAATATCATAATAGCCAGGACATCCCAGCATGAAATTCGGGAGGCTATTTGGCTGTCTGTGTGAAGTAAGAGGATGCAGAACAAGCCTGGCAGCCTTCAGGCTGAGCACTTGTAAACAACAGATGTTCATAACTTTGAAGGACTTGGGGGTAGGGGAAGGAACCCGAATATCATCACTACTTGAATTTCTTAAAATATATCATCAGAATAAAGTGTGTGTTACGACATTTAAGTGTCTTCAAAAAGTAAACCCTATATGTATTTAAAACTTTTAAAATTCTATCACATTTGGGGCATTTTAACAAATGATCTAGGAGCATCTTGAACTATGGCATCTATCACTTATAAATATTAGCATGTTAGAAAGAAAGCATTTAAAAAAGAAATGTGCATAGTAACCAGTGTAGGTTTTACACTCAGGTTTCAGAAACAAGAAATGGAAAATCTGATTTGTTTGTGTTTGAGTAAATGGCAAGTTAGTAAATCAGATCAATTTTTCTATATAGAGATGTGAAATATTTAGTGCTATTTTCAGAGAAATGTATGAAGAATCCAAGTTTTATTTTTTTCCTGTTATCTAGGCAATATATCTTAGACACTTGCTTGATTTGCATGGATTCTTCTTCCAAGGGTGTTTAGAATTGACATCTGTGCTGAGATCCTAAACTTTGGTCTGCCAGCACAGTCCGCATCCTTTCATTGTGATGCCCAATTATGTGCTCTTGATACACCCTTTCCTAAACACTTGTTGCCACAACAGATCTTGAGATCTGGAAATTAGATCTAAATGCCTTTCTGTTTTGGCAACTAAACATCACTGAAAGCCATTGAGGGCTAAAGCTCTAAAGCCCAGTCACTAGATTTCAAAAACCCACATCAAGGTCTTTAGGAGCTGTCTTAGCAAAACAGGATAAATATAATAATTGGGCTTGTTAAGGTATCCTTCCAAAATCTTTTTTTATGATGTTCCTAAGAGTGAGCTTAGCATACATAGGTAGTTGTGAGAGTTGCTTGATACCTATGTTTGAACTCCCCAAGTAATCAGCAATGGTTCACTGAACCTGTTTTGTAAAATGAAATGACAATCTTTCCGGAGCTTTGTATGTGATAACCTTATTATGCCGGTCAGAGCTGTTGTCTAAGGCAGGTTCACTTAAAAAACAAACAACCCAAACCCTACAAATTGTGTTTGTTATTTGGTTTTGCCTTATTGGATTGGTTGGTCTTATGAAAACTCTGATAAAGCCTTTATAGGACAAGGCAAGTCCTGATCAGGACATGCATTGGAAAGTTCACAAAGGTGATTCTGTGTGCCTACATTACTGAAGTTCTACTTCATAACTTCAAATCTGTATAGTTCAACAGGCATTTATGTTGGCTGGTTTGTTGCATTTTCTAGGTCATCCTTCCCCAGCCTGGTGCCCTCCGGATGTAGATTTCAACTCCCATCAACCCCAGCTAGCATGACCAATCTGGGTTGTTCCTTTTTGCCATAACTTCCTTCGTTCTCTCTGTTTGTCACATTTATGCCAGCCTGTTGGCGATGGTAGTTGGGGATGATGTGGAAGTTGGAGTCCAACCCATCTGGAGGGCACCAGGCTTTGATTTATACAATTTGTTAGTGGAAAACTTAACAGAAGCTCTTGTTTCAGCCCTTACTTGGGTTTTTAATCTTCAAAGGTAGGTGTGAGCGCTAACTGACTTTGAAATGATTCCATTAGTAATAAGTCATCCAAGACTTTTGTGTTCCAACAACATGCCTAAATCTTGACAGTTATTGGCAATTTTGTCTACTTTGTAGATCTTCCTGTTAAGCTTATTGAGATCTCAGCTACTAGTAGTAACGTGTCTAACACGAATACAGCAACTATTGTGCAAAACCAGAAATGGTCCTTCAAAAAGGATGTGATATCTAGAGCCTTTTATTTTGGGGTACCTCCTTTTTTGCTTCAGGCTTTAGTAATATAGTTGCTTGGAAACAAACATTAATCAGCAACCATCAGCGATATTTTAAACTAGTACAAATGGGCTCTAGTCCCAAGTTTCATGAGCATATGCAGACTTTGTAGAGGAGAAGTATCTGTTTCAGTGCAAAGCATGGAATAGTTGAACCAGTTCCAGTCTTTGGAGAAATCGCATCTTTTAATTCTTTAAAGGCTAAGTTTTTGGAGCAATAATTTCCAACCAGAAGTAATGGATTGGAGCTGATCTTTCATCTACATCAAGGGATGGATCCCTTTTGAGCACTTCATTTTTTAAACTTTCTCCTTGGGTGGTCTTAAATCTAAATCAGCAAAAGTCAGCTTGCATCAGTAGTTGTACTGAGTGATGCTTAAACTCTTTTGTAGTTTCAGCTAGAAATGCTGTTAGCTCCCCCCCCCCTATGAAATTTCCATAAGAAGTAGTTACCCTCCAGTTATGACTGACAGTTCTTGCATATGTATGGGTATTAGGTATCTTGTGAGAGTTTTAAATTTTTTTAAAGCAAAATCCTTTTTGCCTCCACCTGCTTTTTCCAGCAGATCCTGTCTTTCTTGTCTATACTTTTTAGATTATGATCACTACCACAGGGGTAGTCCTTATATCTGCAAAATGTTTCTCAGTGCTCAGCTGCCTGTGCTAAATAGATATTATGTAAATAATCAGTTTATTTTTTAAATCTCTTTGGGATGAAAAGTGTAAAAACATAAAAGTGGTGGCTTAATGTAACTGGATTATATAGAGTTTGAGCACAGCCCCCATGGTACCATGTGAGATCTAAAGTGGGTTGCCAAGACCTGGCTTTGTGAGACTGAGATTTGGGTGTAGACTGATGGAGGTGGCAGGCCTAGATAGAAATAAGAATCATGTTGTGCTTGATCATCTCTCTCCCCATCCCCACCTCACTCTATGGACTTTCATGCGTAAACGCATGCAGTGTGTCAACCGGCGCCATTAGACACCAGCCATTCTATTTGCCATATTTCTACGGGCACTTGGTATTTCTGCTATGTGCTGCCTTGGAATAGCTCTGTGAATTGTGGTCGTTTGGACAGATGAAAATTGTCTCTTTAACTCTTTAGTGTCCATATCTTTTGCTTTAGTTTTATATGAAGGGAGGAAAACACATTTTCATGCTGTACTGCTTGTAGCCCTTTTTTTTTTTATTATTATTATTTTGGCAGTTGGGCTGTTTCCATATTTTGAGAGTGGGCTTGTAGTCCATACCAAGATGCCCAATCTAAGCAGTTTCAGTTGGCATAGGATTTTAGCAGGCAATCTTAAAGAAGTAGAGACTCGTAATCTCAGTCCTTCTGCTTTGGTGTTTGGCATTTTTTTAGGTATTGGTGGTAGCATGTCTTGGATCTGGTTTACTGTTTGACTTTTAGCATATTAATTCTTGGTGGTTTTATGAATTCAGTAGTGGGGCATGGGAAGCTGGGATTATGGCAAATATGAAAGCAGGAAGCAAGATTTCAGTTTTGTTTGTTTTTTCTTTGAAGAGCACATGTGTAAGTAAACCCTTAGTATGGCATTCCAGCTGGACTAGGGAGCATCTCCTGCTTTGTAGCAATCATTTAGAAGATGCAAAAAAGGAATGGCTTAAAAATAAGACATCTTTGTGAAAAGAAACCTTTGACCTCGATAAAAAGGTTGTCATGGGGGAACTCTCTCCCTAGACCTGTTAAGGTTTAGGTACCAAGCTACGGTAAGTCATTTGCCTGAGCTTCTAGTGGCACTTAAGATCTTTGCTGTAAATGCTTTTATTTGTTTTTGGGTTTTTTTAACTTTGTTTTAATATTTTTACGTTTCTGGAAAAAAATTGGTGTTGTAAGCTGCCCTAAGGGCTTTTAAAGTGGAAAGGCAGGGTAAAAGTTCTGTAAATAACTGCAGTGTGTAGATAGTTTTTGCTTGTAAGGTGTGTGTGTTTAAATAAAACATGTTGCCTTAGCAGTTTTCCATGATGACAAGTTGTTGCAGGGGAGGCTGGCCATGAATACACTCCTCTACCTGTTTTGCTACTTCACACTGTACTTTGGGCTCAGATAAATGAAGGCCAGTTCTGAGTGGGTAGGTTATTCCTAGGCAAAACATTACTTTCCACAGGAATCTCTGACAGTGTCTATGGAAGTAGTTGTATTGTTCTCTTCCTAATCTACACTGGTTTGGGGAAAAACATAGATTTTGATCCATTGGAGAAAAAGATCCAAAATCCACAGTAGAACAATACCTTTATAAGGACCAAACAAGATGTCACAACAGATTCTCATGTTCTCCAGAAGACTTCATTAGGCTGGATGTTAAGCAAAATGGAGGCAGTAGAGAGAAATAGCTGCCATGATGAAACCATGACACCTGCAGATTGAAACAGTTTTAAGGTAGATTCTAGAAGTTGTGCAGACTTACAGTGCAATCCTATACATGCCTATATAGAAGTAGGACGTACTCTTTTCAGTGGAACTTATTCCCAGGTAAGTATGAATAGGATCACAGCCTGAGATTAGCCTCTGCTAGGCGCTTAACAGTTTCTCAGGTTATGCTGAGGGCTGTTGCAGTAAAGAAACAAAAATGGCCAATTCCCAATTATTTTATTTATTTATTACATTTGTTAATCGCCCATCTGGCCGGTCACCCACCAGATTTATTTATTATTTATTTATTTATTTATTGTATTTATACCCCGCCTTAAAAAAGAAAAATAACAGTGTGCCGTTCCAGGCTGTGGGTCCTGTTGAGTACGGGGGTTACCCCAGTTGAGGGTGCTGCTGCACCAAGTTTCTCAAGGATATAAACAAATGCGGGTTCAGCTCCAATAAGCAAGATCAGGCACAGCAAGGGTCCAAGATGGTCAACAAAGGGGAGAGTCTAGACACAAGGTCAGATAACAGCTAGCAAAATCAAGGAGTGGAGACCTCCAAGTGGGCCTGGGCTAGAAGCCAGATAAGCTCAGCTTGTATGTTGCTCCAACTGAGGCAGACTCAGACTGAGCCTTAAATAGCCTGTGGGCTTCCTAGAGGGTGCTGACTCCTCCTGCATATTGCATGAGGCCTTCTCCCTTAAAGGATCTGAGCTTGCTTTTGAAGCCTTTGGCTGCAATGGCATGAAGGTAACGGGTGCGGTGGTGGCTTCGAAACCCAAGTCCTCTGAATCTGAGGATGGCAATAAGAACTCCTCTGGAAGCAGGGTGGTGGTGGTCCCAGGGACTCTACCAGGACCAAGGGGCCTGAGGTGAGAGGCGATGCGTGCTTCCATGGCCACATCCTCTTCTGGGTCTGAGAGGTCTATTTCAGAGGTTTCCTGAGGAGCAGGAATCTGAACCCTGCATCATGACATACAGCATCTAGAATCTCTAGTCATCTGTCTCCAGCCCTATTTGGAGCATACAGGTCCCTTGGTTTGGGGAACATTCACAGATGAGTGTTTGGAAGGGTTGGTTTCCATGTAAACAAATAATATCCCTGGAATTGCTTCCAGGATGACAGTTATTATGAAGACATTCCCACTACACAGAGCACATGCCATCTTTTATATAAAGTGATACAGTTGGTCCATCTAGCTAGGCACTGTCTACTCTGACTGTCAGCAGCTTATCAGGGTCTTAAGCCAGAGGTCTTTCCCAGCTTTATCTCTCTCTCTCTCTCTCTCTCTCTCTCTCTCTCTCTCTCTCTCAAACTGGAGACTTCAAGGATAGAGCTTGGGTCCTTCTGTATGCAAAGCATATGCGCTACCACTAGCCACACATGTCCCTTTCCCTAAACCCTGTTATAGAGCCAGTGTGGTGTAGGGGTGAGAGTGTTGGACTGGGACTCTGGAGATCCAGGTTCTAGTCCCCGCTCAGCCATGAAACTCACTGGGTGACTTTGGGCCAGTCACTGACTCTCAGCCTAACCTACTTCACAGGGTTGTTATGAGGATAAAATGGAGAGGAGGAGGAAGATTGTGTAAGCTGCCTGGGGTTCCTTGCAGGAAAAAAGGCGGGGTATAAATATAATAAATAAATCAATAAATCAATAAATACTGCCTACACATACATTTATATTCCATGGCCTGAGGAACAGCTGGAACAGGGGTGTGTGTGTACCAACCATACAACAGTGAGGCACCTTTTCTCCCCAGTCTGGTCATCCTTCTGGCAATGCTCCTCACTTCATGCTTTTTCCTATCCCAGCCATACCTAAGAACAGAAGGCAATGGTCACACAGCAACAATAGCAAGATAAGAGAACCAAGGTATATTGAAGATGGGAACTAGGGAGAGGAGAGGTGGGAAACTTGGTGGCAACCATATTCTCAGAGTAAAACTAGAGTTACTGATTGAGTGGGGAGGTGGAGAAGACAGCCCACAGGTAGACAACCCCGGGTACTATACTGCAAGCAGAGCAGAAAAATGTTGTACATGGCTTTTGCTGCTGGCTTTAAAAAAAATTGCTTCCATTTTGGCATCTTTAATGCAGAGTCATGTTTTAAGCATTTTCCTTTTATACATGCTTGCATGCATGCATGCACACACATATGCACACTGCATGATCTGCATGTTTCCTCTGAAATGAGTTCCATTAGGTTCAGTGGGATTTACTCCATGGAAAGCAGGCATAGGATTTTGCCTGTAATGCCCTTGACACCAAGAAGCGACGCAATTTCCCTTATCTGTTAATGCTGACATTCCAAATCTTCATAGTTTTGTTTGGCTATAGGCAAAGTTATCATGATTTTATTAACAGATTGCATTCACAGAACATCTGGTATTGAGGCCAGTGTTAACATTGTTTGTTCTAACCCTTTCTTTGATTAGGTCATCAAATACAGTTCTAAGTCCCTTAAGGCACATGAGGTAAAATGTTCCAAAGGAGCTCAGCTCTGAGTGCCCCAGTGCTTTGTCCTAAAAACTCCAGCCGAAAAAGAGACACTACTGAGTGCTGCGTGGGTACTTGGAGATTTAAAAACAAAACAAAAAACCCCAACTCCTCCTTGTTTTGTTTCCCAAATGGGAGTAGAGCTATAAAAATCGCTCCTATGTTGTATCTCTTGCTTTGTGAAATCTGAATGAAATGTCTGCCATCCACGTTCTTGGCTGGGATATATTACGCTCTCTCAGCTGCAGTGTATAGTTTTTAAAGCTATTAAAAATGTGAAGCTTGTTTTACGAAGAATAAAACATCTTATCAAAGGGCACAATGGGAATACAGAAGGAATATGTCTTCATATGTTTCAGAAGGAAAGGTTGCTATGGACAAAAGCATTCTACTGTCCATTAACTCTTGGGATATTAATGAATCTGCCGAACAAAGTTTAAAGAACATAAGATTGTCATGTTGATTCGTTAGACCAGCCTTTCCCAACCTGGTGTCCTTCAGATGTTGGACTGCAGTAATGGGAGTTGGACTGCAACTCTCATAATTGGCCATGCTGGCTGAGAATTATGGGAGTTGCAATCCCACACATTCGGGGGGGGGGGCGGTTGGGAAAGGCTGCAGTAGGCCATGTAGTAGCTCAGCATTCTCTCTCTATCAGGTACTCCTGAGAAGTTTAGAAGGATGGTCAGTGCATTGCATCCATCCTTTGTCTGTTGACATCTGACAGTCAGAAATATCTGAGCACGCAGGTTGCATTACAGGCTGTCATGTGTAGTATTCATTTTCTTTATTGTGTTTGCATCCCATTACTTCCCCAAGGTGCTCAGGGTGGCATACAAGCCCCGACTACAGTGTAGCCTCTTCTATTTGTATACTGTCTTGTGCTAAGTGCTAGAGCAGCCTTCTCCAACCTGGTGCCCTCTAGATAGATGTGTTGTACTCCAACTCCCATCATCCCCAGACATCAAGTAAAACGTGATGCTGGCTGGGGATGATGGAAGCTATGGTCCAGCACATTTCGAGGGCGCTGGCTTGGGGAAGGCCAAGCCAAGTCTTCCTGGGGTAAAGGCCCATCATTCCATCATGAGCCCAAACCTCCCCAACTGACCCAGGCTCTCATCAAGGGCCAGAAGAGCTCTAACCTAGCCAAAAAGAGAGGGAAGAATCAAAACTACTTCCAGTTGAGATGTCAGTCCTCCCACTATGTGGTCTTAGGGTTTTATTAGAAAGCTAGAAAAGTGGGTGGCCCTTGCCTTTGTCCCAACCTGTGAAGGTGCAAATCCAAAAGGGGCCCCTTTGGTTGTGCCCCTTCAGATGTGACCCACCAGGAGGGAAATACTCTCCTAGGAAGTGGTTCACTGTTTCCTGACCATGCTGCAATGGATGCTTCGTTCTTTCAGTTCTTAGGTTGGCAGTGCTGCCTTACCTGTGAAGATGTTCCTTTAGCATCTCCTCCTTCAGTGACAGATGTAAGTTAGAGGGATGGGCAATATGAATGTAAAAGCCTTTCCCAACCCCTCTTGCTGCTGCTGTGGTGCTAGTTATACAGTATCCCATTTTGTTCTGTCACAACCCTGTTAGATTTGGCAGAGTGATAATGAATTGAGCCAGGGCTGAATTGGAGATTTGGATTCAGGCCTCCTAATTCTAAGTCCAGCTGTTTATTTATTACTTTATTGACTACAACACCATGTTGGCTTTAGTAGCCAGATAGCCGAGCCGAGCCTTCCCCAACATTGGCCATGCTGGCTGAGGCTGATGGGAGTTGAAGTCCAAAACATCTGGAGGTTGCCAGGTTAGGAAAGGTTGTTTGTGGATATATTTTAACCTTTTAAAAAACTTATTTATGTTAGTATCCATAATAATGTTATATAGAAACGAATTCCAGAGGGTAACTTTATAGGTTCAGGTCCCTAGATAACTTAAGGATATTCACAGGCGAGTTTCCCCCTGCCCTCTTTCACCCAGCACCTCTCTCCTTCCCTTAATTTCTTTATTTTATCTTAGGATCTCTGTTCACTCTCTCTATACCATTTTGATTATGATATTTGGGCTGTTGAAAATATTAACTGTTAAAGTTTAAAGCCTTAAATGGTTTGGGCCCAAGTTACTTGAGCAACCACCTTCACTTGTAGCTGCCTGCCCTCACTCTGAAGTCATCAACAGAGGCTCTTCTCATTTGCCCACAATCAAGGGTGGGTTAGGTTGGTGAGTACAAGGGAGAGGTCCTTTTTGGTAGTGGCCCTGCACTTCTGGAATAAGCACCAATTGGGGGTACCTCAGGCCCCTTCTTTCAGGTCTTCAGAAAAGCTCTGAAGACCCACCTGTTTTTGCTGACCTTTTCTTAATTTGGGGGCTGGTTTTATTTGTTTCTGTTGAATTTTGTGTGTGTGTGTGTGTGTGTGTGTGTGTGTGTGTGTGTGTTTTAATTATGTGCACTGCTTAGGGGGTTCCCACCCTTCAAGGCAGCCTAAAAATAATTTTAAAAATAATATATAAATAAAATGTGTACACAAATAGCAAGCTATATCTGCCTGTTTGAGGCCAACAACCCTTCCTACTATTTCGTACCAAGGGGGGGTAATATATGAAAGTCCATAGCCAATAGGCAATTTCTGAAGTCTCTGTGGTGTTCCTTAATACTCGATTGTATAGTCCTAGGCTGCCTAATCCTGTGATATTGGAGCAACTAAAATAGATCCTGACCATTTTTTGTATTGGACAGATCAGCCACGTGCTGTAAAAGGACCCCCACAAGCCCTTTTGCCACTAGCATAGTGTCATTTGAAAACCCATAGTCAGGTGGCCTGTAAATGTTATGGAAGAGAATAAATACAGTCTGGCAGCCCCTTTGCTATTTTTATATACGTATACAAGGGAGAGAGTATGTTTGTTCCCCGGCCTGGCCAGCTTTTTGTCAAGTTCAGGGTGTGCTTCCTTTTGATCTTTTAGCTGGCTTTTGTCTATATAGTCCAGAGAATAAGAGTGTATTTCCCCCCTCTTGTACGCGTTGCTTCTTTCTGGCAATCAAAGCTAGTAGTAGCTTTGAATCACCCCGGCTCTCTCACTTCCTTTATACGTGAAGCCCTGAAACAATCCAGATCAGTCATTTCCTGTGGTATTTTTCATAGGGCAAGAAACTCTGCCAGATCAGCTGCTTTGAAAGTAACATTCTTGAGTTCAGCTCTTTTGTTTAACTGTAGCTAACCTGCTTCTTACTACAGATCCAGTCTCTCTCTCTCTCCCTGCTATGGGAAGAGCAATAAAAGTCAACAGTAATCTGTATTCCTAACATTTCTAGGAAAGTTAGCAGCATTTGTGGTAGGAAACTTCTGTTATCTACTGACAACAGAACAAGGCATTTATTTATTGGGGCTGCATCCTCCTTGGCTGGGAGGATGGAGTTGCATCTGCGTCACAGTGGACAATGTATATTGTAGAAGCTGAAATGTGAAGTAAAATATACACGTTAATAATAGTTGTCTCAAATGCTGGTTATTCTGTGCCGGGAGTAGAAGGACTGGTGCCTCAGGGTGTGTGTTTGTATGTAATAGTTTGTGCTGGTTTGGAATATGCAGAGGTTCAAGCTAGTAGTTGTTCATTCACTTTTATCTCGCCCCACCTTTCAAGAAGTTCAGGGGAGTATATGCAGTTCTCTTTACTTTTCCTCATTTTATCTTCACAACTGTCCTGCGAGGTAGGTTATATTGAAAGATAGTGACTGGCCGAAGGTCACCCAGTGAGTTTCATAACTAAGGGGGGACTTGACCCAAGTCTTCTGGGTCCTAGCCCAACACTATATCCCCCATGCCACGCCAGCTCTAGTTCATCTGCAGATACTGCAGACTTGAGATTTACTCCTCTGCTATTGTATATGTGACCAGCATATACATTAGGCCTGCCTGCCTGTGACTGGTCTGGGAATATAACAGCTGCAGTCTTCCTCCACCCACTGATGTCTACAGTCTAGGTTCCCATGTGCCCCAGATGACTCTGGAGCCATCATAAACAGCCTTCCCCAACCTGGTACTCTCCAGATATTCTGGACTTCTACTCCCATCAGCCTTAGCCAGCATGGTCAGAATGCAGGGAGTTGTAGTCCAAACCAGCCCCCCCCCAACCCTTTTGGCACCAGGGACCGGTTTTGTGGAAGACAATTCTTCCACGGACTGGGTGGGGGGTCGCCCACTGCTCACCTCCTGCTGTGCGGCCCAGGCGGGGATGTATCCGAGAGTCTCGAGGGGGCTGAAGCAAGTCAAACTCGCCCTGCTCGACAACACCCCCCCCCCAAGACTCTCGGCAACTTGCCTGCTGCCGTTCGACCCAAATGCGCCGGGGAAAGGAGCTATGAGGTCCCCGGCGTGTCACTTCCTGGTTGTCCGGCGCTGCTCTTTTTACGTACCTAAATACCATGGTAAAGTACCTTAAAACAGCAGCAATTTGCTATTTGTGGCCATTCTAAGGTACTTTACCATGGTATTTACGTAAAAAGAACAGTGCCGGAGAACCAGGAAGTCACTTCCAGTTTTCCAAAAATGCTCGCCAGGAGGCGAGCAGAGGGACGAGCGGCAGGGGGTGCTCACCGGAGCTCGCGAGCACCCCAAGAGCCAAGTGGGGTGCTCGCGGTGCGTCCCGGTGTGGCGGGCGCAGCCAGGAGTCCTGGCTTGGTTCCTAACAAGCCGCGGACCAGTACCGGTCCGCGGCCCGGGGGTTGGGGACCCCTGGTCCAAACCATCTTGAGGGTACCAGCTTGGGGAAGGCTGCATCATATGGAACTGCTAAATTAGAAGTCCAAGAGGTAACGGACGCATGCCTGATCCCAAATTAAGAATGTTATACTTACTGTTGGGTTTGTAAAAGTTGGATTGGCAGTAGCCAGTTCGTTTGCTTTTAGTCAGGAGAGCAGTCACTGGGGTGTTCTTTCCTTCTTGAGTTGTGGAGTACAAAACTGGAAGGATTTTTCTCTTGAGCCAGAGACTTATCCATGTTAAGAGGCAACTGGACAAATGAGTTTCAAACTTCAGATGGCCAGAAGTAGCATGGCGGTGAGCCAGTGTTAGCATGTTTTGTCAACTATCTGCATGATTTTTTTAGTATGAATCAGCCTACTTGATAATCACATCTTCCAATGTTGATGCCCAACTTTTCCTGCCCCTGCACTTTTAAAGGAAAGATTTCACCTGGCTTTCTTTAGGGGGGGGAGAGAGAGAGAGAGAGACGGAGAGAGACATCCTTTGTTTAATTCCAGATGAGCTTTAAAGTGAATTCTACAGCTGTCGGATACATTCCTACCATAGCCTGACTTTAAAAATATTTTTATTATTGTACCTTCCAAGTATTACACAATACAGTGGGAAAAAAGAGCACATATAAGCAAATGATAAAAGGAAACAAACTAATCCAGCCAAGTTAATAAGTCAGAGGCACAGTCCCCTGGGGAAGGTCTCTGGTGAAAGCCTCTTTTAAATTAATGGGAGCTGTACAAGAACTCCACTATTGCACTATTCCATTCAGTTCATTGGAGCTTACAGGTGACCTTCCCAGTGTATTTGTGCTTTAAGGACTGAATCCAATTGTGTCATTCCACTGACTGAAGCATTTCCATCAGTGGAACCAGGACAGAGGCGATTCCCCCTCCTTCTGGGCACCCCCCCAACCACCATCAAAGTGTGCTTTGCAGGGTTGAGAAAGCCTTGTGCATTGGACAGTGCACATGGCTGCTGGGGGGAATAGGGAGGGAGAAAGTCCCATCATGCTAGTGGACTTCCACGAGTGCAGCCTTCCCCAACCTGGTGTTCTCCAGATATTTTGAACTTCCACTCCCATCAGCCCCAGCCAGCATGGCTGATAGTCAGGAATGCTAGGAGGGTACCAGATTGGAGAAGGTTGCACTAGTGCATCATTGGATTTTAACCCCAAGTGTTTAGGATTCGTATACCAGATTCTACTAGTACGGTCTCTCTGCTGCTATCAAAACTGTTGCTCTTGCGTTAAGGTGGGCAGCATATGGCATATTGGCATAGCTTTCTAGTGCCCTTACCTTGTGTATTTGTTTTGGGTTTTTTTGGGTTTTTCAGACTTCTAAGCAAACCAATATTGAGTACCCAGGACAGGTTGCAGTAAAAGCAACAGCAGTTAAACTCACAGAATAACATATCCACTTAAAAATGCCAGACCAAATTGAAGTGATCCCATGGCAGTTTAACCGTAGCCACCAAAAATCGTAAAGACTTGCACAGAATGCTCAGCCTATGGCTAGCATATAGAAGACAGGAGTTCTACAGCTGGGAGGCAGCCCTGAAGCACCCCCTCGCCAACATGAATGCTCTCTTAGCCCAGAATTTGCACACACACCAATTAATGAAGATGGTGACCAAAGCAGATAAAGTCACAGCAACTTATAGAGGAGAAACTTGTCTTTAACCAGGCCTCAACAAATCTCTTTGCCCTGGAGAATGTGGTGCTTTCCTCCAGCGAGTGTGACAAGTGGCTACCCTTTCTCCTGACTCTGAAGCTGCAGAAGTGGGCAGGGATCATCTTTTGCTGATCCCAGCTGCAAAGTTAGGAGGCAGTCTGGGGATTGTTTGGCAGCTGCATGGCCAAGGTGCCCAAAGAGCCTTGGCCATGCAGGACCAAATTGGCTTTCAGCATCCAACAGTGCTCATTTTCTATTGGGAAAGGCCATGGGGACCTGACCTGAGGTGGGGCTACAATTCTTTGCAAGGCCAGCCAAAAGTTGTAAACCACTGACTTTAACCATGGTTTACGGGTTGGGAGTGAACTACATGATTTGCCAAGATTCTGTATCGGAATTTACCAGGGTTAGCACCAGTTAGATACAATGCTGAACCAGAGGGTGGAGGGAGGAGAAGAGAAAGAGGTTTTTGCTTGGTGGTGTGTGTGTAAGGAAGGGGGAAAGGGAAAGAGAAAGCATGCAATCCTGCAACACAATCCCTAAGCCACAGTGAAGTGTTAGGTTCCAAGATATAACACAGAGCTAAAGGTGCAACAGAAGAAAAAGGAAGAACATAATGTGAATTCTTCATAGAACTATTGGCAATTTCTAGATATCTGCTTTGCTAAGGCAGAAGTACCATGAGGTCTACAATATAATTTCTTCAAGAATTTTCACAGAAAGCAAGCAAATTAATGTCTGTCAAAATCACTCTTCTTGCAATGATTTTCTTTGTCCTATTTATATCACGTATTCCATCCTATCACCATATTTACATCCAAGATACAATAGCTTGCTGTTTCTCCCATTATCTTAAATGTTTTGTTTCTCTAAATATTGGAGAAAACTACTTTAGCATACAGAATTGTCTGCACACACAACGTTTAAACATAGAATTAAAACCAAGATGTTCATTATTCAAATAACTCTCACAGAATAGCTGCCTTGAAGTATTTCTCGTAGATGCCTTGGTATAATCCAGTCAAGATTCCCTGTTCTCAGTTACTTTTGTATCACCTGCTTATGGTTGATGAATTAGTCCAAAACCAAAGGCAGCAGAAATCCTCTTAATCCCTGGGTTATTCCAAGGCATTTATAAGGTCCCCTCATGTGCCCTTTATTCCAGTCCCCCCTTGTTCCTTTTAGGGTGCAATCCTATGCATGTTTAGACAGAAAGAAAGTCCTACCATGGCCAACTGGGACATGCTGGGAATTGTAGGAGCTTTCTCTGTCTAAACATGCACAGGATTGCACCCTTAGTGGCCATTCATCCCTGCTGTCTACAAGGGCTACTCCTTTAGCCTCAAGAGTGTTTACTTCTTCCTTCCTACCTCTCCAAGTGATGGCTCCCCTACCCTTTTGTTGCCTACTTGCAGAGTTGTATGATTTCTAGATGTTTGCTGTGCAACCATGAAACCAGCTGCTGGGTGCAGAAAATGGTATCCTGCGAACCTTTGCTTTCATTTTAGAAAAGCAACTTTCTTTCCCTTCTGGTGGAAGACCTTAGTAACCTGGACTCTTTGTATAAGTCCCAGGGCCTTTCAAAGGTCAGGAGGTGAGGCATTTAGGAACATAGGAAGCTGCCTTATACTGAGTCAGACCATTGATCCATCTAAGCCAAGTATTGTTGACACTGACTGGCCGCAGCTCTCCAGGTTTCAGGCAGGAGATTTTCTGGCCCCTCATGGAGTTGCTGAGGATTGAACCTGGGACCTTCTGCATGCAAAGCTACCTAGCTAAACTCAATCTCAATGTTGTAGATGCTGTTAGCATCCTCTATCCCTTGCCCAAAAGTTCAAAATTCCTTGAAAACCATCATCTTGAAAGAAGATACAAAATAAATACAGATATGTACATTTATTCTGTACAATGTAACTCAAACATACAATTGGGACTTCTTTATTACAGCCTTGTGATGGGATGAAGGCTCCTGCTTGAGCCCTGCTGTAGTTTGCTCCTCTGCCAATCCAGAGGAACTAGGCTGGACTGTTGGCATTTGGGAACTGGCTGTGATGCAGCCCACCAGTTCACGCTCTTTGGTCTCCTGTGTAATCAAGGACTATATTCTGAATCAGAGCTCCACAGGATGTCTCTCCATGCAACACTCATTGCCCGTTCAAATGGTGACAGATGGGAGAGGATTTAGATTATCCCCTACTCTCCATGCTTTCAATTTTTGTAAATGATAACAAAGAGGGTCTTCACCCAGTGTCCAGGTAGGTGAGGCGGTTCTTGAGAGCCAGTGTGGCGTAGTGGTTAGAGTGTTGGACTGGGACTCGGGAGATCCCGGTTCTAGTCCCCGCTCGGCCATGAAACTCACTGGGTGACTTTGGGCTAGTCACTGCCTCTCAGCCTAACCTACCTCACAGGGTTGTTGTGAGGATAAAATGGAGAGGAGGAGGAGAATCATGTAAGCCGCCTTGAGTTCCTTGTAGGAAAAAAGGCGGGGTATAAATGTAATAAATAAATAAATAAATAAATAAATAGTAATATTCAAGGAAAAGTTTTCAGACTAACTGTTTACATGTTGCATTATTTATTTATTTATTTTTATTATATTTATACCCCACCCTTTTTCCTCTTGCAAAGAACCCAAGGCAGCTTACATGATCCTCCTCCTCTCCATTTTATCATCACAACAACCCTGTGAGGTAGGTTAGAACCAAATTCTTGATTTTTTCCTGAATTTATTTGGACTAGAGAGATTAGAAAGATTAGAAACTGCAGAAGGAAGCAGTTTCTACAAGCAAAGTGGTATTTAAAATATTTATTTAAGCGGTGTTTCATCAAACCAACTTGAGAAGTTAGGATCGGATCTTTTAGTTGCAATATGGTTGAGTTGATTTTCAGGTGGTGTGTTTCACAGTTCATGCGTATCTGTGATATGTCTCAGAGTCATACATACGATGTTTCCTGGCACTTTAATATTTTGGAATTTGGGATTATCCCAGAATTAACACTCCCCCCCTAGCATTCCATTTTAAATCTGGGTAAGTTAGAATCAAGTGGAGTAACATTTCACTTTCTATTCTGTGCAATAAGATTACAGTTCCTTTCTGTAGTAGTCAGAGCTGAGTACATTCTACATGCCTAACAATTTGTAGCACGTGTATGGAATCTGGTGACTGATTTGAGATCCTGAGGTAATTGCTCTTTGCATAATGAAGGGAGCAGGTTTCTAGCCCTCATGGTTTGAAGACAAATTTGGAAACCTATGAAGTGTTGATGATGTTTCAGAACCTGGATGACAGGTCATCAGGGATACAAGTGGACAGACTCTGGGACTTGACTGAACAATTTCATATGTGTTTTTCATGGTTGCTGTTTCTTGCCCCACTCTTGGCTTCATAACTCTATCCTTGGTGCTCATGCTTACCTTGACTTTCTTTTGCTAATTCATTCCTTGCAAAAAAATAAAATATACTGTATTGTCCCGAGTATAGGCCGCACTCCCCCCCCCAATAAACTAGGGGTGCGGCCTACAATCGGGATGTTGCCAAAAAAAAAACAAAAAACTCCACCGCTGCTTTCTGGCTGGTTATTTGGGACCCACTGGGCCCCGAGGTCCTGCCCATACCTTGCCTCTGCAAACTGACTTCTTCCAATCTGCTTTTACATGGAAGTAAGCCGAGGAGAGAACCGCACGGTTGCAAAACTGACCATAAAACAAACAGGCTTCTTCCAATCAGGAGCGAGACTGGCGATAGTGAGCAGTTCACTGTGGGGGTGAATAAAGGAAGTGGGAGGGGCTTAAGTTGAGAGCGGGTTATCGGCTGTGACACAAAGTGAGATAAGTGGTGAGGAGGGGGTTGTGTGATGATGAAGAAGGGGGCTGAAAGTGTCAGGGGGTCCATGAGGGAGAGGTGGTTGAGAGGATGAGAAGGGGCTGTATGAGGGAGAGGGAGAGGTAGGCTGAGAGAATAAGGAGGGGGCTAAGAGGGTAAGGAAGGGCCGTGTAAAGGAGAGGGGGCTAAGAGGGTGAGGGGGCTGAGAGTTGAGGATGAGGTTGGGGTTTTTTTGGTACAGGGGCTAACTTTAATTTTTTTAAAAATAGCACCAAACTTTAAGGGTGCGGCTTATAATCAGGAGCGGCCTATACTCGGACCAATACGGTATTTTAAAAGCCTTAATTTCTGGAATGCCAAGTAAATGATGTAAATTCTCTTACTGCACAATCTTACTCAGTACGTCCTGTTGAGTTAAATGAGACTTACTCCCAAGTATGTGGTACAGGATTACAGTCATCATCTTCATACTGTTCTTCCTTGTGCAGAGACTTGGGGCGAGGTTGAAGAGAGAAATTGTATGGTGACTTTACGGTCCAAAAAGATCACAGAAAAGTTATTTATACAGTTCAGAGGCAACTATGTTGGAAATTGCCTTCTCTTTCAAAGCTCTGCTATTGACATAGCTTCTTTGCTGTCAGGATAAATTATAACTAAGTGCACATTCATGTAACATCCTGTCATGAGATGATCATCATGGCTGCTCTGAAGGGAAGTGAACATGGCCATGTTCTGAGAAGTTCACAGCCCTAGTTCATAGGGTCATCAGATTGCAGGCCTGTAACTTCCTCACCACATGTCATACCACTAGGGATAATTATGGACACAATCTTGTTGATACCTGGTTCACATTCTACATTGGAAAGAACAATTATTGGCAAAACCAGCAGGAGTTCTAGTGATACCTGTTTCTGAAGATGATCATTCTGCAACAGCTACCGATAAAACATTTTATTTGTCCCACTATATTTTTACCCCTTTATCTTCCAAAACTCAGGGGTTTACAGTAAAAAAAAAAAAAAAAGGTATCTATTTATTAGTTTTTATGTTGGAAACTTTTTAGAGAAAGGGAATGTATGAATATGAAAGGACAATCAACTTTTAAGAGGTCATGTAGATTGAGTATTAGTGCTGTGGTGCCTATAGAGAACATATCACCTGGTTTTCTTCTGCCTCATCTGATAAGTGCCTTAATTTTTGTATTTCAAAAGATCATTGTTGCGAAATAGTATATTATTGTAAGGTATTACGCCTTGTTTGCGTGTGTTACCATAACTATGGGTTGTATCCATTTAGCCCCTCCTGTCAACAGAACAGCTTCTGTCAGTGGAATGTGGAAGGGGTGATTCCACACACACCCCTAGAATCTACTTCAGATGGTTGGGGGACTGGAAGGCAGCAGAAACCTGCTCATGCAACATTGGATTTCACCCAATGTGAGGAGAAAAATCATATTGTGACTTTGCTTTCCCTGCAGGAAGGATCAGAACGTTCTTTCACCTGTCAATTGCTGGAATCTCCTTTTAAATCAGGTGAAGCGGGAAAGCAGGGACCATACCACCTTGAGTGACATCTACCTGAACAACATCATCCCTCGGTTTGTTCAAGTCAGTGAAGACTCTGGACGACTTTTCAAAAAGGTAATGATTTTATTGCAGCATGCACCTTTTTGTAGCTCCAGAGACTGCTCTAGGCAGCCTACATCTTTGGTGATACAACACAAAAGGGAATGGGGAGCAGGCCACTGTCATTTGTCCCCTAGTCACATTTGAATTAGATTCTTGTAATGTGCTGTATGTAGAGCTGCATCTAAAGCTTCCAAAGGCAGCTTCTAGGTTGTTGACTAGAGCACGTGGGTTGGAACATGTCACTGGTACTACGTTACCTTCATTTAGCTGCCAATTTGCTTCTGTGCAGAATTCCAAATTCTGGCTTTTAACCTTTCAGAAGTCTTAAATGACCTAAGATTGGGTACTTTAAGAGCTGCTGCCTCCCATTAGAGACCCTGCTCTGTCCTGTTCTCCCCTTGCTGTCAGAAGTGCAATGCGTGGACACAAGGGACAGGCCCTTTTCTGTGATGGCACCAAGGTTGCGGAATGTCCTTCTAGGGAAGGTCCACCTGTCTCTGTCTTTGCTCATCTTTCAGTAGGCGGTGAAGACACATTTGTTCTAAGAAGGTTTTGGAGAAATGTTTTGATTGTTCCCGAGATGGTTGAGGTGTTAAACATTGTTCTGAGACTCCTAATGGGCTTTCTCTATTTGAGTTTTGTGACTTTTGTTTTAACAATTTGAGTGTACTTGTTTTATCTTTATGAGATGATTAATTTATTTTGTATTGTTAGCCAGTTTGACTATTTTATAATAAAAATGTGGATAAATAATGAAGAAATAAATACATACAATCAGATTCTACACTGGCACCAAACTTGTAGCAGCTTTCTTTATACCCTTTCTTTATACCTAGGCAAAAAAAGGGTTCTTAGGGGCTAAATCCAATGGACTTGAAAGTATGAGGCCTTTACTTTGAAAGATGCAACCTTTTGACTTTACGTAGATATCAGATCCCAGATGACTACTTTGACAGCAAGATGGCTACTGAATGTCTGATTGCGTAATAAATGTTTGATCTTTAAGGTGTAACAAGGCTCTTTGTTGTTTTTGCTGCAACAGGCTAACATGGGTAGCCCTCTGGAAATTGAAACATATTTCTTTATCTCTGTCCCACTGGTTGTATTGGAGCTTTATAGACATCTAAAATGTTGAGTACAGTATTTTCTCAATTAGTAATAGGCCTGTCATGTGATATAAAGAGATCTAAGTCTACTGAATCATGAGTCTGCCTATGAATAAAGCAATAGCTGGGGGAAAAAAGAGAGCATTACTTCTTGTTGGGATGTATCTTGTTGGGATGTATCTTAGTAGATGTCATTGCAAAGGAGGCATTCCCTCCTGCCTATGATCAAAAGATTTGTTATTAATTAAATGAACCACTAAATAATTCAGCCCTAGATAGAGGTGTTTTCTAAGTGATCAATCAACACATTTTAAGTATTGTTCAGCACTGAATGCCTTCAGAAATATAAGCAAGACCTTTTAGATTCTTTCTCATTTCTTGTTTTGCTATCGGTGAACTCCACTAGTTGTGGCTTCCAATAACTTTGGCTTTCAAGGTGCCCAGCAAATATTAGAAAAATAATCCAATAGGTCTGAATTTTATTTACAGGCAGACACCAGGCCCAGATCAATGTCACACTCATGTCAGTTTGCCATACTTCAGGCAATCCCAGCAAGCTCCATCTTACTAGGTTCTGTCTAGACTTGCAGTCATTCTGATACTCTCTGGATAAGCTTAAAAGTAACAGTGAGGGTTAACTATATCACTGAATATATCTGTGCACCTTAATTAATTAAAACCATGTCTATGCCACTGTTCCTAAAAAGTTGAAGTGGTCTAACACAAAAGGAAAAATACAAAAATAAAGTTACAGATATATTGAAAATGCTAAAGGTAGCATTATTAAAAATAAACAACCAGTGGAAGAGCATTAATGGCACTGCAATGCTCTGAACCAGGGGTCCTCAAACTCTTTAAATAGGGGGCCAGTTCATTGTCCCTCAGACTGTTGGGGGCCCGGACTATAGTTTGAAAAAAATATGAACGAATGGATCAAGTAAAAAAAAAAGGACCGGGGTCCTTTTTTTTTTTTACTTGATTAAATGAAAGTTATTAAATTAATAATAAATTAATTATAAATTATTTTGCAGTCTAAAATTGAAATACATTAAATTTTAAAAAGGAATAGAAAGGCTTGATTTGCACACTGCACATATCTTATTTGTAGTGCAAAAAAACCAGGAAAAAACAATACAAGGATCACAGCCTTAAAAGTACAAACACCGAGACTGGGGGGGGGGGGGCTCCACAGAGCCATGAGGGGGCTCTGGACCATAAGGGGGGCCGGCGTGTGCGGGGCGGCGGGTGCTGTTTGAATTTCTGCACTCCCCCCCCCCTGGATCTTGGGCCACACCAGCTCCAGGTTCTGCCGCTTGGGGTGAGCGGGGCAGCGGCAGAGCCGATTGTGGAGGCCAGAATATGGGGTGCAGTTGCCCCCCCCTGCGCTACAGGGTTAGAGTGGCCAGCACTGCTGGCATCAGGGCTGGTCCCGCTGGGCCAGAGGCGACTGAGAGGGGCTCCCCGGTGCCCACCCCGGTGCGGAGCGGAGCGCAGCACCCACGGCTGGCACTCCCCACTTGGGCGGTGTGGAAGTACCTGAAGAGGAAGCGGTCGTTGCCCGTCTCCCAGCTGTAGTGCACCACGTTGGACGCAGCGGTGGCGGAGCCGTCTTGTTGCCCGCCACAGTGTCGGCGTCGTAGCCCTAGTTGAGGCAGTTGGTGCGCTTCTGGGGCCCGCAGGTGGGCTTGGGCACCCGCTGCATCCCCTCGCACCAGTGCGTCGTGCCAAAGGCCGTTGCCGAGAAGAGCAGCGCCAGCAGGTTGAGCGCCATGGCCAGCAGCGCCCGCGCCCGGCTGCCACCACCCCCAGGGCCCTGCCGCAGCTCAGCCGGCGGCGGCCCTCGGCTCCCCTGTGCCGGCTCCTTCATGCTGCCCGGCTCTGCAGCAACTGCCACCCCCCATGGCGTGGTGCCTCAGGCACAGCCGGAGCCCACTGACCAGCTGCCGCCAGGAGGGGAGGAGGACGGGCGCTGTCCGCGCCCCGCCACCGGCTCAGCCGCCACTCCTCCCCTTCCCCCCCTGCAGGAGATGCAGGGCGGCGAGCAGGCGGGCGCCCTGCACCCTGCTGCCAGCTCAGCCTCCCCTTACCCCGCAGGGAGGGGGGCGGGCGCCCCGCCGCCGGCTCAGCCGCCCCTCCTCCCCTTCCCTCGCAAGGAGTCTCTAGATCGGCTGCTGGGCCGGATGAAAAGACCAGGCAGGCCGGATGTGTCCCGTGGGCTGTAGTTTGAGGACCCCTGCTCTGAACTGTGGGCCATGCAATCCTCTCCAGAATATTGATGGAGATGACTGGCATCCTTCATGCTTACATTCTAATTGACCTTTCAAAGGTGCCTGTGTTTTATATGGTGCTTCTGAAGCAGAGATGACATCACCATTTGTTTCCAATTAATGTGAAAGTAAAACCTTTTCTTTGACCTTTTAAAACTTTTGCTAATTTATTACATTAACAGTTCATTAAGTACTTAGAAAGGATTATTGAATGACAGGGACTGCTTTAGTTTCTGTAACTCCCATTCTGAATTCTCCTACTTTGGCTGCATTCTTATGTACTGGTCATAAATATTGTGTTGAAAAATGAGTGACTGGGGCTGCAGTCCTCTGCATGCTTACTTGGGAGTAAGTCCCCTTGAAACCGGTGGAGATTACTTGCAAGGAAATATGCAATAACCAACTGCTGGGTGTTTTTGTTCTTTTGAAATCCCCTCTGTTTAAAACCTTCATGAGGATCTATGAATGCTCCTGGAGGCAGCAAACTATATTCCAGTGTTCTCTCCAATGCTCTGTTGCCACCACTGAGCAGCAACCAAGTAGGAGGACCAGAGTAAGGAAACTCGGAAGGAAATATGCAATGACCATATTTTGGTTGTTTCTTTTTAATAATGCTGCCGTTAGCATTTTCAATATATCTGTAACTTTATTTTTGTATTTTTCCTTTTTTGTTAGACCCCTTCAACCCCTAAGGGGTTGAAAGGGTGGGGGAACTGGAGCTGGTCTGCAGAGGCTAATGATGATACCAGTTTGGGCTTGTGGGGGCTGCTTCAGGCTTTTGTGTAGGCACAGCAGGACTGTACTTGCTCTGCACAATCTAGGGCAGGCTTCCCCAACCTGGTGTTCACCACATGTTTTGGACTACAACATTGGCCGTGCTGGCTGGACCTGACGAGAGTTGAAGTCCAACACATCTGGAGGGCACCAGCTTGGGAAAGGCTGGTCTAGGGCTTCTCCTCCGTGCACCAGTTTAGTTCTGGTAGCAAGGAGAAATGGGATGATTCCCTCTCATTAAAAAAAAAAAAAAGAAGAAGAAGACACATAAAGTGACAGAATAGAAGGAAACAAATAGTTAAACTGCTAGGGGAAGGTACAACGATTGAGTAGTTTAACATGGGAGTAGAAATTTAATATGGATAATATGATTTAAAGTGGTAGATATAAATATCTTCTGACTTGTTTTTCACCAGCAGGGTGGATTTTTTCTCTCGCAAGTTTGTATAGACAGGAGCCATTACTTGTCAGGAAACAAACAGCTTGGATTTATATCTAGATAACAGGTTTGCCAAGTTGGTCAAATGCCAAGGCAGATTCTTATGTTAACTCTCTTTATGCTTGTTATGTGTCACTACTGCATAATTCTTTGTATGAGTCCCTCTTGGGGAATCTTTCTTAGAATGACATGTGATCTGTGAAATGGAAATAGTATGTGACTGAACCCAGAGCCACTGGTGATTGTCCTCTTTGCTGGAAAGCTCCCTCAATTTCCTGTATCGCAATCAACCTGACAAGTGTGAACTAGCACAAGACTACTGATAAAAGCCAAATATCAGTGCACTTATGGAGCAGATTTGTTAACTAGCAAATAGCTAGCCTGTTTAACTACAGAATTATGAGGTGAAGCAGCACTGCAGATAGCATGCCATTTTTATGTGCTGTGTTTTGCATATATACTTGTATTTACTACAGCACATCTCCCTGGATGTCTTAAGGCAGCTACCTCATTTTTTAAATAAACCCGTCAGTGGTTATTCAAATAGAATATGGTAGTTGATATCCAGCTCTTTCACGAATGAACTAGAAATTAAGAAGTCACATATAGTTCTAACTTCATATTTTTTTAAAGAAATATTTGTATATTTCAAGTGCAGAGCATAAGCAATGTTGCCAGTGCAATTTTATAAAATAAGAGTTCCATGCTGCTGCAGTGAAATCACCACTGAGTTTCTTCAAATAAAATCTTTTAGTTGTTTACCTACTTGTGGAAGGATCACAGTTTTCAGTGTCACAAATATCTGTGCCCTAACTAAGGAAATATGTCCAAATGTTACTTACATAAATATATGTCAGGGACTTACCTACTTGACCTATTCAGGCTTGACAGAGCAACTCTGTATCTATGCAGCGGTGCAGACACGGGGCTGCTTTTTCACCCCTGAATGTGTTATGTGAATGAATCCTCACCACATATGCCTAAAAGCTAGCTGCAGTATTTTCTGAGCAATGGCACAGGTGGTAGTTAAGTTGTGACTTACTTCTGCTAGACCAGTGCTTCTCAATTATTTTCTGTCATGCCCCCCCTAGGAAGAAGAAAACATTTCGCGCCCCCCCGCGCGACTGTAAAGCAGTGATGGCAAACCTTTTTGAGCCCGAGTGCCCAAACTGCAACACAAAACCAACTTATTTATTTCAAAGTGCCAACACTGCAATTAAACCTGAATACTGGGGTTTTAGTTTAGTAAAAACAACTCATACAGTTGTCTGAACTAATTAACATATTTTTGTCTTAAAAGAAAAACACAATAACAGGGCTTTCAATGATACAGTTTTTTATTGAAAAAAACATCAACTCAATTTTTTTAAATAGTACTACATTGTACACATAGCCTGAAGGTAATTTAGGGGGAAGAGGGGGGGATTGTGAAGAAGCCAGGGGAATGTGGGGAAAGGAGGAGGAGGTGCTGGCTAGGAGGGAATGAGGCGGCTGGGCTGGGGGCAAGAATGAGGCGGCTCCATGGGAACGCACGGCAGGGATGTAATACGAGCCTTACCTGGGCTCTTCCGATCGTTCCTGCGGCGGCCCGATCTCACTCTTCTGAGCGGCGTGGAGTGTTCTCCGCGCCGCTCAAGCTGCTGCTGCCGCCGCCGCGCCGCCACCCGTCACTCTCCTGAGCGGCGCGGAGCATTCTCCACGCCGCTCAAGCTGCTGCTGCCGTCCGTCGCTCTTCTGAGCGGCGTGTTCTCCGCGCTGCTGAAGCCGGCTCCGCCTCTGGACCCGCCGTCGCAGCCCGTCGCGTCATGCCATGTGTGCTGGATCCCCGCGCTCTGTTTTCGGCGGCGGGGGGGGGAACCAGGGCAGCAACAGGACTTAAACAGCCCTGTTGCCCTGGTTCCCCCCCGCCAAAAACAGAGCGCGGGGATCCAGCGCGCAGGACATGACGTGACGGGCGGCGGATCCGGCGTGCAGGACATGATGCGACGGGCAGCGGCGGGTCCAGCGCGGCCGGCATGGAGGCAGCAGGTAGGCCCGTCGTCCCCGTCCACCGCATCACGGCCTGAGCCCTGGCGCGCAGCATGACGCTGCCTCACGCGGGCCTACCAATTGGTTTGGCCAATCAGGCGCGCCCCCCCTTACGGAGCCTCGCACCCCCCCAGGGGGGCGCGCTCCACTATTTGAGAAGCACTGTGCTAGACCATGCCCTCTATCCTCAACAGCAGGGGTGGGGAATCGCCAGCTGTTGGACTTCCAACTTCCATCACCCCCAGCCAGCATCCCCTAATGGTCAGGCATGATGCAAGTTGCAGTCCAACAACATCTGGAGGGCCGCAAGTCCTCCCCCCCCCCCCACAGGAAGAAACATAATCTTTCATTATTGTAGCACAGGAGGTCTCAAACTTTGTACAAAAGGGAAGAGCCTACAGAACTTTGACATGTAGGTCCCAAACAGAGACAATCTTCCATCAGCTGCACACTTTCCCTTGCCCTGCTTAGCTTCTTGCATTAGCTCCTCCGGAAAAACACCAGTGGCTACCTTTCTCTTTCTGCATGGACAATTCTCCTACAGTAACTAATATAGTAGTTGTACTGTGTGCAACTGGACAATCTCTGGTGTCCAGCTCTGATGGATGAGTTATGGAACTGCTCATTATGACATGATGCATTGGAAATGCTCTTTTAAAGGCTCGTTTAAATTATTTACCTGCTTCATGGAAATTAACCAGTGGTCAGCATAAATGGATTCTCCGCGTCCTCTTGACAGCTAAATGACTGATATTACAACATTGGAAGGATAAACACCCACCTCCTATAACACAATGGGTTGAGGACCTAATGACCCTTTCAACATTTGAATGGGTGGTATTTAGACGCCGCCTGCGAATGGTTAAGTACAGTACATGGATTTTTGGGCTGACTTTCTTGAAGCTTATGCATAACTGTTTATATTGATAGCTGTATTTTCATACACACACACACACATAGTTACACATTTCATATGCATCAGTTGTACATGATTTATTTAAATTTATGTAAGAAAATTGTATTTTTTGTTTTCTTTTTTTCTTTTTCTGGTTTTGTTCTGATGTGTTGAAATTCACAATAAAAAAACTAATTAAAAATATTAAAAAATGATGCACTGGAAAAGAGGTTCCAATGGTATGAATGTGTGTATCTGGTTTATATGAAGATATGTTATGTGTAACACTGCCTGAATGCAATTTGTTTTCATGAAGGGCAGTCCTATACTATGAACAGTGACTTTAGCTACAATAGTATAAAAATTCATGCTGTAAAAGCTAATCCTACATACTATCACTTTGCCTATGGGATAGCACCACCACTGTCTGCCGGTCTTTCATGGGAAACCCCCTTGCTATTAGGAAACAGTTGTGTAGAGTTATGCCTCTGCTCCTGTCCCTGAGGCTGATGAATGGCTTTCAGAATGAAGCTTATGGGATAGTTGCCAGCCCATCCTTTCTCACCACCCATGTTTTGTCCTGAACAAGCTGTAAACCTGTGCTTCATAGGGGCATTATAAGAGTGCCTGTGGCTGTTGCGGTACCACTGATTAGGCCTGGAGTTAAGACAATGACCCAGTTCACACATAACAACAACCTATGGGCTGCCTCCTGCCCACCCACCGCTTCCACTTTGCATCTGGTTTAGCAAACAAGCCAGGAACATGGGACAGGCAGGAGGCTGTGCACTTGGTCGCATGCAGCCCCAACAAACATGCAGCCCGTTATGTACAAACCAGGTCAATGGCTATTCCTCTTGTACTATCATTGGGACCTGCATTAGTAACTGACTGACTCTCTCTGTGCAGTTGCTTATGGGAATCAGGCTGTAAGCTGTACTTCTAGCCCAGTTGTAGAATTAGACAAAGGGCTACTTAATGTGCATTCATATAAATTGATGTCCATGTGCAAATAATTATGCATGAAAGTTTATGAGCAGGCACAAAAATTGTAGAACCTGGAGGGAGAAGGTTGGTCACTGTTTTTGGTTTACCAAGTTCCAAAAGCTCATTCTGATTCAAATTGCCCTAGTACCTTTGTGGATCATTTCCAGAAATGAAGTGCTGGATTTGGAGCTTGGTCATGATAAACTACAAGGGGCTCATATCACTCGAGGGATGAGCTGCTACATTCTGCACCAGACGAGGCAAAGCCCTTTTCAAGAATAGTTTGAAGACAAGCCTGCTGCAGTAATCTAGCCTTCTGGCAACGTAGGCTTGTGTTGCTGTGATAAGGTCTGCATAAGACACAGTCACACAGCCTCTGGCCCTTATCATCGCAGAGGAGGAAAGATGCATCTTGTTACAGCTATTATCCATGAATCCTGACATAGCAGTAGATCCCATAAGGAAGGATCCAGTCTTTTAATGCAATTAGTAGCAAAGAGCAGAGTTAACTGTGTGAGAGAGAGAGTGTGTGTGAGAGAGAGAGAGAGAGAGAGTGTGTGTGTGTGTGAGAGAGAGAGAAGGTAGCCTAGCCCTCCAGTGAAAAATATGCTGGCCGCAACAAATTCTCTTGTCTCTAGCTGCAAGATCTTTCTTGTTTTGAAGGGAAGGTGTTACAGGGATGGTGCAGGCATGCTGTCTGTCAGGCTCTGGCATGTTGTTCTTTTAATATGATTAACTTCCAAACTTCCAGAAGCGATTTATATATGGGTCTCATGAAGCTTTTCAAATGTCTGTTGTTTCCCAGCCTGCTCTGTCAAGTTTCGCTGCTGTTGCAAGAAGCCTACAATATGGTCTGACTTAATCTAATTAAGTTTTTCTCTTCATCTCACATGATGAAGAGATCCTTTTCAGGGCTGTGATACGAGGAAGGGTCTCATTTGTTTGAGCAATAGATGGAAGGTTGCCAACCACTTCAAAGGTATCTTTTGTGATAAGGAAGTCAGGTTTACTGCCAAAGCCAACATTTGAGTGGTGTCTGAGACAGAATGTGTTGTTAACATTTCTCACTGGCTCCCAGAGGTGTTTACTGCCCTCTTGTTAGAATTTTTGTTTAACCACTAGGAATTACCATTATGGGGGGCTATTGAGGATAGGGGTGGTCCTGGAATCTCTTGAGGGAGAAATGGAACCAGTGAAGAACAAAATGGGGAGGATTTAAAATGGCAAGATGCAATGATTTATTTTGGGTTGGAAGATGTTTCTCACAAGCCCATATAAATGCTGTAATCAGAATATGATATCTAACTTTGGGTACTCCGAGTTAAAAGATTGGTTTGGGAATGTTAGATGGCAGTCCTAAGATTTCTATGCAAATCTATCTGCTTAATTTTGTTTAATTTAAATGCCAAAATGTGCCTTTGCTTGTAATGGAATTTGAAATTGTGCTAGAGGACTGGTCTTGTGGACATATTGGGCCGCTTCTCATGTCACAGTAAGCCACCCTGAAAATAAGCCACGGTGGGTTGGTTGTTGCTCGCTAACCCATGTTACTCCTGACAGACGATCAGGCGCTCTGTGGCTTGCCATGGCTTGTTTCCCTTAGTGGTTCAGCCCACTACCTGCACATGCCCCAGTGTCCTTTGTGGCACAACCCTTCTCATATCCTTGTCCCTACAGAGGGAAACATTTCCAGCTTCCCACCCCACTCCAATCGCTACCCCTTTTCAGCCCAATTTTTCTGTTTGCAATCTTTTTTATTTTTCGGTGCTTTGGAAGTATGCGAATGTGGGTTTTTCCCTGTCATTTACAAGTGTGCAGTTGCACACATTCACCTGTCTGCTATTTACTTTCTTTAGCAGTTCAGATAGATATCCCCACTGTATGTGTTGAAATCCTACTTGTCAGTTTCATCCTCTCACTGTATTACAGCATGAATTGACAGTTGTCAGTTCCTCCACCCACACTCCAGCTCTTCCTTTGACACCAAACTCTGAAAACAGTGGTTGAATGGGAGGGAGCTATTGGGGCAGGTGGATGTAATTACTGTGGGAGTATGGGTGTATTGTACTTACTGTGAAAATGGGTTGGGGTTTTTTCCTTTTATTTTTCTGTTGTTCGCAAGTGTGTGAACCAATCCATTCTCACAGTAAGTATATACACCAGGGGCAGCTAGTGGCTTCTATGTCAGTGGGGCACCTTATCCACTGCAGCTTTTATTCTGAGCTTTATAAGAGCTATCCATGGTACTCCATGGTGAAGAACCTATTTTAGGGATGGAGTTCAGCACCATGGACAGTCCCTATAAAGGTCAGAATAAAAGCTGCAATGGATGAGTAGCCCCACTGACATAGGCAGTCACCAGCCTCCCCTGATATGCACCCATACACTTGAAGTAAGTACACCCATTATCCCTCAGTAATTACACCCACCTGCCCCAATAGCTCCGTCCTGTTCAGCCGCCACTTTCAGAGTTCAGAGTCAAGAGAAGCACTAACGTGTGTGTGTGTGTGTGTGTTTAAACTGACAGGTGTCAGTTCATGGTACAATGTGAGAGAATGCAATTGACAAGTGGAAGTTTATTGGTTCCCCACCCCCACCCTGATATCGACCCCTTTTCAGAGCAGTTACTTAGTTCACAAGCTTTTTCTTTTCTTTTCTTTTCTTTTTGGGTGCTTCTCAAGTGTGCAAATGTGTTTGTATTTTTTAATTATTATTTCCCTCCCAGCCCGCAGTCCTTCACAAGCGTGCAGATTTGCCTGTCTCCTATGTACAGTCTGCAGTAGTACATTTGCCTTGTCAGTTTCCTTGTAAATTACTCCCAATTGTCTGGTGGGGAGTAATGGACAAGCCACCCACCCATTGTGGCTTCTTCTCAGGATGGCTTAGCGTGATGTGTGAACACAGCCAAACAAGGCTCACAACCCACCATGGCTTATTGTGTCATATGAACGCAGTCTTTGAGCCAGCTCAGACTATCACATTTCAGCGTATTAATCCGAGTTATATATGAGCCTTTTCACCACACTTGTAGCCCTTTAGCTCCTCTCTATGCCGCAAGCCATGTTTAATCCAGGAAGCTTCTAATTAATCGTAGTTTCCTGGTTTGGGTGAAACAGGAAACTGTATGGTTAGAGGCTTCCTGGTTTAATCACAGCTCCCGGCAAAGGGAAGAGTGAAGGAGCTGCATGTGCAGGCAGAAGGCTCATTCATATTTTGACTTAATGGCGGACACATCTAAAAGAAACTCGGATGTTATTGGGTACCGTAGATCTGCTAAGTATTACATACTACAATCTTTCTTGGGACTATACCATTTCAGAATGACTGAGAGGGAGGGACTGCATGTTCCTACATCTGAAAGAAGGAAAGAAAGAAACCTAGAAACACTAGCATGTCTGATGGAGAAGACTAGCCTACAACCCTTCCTGTTGACATAGCTATTCAAGAAAAGGGGTTGGTTGGTGGGGGGATCATTCAAACATGCACCCACCTGCTTTCTGAAGTGGTACAGTTCCAGGAGGGTCCTGTGCTTAAGCATGCAGCTTGGCTCAAAGTCTTCTTGTGTTGCAAGCCATTGTTTTTAACTAGATTGTTTGGGCAGTTCCGAATCTCTGGAATCTACAGCATTCTGGCTATATAGCATCTGCATTGAGCTGCTAGTTCTGTTTAGTTGTGCATCATCACTGCACCCTTTCCCTCACACATCAGTTGGCAACATGGGGAGGGGGAAGGAAGTTCTCTTAGCATTGCAGAGCCCCTAATTTTAAAAAGCAAGTTGACATTCATTTTTCGTGAACCCAAACACAATGGAAAGTAAAAAGTATTTGAGGCCTGTGGCTCACGCTGGCTCAGCTTGTCTGAGTGTGGAAAGCTAAGCAGGGTCAGGCCTGGTTATTACTTGGATGGGAGACCCCTCCTCTAGTTTCCTGCGTTGAGCAGGGGGTTGGACACAGTTGTCCAGACACAGTTACCGAGATATTTAGAGAGGGCTATGTGTCAACAGTATGAACCTAGCTTTGTTTCTCCCTCCCCACCTTTCTTTTAAATGTGAAATAAAGTGTGGCTTACCATCATACTTTTAAGTTTCAGGAGCAGGCTCCAAATGTTCAACATGCAGTTTATTTTAAGAAAAATAATGAGGGTTCTGCTGCTGAAGCGAAAATGTTAAGGGATTCAAAACCTTAGATGGTCTAAATAATACACAGATTGGTGCCTCTGGGGAAAAGTAAATTGTTTTTGTCTTACTTTTAATTAATTATAGAGCCCTGTATGAGGTACAAGGAAGTTCAGGTGTGAACCATACATGTTGGGTCACGTTGGGTTCTGATCCTCTCCCTTCATATCTCTGGAGATATTGCTTTGATATTGCTTCCATTCTTCTTTTTCTGGTTTCTTTTGATTTCTCGCTTTTATCTTTGTAGAGTACATCTTTGATTTGTCTGTAGTTTAGCTTTCTTGTGTGCTCCTTTTTAACTCTGTGCTGTTTTAAATTTATTACCTTCAAATAGAACAGAGTTACAGAAAAGAGCAGCGTACTCCTTGAATTTCCCCCCCCTCCACCCCCCCCCTTCCCATTCCAACTTTCCTGCCTTCCTTTTACCTTTAAGCTTTTATGTGACTCTAGAGATGTGAAAGCTTGGGGGGAAATCCCTGGAAAACCCTGGGGGGGGGGAACTGTTTTTTTAAAATGCCCTCCCAATTTTTCTGGGTCCCCCCCAAAAAAATATCCCAAAAAACCCTGGGGAAAAAGTGGTGGGTTTTTTTAATGCCCTCCCCATTTTTCTGGGTTTCTCCCCAGGCCTTTACATCTCTATATTTTTCTGCATGGTGCCACTATTATATTTTTAGCAAGGTTTCACAATATTCTCCAGCTGATGTTTATGCATATGGGTTACACAAAGCTGGCTGGGGAATGCTGGGAGTTGTAGGACTTTTTTCTGTCTAAACATGCATAGGATTGCATCCTTCAACAACATGATAACCCACACTCAAGGGCTGAGAATGGGTTGAATGTGTGTTGTTATTGAACCGAGGGTTGTTGTTGAAACATGGGTTATCGTGTTGTCTGAACCCAGTTGTGCTAACAAACCATGGCTTGTTAACCACGAACAACCCATGAAGAGAACCCAAGGTTTGTTGTTGGGTTGTGAACTTTGGGTTGTTCATGGTTAACAAACCATGGTTTATTATAGCAGCGGGGTACGGACAACACGATAACCCATGTTTCCACAACAGCCCATGGTTCAACGACAACCCATACTCAACCCTTGTGTGTGTTAGCATGTTGTCTGAACCCAGCCTTCATCTCCCTTAATCAGGGAGGGATGCCCCTGAATCAAATAGACTTTGATATGTTTTATTAATCTCTTACATATGTACCAGATTTTGGCACAAAGAGGCAGGCTACACAATCATATTGCAGTTCATTACTGAATTTTGTGTTATGTATAAAATAGAGGCTGCCTGCCTCTAAATAAAAATGAAGGTCTCTGGGTGTCAACAAGCTTGTTTTACCTAACTATGCAAGGTCTTCTTTTTTTTCTTCTTTTTTGCTGTTCTGGCTAGTTTCTGAGCAAACAGATTTTCTCTAGTTTCTTTGGTTGTTTTATTGCAGCATACAATAACAAAAGAAATCCGAGACCTGCAATCTGTTTAAATAGCCTAGTCTTGATTCTGTACAATTTATTTTTGCATACAAATGGACTCCTAAGGCACATTATCAGCTGAGGTGAAAGGTAAATGGTATGGGAATGCCAAGAATATATCTATCTATAAGGAAGCTGAGCTAATCTCTTCAGTGTGCTTGTCACTGCATCCATTTCCTTCACTGGAGTCCTCTAGGACACGGTAATCTCACTTCCCATGACACTGTTTCCTCCATATGTTCATCCAGTGGCTAAGTTCAACTTGCGTTATAAGGCTTCATAATGAGAAGGCAAATTCTGGAAGCATTTTTTCTTCTAGCTTTTGGAGGCTGTTGCAGTCTTGTCCCTGGACATCCACCTGAACTCCCCCCATTCCACCAAGGAATTGTGTATAGCTCTGGAGTTGTAGTTCAGAGTGCCATCCGTCTCCTCAGGTCTGTTAACTGATATCACTGCCTGCTTGCCTATTGGAGAACCACTTGATCCTTCTTTTCCTGTTCTGCTTCCTTGAATATACGAATAAAGAAAGAGGCAGAAATAGAGCAAGGCATACACCCTTTTCATGTCAGCCTGGGCAGGGGCATGTTTGCATAGTATGTCTGTACCCACTTCATGTATTCCATAATCAAGTCTATGTTAGCAAGGAAAGGCTCGGAGCTTTCTGTAGTTGCTATGCAAGCGACAAACATGAGCTGGTCTCTGTTCACTACAGGGTGGATGCTTTGGCTGGCACTTCTCAGTTCCTTTTACTGCTCTGGATAGCAACCCCTATAGTTCTAAGCCATTAATCATTTCCAACACTGAGACCTGGTTTGCACAATCACTGCAGCTCACTGTGGCTTATTAAAACCACAGTGGGCTGTGGCGCCTGTGGGTGCCATGTTGCCAATTCAATCCCCTTCTGCCACCCTCGCCGGCTTCGAACAACACAAGAAGCTGCCCCCGGTGAGGGTAACTAGGGAAATGAGCCGGCATGTGACCAGCAGGTGCGTAGGTGGTTGTGTTGTGCAAACCGGACAGTTTACCTGCTGCTTTTCCTAATTGTAGCCCGAAGGGTAATTGACACGGAGTGCCTTCGTTTACCCTGGTGGTGGTGGTGGGTGGTGGGCAGTGGATAAGGGATCGCCTGGTGGCAAGGAAGTCACTTTCATGGGCTGTTTGCCCCTTTGGTCAAATGTTCTTGCAAATAAGGACATCTGTCCACTAACTTCTAGGCTAAAATTCCCCCACACTCTCCCCTGCCCCCTTTGTAATGACCTTCAAGACATTCTTGACATTATTTCATAATAAAGACTAGGAAATATCTTACAAATTTTTTCATCAAGCTTTTGCAGTATGCAGATCTATAAACTAATCTGTTTAAAACCACTTAGGGTACATTCCAATGAGGCTGCCTGGAACCCTCCGCATTCAGAGGATTACAGGCATCCTATGCAAGGTAGGAGGAGTGCGGAGCTGAACTTCCCCTCCATGCTCCGCCTGCCCTGCAAGTCAGCTAAATAGCTGATTTCGACCATCTAGCTGCAGTGCTTCAGAGTGGGAGGGAAGGAGGCCGGCACACCGCCAGGATACCTGATATCCTGGCGGCCTCAGTCTTTTCCCCTCCCCACTCCGTGGAACACCCCTTTTACCCCTTCTCTGAGGGCACTTTTCTAAACTCAGAGAAGCAGCCGGCATGGTTCTTTCCATGCTGGCTGTGAGGGGTGGGGAGGGCGCTCCAAGAACAGATCCTCAGCTTTGAGGTTCAAGCTGTTTTCTGGTCTTGGAGCTGGGGATCCGAACGATCCTATGACCCTCTAGACACTGTCTAGGGACCATAGGATCGCTCTGATGGCCAATGTATTTTTAAAAGCTTACTCTCTTTTACTAAGCTTGTTACTCTCTTTTAGAAGTTTACTGTCAATTTTAAAGAAGTTTATTCAATTGTCAGCTACGTTCAAATGTTTGAACCAAATATGTGGAAAAGACATTCTCTCGTCACTGAGTTCTTGGCCTAGTTTTCCTATGTAGAGCCTTAGCAGATAGGTCATGAAAGGTGTTTGGTCCACATCCTGTTTTCTGCTGCATTTGATGTAAAGTAAAATCCACAAAGTGTAGCAGACATTTTCTAGCAAGCAAATAAACGTAATTCTTGTTTGCAGAAATGTAAAATTCTCATAAAATGTTGGTTCAGACCTTATATATGCAAATAAGAATTGCAGATAAGGTGTCAATATGTTAGTCTATTGCATAGGAAGGTAAGGTATTGCATAAATTAGGGGAAAGGAAGATGAATTCTAAACTTTCAGAGCCTTTAGAATCTTAAGTGATGAGATCCTACCCAAGTCATATAACCTTTGGCATTCAGGAATGTACCTATACACACTTTTCTGACTGACATCTGTGTTTTGAAGAACCTACAATCATGGTAATGGACTCTATGACCTGGTTTGCCTGATCACTGGCTTGTTTAAGCCATGGCGCATTGGCGCATGCTGGGCACTATTTGCCTAATCACTCACCTGGGCATGGCTTGTTGTGTCGATGTGCCCAGGCGAGTGATCAGGCAAATGGTTCACAGCATGTGCCACAGCTTAAACAAGTCACCGTGGGTTGTTTAAGCCATGGTGATCATGTGAACCGGCCCTATATCTAATTGCCCACCTAACTGGTTCCATTGTTGGGCTTTTTAAAAAAGCCTTCCCCCCCCCCCCCCAATCTAAGTAAATGACAATCCTGATGGATAGCAGCTATGTGACTGCTAGTCCAGCAAGAGACTATTGTAGTTTGGAAATTAACTGGTGGCTGCAGGAGAAATACTCAGGTCCTGGAGTGGAGTCACAGTGAGCTGTTTTGAAGCTTGCAGCATGGTGCCTAGGACTATATGAGGAGGTGTTAATCTGTAGCCCTCTGGGTCATGTGGTTAAGTAAGTCCATTGTTGCAGTCCTCCATTCCCCAGTTTTCCAAGCGACCTGAGGTGGGGAGAGGCTAGCAACACTAAACTGTATGGTTCTGAGCTACAAGTGATCATCTCCCTTCTGTGCAGCTGTAGACACTCAGCAGTTATAGACACTCATTTAAGCATACCTCCCAGTTGTCTGAATCCACGCATGCTCTCTGGGGAAGAGATATTTCTGTGGGTGTTCAGTTATTAAAGTAGGTCTATGACATAGTGTTCAATGCTCCATAAAGGTTTTGATATGATTTTGTGAAAGTATATTACTCCAGGTCAGTCACTGTATAGCTTAAGGATATGGCTAAACTACTTACATTAGCTCTGGTATAAGTTTGGAAAGATTATTCCTGTCTGTGGTTTGGGTGAGTTGCTGGAATCAGCTCTTTTTAATGTGGAAAATGAATTGTCCATTATAATCATGCTGCACTTCCATTTACTTTCCCTATATTTATTTACATAGTCTGTGTTGACCATTTTTATAGTATTTTGCTTGGCTTTTGCCAGGCTCTTTGCATTGGTTTGGATTCAGGACAGCTAAGGGATGTGCAGGAGCAGCCTGTGGGTGCCCGATCAATCATCCAGCTGTGATGCTTCTAGCCAACCATGTCAAGATAGATTTCTGCCAGCAGTTTGAAAAAGGGCACCAGCAAAGGCAGGGTGTATGAACCTGTCATAAGTGGCATTGAAACTGTGCAAGCTGGATTACAGGGCATTACTTCCAATATTTCACAATATTTCAGTGGGCTGATGGAGCTTGCCACCTCTTGAAGCCATCTTCATGTTTCATTTCATTCAGAGAAAATGTGATACCTGATTTCACAGCATTTATGACAGCAAGAAGGGGAGCTATTTGGAAGCCAAATTTATGAACCAAAGAACTATATAATAGGGCTAAGGTGATCTAACGTTGGTTTGACCTATTCTAGAGGTGAATTAATTTATCACAATTGAAGATAAGTTATCCTCACTATTGTGCAACATTAAAATTTAGTCTGTAATGAAACTGCTGATAGAAATGGCACTTGGGTTTATATATCAGAATTAAGCATGAAAGAATCACTTGTCTTTCATCAATTAGAATAACCTGCACATTGTTTTGTGGTTGTTTTTCATAACCAGGCCTCCACAGGTAAGTGTTCTTATCCCTCTGGCAAGTACTTGTTCTAGCCGGGACACCTAGTCTACAGGGGTGGCTCTGCTATTCCCAAGTGGGTAAAGCAATCCTGCTGGCAGCTGAAAAAGAGAGGCCAGTAGAGACAGGATGACATAGTACAGGGAGATGTGCTTGTCTGCTTGCTGTGTCATCTAAACTTGACAAACTGTGGTTAATCTTAACTATGGTTTTTTTTAAAAAAACAAGCCATGTTCAAACTGTGGTTCATGAAGCTTGGTTGCTTTTGAGAAACCATAGTTAAGTTGAACTACTGATTAGTATTCTGACATAACACTGAACTGTGGTTAATCGAAATCAGAAACAGAAGCTTCTGAACTCCTTGCTCTGGGGGAGGCTAGAATCATCCCCCTAACACAGTAGTGTGTGGTACTAAACTCATGTTTAACACCATATGGGCAAGTGGTAAGAAGCCTCAGCCGATACTAGGCTAATTGGGGCTTGTATGTGTATGATGCATGCTGTGATAATTTATTTTATGTCATGCCCTTCTTCTGTGATGAAGCTCAAGGCAGCATACATAGGGACTCTCAGCTGTTTCCCATCCAGGCACAGACCTGCTTAGTTTCAGGAAGAAGCCTTCAGACCATGTACATATGTTAAGTTTTTTCACATAAAACGTCAGGTTTTGTGTGAACACATTAAAGCTGTTGCATGTAAAACAACACTTTATGTACGTTTTATCCTTAGTTGAATTTAAAATGCTTTAAAAGGGGGAAAAACACTTAGAATTTTGAATGATGGATGACAATACATGCCCAGGTTATTTATTGTTTTTTATTTTTATTCATAGTTTAAATATGCATGCAAGTTTTACATGGACCACAAAATCTAATTTTGGCCTTCTATTTAATCCACAGATAGTTATTATAATTGGTGGTTTGGAATGACTACCTTTCAAGGATAGAAACCGGAAAAAGTCAGAGCTTTAACTTTACTGACTGCATGGACAAAAATAGCTAAAGGGCTACCTAATTGCCCCCTTAGGGGCCAAAGAACATTATGGAGAGAAATATCCTTTTGATTTCCGCATTAGCAACAGGGTAGACTCTACTGGTTTTTAAACTGGTTATTTTGAATCAACAAGCTGCTATTTCTCCCCCAGATTCTAACCACGTTTCAAGAGTGTTATATTTAGGGCCATAAAATGTTGACAGCATATCTCACTTGCCTTTTTATTATTGCCCTAAATATTTTGAAGCTGCGGCTGTAATTTTCAGTGGAATGCGGAACAGCCAAGTAAGCATTGCCACAGATCCAAAAAATCTTGATTAAATTAGATGGAGGCTGTGTTGGGGGGAAACAAAGGGAGCCTTGAGTAGCTGGTGTAGTATTCTGAGCATTAATGTTCCAGTCAACTGTGGCAGTGACCTACAGCTCTGCGCGTGATCCATTCACAGACCAAAGGGGGAGAGTGAGAGAGTGTATGTGCTGGGGGGGGGTAGTGCGTGTGTGTACACGCTCATACTTGTTACTCCTTTTGCCTTGCTGGGGGGAAAAGATGTTTCACTAAGGAAGCAAGAAAGCATGATACTGATCTTGAGTCAAGAATGCCCGATAATCGCTTGCCCTTCAGCCAGCTGTTTTTTAATGCTGTGCATATGAGTGCTAGTCCACTGCTAAAAGAACTGAGGATGGTCCCTTCCGTTCCAGTGGGTAATTCTTCCCTGACCTCCAACCAGTGCTTACTTGCAATGCATATCTACCTATTCAGCTAAAATTGCCCTTGCATATTAATCTTTCCGTTAGAAAGGTCTTGATTTGTCTCCCAGGCTTCTAGTCCCTTGTGAAATCAATCATTGTTTATGTTTCAGGTGTTACCTGTAGAACTTAAATATATACTTAAAAGGGGAGAATGTTAGGTCCTGTCCTTTTTCAGCATTCCTTCATATTCAGCAAGTGCTGTGGAGGAAACTCCCTTCTAGCCATCTCAGCTGGTGTCCTTCACCACTTCTGCATTTGGGTTAGGATCAGCTGCTTCTGATTCCATACCACTTGGAGCAGTATCTCTGTCAATCTGCTAGCGCAAATTACATTGCTGTGTGCAATGTAATTACTGAACTGTGCACAAGGGGAGAATTCACCTCACGTTCCGTTTGTGCAAGAGGTTACACAACCATTTTCAGGAGAGGACCGTGCACTCTGTTGGTGTACGCTCCACTAGTGAAATACACAAGTGTTTGCGCAACTGAAATATTTGACAGAGATCTGATAGTGCTAGTTGAGTTTGTGGAATGACACCAATGGATACTGCCCTCAGACTCCTGGTAGCATTTTTTCCCCAGGTCTCTCATCTTTACTCAATAAATGATTTCTGCCAACACCACTGGCCATTTTCTTTTTGTCCTTGTTGCTTGTTGCTCTGCTTCTAATTCAGACAGGTTTTCAGTTAGCCCTTTGAACCCCTTGCTATGAGCCTCATCCATTAATTGTATTGGGAATGGCAATGCTCTGGAGTTCCACAAATGATCTTTGCTTTTGTGACCAGTGATGTCTCCTGCCTGAGTTTCTGTGCTGCTTATACTTTTAATTTCAGCTTCACATAGTCTGTCACTTTGCCTGACTTCCTTTTCTGCATGCCTTCTTTCCTCTTCACTCTGGACTTTCAGCTCAGAAGTGTGATGACCTTCCACAGTTCCTTAAACAGCTGCTGCCTCAGCACTTTTGCATGACATATAAACAATTCCCTGCAAGAAATAAATGGTACGGAACCAACCACATTCTGAAAAGACAATGGCTTGGCCAGTAGATGACAACTTGGCCATGAAGCACAATACTGAAAATTTTGGTCAGAAAAGTTGAGGCCTTGGGGCACTTTCAATGTATTAGGAAGAAGGCTGTTATAAGTTCCTTGATGATTTTCACAATACAGACAGTGAACAAACAGCTCCAGCTTTCTTAAGTTCTTTGTGCTGGAAGATAATTGGAAAACATTGCTGCAAAATGCCTCAGTTACTGGGAGACTGTTGGTTCTTTTTCTGTTTTTTAAAAAATTATTATTTAAAGTCTAGCAGTCATAAAAGCGTTCCTTTGTCGGGCTTCCAGCCTTGGTTTATTTATTTAGCAATGCATCTGGCCACCCAAGGATGGTGGTGTGGGAGTTGAGGGCATGTGTTGAACTACAGCATGAAAATTCAAACCATTTGAACATTCTGACACTTCTGCTTATTTTTATGTTTTGTTTTGTGAAGAGGTCACCAGTGAATAACTTCATCTATTACATAAACCTGTAAGATCATATGAAGACACAGATAAGGACCCATGTTAAATTAAGTATGCTTTTTAAAAGGTTGCACATGTCAGAATGAAGACATAGAACAAAATAATAATTAATAGGCTTATTCAGTGAGGAAAGTATGATATAGTGAATGTCCATCTTGTTTCCAGTATTAGTTTCTCTCCAGGGTATTTATTCTTTATTCATATAGTAATTGATAATCAAGTGTCCAAGTGCTTGCATTAATGATTTGTCTATATTGTCTAGTTAATTAAAAAAAAAACACTTGGTGCATCATCAATCCAGTATAAAAGCAAAACAGTAGTAGTAGAAGTAGTAGCAGTAATCATCATCATACATACATACATACATACAAGTTAAAGAACTGACCACTGCTAGATTTCTTGTTCCTTTGTCTAACAAGTACTGGCTTCCGTTGAATGCAGATTAATGAACAGTATGGATTACTACTTTCATCTGTTGTGGGAATTCTTCTGAAACAAAGAATGTAGCCAATTTCAAAGACTTTTTCTCCTGCCTATACTGCAGGGAGGTGATCAATCAGAAAAATCATTTACAATTAGATTGTGTTTTGTTCCCCCACTGTTCCTTGTTAATGTTTCTGGCTTTCGTAATCTGAGCTAAACTGTGTTCTTAGGAAATCCTGAGCCAACTGTCTGTGTTTTTTCATAACTGGATGCTTTGATTCCAAAGCAAGGGCTTGGATCATGTAAGCCTTTTTCATTGGCTTGATGCAAATGTAATGCTGTCTGATCTCCTAACCATGGTTAGCAATGGGGTGGGTGGGTTGTGGGCTCTTCCCCTGCCTCTTCTCTTCTCATATTGGCATTCCATTCTTCCTTTCAATTTTGGACCGAACTATGATTAACGTTATATCCACACTGTTATTTTTTCCATTGGGTTAGTGCCAAATCTCAGTTTGCAACCATAATGGCACCATATGAGGCAGAGGTAGGCAGCTTGGTGCCCCCCCCCCAGATATTTTGGACAGCAGCTCCCATAAGCCTCAGCCAGTATTGCCAATTATGGGAGCTCTGGTCTGAAACATCTGGAGGGCACCAAGTCGCCTTCCCCTGATCCAGGGGCTCTGCAAGGGGGGCTTCATGCGTATAAGAAGCAGCAAAGAAGAAAGAGCTAAATTGTTTAAGGGAGTAGGAGAGTTGCAGGCATCTGTGGGAGGCAGAGTTTGGGTCAGTGATGTGGTTCAGGAATATATCTGGATATGGGGGCAGGGAAGACAAAGCAATGGATTGCTTAAAGGGGTAAGGACAAGGAGTTCATGCCAGATGCGAAAGGGCTGGGGAAGTCGGATTAGGGATTTGAGGAGGGGCATCATATGGTCAGATTGATGAGAAGTGGATGACCTGAGCAGCAGAGTTCTGCATTAGACCTGTCTTAGGTATTCTCCAGCACTGATATTGGCACAGAACAACCGTCCCAATCCAATAACCTAAATTCTTAAAAGGCCACTTGAACTTTGCCATTCCACCCAAAGCATAATTCTGAAATTTCTGAATTGTATAAGAATTCCTTTAATTCCAAGTTTTTGGAATGGTTTGGCAATCACTAGGAATCATGGAGAAGCTAAAGTTAGCAGATGGTTATAGTGTCTGGGATCAAAGGATCTGCCCAGTGAGTCATCATACCCAAAAGGGCTTTGGGCTTGTTTTTCTCAAACAGCAGTTTCCATGCCACACTTCTGAAACTGAGGAGAGTTTTGAAAGTAGTTTGTGATATGACACAGGGATCTGCTGCTGTCTAAGGAAGAAAAGTAAAAAGAAAATTATCCCACTAGGTATGCCCCCAGCCCTTGGGCAACCCTGAAATGCCTCTTTGGATTCCAGCCAGTATATGTAGAGATTCAGATATCCTGCTTCACTTTTTTTGCACTGTTTGCATTTTGATAGGGAGAAATGGCGAACTTGTAAGCCACACTAGGAATGTGTTATGGGCCAGAGGACCATAGATAGGCTGTGTATATGGTTTGGTATATAATTGACATAATATCATTTATGATCAAATAAAATGAAATAATTCAAATATAATTTGAATGACATTGGTGGGTAGATGACTTCAGCTCGTGAATATATTGTAGCAATTCTGTACTACTGTAATGCAGTTTCCAGTGTGTGTTACAGTCATGCCTTGGATTGAGAGCATAATTCGTTCCGGAAATGTGCTTGTAATCCAAAATACTCTCATATCAAAACGAAATCCCCCCAAAAAAATTTGTACAGAGATTTTTAATTTAAGCCGTACTACAGTACTTGTATTGCAAGACGCCGCTTGTATATCAAGTCAATTTTTTAAAATAAATATTTAAAAATTTGCTTGTCTTGCAAAATGCTCTCAAACCAAGTTACTTGCAATCCAAGGTATTACTGTACCTAAACTGGATGTTCAGGGCATTTTGTAATTTGTTTATTAAGAAATCAGCTCAACATGCACTTAAGTATTAGAAGATGTATGTTTCAAGGAAATATTTCCTGTAAGCGGGGCCAGTCCTCCTATGAGCCACAGTGAGTCACATGGCTCAGGCAGTGGATTGGGAGGGGAAGTGGATCATGTCCACCACTGCAACAGTATTTCCTCAGCTGCCTGCCTTCCCACTGCAGAGCACCACTGCAGCAAGAAAGCAGTTAGCGGGGCTTTCTGGAGTGCCTGCCCCATGCCTCACTCTGAGGGGTCGTTTCTCAGAGCAATGCATTGTGGGCAAAGTGGCCCAAAGGACCCCCTGTGCCACTGCCCACTATCACTTTGCCTCAGCAGCAGCAAATACTATTTAAAGTAACTTTAAACAGTATTTGCTACCTTTGCCATGCGGCAGCAGTGCAGGCAGTCTCCGTGGCCACCTCACCAACAATGCATTTCTCTGAGGAAGGACCCCCTCAGAGTGAGGCATGGGGCAGGTGCGATTGCCAGTGCTGCTGCCAGTGCTGCTGCCACTGCAAACGCAGTGGCAAAAAAAGATAACGCTGAGGGGATGGAGGAGGAAGCAACAGTAAATCCTCCCACTTTAAGCAGTGCAATGTCTTGCACCGGCCCTGCCTTTAAGTTGCAGAAAGTGTGGCACCCATTAATTATAATTCCTGAAAACATAATAAATATCTTTCTCTGTATTGTGCTTCTACTTAAAGAAGAAGCACAAGCCCAATACCCACATAGCAAGTGTTTATACTATCATTTTTTTTACACATGTCTGTCAGTGTCATTCTATCACAAAGCAATGCTATGCATAGAGCACTCATTCTACTGTATTTGGCAGTTGCAGATGATGTATCTGCCCAAGAAATACCTTATAGTCAAACTCTGACCTGGTTCGCATTGAACTGTTAACTGTGAGTTAAACAGCACATAGGTAGCTGTGGCCACGCCAGAACAAGCGAACACGCTGCCTCCCGTGTGCTCGCCACTTCTGCTTTCTTTCCGGAGGATACTTTTGGGTTAAATCACTGGATTGTTTCTCCCTCAGCAACCCAGTGCCATGTTCGCACGTCACATCAACAACTAGGAAAGGGGTTTTCTGGGTTGTTTTGCGATCTGGAAAGAAAGCAGAAGTGGCGAGTGGAGGCAGCATGCTTGCGTGTTGTTGCTTATTTAACCCATAGTTGGTCATTACATGCAAACTAGGTTGTTATGTCAAAGAGCATGTTACAGCAGGCGTGGTGAACTTGCCACTCACAATCCAGTTACCGGTATGTGCTACCCTCCCTTAGGAGTCAGCATAAATGACTTGAATTTTTGTTTCCTTTTCTGCTTTGTTTCTCATACTCTCTGTATAACAGTCATACAAAGTAGATGAATCATACTGTTGAACTGATCTAGATTTATGTAACTTGATGGTGGACAGACCAACCAGCCTTGTTGCAGTGGAGGAAAAGCAAAAAAGGCACAGGTTAAAGCTATTTGTGCACTTTCCCAAAGCTGTTTGTTGTGTTCCCCCCCCCACCACTACCATTTATTTATTTATTTGATTTGTGCTCCACCTTTCTTTAAAAAAATGGCACTCACAGCGGCTTACAGGCGTAATTGAAATTGATTAAAACAATAAAATACATTAGAGTACATTAAAAACATAACAATTACAGAATAAAATTAAAAACAGCACTCAACCCAGTGAGTACCAATGTGGTGTAGTGGTTAGAATGTTGGACTGGGACTTGGGAGATCCAGTTTCTAGTCGCCACTTGGTGATGAAGTTCACTGGGTGACTTTGGGCCAGTCACTGACTCTCAGCCTAACCTACCTCACAAGGTTGTTGTGAGGATAAAATGGAGATGAGGATTATATAAACTGCCTTGGATTCCTTGCAGAAAAAAAGGTGGGATATAATAAATAAATAAACTAAACTTACAGGTCAAGGTCTTCTTGAATAAAGTGGTCATTGCCTGCCAGCAGAAGGACAGCAGAGAGGGAGCAAATCTAGCCTCCATTGGATCCATAATCAATGCAGCAAATGCAGCATTAATGACAATTAGAGTCTTTGGTGCCCTGTGCCATGCTGTGAATATCTCAATACTCCCACTTCCAGCAACATCCATCTGGAATTTGCAGCCACATTGTACCTCAAGTGCAAACATGGCCTACACTGCTAATTCCCATCTTTGAAATATACAGTTGTGCATTTCCCTCCATCAGTTCATAAGTGCAGTTTTATTTTTCCAGCCCTCTTCAGTCCACATCCTACTTGATTCTGGGCAGTCTTACATCTCTCAACTTCTCTGCTTGGGATAGGACACTGAAGCATCTTTGAAAATGAGCAATCAACTGGCTTTCTTCATATGCATGACAAACTGCCATGAATCTGTGCTGCCTGCCCTCACTGCCTGCTTTTAGAAGGCTGCAAAGAGGATTTGTGGCTTTCATTCTGGCCATAAGTTCTTTCTTTATGTTGTATTCTGGAATGTTTCCAGCTAAAACAAAATGTTTCAGTGTATTCGGTGTAGCTAAAACAAAATGTTTCAGGATGTTTAAGCTAAGCTGTGAGAGGCATGAGCAGATCAATGCCTCCTCTTCCCCGATCCCCCATCCCCCCTCTTTTCTACCAGTAAGTGGGTGCAGCCCATAGGAAACAATGGAGAAATCCAAGATTTTAGTGTAGCTGTGATTGGACAGCTGTGTGTTTGTGTCCCAACAAAAGGCAACCTGGAAGTTCCATCTTCTTGCAATGGGGTCCTGTAGTATTTCTTACCTCTATAGCAGGAGTGCAGAACCTAATCTGGCCTGCAGAGCCTCCTAGGGTTCCCCCATGGGGTGTGGCTTGGAGGCCAAGCCCCTCCCCCTGGTGGAATCCTCCTGAAGGGCATCCTCACTGTTATTGCTGATCCCAGATCAGAGATAATAGGGATGTTGCTGGCAGGGGATCTCTGCCAGTGTTAACTTTTAGAAAAGTTAAATTGTGACAACGGAATAGTTTTGCATGTTATGCACAGGACACCGTGCAAAGCCAGGGACATGGCTGCCATCAAGAACACCTTCTGCCACTAGTCAAGTCTCTTTCTCCATGCTGGGAAAAGCACGGAGCTTCCTGTCTCTCCAGCACAGAGAGAAGTGGGGCGAAAGTAGGGAGTGGGGTGATGACATTAGTGGGCGTCGCCCGTGCCTGGTGGGGGGGGCAATTTGGCTCCCACCTGAAAAAGGCCCAACTATATAGGCTTGATTGCCATCAGCCTTCTGTAAGCCCTGAAAGCTCATAATGGGTCCTCATCAGGTCATTTTTTTTTTAATGCTTCTAATTTACAAATGTCAAAGATACTTCATATCTAGGGAGCCCCAAACTATGTAGAAATGATTACCTTTATTTTTGGGTTGCTCCGTTTCATTTCCAGATAGGCACTTGGCCTAACTGAGTTGTCTGTTAGAAGGAATGATACAGTTTTCATTCCTTGGGGACAGCCGAGTACTTAGGGTCATTTTGTGTAGAGTAAAAAGCTTGTTTTTAAAACTTGCCAGAGTAAATTGCAGTTTTAAGTAAAATATGCTTCTGAGCTTCTAACTTCCACTTCTGAAGCTTACATTATAACTGAAAAATAAAAGCTTAGAAAATTGGAGTCCATCTCTAAAAATGTGATACAACCTTATCTACAAAAGTATGAATAGTGCTGATTAATGAATTTAATATATAAACTAGCTAAAATCCCCTTGTCTGTAAATTGATTCATAGTTCCTTGCTTGGAAAAGTTAAATGGGGTGTGTGTGTGTGTGTGTGTACAGTAATACCTTGGATTGCAAGTAACTTGGTTTGAGAGCGTTTTGCAAGACAAGCAAATTTTAAAATATTTATTATTATTATTTTTTACTTGATATGCAAGCCACGTCTTGCAATACAAGTACTGTAGTACAGCTTAAATTAAAAATCTCTGTACAAATTTTTTTGGGGGAATTTTGTTTTGTTATAAGAGTGTTTTGGATTACAAGCACGTTTCCGGAACGAATTATGCTCTCAATCCAAGGCATGACTGTACTTTGGGAGGTTAACTGCTCCCCCACCCTCATTTTATATTCCTAACTATTCATTTAAACTTAACTTTTATGCCCATAACAGTAGCATGATTCAGTTTGGCTTTGCTTTTATATTTGCATCTGAGTAAACTCAGCTATAAAACTACAGATGGAGGAATTAAAAAGTTAAGTAACTAAAGTGCTAAAGCTGCACATTTGAGAGGTTTTCTACTGGGTAATATTTTATTGGTATCTTTTGGCATGTGTGTATATAGATATAATTAGGCAATCACGGTTGTTCAGGATGTGCTGTCGCAAGGCCGGAATAAATCTAAACTTGGAATTTACAGTTAAAACGAACACGAAAAAGTTAATTGTAACTGGCGGAAATGTTTTGGTTCAAAGTTCTCTGTGGGCTTAGGGGAAGTTAGCTTTGCGAGAAACTAACCCTTAAACATAAATATATATAGCATGAGAGGGATTCTTTTATTGCTAGAAGATTTTGTCCAGTGTAATGAGATGCATGGTTTAATGATAGATTAGCATTCTGTTGCAAAAAGTGTGTGTGCCTGTGTGTGTCCACCTTGATGTATATTTATTACAAATATGTATATTCTGCCATTCCATGAAAACACCAGTGACAGTAAATCAATAAAATTGACAATTAAGGGCGCACTCCTATGCTTGTTTAGACAGAAATAAGCCCTACAACTCCAAGCATTCCCCAGCCAGCAAAGCTTGTAGGATTTATTTCTGTCTAAATATGCAAAAGATTGCACCCTAAGGATAGTATCCACTCTTAATCCTGCTTGGAGTAGACCCAATGAAATGAATGGGATTTAAGTTACTAACTTAAGTCTCATTCATTTTGGTGGGTCTACTCCAAGTAAAACTAACGTTGGATACTACCTTAAGACAAAAACCTTAAGACAAAAACAAAACTATCAAACTGAAAAATAAAAACCAGTGCACAGGCAATGTTACATTTGGAACTCTGCTCCTCAACGTATTTCTGTTTAACAAGAGTCATGGACACTAAGCTCTGAAGCTGCCTCTTCTAAGCTAAAAAAAAAAACCCCATGGGTCCTTGAGCTATCCACAATAGCTCCAAGATCTCTTTCCTGGTTGATCCGTTTCCTAGTAAGCTGTTGGGGGAAATCCCTCGAAAAATGAAATGCTTGAGAAATGAACTGTGTTTAATGATAGTGTTCTTATTTTGCTTTCACTCCTCTTGCCTCCTCCTGCCCTAATTCTTTTCCATTATAGTATAAGAGCCAGCTTCTGTTTGGGGGACAGGGAAGAGGGGTGAGAGTCCTACCAGATTTCATATGGTAAATAATTGTCCCTTTGTCCTCCTAGTCAGGTTTTCAGTCAGGGAATTTCTCCCTGACATGCCCAGTTTCCTTCTCTGTCATGCTTTAAGGCGGCTAATTACTACATTTTTAAAAGGGTGTAATGTAGGGCACTCTGTAGATCAGAGAGCCACTGTTCCAGCTCCTTTTGCACAGCATAGTGATCTTGGATGACTGTTACAAGACTACGATTGTTAGCTGTGCCTCTGTGTCAGAAATGCTTTGGATTTCCAAAGGCCCCTTTCATTTTAAACAGCCTAGAGTTTCACATTGCTTATAAAGCACAATACCAGTCTCCGTAGGGAGCCCGGGCTAAAGCAGTAAGTCACAATCCTTTCAGCAGCCTGTTCAAATAAACAGAGATACTATTTGATACATCCCTTCTCAGAACTGTTGTTGGGGAAGAAAGGAAGCATCTGCTTGAGTTTAATTGTTGTTTTATTGGTTGCATTGTCTTCACAGAATCATGCATTAGGCCATGCAATTGCATAACTGTGCACGTATTATATGCTGTTGTGCAATAAATGTGAAGCGTTTTCTCTTGGCTCGTGACACCACCAATGTTTTCCTTAGAAAGTGAAAACGCTATTTCAAGAGAATAAACAGCTGTACAAGGAAAGAAAAGGACAATAAGTTGACCAGCAGTAGAAGTACTGCGCAAAGTGTGTGTGTGTGTGTGTGTGTGTGTGCATATGCTTTATGTATGCACACACACTACTGCAACATCTATCAGAAGATGAACAAATCCCTGCCAGTCATTTCCAGGTTGCCAAGGCTTCTGATGGTAGATAGCAGAGCACACACTAAGGGGTAAGAACGTAAAGAGAGCCATGCTGGATCAGACCAAGAGTCCATCTAGTCCAGCATTCTGTTCACACAGTGGCCATCCAGCTGCCCATGGGACATGAGTGCAACAGCACCCTCCTGCCCATATTCCCCAGCAACTGGTGTACATAGACATACTGCCTCTGATACTGGAGGTAGCATATAGCCATCAGGACTAGTTGCCATTCATAGCCTTCTCCATGAATTTGTTGAATCCCCTTTTAAAGCCATCCAGATTGGTGGCCATCACTACATCTTGTGGAAGTGAATTCCTTAGTTTAACTATGCGCTTTGTGAAGAAGTACTTCCTTTTATCTCACCTGAATCTCCCACCAATCAGGTTCATGGAATGACCTTGGGTTCTGATATTATGAGAGAGGGAGAAAAATTTCTCCCTGTCTACTTTCTCTACACCACGCATAATTTTGTACACCTCTATCATGTCTCCCCTTACTCGTCTTTTTTCTAAGGTAAACAATCCCAGATGTAAATCAAATATGCTGCACCTAAGCTTCATTCAGAAATTCTCCTCCTGTGTAGGGCTACATGTGGAGAAGGAATGAGACTACACTTCCTGGCCCCACTCCCAATGTCCATGTGCAAACATTTGCAAAGAAGCACCTACTTATTTTCAGCTGAATGCACATAGGTGCATTTCATACAATGAAGATCCTTGATCGCACAGAAGTCCCATATCTAAGGACATTCAACTGAATGTGAATAGATGCCCCTTTGCAGACGTCTGTGCTTAACATGTGGAAGCAGGTGCAGTCCCCTTCCAGGTGTTTAGCCCTTCCAGAATAGGATTCTAGTGGGCTTTATTGCTGAAATAATCTTTTCTTGCACTATCACTCTAACAATCACTCTCTATTGATATCATACCATTTGTATTTATTTACTAGCTTTTTTTTACCCAGCGTTGCACCGGTCATCCTTTTCCTATAGGCACTCTTTGTTCAAAATTCCTTAAGGTAGCTGTCCGCTGTGAAATCCCTGGTCCCCCCCCCCCCCAGGACTGCACAATGAAATCCCTGCTTCCCCCCATGACTACACAATGAAATTCCAGCTTCCCCTCTCCCCGGGACTATGCAACAATGAAATCCCTGTGTCCCCCCCCCAGGACTACACAATCAAATCCCTGCTTCCCTCCCCCCCGGGACTATGCAACAATGAAATCCCTGTGTGTGTCCCCAGGACCACACAATGAAATCCCTGTGTGTGTCCCCCCCCCGGGACTACACAATGAAATCCCTGCTTTCCCGCCCCCGGGACTATGCAACAATGCCCCCCCCCCAGTACTACACAATGAAATCCCTGCTTCCCTCCCCCCTGGGACTATGCAACAATGAATTCCCCCCCCCCGGGACCACACAATGTAATCCCTGTGTGTGTCCCCGGGACCACGCAATCAAATCCCTGCTTCCCCCCTCCCCCGGGACTGCACAACAATGAATTCCCTGTTCCCCCCTCCCCCTAGGACCACACAATGAAATCCCTGTGTGTGCCCCCCCCCCCAGGACTACACAATCAAATCCCTGCCTCCCCCCCCCGGGATTATGCAATCATATCCCTGCTGTCCCGGCTGTGGTTCATGTGAACATTCTGTTTGGACGTAGGAGAGATTTGCATATCCGCCTCTGATTGGGCCCCTGTGGAGGCAGTGCATACCAACATTCTATGTGCCGGTTGGAGCTATTTGCATAACGCCTCCTGAATGGCCCCTGTGAGCATTCCAAGCGACGCCATTGGCTCTCATCTATTTTGGGCCGTACAGGCGCGGCGAGGGTTTTTCTGAGATTTTAACCCGCCAGTCTTTGTCCTTGAGTGATGGGGAGTATGCGTGCCAAGTTTGGGGCGGATCCGTCCAACTGGGTAGGAGCCAAGGCGACACAAACCCGCCGCGCGGACCCACGTACGTACAGACAAACATTCACTTTTATATAGTAGATAGATTACATTTCTATACTGCCCATTAGCCGAAGCTCTCTTGACAATTCACAACTAGTGATCATAACGTTTTGGATTCAGATGCCTGTGGACTTTTCCCAACACGAGGTGGTTATTTTACTTCCCTTATGATGGAGATCTGCATTGACCCAAGTCTCATGTATAGTTCAACACAGAGTTGCAGATCAACATGTCCTTAGTGTGCTGAACTCATATTTTTTAACCGTTCACAAGGCCAATATAGATATCCAACAAAATGGGAACCCCCAAAGTACAGCCTTCTCCAATCTGGAAGCTTCCAGCTGTATTGGACTGCATTCCCATAATTCCCAGACAGCATTTATGAAATGGCTAGAGAAATTTATTTCTGAGGCATTTAATATGTTATATAAATAAATCACCAAAAAGCAATGGGGTAGGCAGAAATGCATTTTATTCCGAAGAGGTTTACTGTTCCAATACATTTTGGACCTCCTATACTATAGGTCCTTCTTCAGCGAAATCTACAGAAAAATATAAATACAATTTGTTATAGGATTTAGATATCTACCACAGTGGGGCTGCAGATAGGCCCCCAAGAATGTAAAGATGATGGAAGGGAACTGACATAGAATCTGGAGAACATAATTTGCTATCTTTGTAGTAACTCACGAGTGAAAAACAGATGTCAGTTCTCTGTTGTGTAGGTTGTGGATAGTGAACACAGAAGATGTAAAGCTGAGATGTATTAGTATTGTCCATGGAAGCTGTTTTGCCTGGCTGTTATAAACCATTTGTGAGGATGGCACACCTTTTAAAATGTTGGTACTTTACCACTTAAGATGCAAAATAGCAGTTACGGTAGTTGCCATGAGCTAGAGTGCAGTCCTATGCATGTTTAGACGGAAAAAGGTCTTACAACTCCCTATGGCTGGGGAATGCTGAGAATTGTAGGTTTTTTCCCAGTCTTAACATGCATAGAATTGTCCCCTAACTTAAGTAAAAACTAGATACTTTAAAATAAATAGCAGGGCATGTCTAGCTTCAGCCAAGTTTGACTGTTCATTGTAGTTGTGTGCCAACTTCCCTTTATTTCTTTTTCATGCTTATCATTCTACTGAAACAAGCAAATTCATGAGTCACATTGCATTGGATTTAACTGGGCAGCTCAGTAACCCGTGCATCCCTTACTCTGAAGTCCTGTGTGTCATTACAGGCGTAACTGTATTGTGGTTATTTGCTGTTAAAAATAGATTTCAGCATTGTCAACTGTGGACAGTCTCACATCTGGGTCTCGAGAAGCATGCTGAGACTTGACTGTGTATGAATATGAAGTACATTGGGTGGGGCGTCTTTTGTGTTTTGTCTTGGCACCGAGTTGGATTCTAAAATAAGAGTAAGCAGCTCTGTACAGGTTGTGACAGAACAAAACTTCCTTTATTGGATTTAGTGGCCATATTCAACAAAGCTTATAACCAGACAGATCTTCATGGGTACCTGGTGGTCTATAGAAAAATAACTTACCACTAGGTGGATTGTTGGTTTTTCAGATGGCAATAATTGATTTACATAAAAACAAGGAAAGCATGTTCTAATCTCCTTCCCGCCCCCAACATGTACATGTAATGAAATTCTCTTCTCCTCCCCCCAGTCCCCATCAGGCGTAATGCTAAGAAGTGTAACCATGTAGAGCAGAGGTGAGGAACTTGTAACCCAAGGGCCACATGTGGACCTCAACCTAGTTTCATGTGGACCTCACCCACTTTGCAAACTCTGCTCACTTTTGGTTCCATCCCTGCCCACTGCTGGAATGTGGACCCTGACAATGTTTCAACCAAGGTAATGAGGGTCTCAACAAGAAAAATCTACTTCACCCTCGGCATGTTCACTTTAAAGTGAATTGTTCAGATGTGCATATACATCACTTGTTTACTGGACACTAGGTGGCTGCTAGCTTGGGTGTGTGACCTGATATTAAAGTAGAGCATTCCATTTGAAGTTGTGTGAGGAGATATGAAAGTTCTAGCTTTGGTGTTAGATGAGTTATGGATTGCTCTCACACACATAGTCATCATTTGGTGCTTCAGTTCTCAAATGATGAGTATGTTTGTGATGAGAGGATTCAAGGTATGTAACTAGATTCTTCTCTTAACTGTTTGCTCTCATTAATATTAACATGAGCAGTGTGCATGAGGATATCTTCTTGTGATCAGTTCTGCATTCTCCTATTCAACTATGTGTGTGGTTGAGCAATGCCAGCACCAGACTGGCATGGGCTGACTGGCTTCTTGTGTTCCCAGTTGTGCACTGCAGCACTCAGCTAGGACTATGGGAGGCTGCCATTTGCTAAAATGTTCCCTTTGCATTACAGCGACACAAGTGATACTTTTGGAGCACTTGAGATTTGAGATTATTTGAGATGAGGTCTGAAGTCTGTTGATTGCAAAGGTCATATTGACCTTTCTGGTCATATTGTTCCCATCATTCCTTTCTTTCTTTATTTTTTTTAATGTTCACTTAACTTTGACTCAGCATTCAAAAGCAACTGTGGAAGCAAGTAGAGCCATGAACTGCCCCTGACAGCATGTAGAGTTTTTTCTTGGGAGATGAATGCTTACTTTCACCAGACACTACCAGCATTTGGCTGGCTTTGTGCACAGCCCATTTCATTTTATTAAAGCTGTTTGTTTAACTTGAATGTAATTGGAGCTAAGCTGAGTGTTGATTGGATTTGCCAGTTTGAATAATAGCCAATTGTGTCCAAGATGCTGTGAGCTTTGCAGCATGCCTGCATCTACCACCCCATTCTCCCTTTAATTCCAGTTAACCTTTTTGTTTGTTTGTTTCTTTTGTATTGCAGAGCAAAGAGGTTGGTCAACAGCTCCAGGAAGATTTGATGAAGGTCCTGAATGAGCTCTACACGGTAAATCAAGTTGCCTTTTTGGCTCTTTTTCAGAAAGGAGGAAATAAATGTTTGACTTTCCCCTGACTGCTGCTGCAGCAGCAATCAAGCTTTGGAAATGATAAATGGCTACAGTATGTATTGAAACAGTGTGTATTTGCTGGTCTGTTATATACTGTCAATTTCATTTTTTCCTCCATTTTAATTCTCTGGCTGCATCTCTATTGCCTTTCCTCCTGTCATCTGATTACCTTCCACATTAGCTATGAATAGTCTTGGGGTGCATCATTGGGACTGTGCATTGTGCTATAACAGCAACTCTGAGATCAACTTAGGCTGGAAGCAGGCCATACACAATTGGTCCCATTGTGTAAGGAATGCACTCTGCACAAACTTTATGATGCAATAAATTTCCTCTAAATTATGATTTATAGTAGGTGCTTGTATATCACTTATTTTTTAGATTTGGATTTTTGAAAGCTGGGTGGCAGCAGGTTGAGATTTCTGATTATATTACAGTATTAGTGTATCTAACATCCCTAACGTGCTGCATCAGCTACAGCTCTGTATCTGACCCCCAGGGTGGAAAGCTAGAGAGTCTGCTATCAGTTCAATGCAAACACTGTGTGTGTGTGTGTGTGTGTGTGTGTGTGTGTGTGTGTGTGTACCAGAACACACACACACACACACATGCTAGTACATGCCCAATAAAACACAGTGGGAAGGTTCGCACGACAACCTAAACACCTTGGGAATGTAAGCCACACACTGTGGCTTAAATTCCCCTGTGCCCAACAGACGATTAGACACATCAGGGGTAGGGTGCCTCCTCCTCCTCCCTCTTCCCCCTTCAGTCCTCCCGCCGGTATCCCAGGGGACACTGCAGGAGCATTGAGAGGAATGGAGTGGGGATGACAACTAACAAAAAGTGCCCAAGCGGCACTTTTGGGTAGCTAACAGAGGCTCCCCTTGCTGAGCAGAAACAGCACCCAGCAAGGGGAAGGGACAAGCCACCTGGTGCTGGGCTTCCTCTTGAGGAAGCCTAGTGCCAGGCAACTTGTCTCTCCTCCCCCCCCCCTCAGCTGAGCAGCGGCCGTGCCCATCAAGGGGAGGGGGGATGAGGGGCATTCTCCTGGGTCTACCCGGGTGATTGGCGCAGGCGGAAGGAGATGTGTTCTCCAGGGGAACACGACCACCCCCGCTCACACCGCCGATCGGGGCTTGTGGAGGTGACGGGCGGCAGCAGGGAAGCTGATCACAGCTGCCCAAAGTGCCTCTTGGGCACTTTGGGCTACTGTCATCGGTGCTCACTGGGAGCTACTTGGCAAGAGTGGTACAGGGGTTGTGGCGCTCTTGCCAAGAGGCTCGCTTGTTGTGGGGCTTGCCCCCCCCCCCGGGTCGTGTTGTCCAGGTTCAGACGACCTGGCAAGCCACGGAGGGTTAAGCAAACCCTACAACAAGCCATAGCTTGTCAGGGTGGCTTATAAGCCAAAATTAAGCCAACCTGACAACACCATCCTGGGTTCGGACAACACACTAAGCCACCGTGGCTTCGAAACCACCATGGCTTAGCATGTCATGCGAACCCAATCAGTGTCACTGTACAAAGTATGTTATTGCTGTGCCACAGATCTGTGGTATAGTTTGCAAGGCTCTTTTTTAAAAAGTATTTTGCTAAAGCAGCCTCTTGCTATTTATTTTGGACATGTACTTTGTAAGCTTTTTATTTACATAGTTTCTAGGAAACATTGAACCACTTTTTAGCTAGACCTGTCATCCACGGATTCATAGTTCATCCCTTCCCCATCACAATAGATAGTCCCTCTACTAGTGAAAATCATATGAAAATAATTTGTCTGATACCATAAGTATGTTTCCCACCTTGGGTGTACTCCATTCATTCTGTCACTGATTCTTCCCCACCATCTTCCTATTTTTGTAAATGAAAGTTTATGAAGATAGAGCAGTGCTGGCGAACCTTTTTGAGCCCGAGTGCCCAAACTGCAGCACAAAACCAACTTATTTATTTCAAAGTGCCAACACTGCAATTAAACCTGAATACCGAGGTTTTAGTTTTAGAAAAACAACTCATACAGTTGTCCGAACTAATTAACATCTTTTGTCTTTAAAGAAAAACACTGTAACAGAGCTTTCAATGATACAAACAGTTTTTTGTTGGGGGGAAAATCAACTCAAAAAATTATTATAGTACTACATTGTACACATAGCCTGAAGGGAATTTATACAAACTTTTTAAATAATTAGGCACATGTATTTTTGGATAAGAGATTCTCAACTTGTAATATGATTATATGCCAGACTGAGATTGTATGGGGCAAGCTTTACTCCAGGTCCTTTCCCTGCTTCTACAGGTGTCGGATTAGTAAAAGTAAAAGTCAACCTGTACTAGAATGAGCAAGATAAACAAGAAAACTAAATGTGCTTAACACATTTTAAACACTTTATGTCTTGGACTGCAAACACTGCATTAGGTAAAAGTTTGCATTGGGCATGCTTTTGCACAATTAATGTGATTTTTGCTATTGCATGCATGCTGATAATTTGTCAAACCTTGGCTCATACTCCGTTAGTTTGAGAGCAACACATGCAGCACTCAGGTCAACTGTTAGGGCTTTACATCCAAGCCATGCTCTGTGCATCATTCTTCAAAATCTTTTAAATGTGATAACAATGTAGAAAAGAATTCTGTAACAGGAATTCTAGAATAAAATCATTTTGTTCCACACTGTGAGAAAGAACAAGATCATTAGTGTTTTACAGAAGGGGACAGTCTTTTCGTGATCTGGTGGCCAATGGCTCGAGTGCCCACAGAGAGGTCCCTGCGTGCCAGCTGTGCCATAGGTTCGCCATCACTGAGATAGAGCATATTTCAGCTCTGCTTTCAAAGTTACCAGAATTGAGCTTTGGAGGCCAAACCATAGCTGAAGAGGGAACATCCCAAGAGGCTCTGTCTGAAAGGCCTTATCTCCCTGGGCCCGCCCTCACCCCATATATACAAGGATGTGCTTGTGTGTCTGCACTGCAACATAGGATATTGTTTTCTTGAGAGAGGCTGGACCACTCAATTCTTCTTTGAAAGGGTTTTTTTTTTTTGGCAGAGCCAGATTTTCTGTTCTGGCATCTGCTGAAGTGATTTCAAGATGGTCTCGGTTTTGATGGTAAGCTTAATTAAAATTTGGCAGGTTCCGGCGGCTCCCAGGGCTTTCCCAATGCAGTCGGCTGTACTGTGCAGAAAAACCTTGCTCTTGCTCACAGACAGACCCCTAACTTGAAACCACTGCTCATCAGCAGCTGCAGATTTGCTAGCAGGGAGGCACGTCAAGGAATGGAAGCCTGCAACAAACATCAGTTCTTGCTCTGTCCCTTCATTTACTCTGCAACATGGTTACTAGGTCAAATAATGTCAGCCATATTATCAAGGGTTCATTCGTCTGCACATCAACTAGTGTCGCTCATGCTGTCATCTGTCAGCAACTTTTGTTGGATACTTAGGCAACCCTCCCCTCTCTCAGGTGGTTTAAGTGAGCTTATGGCTGAGGCAAGATTGGAGCCAGGGTTTTCTTGCTCACATTTCATACTCTTAGCTATTATGCTACCAGCTTTCAGTTCTTACGTTATGCCTTCCTGCTCAGCAGTATAGCTAGCATGAGCACCAAGGAAGACAACATGGGTTCATAAAAGTTCCCATGGAGCTCTGGAACACTTACTTTTGCACAGCTGAATGGACTAAGTTGTCTGCTCAGCAACTCTGACCAAATTGCTTCAGTTTTAGAAATGGAGCCCTGCAAATGTTTTCTTTGGGGGCTATAGCTCAAAATGCCAGGCTGTTCTTGGATTTTGCCTGGTCAACAAGGGCTGTTGCACTGCCAAAGTCTTTTCTCCACATCCCCTGTGAAGAGATGCTTCAAGAATGCTCTTGGGACCAAAGTATATTGACCCTGGCATGCAGTGGAGGTTATTAATCACTACCGTCTAGGTACAGACTGATTTTGCTGAACAGATATGAATCAGCAAGTTGCACAGGGATAGACGTTATGTCTTGTTATAGCCAAATGTTTGGAATTGGCTTTTAAAACTACAGCATTTTGTAAAGTCTTTACTGCTTGGTGTGGTGCAGTGGAATTTTTAGTACTTAACTAAATTCCAGCTGCAGATGTTTAGCATTTTGAACACTAGGCTGGTGTGGCGACATAGCAGCAGTGCTCTGCAGGAGACTGGAGGGTGTGTCCTGCTTGTGGTTTTTATCTTGCTTCCTGGAAAAAGGGAATAGTTAGCCTTACTAAATCCACAAGCATGTTCCTGTAGGAAAGAGAGTTTACACTAGTTTGTAGCAACACCATTGGGTCATAGTAATTACTAAGCAGTAGCAGGGTGATTGTGAGGAGTTTAGGAGGACTGATTGTTTTCAAATGTGAATAGTGGCTGCTAAGTATCTAAGTATCTGCTAAGTATAATATTTTGCATTATCTTGAGTAACAGTGACTGGGACTTACAAACTTTCTAGGTAGAACTACATTGAGAATTGAAAATAGCCCTAAATTAGGTAGGTGATGTTATATCACCAGACCAGACCTTAAGTCTCTTGCAGGAATATCTCCTGGCTGCATCTTTTTATTCCCTCTCCTCATCTATTATATGTGGGCGAGCATGCATCACAGTGAAATAGCAGCTCTCCTTTCAATCACATTGAAACCTGCTAAATTGCATTTTATCTGTATTAAGTGCTAATAAAACATCTTAATTTAGATAAGGTAATGTTTTGGGGATCCTACTTATCAGGAAATGAACATACCGTAGGCTCCTATTAAAACAGGGGTGGGCAACTTCTGTGGGTCAGGGGAGTGCACTGGCTCCCCTGCTGTCGGAACTGCAGCAGCAGCAGCAGCAGCATTTGCCGCAGCAACATTTGTTCTGTGCTTTGTTTATAAGCAGCACATAGGAGCCACGTGGGAATGCATGCCTTGTTTACAAGCAGAATTGCACTTCTGGGAGGCTTCCAAGAGCATGATTCTGCTTCCAAAAAGGATCCAAGAGTATGATTCTGCTTCCCCACACACCTTGTTTTCTTTGTTTTGTGGTTTTTTTTGCTGTGGCCAGCATCACAGAAAATTCAGCAGTGGGGGCAGGGGGTGCAAAAATGACCAGGGGGTCCACATGCATCCCACATGTTGCCCACCCCTGCCTTAAAAGATTACTGTATACTGTTACCTGAAGAGACAGTGATTTACCAAGAATTACATACATACAGTCAGGACATATTCTTTTCTGACACAGGAGTTTTCTGTGTGTAAGCGATGAGGAATGCATGGTCCTCCAGCTGTTGTTGGACTGCAGCTCCCATCATCCTTCATTGGCTATGCTGGCTAGGGCTGATGGGAGTTGTAGTCCAACATCTGAAGGTCCACACGTTCCCCACTCCTGATGTACATAATTGAAATCCACTTTTGAAATGTCTTCAAGTTTCAGAGCAACTAGTAATGTGAGGACCAGGGGACTTACATTCCGAAGAAGAGAATAGCTCATTGTGCTAATGTTGTGCACTTCTCTTGCTCAGGACCAACATCTAAATACCAGGTTCTGACAAACAGTAGAAGTAGATATAACAAATCATTGTGCTATCTAATGTGCATGCCTTTTACCTGCTTTCTTTGCATCGTTTTGCAGTTCCTTGCATCTGTCTTTTTCCAGGTTGTCTTAGTTATAATTGCTCTGCCATCCTAACCATATTAATATACATTTTTTAAAAATAACCAATTTCACAAAAATTTAAGGTTGCACAGCTTTTCTAGAATCTCAAAATCGTGCCAATGGCAGCTTCTGTAAACTGGAAGATCACATTGCAGGTGGACTATGTGTGCCTTGTAGTAACATGACTTTGTTCAGGCAGTGCCCAATAATGATTCAGCCAAGTTTATTTTATTGTCACTGTTTTAAAACCATTGCATTTGTTCACAGACTAGTATTGACATTGTTGAGCCTTCAAATATATTGGAAATAGGGTATGTGTTCCATAAAGACAAGGCAGGGATTAACCAATTGTTGACCTTACTTCCATTCTTAAATATCTGTGATATAATCGCTTCATAGTTCAAGGAGATTGAGAGATGCTTTACTGCCTTTACCCTATGAACATCTTAACAGCAGAGAGAGAGAAAAGAGCTGTTGCTAGTAGAAAAGTGAGGAGATGTCAGCAGACCTTTTAGAAGTTAAGAAAAGGTTCTATGAGCTGGGCCTGGACCAGTCCAAAATAGGGATATAACCATCTTCTAAACCAGTAATATACAATCTTTCCAGGCCAGAGACTTAACTTTAACCACAACCTTAAAGTTAAGTTGGGACTAGCCTTACTTCTCTCTCTCTCTCTCTCTCTCTCTCTGGCTTTCTGCTGCTTCCCTCCTCATTCAGCCCAGCTATATCACATCATGCAGTCCAGCTGTTTTTGCATCAGCTGTTAATGTATATGCATGTGCTGACAGGCAGCCACTTTTACATTTCTTAATCCTCATGGTGCATGCCTTTTCCCTTTGTAATACAGCTTCTTCTGTGGTGATGGATAGCAAAGAAGACGAAAATATTTAAGGACATGGTAGAGGCGCAGCTCATTTTATCAGTTTGTGACCCACTGGTGGATCATGACTCAACCATTTGAAGGCCAATGCTCCTTTATCTTGTTATTGTTCATGTTTTTTTAAGCAGTTGTTGCTGGTCTTCCTCCCCTCCCCCCCCCCCAGTGAAATTCTGACCTTTTAAAATTGTTACTGGAAATCTAGAAGCCTACTTATGAAAGAACAATGTGCTCTGGTCAAATGGAAAGCCTTAGGTAGCTGTTGCTGGTTTGGAAATGAGCAAATGATCTCAAATGGAGGTGAATCAATACAAAGGGGGGTGTTGGGGGGGAATGTGGTTGCGGCGGGGGGGGGGCACACACTTCATATATCTGTCTTTACCCAATGGAATTTTGTTGTGGTACTTGGGAGAGGGGGGGGGAGGGAGGTGATTTGTCTTTAAATTTAAAGTCTATGCTGAGTGATCCCTGTTACTGATAGGAAGAATGTATTTCTTTGCAATCTACTCCAATAATTTTTTAGATTGGGAACTCTTGTGTTAAATATTTGTTTCAGTTATGACACTGGTATGCTAGAGCAGTCCACTCAATTCAGGGGTGCACAGCCTTTTTGGTGCTGAGGGTCGTATGTGATGCTGCCCTGGGGAATGGGGCTGTAGACACAAACATATCTGTGCATGCACACACAGGTGCACACATGCACACACACATCCCAGTGATACACATTGGTCTTTCATCTCTGCTAGCAGCAGGGAAAGAGCAATCTGAATGAGGATCTCTGGCGGGGGGGGGGGGAGAGGACAGGCAGGGGAGAAATTCAGCATTGGTGGGAAGGTTACAGAACCCTTGGGCAAGGCACAAGAAAGGTCTGGGGGGTTGCAGATTGTGCACTCCTGACCTAACCCCTGATAGTTTACATCCTATGCAAGCCCTTCTGAAATGAGGTTCTACAATTACAGTCCTTTCTGGGTTGTATATTAAACCTCTTTATCATTTAGCTATCTTTTTAAATTCAGACTCCCATCTGACAAAGTTAGCTCTAGCCCACAAAAGATTATATCACAATATTAGTCTTTAAGGTGCCACAAGCCTCCTTTGCTCTCTGTTTCTCTTATGGTGAGTGACACTTCCTTGTAAAACAGCATCATCGCCTGATACAGCAGTCAGGCTGTTGTCACCACCATCCATGTGCTCAAGGCCCCTATACAGCTAGAGCAGTGATGCATCTCCTACTTGATGGATTTAGGGGGCATTTCCAATATAACATTTCTTCATTTATCTTTCTTCATTTACCGTATATATAGTTTAGCAGCAAATAATTAAAAACAAACAATCATGGAATTATCAGAAAGATGCTGGTGTAGCTGCGTCTGCAAATTGAGAATTTGACAATTGCCAGTGCGAGAAAATCGATCATGTCCTTCAACAGTTTCCTCTTTCAAAGGTTGCTGCAGGTGGTGTTGAGAGTAAAGAAGAAAATGTTGACCTTAGCACATGCAAGTGACAGGATCCATTCGTGGCGTTTGTAGTAGCTACCGTATGTTTCTCTTCTGGGCCCTCATGTAATTAATACGATCCTTGACCACAATACCAAACCTGGAAGACAGTTAGGATTCGACTGTGGTACGGCATCCTCAACTGTCTGAAGCCATTTAAAACTGGGATCTTATTGGTTTCCATTGCCCTGTGCCAAGTCTCCTTCCATCAGGAGGTAGAGGTGCGGGAAGAGAATACTCCTCTGCCCTCCTTACAGCTCTTATTCTAAATGCCTCCTTTTAATCTATTCATACATGATAGCTCCAAGTTGGGATGTAAATTATTCAGTACGGTAATTCTCACTTTAATGCTGACTGGGCTTGCATTTTTAACTGCAGCTTCTTTCTGTAACCAAGAGGCATTGCTTAATCGCTACAGGAGGAGAGAGAGCGCATATCCCACTTAACAAAAATTATAGTCAAGTTCAAACTGAGGTGAAACAAGACTCGATGGCATTGTGCCTGAAAACTGAAAGGACTGGAGGCAGGAGTTTGGCTTGTGTCAGGATTACAAGACTGGAACAGAGATCTGTTCTCCTCTGAGTGTGTTTACGAGCCAGTTAGTATTGGATATCTAAGGTCAGGGCTTTTTTTCTGGTGGAACTCACCGGAACTGAGTTCCAGCACCTTTTCTTCTATTAATTGCATTACAATTTAATCGCCATCTACTCCCGAGGAAATGTAATCCAAGAGTTCCGGTACCTTTTTCTCCAGAAAAAAAGCACTGTCTAAGGTACTTCTTGGGGGCCCCTGACAAGAATATTTGAGAACCTCACAACCTTCTTTTAAAAAAAATCTGTTTAAATGTTGGTGTGTAAGTTGTCTTGAGCACAATCTGTGGAAAGGCAAGGCAAAAACTTTTTTCAATAAATAAACCTAATGTTTACGTCGTCGTTGGTGTAACCCTTCCCTTCCCATTCAAGGACAGAAGTTGTATTCAACATAAGGGAGGGGCTAATAGGAGGGGCTTAGAAGTGCATTTGCATATCATAGAATCATAGAAAAGTAGAGTTGGAAGGGGCCTACAAGGCCATCGAGTCCAACCCCCTGCTCAATGCAGGAATCCAGGTCAAAGCATCCCAGACAGATGGCCATCCAGCTTCACCTTGAATGCCTCCAGAGTGGGAGAGCTCACCACCTCCCTAGGTAATTGGTTCCATTGTCTTATTGCTCTAACAGTCAGGAAATTTTTCCTGATGTTTAGGTGGAATCTAGGTTCCCGTAACTTGAGCCCATTATTCTGTGTCCTACAAACTGGGATGATCGAGACGAGATCCTGGCCCTCCTCTGTGTGACAACCCTTCAAGTACTAGAAGAGTGCTATCATATCTCCCCTCAGTCTCCTCTTCTGAAGGCTAAACATGCCCAGTTCTTTCAGTCTCTCCTCATAGGGCCTTGTTTCCAGTCCCTTTATCATCTTTGTTGCCCTCCTCTGAACCCTCTCCAGTTTGTCTACATCCTTCTTAAAGTGTGGTGCCCAGAACTGGACGCAGTACTCATGATGAGGCCTAACCAGTACTGAGTAAAGGGGGATTATCACTTCACACGATTTGGAAGCTATACTTCTATTAATGCAGCCCAAAATAGCATTTGCCTTCTTTGCAGCCACATCGCATTGCTGGCTCATATTCAGTTTGTGATCTACCACAATTCCAAGATCCTTCTCACTCGTAGTATTGTTGAGCCAAGTGTCCCCCATTCTGTAACTCTGCATTTGGTTTCCTTTCTCTAGGTGCAGCACTTGGCATCTATCCCTATTAAATTTCATTCTGTTGTTTTCGGCCCAGCGCTCCAGCCTATCGAGATTGCTTTGAATGTTGTTTCTGTCTTCCAGAGTATTAGCTGTTCCACCCAACTTTGTGTCATCTGCAAACTTGATAAGCATTCCCTGCAGCTCTTCATCCAAGTCATTAATAAAAATGTTGAGAGATGGTATTTGACTCCAGTAAGATTAAATAAAATAGATAGTAATTGTGCTCCATTGTGTTGGAGAGGATGCCAGGAACTTCGTACTTATGCTCATATGTGGTGGAGCTGTAAAAGCGTATTGGATTTTTGGAATAAAATTTTTGGAGAAATTTCAGAAATTATTGGTATTAATGTGGAGGTCTGTCCAAAATTAGCATTGTTATCAATAACGGAGAAACTTCTGTGCTCACAAGAGAAAAAGGAACTAATTGTAAGTTTATTAGCGGCAGGGAGATTATTGATTGCAAGGAATTGGAAAGTTCAACATCAGTATTTAATAATAGACTGGTATAAAGAGGTTTGGGATATTGCTTTAAATGATAAACTAACATGTAGTATTAAATGTAAAAGGGGACAATTAAAGAAAAATAATTTTAAGGAAATATGGGGGTCATTTTTAGATTATGTTTTAGTAAAGGGGAAAGGGAGTAAGCCATGTCATGATATGATGTATTTTTGGAATATAGATTAATAATGGATTATGTGGATAGAAATGGTTTTGGCCCCGGGGTGACGGGTGCACCTGTAGTGTATGATTTGTAGGTTTATGTGGTTTTTTTTGTATGTGTGTTCTTTTAAAAAATATAAATAAATAATAAAAAAAAAATGTTGAAGAGCACTGGGCCCAGGACCGAGCCCTGCGGTACCCCACTCGTTACCTCTCCCCAGTTTGAGAAGGAACCATTGATAAGCACTCTTTGAGTCTGATTCTGTAGCCAATTGTGGATCCACCTGATAGTTGTTCCATCTAGCCCACTTTTAGCTAGCTTGCTAATCAGGATATCATGAGACACTTTGTCGAAAGCTTTGCTGAAGTCCAGATATATGATGTCCACAGCATCCCCACAGTCCACAAGGGAGGTTACCCAATCAAAAAAATGAGATCAGATTAGTCTGGCAGGATTTGTTCTTGACAAATCCATGTTTGCTTCTAGTAATCACTGCATTGTTTTCAAGGTGATTGCAGACTGATTTCTTTATAATCTGCTCCAAAATTTTCCCAGGGATTGATGTTAGACTGACTGATCTATAGTTCCCAGGTTCCTCCTTCTTGCCTTTTTTGAAGATAGGAACAACATTTGCCCTCCTCCAGTCATCTGGCACTTCACCTGTCCTCCATGATTTCTCAAAGATAATAAATAGACAGTGGTTCTGAGAGTTCTTCTGCCAGTTCTTTTATTACTCTAGGATGCAGTTTGTCAGGCCCTAGAGATTTAAACTCGTTCAGAGCAATCAGGTGTTCCTTGACCGTTTGCCTATCAATCTCAAGCTGCAATCCTGCCCCTTCAGTCTGCACTTCAGGTTTGCCAGGGACATAAACTCTCTTTTGGGAGAAGACCGAGCCGAAGTAGGAATTGAACACTTCTGCCTTTTCTTTGTCACCTGTTATCAATTTGCCATCCTCATTGCATAGTTGAACCACCATTTCTTTCCTCTGTCTTTTACTGTGCACGTATCTGAAGAAAGCGTTTTTGTTGTTTTTAGCATCCCTCGCTAGCCTCAGCTCATTCTCAGCTTTAGCCTTCCTGACACTATTCCTGCAATTCTGTGCTACCTGCCTGTACTCTTCCCTTGTAGCCTGGCCTTCCTTCCACATCCTATATGTGTCCTTTTTTTGTTTTCAGGTCATCTCTGAGTTTTTTGTGAAGCCACACTGGCTTCTTCTGTTACCCTCTGCCTTTTTCCCTTGTGGGAATTGTTTGCAATTGTGCCCCTAGAATTTCCTTTTTTTAAAACTCCCACCCTTCCTGGGCTCCTTTTCTCATTAGAGTCGCTTTTCATGGAGCCTTACTTATCATTGTTCTGAGTTTATTAAAACTCATATGAATGATAGAGGTCCAGAGATGAATGATCCCCTGACCAGAGATTCTCAACCTCTTCAATGTCAAAAAAGCTACCAAATGTAAATAAGAAGTGAAATCAAAGCAGATGGTTCAACTGGTGTTCAGCATGTGGCCAAGGAGATGTCAAAGAAAAAAGGTAGCAGTTGGCCTTGCTCTGGAACACTGGAGGACCTGCACTGGAAGGAACATCTCTGTGGGAGGGACACTAAGGAAACAAAAGGCTTTCTTTAAGAAGACAAGAAATACAGAAGGTTGCTGGTCTTATCTACACACACAGTCAGCCACTTGTACTGCCCAGATCAGATGGATTTAGCACTCTGTCAGGGTATGCAGTGGGATGGGGTCATGGAAGAATGGGTGTTTCCTCTGACAACTGTTCACCACATTCAATAATAATTAAAAAATCACACCTCCTGTTGGATTGGGGGGAAATGAATAATATTGAATGAACTTTTTTTGTCCTAATCCAAATAGACACTTTTTATCTTCTTAATTCCACTACTGACTGCATTCTCAGATTCCAGCTAGAAATAGAAACATGCGTACTGTACATCTCTTGCTTCTGGTGCCGCCTTGCTGTTCTCTTCTGGCCTTTTATAACTTTGAGCTAATAGCCTGTTTCACTTACACAAGTTAAACTCGTTTCACATGTTCTGAAACCTTGCCTAAGTGCTGATCCTTTGAGGTCTGTGCAGTTCCACAAATCAGATAAAATAGTATGTTTATGGATTAGCAGAGCTATTTCTGTAGTCAAAATTAAAAAGTATAAAGTAAGAGCGTTGGTCATCTAGGTTGCATGTTTGCAGTTGTGGGTAAAATTCTGTCCTTCCCATCTGGGCAAGTGATGAGGTAGTGCTTGACTGCTGATTATTGTCTTTTGCAGGTGATGAAGACCTACCATATGTACAATGCTGACAGCATCAGTGCTCAGAGCAAGCTGAAAGAGGCAGAGAAGCAGGAAGAAAAGCAGATTGGCAAGTCTGTGAAGCAAGAGGATAAGCAAACTCCACGCTCCCCTGATTCAGCCTCCAGTGTCAAGTTTGAAGAAAAACATGTCCGACGGAGTTCGGTCAAGAAGATTGAGAAAATGAAAGAGAAGGTGTGTGAGCAGCATGGTGGGATTAACTGCTGGTTAACTGCAAAGCTCTCTTCCTCCAGAGCAGCTGCTGAGGTTTTCTGCATGGATCTAACACACAATGCAGTATCTACGTGGGGTATTAAGTAATGGTGAAATGGCGGAAATACTGATTTGACTAAGGGCACAATCCTGTGGCCTCCCAGCAATGACTGGGGGCGGGGCATAGGATTAGGCAGAGTCCCAACTCCGAGGTCCTCCAACCACGGAGCTGGGACTCTGAATTCAAAGTGCCTCTGCAACCCCACACACGCATTGCAGCCAGCGCGGAAAGAACCAACCTCGGAGAGAGGGCTAAAGGGGCGTGTTGGGGGGCAGGGAGGGGAAGAGACTGAGGCTGACGGCTTACACCATATCCAAACGGTGCCCCAGCCTCCTTCCCTCCCCCTCTGCAGTGCTTCAACTAGGTGGCTGAAAATGGCTGTCTAGATAAAATACAGGACGTGAGGTGCGGGGCAGCGGAAATCGCCGGCTTACGTGCATTGAGAGCGGACGACATAGGATCGTCCTAAGTGGCTCAGGATCTGGATTTGGGACCTACCTTTTGCTATTCCTACTTACCATTGAATCACTTTGGATGAGGTGGAGTAGGAAAATGGTGAGACCAGATACGATGAAAGGAATGTCTTCTCTAGAGTTACTACTGGCATTTCACTCACTTTTTCTTATACCTGGTAAACCAGTAGAGTAGTGGCTTTGTGCTGAAACTCTGGCTCTAGTGATGCGAAGTTGCTATATATTAGCTGAGAATTTGATGCTTTATGCTCAGATCTACGTAACTTGTTTAGGTAAAAGAAAACCATGGGTTCAAGGACATATGGATACAGCTCCAGGTTGTCTTTTAATAAGCAGGGTAGGAGATGGGAAGTCACTTCCCATTACTACAAGAGTAGAATGCACTGCGTTGTATCCAACGTTAGTCCTACTTAGAGTACACCCATTGAAGTGAATGGGACTTAAGTTAGGCTAACATTGGATACAATGTATTGGATACAACCCTTTAGTAGATTACGTTCATGGTATTGATCGTAATCTCTACCTTTCTTCTGTTGATTGAAAAGTGTTGTGTTTGTATTAGGAAGGTCCATTCTCTTGGGGAAGACTAGTTGGCATAATTCCAAGGAATCTGGCTGGTTTGGTTCTAAGGCCTTCTCTACCAAACACGGACTTGCATGTGGCTCCTTGGTGCCTGCTGCTTATGTCATTTTTTGGTGTCTGCACCCAAGCCAAGTAACACCCCGCAGGGATTTTCAACATGCAAGTAGGCTTGTACAACTAGGCAAATTAAACTTATACCATGGTGGTTCCCATGGGCTCCTGTTTGCTATCCCTGGGCTAGATTATCTTGCCTAAAAGTATTAAAGATCTCACAGAGCTCAGGTTGAAGAGTGAGGAACGTTGTGAGTAGTAGAATAATTACCCTGTCTGTGGCCGTGTGTTCTTTCCTCAAGATCCGTATTTTCTTTTTCTTTCTTTTTTTTAATAAACTCCTTTTGTTTTGTTTTCAGCGCCAAGCAAAATACACGGAAAATAAACTGAAAGCTATTAAGGCAAGAAATGAATATCTGTTGGCTCTGGAGGCCACCAATGCGTCTGTGTTCAAGTATTATATCCATGACCTGTCTGATCTCATTGATGTAAGTGTACTGGTTTTTTGGGTGCCTGTATTGAATGTTGCTGCTGCAAACCCCATTATGTCTTTCTCCTCTGTTAACCCTTTATAGTGACAGAAATCCATGTAGGATGCAGGTTTCTCTTCTGACTGTGTTCAGTGTGTGTTTCCGTTGATTATGTGAGGACGACAGTTGTGTATGAGCACTGAACTGATTAAGCAGTCCAAACATTTGGGATGGCCTTCCTAGCCAAGCCAAAATTTGTGGTTCCCAGGGCACTGTCCTTCCTTCAGCGCAGTCAGTGTGTGTTTACACCTCTGTATCGTGTGTATGCGTTGGGGGCAATCCCATGCACACCTATCAAGGCATAAGCCCCATTGCACTCATTGGGACTTACTTCAGACATGACATGTGTAGGATTGGACTTTTGGTCCCTGTCCTCATGTTGTACCTCTATACAAAATCAGGGACAATCCTCTCCTCCAGCAATTAGGGCTTGTTTTGGTGCTGGGCAGCTGAACCATTCAAAGTGCCTCTGCAACCAAGTGCCAAACATGTCATCTCCAAACTTTCCATCCAGAGTCAGAGGAAAAGGCTCGGCCTGTTTTGGCGCTAAAGGGCAGAGATACTCTGAATGCTTTGCCTACTAAAGTAGAAAGTTTCAACCTTCCTCTCCAGCTTGGAACTGGAGAGATGGCCTGCTGTGATCTTTCCTGTTGTTGCATTGGGCTGTCCACATCTTGGGGGCAACTGCAGAGGATTGTTCCTGCCCCCTCCCCAACTCTTAACCTGGAGGGAGCGGTGGGGCTTGTCGCTACCCTTGCCAAGTGGTGGTAGAACACATACCATGGCAACCGTGGTGAGCAGAATTGTGGGCTGCAATGACGAAGTAAGCACTATCAGGACAAATGGAAGTATTTTATATGCTCAGATAATCAAATAACAATGTTTTGGAATGCTACATTTTTAGAGCTCGGTTAACTAAAATATTGTCCTCTGCTGTGTGGGTACTCTGCTCCATCCAACAGGACTGTTGCATTGACTGTATTGAGCTGCTTCCTTGGGCAGAGTCAGTGATCGCCGCTGGACACTGCTGTTCTCTGTTTCTTGGTGACAGCTGTAATAGCGTCCTGTAATCAAGGTTAAAAATAGTCATTGGGGACCCCTGAGGGTAATTGGTTGAGGGAGAGGAAAAAGAGGGGCCTCCAAACAAGCAAATTCATTCCTCTTCTTTGCTTGCTCTGCACTGTTGGTTATTCAGCCAGTCATAAAATCAAACAGGTCACACTCACGTCTGCACAGCTCAAGTATTTATTGGAGGCCTTTGCTGTTCGTTTTGCTCTAAACTGCAAGCCTATAGAACCTGTTTTGTCTTGCAGCTGGGTTTGCTATTGTAGTACAAAGTGAGACTGTATTGATACCTTGTATTTTCTGCTGCTCTTTTGCATTTGTGGCTTAGCACCTGATTGATTTCAAAGGTGTTTCAAATGACATTTAAACCAAAAAATCTGGTCTGTAATTTGCCTTAAACATTACATAAGATTCAAACAGCTTCATTTATCTGAATCATCTAGAGGGCACCCCAAGCAGTTGGATGATCAGGTGAATAATAATGAATGGTGAATTTTCTCAAAGTTACATGGGATGCATTAGATCCACACAGTAGTTATCTGGGTAACTAAGGGTAGATCTGCATGTTAAAAGAGAGCATGTGATATAATACTGCTGGGACTCTTCCCATTTCAGAATACAAATTCACAATCTTCTGTTTTAGTGCTGTCCTGTAAAGAACTCCAGTTAGGGATGGAAGAATTAGTCTATTTCCGGACCATGTGAGTTCCTCATGTATTCAGTCATGTCCATTCTGTCCAATTTCTGCATCAGTCTCTGTTTTAAAAAACAACAACACATACACAAAAATTTGCATTTATTTTCATATGTAACTTTCCTTAACATAGACATTTTTCTACACAACTTTCCCCAATACACACACTTTTGTACTCAGTGTTTGTACCGAGAACTGCATCACAACATTCAGAAAGTGCACGATCCAAAGGAATTGTGTCTCAATCCACATATTAGCCTGGGAAGTGCAAATTTGGTTGCTTAAAAATGCAGACCAAAGTTCTCCCGTATCCCTAGCAAGCATGTCATGGAGGAAAGTCTAGTCTAGCCCTCTCCCAGACATGCTAGTCTTCTATGAGTAAGGAGACTATAAATGGGAGTACACTCAAAAATATGATACTCCCGCTTGCATTCTGAAGTAGTACAGTCCCATGAGGGCTGAGCAGGAGCACAACAAGAGAGAGGCTCCAGCTGTTTTCGGGACTGTGATAAGGCAAGCAGGCTCCCAGAGAGTGAGCGAACAGAGCGAACGAACAGGGGGAGCAAACAGGAGTTTGGCAGCGGAGTAGTACAACAACAGGAGCAGCACTACAACTTGCTGGAGTGCAAGGACTACAAAAGGAGCAGCACTACAACTTGCTGGAATGCAAGGACTACAAAAGGAGCAGCACTACAACTTGCTGGAGTGCAAGGACTACAAAAGGAGCAGCACTACAACTTGCTGGAGTGCAAGGACAACAGGAGCTGAAAGGAAGGGTGTGGCCTGGGAGCTCATTCTGTTCCTGACTTCCAGCTGAGCAGGAGCACAACAGGAGAGAGACTCCAGCTGTTTTCGGGACTGTGATAAGGCAAGCAGGCTCCCAGAGAGCGAGCAAACAGGGAGAGCAAACAGGGAGAGCAAACAGGAGTTTGGCAGCGGAGTAGTACAACAACAGGAGCAGCACTACAACTTGCTGGAGTGCAAGGACTACAAAAGGAGCAGCACTACAACTTGCTGGAGTGCAAGGACAACAGGAGCTGAAAGGGAAGGTAGAGGCCTGGGAGCTCATTCTGTTCCTGACTCCCAGCTGAGCAGGAGCGCAACAGGAGAGAGGCTCCAGCTGTTTTCGGGACTGTGATAAGGCAAGCAGGCTCCCAGAGAGCGAGCAAACAGGGAGAGCAAACAGGGAGAGCAAACAGGAGTTTGGCAGGGGAGGTCAAGGGGGAGGTCCCTAAGAAATTTTCTGGATTTGTTTGTTTTGTTCCAATACCTCACACTTATAGACCAGGGGGACTTGTTAGTAACATTCAGGGAAGGCAGGATAAGGCACCAGCCATTCCAGTACAAAAAGAAAGGCAGAAACATAAAGGGAACAGAGAACTATGGAAGGAAGGGAATCTGCAGTGGTGGTGACCTGCAACGTGTGTGCAATGTTTGTTTTCCCGCCTGAGGGAAACATGGCCTACACGTGCAACAAGTGCAAGCTGGTCACGCTGTTGGAAGAAAAGGTCAGAGGACTGGAGCAGCAAGTGTCAACCCTCAGGAGCATAAGAGAAAGTGAGGAGTTCTTAGACAGAACGGTGGATCTACAGCACCAAAGTGTAGAACAGGAGCCAGAAGGGCAACAGCAGGATGAGGCGGAGTCGGAGACTGCGGAGGCAAGGGAAAATAACCTAGGGGGAACTCCCTGGAAAAGGGTGACTGTTAGGAGCAGAAGAACTAGAAGACATTCTGCACCTGTGGAAGCAGTGGAGCTATGGAACCGCTTCCATGTACTTGAGGACGAGAGCAGAGGACAGCCTGCAAAGGACGAATTACCGGGCACCCAACGTGGCCACAGCATGAGGAACTTAATCAAGAGGGCTTTAAACTGAATCCAACAGGGGAGGGAGACATAAACTCGGGGGTTCCAATGGAAGAAGGCCTCTGTGCCACAACAGAGAGAACAGCTCCAGCGGTGCCCAATGATCGTCTACCACAAAATGTAGGGGAAAAGTCGGAGTATAAAGCACATAGTCTTCGATGCCTCTATACTAATGCCCAGAGTATGGGCAACAAACAAGACGAACTTGAACTCTTGATACATGAGGGCAAGTACGACTTGATAGGGATAACTGAAACCTGGTGGGATGACTCCCATGGCTGGAATACAGCAATTGAAGGGTATAACTTGTTCAAAAGGAACAGAAGCAACAGAAAGGGAGGTGGAGTTGCGCTGTATGTTAAAGATAGGTTTCTCTGCACAGAGATACAGGAAGAGGAGCCTGGCAGCCCCATTGAGAGCATCTGGGTTAAAATAAAGGGGGCAAAGAATAAAACGAACATGGCAGTTGGAGTCTACTACCGACCACCCAATCAAGGAGAAGACGAGGATGAAACTTTTGAAAAGCAAATTACCATTGTTTCAAGGAGGCATGATGTGGTATTAATGGGGGACTTCAATTTCCCTGATATCTGTTGGGAGACTTATTCAGCAAAGCATGGCCCCTCCAAGAAATTCCTGAGTTGTGCTGCTGATAACTTCCTCCTACAGAAAGTGGGGGAAGGAACTAGAGGAGCGGCTATCCTTGACCTGATTCTAACAAACAGAGACGAGTTAGTGGATAAAGTGGCAGTTTCGGGAACTCTGGGGGGAAGTGACCATGTTATACTTGAGTTCTTGATTCTAAGGGGAGCAAAAGCTGAGTGTAGCCAAACATGTACCCTGGATTTTAGGAAAGCCAATTTTAACAAACTCAGAACAATGATAAGTGAGGTCCCATGGCAAACGACTCTAATGAGTAAAGGAGCCCAGGATGGGTGGGAGTTTTTAAAAAAGGAAATTTTAAAGGCACAATTGCAAACAATTCCCAAAAGGAGAAAAGGCAGAGGGCAACAGAAGAAGCCAATGTGGCTTCACAATAAACTCAAAGATGACCTGAAAACAAAAAAGGACAAGTATAGGAAGTGGAAGGAAGGACAGGCTACAAGGGAAGAGTACAGGCAGGTAGCACAGAACTGCAGGAATAGTGTCAGGAAGGCTAAAGCTGAGAATGAGCTAAGGTTAGCGAGGGATGCTAAAAACAACAAGAAAGCTTTCTTCAGATACGTGCATAGTAAAAGACAGGAAAGAAATGGTGGTTCAACTACGCGATTAGGATGGCAAATTGATAACAGAAGACAAGGAAAAGGTAGAAGTGTTCAATTCCTACTTCGGCTCGGTCTTCTCCCAAAAGAGGGTCTATGACCTCCCTGGCAAACCTGAAGAGCAGATGGAAGGGGCAGGATTGCAGCTTGAGATTGATAGGCAAATGGTCAAGGAGCACCTGATTACTCTGAATGAGTTTAAATCTCCAGGGCCTGACGAGCTGCATCCTAGAGTAATAAAGGAGCTGGCAGAAGAACTCTCAGAACCACTGTCTATTATCTTTGAGAAATCATGGAGGACAGGTGAAGTGCCAGATGACTGGAGGAGGGCAAATGTTGTTCCCATCTTCAAAAAGGGCAAGAAGGAGGAACCTGGGAACTATAGGCCAGTCAGTCTGACATCAATCCCTGGGAAAATTTTGGAGCAGATTATAAAGAAGTCAGTCTGCAAGCACCTTGAAAGCAATGCAGTGATTACTACAAGCCAGCATGGATTTGTCAAGAACAAATCCCGTCAGACTAATCTGATCTCATTTTTTTGACCGGGTAACCTCCCTTGTGGACTGTGGGAATGCTGTGGACATTATATATCTGGACTTCAGCAAAGCTTTCGACAAAGTGCCTCATGATATCCTGATTAGCAAGCTAGCTGAAAGTGGGCTAGATGGAACAACTATCAGGTGGATCCACAATTGGCTACAGAATCGGACTCAAAGGGTGCTTATCAATGGTTCCTTCTCAAACTGGGGAGAGGTAACGAGCGGGGTACCACAGGGCTCGGTCCTGGGCCCAGTGCTCTTCAACATATTTATTAATGACTTGGATGAGGAGGTGCAGGGAATGCTTATCAAATTTGCAGATGACACAAAGTTGGGTGGAACAGCTAATACTCTGGAAGACAGAAACAAAATTCAAGGAGATCTCGATAGGTTGGAGCGCTGGGACGAAAACAACAGAATGAAATTTAACAGGGATAAATGCCAAGTGCTGCACCTAGGGAAAGGAAACCAAATGCAGAGTTACAGAATGGGGGACAGTTGGCTCAACAATACCACAAGTGAGAAGGATCTTGGAATTGTGGTAGATCACAAGCTGAATATGACCAGCAATGCGATGTGGCTGCAAAGAAGGCAAATGCTATTTTGGGCTGCATTAATAGAAGTATTGCTTCCAAATCACGTGAAGTGATAATTCCCCTTTACTCGGCACTGGTTAGGCCTCATCTTGAGTATTGCGTCCAGTTCTGGGCACCACACTTTCAGAAGGACATAGACAAACTGGAGAGGGTTCAGAGGCGGGCAACAAGGATGATAAAGGGACTGGAAACAAGGCCCTATGAGGAGAGACTGAAAGAACTGGGCATGTTTAGCCTTCAGAAGAGGAGACTGAGGGGAGATATGATAGTACTCTTCCAGTACTTGAAGGGTTGTCACACAGAGGAGGGCCAGAATCTCTTCTCGATCATCCCAGTTTGCAGGACACGGAATAATGGGCTCAAATTACAGGAACCCAGATTCCACCTAAATATCAGGAAAAATTTCCTGACGGTCAGAGCAACAAGACAATGGAACCTACTACCTAGGGAGGTGGTGAGCTCTCCCACTCTGGAGGCATTCAAGGTGCGGCTGGACAGTCATCTGTCAGGGATGCTTTGACCTGGATTCCTGCATTGAGCAGGGGGTTGGACTCGATGGCCTTGTAGGCCCCTTCCAACCATGCCAGTGTGGCATGGTGGTTAGGGAGTTGGACTGGGACTCAGCAGATCCAGGTTCTAGTCCCTACTCAGCCATGAAGCTCACTGGGTGACTTTGGGCCAGTCACTGACTCTCAGCCTAACCTACCTCACTGGGTTGTTGTGAGGATAAAATGGAGAGGAGGAGGAGAAAGATTATGTAAGCCACCTTGGGTTCCTTGCAGGAAAAAAAAGGCAGGATATAAATATAATAAATAAAATAATACTTTTCTATGATTCTATACCATTGCTTTTTCTGAATATGTAGATTGGAATTACATTTTGGATTATGAGGAATCCACTTTGATGTTGTATATGGTGCTGGTACTTCTTATCTATTTAACATTTATATGGTGCCAACAACGTAGTAGGCACTGTACAAAATATAGAAGTGACACCTGTATCTGTAGGGTTAGAGCAAGGGTAGGCAACCTGGTGCTTTCCATATAGCTTGGACTACAACTCCCATCAGCCCCAGCAAGACATCTGGAGGGCACCAATTGTCCTACCCTTGGCTTAGATTCTATATTAAGCAAATGTATGACGGATGAGGGAGCAATCAGTTTGACTAGTCACGTGGGAAGAGATAGTTGGGTAGCCCAGAACCTGGACTAAAGGTACTTATGCATGAGGAGGAATAAGGTGAGGCTTGGGTTGTTCAGGCAAGGGTCTATTAGGCAACTGTATGTAGAGGAAGGACTTGAGTGATGAGAGAGAAGGGGCTTGATTAATAAATAGGAGGCTATTTTTAGCCATGATGGAAGGCACAGAGATGGGAGTGGGAATAGAGCCAATGAAACCAACAGTAGATACAGTTGGTGCAGAAGGGAGTGAGGAGTTGTGGATCTCCACCCATATCTCCCCTTAATCAGACAGTTTAAAAAATAAGGCCTCTAGAATATTAAAACCAGGAAGCCAAAGGAGAAAGGTGATCTGGTCATGGTAACATGCCATTAAATATGGGCTCTTTAAAAATCTTAGCTATGCTTGTCAATGTTTATTCTCCTCCTTCACTATGTGCCATTTGACCTTAATATGCTTCCCTGAGGCACATGTTGTGAGGAATCATGTTGGAGACCATTTGGATTCCCTTAATAAATCCTTAACTCTTCTTTAAACACAGAAAGGTAATCTGAAGGAGTTGAGATAAGCACCATGATTTATTCAGATTACAGAACAACGCTTCTCCCCATGAGTCCTAAGGCTGCTTTACTGGCAGGGCTGTCTTGCTGTGTACAGGTGCCAGGCCAAAAGCATTAGTTTTTAAGCAGTGCATCACTTGCTCCTATTCCTGAGTAGTTAAGAGTGCCAGCTCACATGAGTAGACTTCATCCTTCTAGGTTCCTAGATTGTCACAGTCTTTAACTATGTAGAGGGTTCATTGTGCTTTTTATGGTGCAATCCTCAACACACTTTACTCTCTAGTAAATCTCACTGAATTCCAAGGGATTGACTTCTGAGAAAACACACTTAGGATTGTGCTTCGCCTTTTGGAAGGGTTTGCAAAAAGTACTGACACCTTTTCATGGGCCAAGGTCACAGAAGACTAACTCTGACCTAACGTTTGATCATCCAGTGATTGCTAAATGTGTATAATGGCCCCTAAGGCATGAGAGAGTTGTGAGATTTAGCTGAGGTGAATCAAGCCATGACTGGAATGCCAGTCATAGGAACATAGAGAGACATTGGTCCATCTAGCTCAGTACTGCCAATACTGACTGCCAGGTGCTCGCCAGGGTTTCTGACAGGGGTCTTTCCCAGCTCTACCTAGAGATGCCGGGAATTGAACCTGGGACCTTCAGGGTGCAAAGCTTGTGCTGTACTACTGAGCTAGAGCCCTTGAATTCTGATCCACTTTAAAACTGTTGAAAGGGTAAGTATAGGGATCGGGACTAATGTTTTGGAAAAGTAAATCTTAACACCAAGGGCACTGTGCCAGTATTCAAGCAGTGTTTGAAATGTGCGAAAAAACTAAAAGTTGACTCGCTTGACCTAACTATTCCATGCTGTTACTCTTGCTACAGAAGCCATCCACTCAGAATTAAAAGGCATAAATTGCAAAAGCCCACCCACACCAATGAAAGACACTGGGTTGGGTTTTTTTTTTTTAGCACTGCATATTGGATTCATTGTTAATAGGAACAACTGGAGGTATCAATGCAATCATTCAATTGAAACATTCCCTGATGGTTTTGATTTGCTGAAACTCTTTGGACTGATGCTAATCCCTTATGTTAAATAAACATTGCAGTAATGGAAAAATGGGTTTGACTAGCTGGGTAAAGAGTGTGTGTGTTCAGGGGAGGGGTGGTGATGGCTCAGCTGTAGAGCTCAGCTGCCAAGTAGCTAATACGTTTGGCCTCACAAGCCTTTATCAAAGTAGGTGGAGAACTGCTAAGAGGGATACTGAGGTACATAATCTTGGTTGCTCTGCCTAGACAAACCTAAGACAGGGAAAGAGACTTCTATGTGGTTTTCCCAAATCTATTTTTAAGCTATGCATGTAGCTTAGGAGAAAAGTGATTCCTAAAGCAAGGTGAATATCTAAAGGGAAAAGAAGCCTTTATCCTCTGTGTTGGAAGTAAAACACTAATCAAATTTTGAAATATGGCTTTTAAGCCTAGGTCCAGGAACTACCAGTGACCTCTGGTGTGATTTTAGTTTTTTTAAAAAACAAGTCTCACTACCGTCTCCTGTAGGCATGATGGAGTCACAAACTATTGTACCAGAGGCATTCACCACTGCCTTTGCCCACTCAGCCAGTCCCCCTGGCCACTTTTGTAAGCCAGGAAGGGCAAAAGGTCAAGCACACACATGGTAGGTATCACCTCTCCAAGGATCCTGTCCTTGGGCTGTACACATTTTAAAAATCTATTATAACTGGAGAAGCAGGGGCCAAAGCTACATCAACTGGACCCATGCTAACTACTGCATCCATCTCAGCATGGATAGGAGCATTTTAGTTTGCAAAGTGTAACACAAATTCGTTACAACAGGCTATCAAGTAGTAATCTACATTTTCTTCTCATTAGTCAGAATGTAACAGGCCTTTGATTATCCAAAAAAGCACCATTGGCTCTGAAAATGTTCCTGTGTAGATGCAAACATGGTGGTGAAATATAATTTCTTCACCTCCATTACCACCATGGAGTAGGCCTTCAAATATGGGAGGAAAATTCCTATAAGCTGTCAGAAAACCACTCAAATCCATCAGCCTCCTGGGTGGACAATCTTAGGAGCATAGGAGTCAGACCATTGATCCATCTAATCCAGTATTGTCGACAATGACTGGCAGCAGCTCACCAGGGTTTGAGGCAGGATTTTTTCCTAACCCTGGCTGAAGATGCCAGGGATTGAATCGGGGACCTTCTGTATGCAAAGCATGTGCTCTACCACTGAGCTATAGCCTCTCCTTTCTTAATTGTTCCCCCATCCCTGTAGAGGCTCTGAGACCCAGTAAGTCTAAACCCCAAAAGGGAGTGATTTGTGTACGATAGCAGAACTATAGAAAGTTTTTCCACACCCACATTACCATTATCCCACCCTGTACAAAAAACAAAACAAAAAACAAAAACAGATCCAGATTGTGCCCTGCTCAATGAGTGGGGTCAGGTACCATTTGGTACAGACCCTTGATTGTAATTTTTATCTTTTTCAAGCATTCTCCTTTTTGGGTGGTATCGGGGTGGGGGGAGGTGCACCTGCAAAGAACAAGCAAACCAGTAGAGTATACCAACAGTGCTTAAGATTCACTGATAGACAATAAAATTCACTTACTCAGTTCTTCCTACTCCTAATTTATTTTAGCTGTTCATAATGTCTTGAATATTAAACACAAACCTGGAAAGACACAGGGCAAGAAAATACTCTGCATTTCAAAATTCAGTGCAAAGGAAATTAGAATACACCATAGCTGGCAGCTATAAGAAATACTTTCAAAGGCAGGAGACATAATGAGCCTGTTCGCACGACACGACAGGCCACCATGGCTTAATTTACTGGTGAGGGCTGTCACATTGTACCAGGCGCCATTTTTTCATGGCAGCTTGCTGTGGCTTGTCATGTTGTGTGAACTCAGGCGGCAGGGGTTGTTTGAGGGTTAGACAACCCTCAAATGACCCATGGCTTGTTTTAGGATTATTTGAGGGTTGGCTGACCCTCAAACAACCCCTGCCGCCTGGGTTCGCACAATATGACAAGCCACAGTTAGTCGGGTGCCTGTGGGCGCCATGCAGAAATGACAGCCATGGGTGCCCGGCATGATGCAACAGCCCCCACATGTAAATTAAGCCAAAGTGGGCTGTCATGTTGTGCGAACAGGCTCATTATGTCTACTGCCTTTGAAAGTATTTCTTATAGCTGCCAGTTATGGCGTATTCCTTTGCACTGAATTTTGAAATGCAGAGTATTTTCTTGCCCTGTGTTTGAGTTTAAAGTCGCTTAGCTAGTGAAGGGTTAATCAGCTGTCATGCTGAGAAGTGAATTTGGATGAGCTATCATTAAATTCTTATAAAAAATTGATTTCCTTAGAGAACATTTCCATCAAACATTTATATAACCAAGAAAAAGGCCGGCGAGACTGACACACTTATAAATGTGTTATTTTGGACATTTTAAAATGTTAGGGACGGGGAAGGAGTGCTGAAAAATGTTTTCTGCCAACAGTTACTATAAATATGGAAAATATTGCTGTCTTAATTTAATCCTCCCGATTTCGTATGGAGCTGATAAAATATTAATGCCCATTTCCCTCTCTAATTCCGTGAATAGAGATAAACAACACTCGCACACAAACACACACGCTCTCTCTCTCTCTCTCTCTCCTTCTTCAGTCAGCCTGTATGAAGATGAATCCAAGTGCTTGGAACATATTTTGTCAAATAGGCAACTGCATCCAAGAGGGATCCATCCATAAGGCTGGGACTTCAGTAGAATAAACCACGTGTTAACACAGATGGATATTAGTTTTCCTTAAGTTTCGCTTGATCTGCCTCATAATTGGGTGGTAATTCTCACTTAAACTGGTTTCCCTCCAACTGCACTATGCAGATCATCGAATTTTAATGTGACTGTGGTGGCAAAGCTGCAACTGCTTGAATGGCTGTTTACCAGTGGAAATATCCTCTGCATGTGCAAATTCTCAATCAAGCAGCTTTTGGTTTTTTGTGCTGGTTTCTGTGCTTCTTGATTGAATTTAATATTCTTTCATTGTCTGTTTCCAATGAAGCCAACAACTGCTGCTGCTTTATAAGAACTCCACACCTGCCACAGCCTTTTGGCATAGTACCCAGGCATGTTACAGCAAGCAATGGCAGGATTCTCTTTAAAAGCATGGATGGCGGCCGGATTTATGCTACTTTCCATCTCTTTTCTTTTTCACTTCCTTTCTTTTTTCCGTTTCACTTCCTTTCTTTTTTTTCCTTTTCACTTCTTTTTCTTCCATCCATCTATCATGCTCCAAAATGATTGTGCAGAAGACAGAGATTCCATTGATGTCAGCTTATAGAGTAGGGCATCCATCAAGCAGATGGACTCTTCTTCCTTTTCCATTTTTCCCTTGCTTATTTAATTTTTGCTCTCATTGTTTTGAAGTGAGAAGCAATCTCTTATTTTGGTCTACTGATTTTTTTTTAAGGAAAAAAAGCCAGGACTATTTCTGATGTGGTAATGGCGGGAGCTTCTTTCCCATAGGTAATAAGACTTGGATAGCAGATTAGTTTTCACTAACAATATGCTAAGATCAGTAAGTTCAGCAAATGTTTGCCTGTGATATTTTTATTTGAATACGTATTTTCTTCACTTTATTTTCCCATATAAGTAAAGTGAACTACCCAAATATTTTACTGTTTATTTCTTCTAATTCGGGCATTTCTATCCTGCCTTTCATACAACAGTCCCGGAGTGGTATACAATAAAAACAAAGAATAAAAGCAACAGTTAAAAAATAAAAACAAGCCATTAAAACCAGCAGTTAAAACCAAGAGAAGACAAATAAGACTCCAAATACCACAAAAATCTATTAAAGGCACAGAGAAACAGGATGGACTCCATCTGCCACCTAAGTTAACAAAGATGGTGCCAGACAAACATGTCCAGGACAGAGGTTTTGACAGCAATTTGACAGCAATCCCAAATTGGCCAAGTGGTGTGTTTAAAACACGCACGCGCGCGCGCACACACACACACACACACACACACCTCTTTGGAAAGTCATGACTGCTAAACACATTTAAGTTCATAATGTAAACACAATTGAGGCCAAGATTGATGTGTGCTAAATAATTAATGTAAAACCAATGGTGTACTGTATCTTTTGTAACTTATGTTTCTACAGAGTTTCTTGAGTTTCAGGTGAACTTCTTTTGCTTGTTTTTTCAGCAGTGCTGTGACCTCGGGTATCATGCCAGCCTCGGTAGGGCACTCAGGACATTCCTGTCAGCAGAGTTGAACCTAGAACAATCGAAGCATGAGGGCCTGGATGCCATTGAGAATGCTGTGGAGAACCTGGATGCCAATAGTGACAAACAGCGCCTCATGGAGATGTGCAACAATGTCTTCTGCCCACCCATGAAGTTTGAATTTCAGCCTCACATGGGTGACATGGTTAGTTTTGTTCTTCTCTGTGAATATGTATACATGGGAATTTCCACTCCAGTCATAATTAGAAAGACTGTATAGGAAATAAAATAAATTGTTCTTGGATTAGTGACTAACAGGAGTACACGCAATCCCTCCATATATTGAATGAACACATGGTGGGGATTGCGAGGCTGTGCAGGCTAGCCCTGGTTGTCACAAAAACCAATGGGGGAGAGAAAGAGGAGTCTCAGATGCCTATGGAAAACATTTATTATTGCCCAACACGTTTCAGAAATGTTTTTCCTTTGTTGGGGGTGTAATTAAATTAAAACATGCAACACTGATATTATTTTATGTTACTACAAAGCATTAAAAAACAAATGTATTACTATGTGTGTTGTAGAAATTTCACAGCTGGTGCCATTCATTAAAAAAATCAGTTACTAGAGTGCTTTTGTTGATCTTATTACACATAAAATAACAAATAGATTTAGTAGTGGTGAGAGTGTTGGACTGGGACTCAGGGATCCGGGTTCTAGTCCCTGCTTAGCCATGAAGCTCACTGGGTGACTTTGGGCCAGTCACTGACGCTCAGCCTAACCTACCTCACAGGGTTGTTGTGAGGATAACATGGAGAGGAGTTGTAGGATTATGTAAGCCGCATGGGTTCCTTGCAAGAAAAAAGGTGGGATATAAATATAATAAATAAATAAGTTCATTATGAGCTCTTCTCCTATATGGCATTATTTTATTTACAGCACAGTCCAATGTGGCTGCCTGTAACCCTCCAAATTAGGAGGATTACGGGCATCCTATCAAGGGTGGGAGGAGCGTGGAGGCAAAGGTTGCCTCTGTGCTTCTCCCGCCCTACAAAAGACTTAGACGGCTGAATTCAGCCATCTAAGTCTTTTGTCCCGACTTGCGAGGAGGGGGGCTGAGGCGCCACCAGGATATGTTATATCCCAGCAGAACCTCTCTCCTCCCCTCCCTGCCCCTCGGAACTCCCACCAAACACCGGCTCCAAGGTCAGTCTTCTGGCCTTAGAACCACAGCCAGTGTGGTTCTTTTAGCTCCAGCTGCGAGGGCAGAGAGAGGGTGCTCCGAATTTGTAGTCCCAGCTCAAACCTCGGAGTGCATTTCCAAGGTCAGAGCTGGGACTCTGAATTTTCTTATGGCCGTCTAGACTCCGTCTAGCAGCCGTAGGATTGTGCCCTTAGTTATTTTTTTGCTCTCATATATTGGCTTTTCTAGCTATATCCAACAGGTTGATTGCTCAGAAGAAGAGTTTGCTATGGATACTCCCAAACATGAAGCCCACTTTGGAAGTAGAATGCCAGGGTGAAGGGAATGGTGTAGGTTGGTCTGCTTCTTTGCGCCCCCAGTTGCTCAACAGTATACTCTCTTCTTGATGTTCTAAGACATGTTTTGCATGACCATTTTTGATGATTATGTGGTTCTGTCCCCTCATGTGGTTGCTGTTCATCAAATGCTGGAAAAGGTGAATAAGGACTAAGACCTGAGCTCTTCAATTCAATGGTGGATAAGTAGTGTGTTACATCCCAGCCTGTTCAATTGGTTTTCTCTTTCTCAAGATTTTTTTTCTCGTATCTGCATATCAGATTGCTACTCTTGGCTATCTAGCACTAATGGCATTGAAAGTCCTTTCTAGAGCATTGCTCTAGGTAATGGCACCATCTGTATAACCAATCACTGGTGCCAACAGTGATGGTGAATTCATCACTTTTCATCTTGCTTTCCCCCCCAACTATGAACCCTTCCTATATAACAAGATACTTTGTAAAGGCCAACAGTTGTGCTTGCTGGATGGCAGGCCCCCCAAAATCCTGAAGCTTGGTATTTTATTGCATATTTTCTGGTATTTATTGTATGTTTCCTTCATCCAGTATATCTAGTCCCAATGGACAGTATCACAGATGCTTTGCATTAGTTCTGTTTGCAGTGTTCTTATACTTGGAATTCTCTCTGCTTTTGCACACAGCTGTGATATATTAGAGTTCATGTCGTTGAAGAAGCAAGTGCCCTAAGATCCCATGTATTACTTTCTTTAAAGGGACTCAATTTCTCTTTTGATTCATGTGACTATTAAATGTAATTGTTCTCTGAATAAAATGTATTTGAACATTTTATTACTTAATTCACTTTCTAGGCTTCTTTCCTGCCTGTTCACAGAGAGAACACTGTTCACGCTATATAGTTAAATTGTTGTAGTTAGCAATCAGTGTATAGGCACTAAGAAGCTAAAATGTCTCAGTGGTACAGGCACATTCAAAAGGTCTGGGCTCCACCATAGAAGCCATCCTATCCCGTATAAGCTCTGGTAACATAATGGATATGTTATAACATAATGGATAATCCAAAGCACATCTGATAATTGTCCCAAATTATGGAATTGTACTAGTGAATGGTGACAAACACTATTAGACAGTCATTAACATTCAATGTCTCCATCTGTGTTCACCCTATATGTGAGGGATTGTCAACAGTCTTCACAGTTTGGGCAGGTCACAGTAATGAGTGTGTGTGTGTGTGTGTGTGTGTGTATCATTCATTATGTATTTATATTCTCAGGGTTAATAATATACCCCTACCATTGTAATAATGTGTTCAAGTTGTGAGGCAGTCAAGCCAGAGAAAAACAGTAAGCATCTATATACCAGCTGATCCTCACAGCTACTTAATCCATCATACCTATATGTGAACTGGTTTTGTTAACCTGGAAGAAACAGAACTTAGAGCTGCTTCATGCTTGGTCTATGTGTGTCATGTGCTGTTCTGTACACACACAGCAGTGCGTGAAAGTGATATCAGGATAAGGAAATCACCAAATATAGATCAGCCTCAGCTAGGTTATGTGGAAGTGTTCTTGTCTTAAGTACATCCAAATACTTCTAAATGTGCTCTTACATACCTGTGGATCTATTTGAGAATCTAATCCCAGTGTAAATCAGATTAGGGTACAGAGTGCTTTACTTTCTGTCCTTGGTAATGTTATTTCTTGACTGATGCTAAAACTCCATGGCTGTGGTGGTGGTAGTAATAGTAGTAGTAGTATGTCGCTGCTACTATGTTTTGTTACTCCAGTAGCAACTCATTCATATGGTTACTCACCCATATCAGGAAATTATGGTTACCAGCTTTGGAACAAGCCAGGATTTTAAGCCACAGCTTGAAGTTGTTTTAAGATCCTGGCTTGTTCAAAAGCTGGTCACTATAGTTTCCCAGTTCAGATGAAATGGGAAACTGTGGTTAATTAAAAACTTCCAGGCTTAACCATGGCTCTTGCAAAGGGAGGCACAAAGGGGCTATGTGCATGGGCAAACTCGTTTGTATCTGTCCCTACAATCATCCAAACGCAGCCAATGTATAGGGAAGGAAATTGACTTTGTCACACTCTGCCATTATTTGTCTGAATGAAGAAGTCCTTGCCCCATGTGTTTCCTTAAAATATGTTAAAGAATATTAAATAACTAATCACCTCTGTTAAAGTGTGTAGGAGCGTTTTTTTCAAACAAACAGCATAGACTTTGGGCAGACCTACATGTTCAATGTATCTTCATGATTTGTTTTAGGAACAGGTTTTGTTTTTACAAAATTCGGCTGCTGAGGCTGCTATTTGAAGGGATAAACTGATGTGAGGAGAGAAGGGCTTTGGTTCCCTTTCCCCCTGGGCTGTTTGCTGAAAATCACCCTTGGCTACCTGCTTTTTTCCTTGCTGTGGTGGGTGGGGGAAGACATTGCCCAGAGTGGCCAGGTACCGGCTAGATGGGTGATTTAAAAATACAATAAATAAATAAATATATATGCATATGGGGAAATAGCCCAAGAGGAAGTCTCTGTTCCCACACCAGTCTCCTCTTTCCAATTGCATCCTCAGCAACTGCATTTTAAAACAAAAACTAATTTTAAAAAGAATCTGTTCCAAGCAAGTTTTCACTTTCATCCATATGGATTTATTCTAGAGATGCATTAAGCTGTTTGCTATTAATTTTTGTTCCTATAACAAAAGTGTTTGCAAAATTCATTTATTTATTTTGGCGTTACTTATCCCAACCTGGTCATTGATCCATTGTTCTATGGCCCAGTCCAGGCTCCTCATACACCCTGGTGTGGAGTTTTAATATGAAGTTGAACAGCTGGGGCCAAGTGTCCAGAATGTTTCAGAAGTGCCATTTCTTTTCCAGGTCTCCCAGCTGTGTGCCCAACAGCCAGTTCAGAGTGAGTTGGTGCAGAGATGTCAGCAGCTGCAGTCCAGGCTATCTACACTGAAGATTGAAAATGAAGAGGTATGCTAACAAAAACTCCACACCTCTCATAGCAATTTTTGTGACAATATCCCCTTTTCACTGATTTCTCTTTGTGCTTTCTCCATAATTCTGTTTTCCCATGGTCTGGGCAGTAAGCTGGGAAAAGGAAGGGCAGCTGAGAGCATGAGCATAATAATCTATACAGCCATGCCTTGGATTGAGAGCATAATTCGTTCCGGAAACGTGCTTGTAATCCAAAACACTCTTATATCAAAACGAAATCCCCAAAAAAATATTTGTACAGAGATTTTTAATTTAAGCTGTACTACAGTACTTGTATTGCAAGACGTCACTTGTATATCAAGTCAAAAAAATAATAATAAATATTTAAAAAATTGCTTGTCTTGCAAAACACTCTCAAACCAAGTTACTTGCAATCCAAGGTATTAGTGTATATGCTTCATTTCAGGCAGAAATTTCTGAGGCAAATCAAATCCCATCAGTTTCCTGATGTCAATCACTTTTGGACAGCTACACCCAAATAGCAAAGTTTTTAGATAAATATTTTGTCTTATTGTTAAATTTCTAGAATTTGTTTCACTTTGGATTTTAACATTAATTGAAACTGCATAGTCTCTACATGATGTAATTGAGTTCAGTTTTGTTGTTTGCAGAGGGCTTGAAAGATATGCTACAGCTATATTCTTCAGAACTGCCCTGGTGTTAATGTGAGATATTTTGTATTTGGAATGAAAGCTGACTTATAAAACAGCCCCCAGATATTGGGACTCTTGTAAAGCAGAAATGTGGTACCATTCTGTATTATAAGCGGCAAGTCCTAATTCTTTCCTACCTAAGTAGGAGCTGTTGTAATGTGTTGCCAAAAACAGGTTTGTGTCTGGGGGTGGGTGGATATGTTTGATTCTCAAACATTGGGATACCTTCTAAAGTTTCAAAAATTGTGGACTAGAATCAAGACTACAATCTGAAGAAGGTGCTTGATTAAGTGGTAACTCTACAATGAAAAATTTTGTAGGGAGCGTTTTGGGTTTTTTACTGTTAGTTTTATTACTGTGACCTGGTTTGCATGATCAAACAACCTATACATAACCAACCACAGGTTGCTTCCGCTTTCCTAAACAACCCAGGAATTCATGGGTTGTTACTGTCACATTCAAACCTGGAAACTCTGGGTTGTTTATCCTCTAAACAAGCTAGAGTCAGCCATTATGTGCAAACTGGGTCAGAATATGTAATATGTGTTGTGTACATCACAATAACAATATCAGAAGTTACACTTCCTAAAAGAACTCCAATGGTCCAAATTACTGTTGGGAGCTTTTCAGAAAGAGAGAAAAATGACAGACGGTTTTCCTCAGTCAGTGAACATGAAGATTCCACTATATCAGCTGTTCCAGCTCAAGCAGAGTCTTGTGCTGCAATGGTTAAATTGTCATCCTGTGCCAGGCAAGTGGGCAGAGCTTGCAACTCTTGCTGCAGCGGTATGCTTGAGCAAACTTGCACTACTACTAGGAGGATAGGACCACTTTCATAGCACCTGGGATGTGTAGTTAGAGGGTGGGTTCCAGGGGAGGCTGGTGACTTCTATTTCAGTGGGGCCCCATTTCCATTACAAGTTCCATTACAAGAGCCAGCGTGGCGTAGTGGTGAGAGTGTTGGACTGGGACTCGGGAGATCCGGGTTCTAGTCCCCGCTCGGCCATGAAACCCACAGGGTGACTTTGGGCCAGTCACTGACTCCCAGCCTAACCTACCTCACAGGGTTGTTGTGAGGATAAAATGGAGAGGAGGAGGAGGATTGTGTAAGCCGCCTTGGGTTCCTTGCAGGAAAAAAGGCGGGGTATAAATATAATAAATAAAATAAATAAAAGTTTTGCAGCTTTTATTTGGAGCTTCATAGGAGCTATCCATGGTGGCGAACCTATTTGAAGGGGTTTGGAGTTCAGCACCGTGGATAGCTCCTGTGAAGCTCCAAATAAACCCTGCAGTGGAAAAGGAGCCCCGCCGAAACAGGAGTCACCAGCCTCCCCTGTTGGGTTCATTTCCAGCATCAGCGCAAGACGTCTTTGTAGTGGCATTGAGAGCCTAGTGCTTGATTCTGGGCTCTACTGCTCTCCCCCCACCTCTTTCAGTTTAAAAGGCTACTTTCAGTGGAGTACGGTAAGGGCTACAATCCAGGATTGATTTTTTTAAAGTCCTACTGTGTGGCTGTTAAGTGGCAGATCCCCATGTATGAAGTGACTATACAGTTCTGGGCTAGTGACTTTTGTATGGCCGCATATTTTCATTTGAAAACTGCAGAATACTTGAAAATGTAGTGTACAATCTCTGCCTTCGTTGACAACTTGGTTCATGCTACACTTGTTAATAAGACATGTAGCTTGATTTTCCATGGTCTCTCATCTTGTGTGCCTGTTGGAAAGGAGAAGGGGAAATTTGATTGTTGTATCAAATTGGATTAATGAGCATCTGCTATGCAATCTGTGGATCAAGATCTGTCATAGTCTAATGAATGGCTCCCATCGACTTGAGCACTTCGTGATGAAATGGGAATGCGGGATACAGATCTTACAATCAAATAAAAAGACTTTAAAATGTCATACAATAATAGCTAAGTATTAACAATAATATTTGCTCTACTCTGTGGTGAAACAGTATATGGAATACATGACCTTTCCTAGTTAGAAATTATCTTCACATAAGAAAATGTATTGCATGAAGCGGCGTCTGCGTGCACTTAAATGCACGCTACAGTGGTTGAAACTGTCAGTTCAGCGTGTACAGCCGTAGTGTGAGGAAGACAGAGCCAGTATGGCTTCCTCTTTCCAATAGGAACCTTCCAAATCATGCATGGCTCCCCTCTGGCTAGCCGCTGTTATCTTAACTGAGATTTTGTTGAGATGTAAAATGACTGACACATTCCATTCTCCCCCCACCCCCCCACCCCATGTCACTAGTTTACACATTCCTCCCAAAGCAGCAGAGCAGAGTAGCTCTCCCTTCTTACTGTAGACTTTGTACAGCAACACAGCATTGGTAATATGTATGTTCACTCAGAAATAAGTCCCACTGAGGGGCAAGCCACATGCTAGGCTGCAGCTGCATGTAAGAGAGCCCCAGTGGCCCCTTCTCAATTGCAAAGCACTCTCAGGCAGGGAGATACTAGTTGGAGAATGGATAGAAGAGAAAAGAGTGCTTAATATCTCGTTAAAAAATCTCCCACCCCGTCCCAGTTGCTTTTACCCTTGCCCTGGCAGTGTTCTGGATGCGTATTGGTGAGGTAAATGGGTCCAGTATACTGGCAGGGCTAAAAGCTACAGCAAAGGGCAGTTTCCAGAGAAAAGCAGCTGGCAGGAAGAAAAGTGGCCACTCCCCTCCCTCCCCTTCTTCACTGCAAGTTGCCTCTTCCCAAGAAAGCGCTGGATTGGAGAAGGGGCAGTCAGCACTTTATTACCGTATATACAGCAGCTTCAGTGTAATGTGTAATTTGCCCCTGCGTTCAGTGGGACTTAACTCCAATGAAGTGTACGTAGGATTGAAGCCTCAGTCTCCCACCAGCCATCTGTGTACGTGGGTTTAATTAGTTCTGCTCATATTGTGCTTGGGAACCATAGATGCAGTTGCAGCGGCAACAGTTGTCAAATCCAGTAATGCAATGCATTTCTCGTTTTATTCTCACTTTTTTTTTCTTTTTGTTTATATCTTCTCATGTTTTCCTTCTCAGGTTAAGAAAACAATGGAAGCCACACTGCAGACTATCCAGGATATCGTCACCATTGAAGACTTTGATGTCTCTGACTGCTTCCAGTATAGCAATTCCATGGAGTCTGTAAAATCAACAGTCTCTGAAACCTTCATGAGCAAGCCAAGCATTGCCAAGAGACGGGCCAATCAGCAGGAGACAGAACAATTCTACTTCACGGTAAGGGACTTGACTTTCAGTGCACTTCCAGCAAAGCGGATACAAGTTGGAGCTAGAGAACTGTGTGTGTCATGCACAGTTCAGGCTAACAAGCTGTCAGGATCATTTCTGTAGTGAATAATGAGAACGGCCCACCTACAGGATCAATGTCTGTCTGATTTTTATCTCCTACCACCTTCAAAGCCTATGTGTCTTATTAGGAACTAGTGGTATGTAAACAAAACACCATTTTCCAGAGGGGTAGCCATGATAGTCTATTTCAGCAAAAACAGCAAAGAATCTTATTAATTAATTAATTAATTAATTAATTTAAAAGATTTATAAGCTGCCTTTTAGGGTAAAGCCTCCCAAGGTGACGTACAGGAAATGTTAAAACCTAATGTCCCAATCCAGTTAAGAGCAGATGGCACATAGAAGCAGCATTCAGCAAATGAATTAGCAGGATGAAGAAGCACATGTGCAGTTGGGTGTGGTATATGTAGTTCCCTTCTCTAATCCCACAGCCAGAGCCGTACACATGGAGCCATTTTAAAAAAGCAAAAACCCTGTGGATTGGCTGTTCAGGAGGATAAACAGGATGTGTGTGGCTTTAGCCCCCACCCCCAGTTCCTCTTTCCCACTTAAACAGTTCTAGTCCCTGTTCGGCCATGAAACTCACTGGGTGACTTTGGGCCAGTCACTGCCTCTCAGCCTAACCTACCTCACAGGGTTGTTGTGAGGATAAAATGGAGAGGAGGAGGAGAATTATGTAAGCCGCCTTGAGTTCCTTGTAGGAAAAAAGGTGGGGTATAAATGTAATAAATAAATAAATTGGTGGAATTTTAGATTTGAAAAGAGGGCTCCACATGCACTCGATTGGGGCAGAGCATGTATGCAGAAGGTTTTGGTTTTCTCCCCATTGCTCTGTGACTGGCCCTTCTAAAATGGATACTGTGATATTTAAAAGATTTTTACTTATCTTAAAAAGCAATTGTTACTTATGAAAATCGCTGCATACTGTGTACATTACTTTGGTAGGCAGGATGGTTTATTTTGGGTCTGGTTTAGTAATAGGTTTATTGGAGAGTGTATCCTTCTCTTAGACAAGCTCTCACAATACTTCAAAAGCCAGATTAAATTAAAAGGTCTGCTTGAAAGGTGAATTCATCAGAGATATGTGGGTGGGGAAAGTGATTCAATTAAAAAGCAATTGATGTCCCCTGCCTGTGCAAATGGTTATTTAATTGAACCTGTAGATATTCTTTTTCTGGGGGAGGGGGCACCTCTCTATTCAAATAAGCAAGTATTAATTTTATCTATGGATGGTACTTTTCCTTTACTGGTGTAAATACCATGCTTGCCCACAAACAGTGCCCACAATCAGTGCCAATAATATTTGACTTCTGCCTCCGGGAAAGAGAAGTGCCATTTGTCATGTCACACATGTACACCCAGGATAAATAAGTGGGGACTGAAAGAGGCAGCTATATGAATAGCCCTTTTATTAGTCCAATGAAACACTTGATTGATCTTCCATACAAGAGGCATATACATATCCTTAATAAGACTTTCAGGCTTAAAAACATCAGATGTCTTGTTCAACATAAAAATGGGCAGCGGCTGAGCATCGATGGTGGTAAAGGAAGAAAATGCAAAGAACAAAGAAAATGAGGCATCCATAGAACTGTGCATTTTAATATGACACATGTTTGGCAAGAAGGTAAAAGATGGATTGCTTTGAACACGTTTGCCAGCACCTCAGGGTGGGTCTAAGCTAGACCTTAGAAACTTCACTTTAGAAAGGCACTGTGTTGTTATTTGGTGCTCTTTTTCTCCAGTCACATTTATTTATTTATTTATTTATTGCATCAAGATTTTCTGTAATGAGTCTGTTGTTGAGCTCAAAATTATTGAGTCCAAATTTAGGATGCCATCCTAAACAGATGTACCTGAGACATAAGTTTATTTAGAAGCTAGTGGCCAGGTTCACATGATCGGGGAAGGAAAAAAAACCTTGGCTTGTTCCAGGGTTCTGGGGTGGTTTGGAAACCACCCATGCTGCCCACCCTTGCCAGGTTTGGACAACATGTCAACCCGCACATGGCGTGGATAATTATGGAAATGGGGTGGCACAGACCTAAGAGGGAGGGAGAGAAAGAGCTGAGGCTTTGCTCCACAACAGTGATATTAACTAGACAGGGTATTGCTACTTATAAGAATGAGTTCCAGCCTGCCATGTTAAGCTGCAGGCTTGAGCCCTTCGCATCAGTGGATCTACTCACAAGTAAGTGACCAGCCTGCTGCTTGTCCCACTTTTGTAAGTAACCTTTGTGTTGCTCATTTTATGTACGGACTGCAAATATGACAAAAGGAGTACAGGAATCACCAGGACAAAGAGGGGAGAATTTCCCCCTTTCTGTTAGAAACCAATTCTGGAGGGAGAGCTGATATGGACAGCCTGAGATAATCACCATTACTAGACTTGTACTCATCCAAGCCCCTTTCTACTCCTTCAACAGTGAATGATTGGGAAAATAAGATGTACAAAGGTACAAAGTAGATGGAGAGCCTTGTATAGCAGTAGAAATAACTTTGATACAGACCTCTTACATAAATTCCTCCTATTTTTACTGTCCATTTCAGTAATATCCAGAAACATACAATCAGGGCTCTCTTGTACAGAATGCACATGTGTACATATTTTTTTATTTAAAATATTTCTAGGACACCTTTCAGAGCAGAAGCCCTCCCAAAATACTAACCCACACAAGATACAAGATATTAATAAAAATATACTAGGCTTCAAATGACAGTAGGTTGACATAAGACACGCAGGAGTACCAGAGCGTGGGGGTGGGGAGGGAAGACTATGGAAGTCTTCAAAATGGCTAACATTTCATCATATTTTGCAGACTTATTGCGTACTTAGTTGCAAAAGAGGGGTTAAAGGAGCGCCTTTAGACTTGCAGATATATCTTGAAAACCTTTCCCTTCAGGAACGAACCCTTGGACATAGTGGCAGAGTCTGGTGGATTAATTAACCCACAAATTGTGGGGATGTGCACAGGCACTTCCAATTTCCTGGAATAAGCTATGAATGCAACTTTCATAGGTAATTTCCGTGATGTCTGAACTTAGGCACTTGGCATTGTTCATGTTAAACAGCTCCAAGTTAACCTGTGTGTTCCTAACAAAAAGTCAATGTAAGACAATCCTGTTGTTGTTGTTGTTGTTGTTGTTGTTGTTGTTGTTGTTGTAGCATTAGGCAGGAACAAGAAATATAGAATGCCTGGAATACATACTTTTTTTTTTCTTTTTAACTTCTAATATAAATCATAAAGGCAAAATAGCATGGGCAGTGATATCCTATCACTGCTAGACAGCTTTTCTAGACAGCCAGAGGATTTTTCGGATTCCCAGCTACAAGGTTGGATAATTGCTCCGACCTTGTAGCTGGGGATCTGTGCTCAGATCCCCCTCCCTGCCCCTTGCAGCTGATATGGAAAGAACTGTGCCGACTGCTTCTCCGAGGTCATCAGAGCGGTCTCAGAGAAGTGCTTTGGGGGCGTTCCGGGGGGGAGGGGACTGGGGCCGCCAAGATACAACGTATCCTGGTGGCACCTCAGCCTCCTTCCCGCACCCTCTGAAGTGCCGCACTTAGACGGCCGAAATCAGCCATCTAAGTGCTTTGCAGAGGAAGAGGAATGTGGAGGTGACCTTCACCTTTGTGCCCCTCTTCCCCCTCCATAGGATGCCTGTAGTCCTCCCAAGTCTGGAGGGTTATGGGCATCCCCATAGGATTGAGCCCTAAATGACTTGCTGCTTTACTCTGTGATCCAAGCTATCATTTTTGCAAAGAATGTTAGCATTTTTTTAATGGACATAGGTGATTTCTAAGAGATCCAGCATGTATAGCAGCATGCAGGGAAGAGCGTGACTACTGTTACTTAAGAGGGAGAGAGGATATGTTGGTGGTTAGTGCACATGCTTGGGATTCAGAAAATCCCCAGTACTGTTCCTTGGTCTCCTATAGCCCTCTTTCTGACTGCAAATCTATTGCCCTGTTTCTGTGCTTCAGTGTCTCTTATGTAAAACAGGAATAAGAGCAATTTCATACCTCACAATGGTGTTTTGAGAATAAATACTTGAAATAGAAGTGCTGAGGTGCTGGCAGGGAGGTAAAGCAGAATGAAATAGACATCTGAAGAAAGGGTGGATAATTGTAGTTTCTAGTTAATTGCTATCAGTTGTTACTAATACCAAGTCACCATAGAGGCCTTCATCTTTCAAAGTACTTTGCAGAAATATTTTGTTAAGCTTCCTAAGATCCATAAGATTTCTGAAAGTATTATTTATAACCTTGTCTGTAATCAGTGCCACACTGCTTTTTCGCCATGTGCTATTCTTTCTCCCTTTTTAATCACTGACAGTAGTGCAGCATTGTGATGCCCTGGTTCTCCCCCTCCCCAGTGCATTCTGGGAATATCTCTGCTCAAGCTGAATGCCTGCCTCAGCTTTGATGTTGCTTTTCAAAAATGACCTGAGCTATCTGGATTCCAGAGGTTGGGGGTGGGGAGAGTTAATGGGGCATATGACAGATATGGGAGATATGACAGAAGGTATTTCCATTCAGCCTCAAAATCATAACACTGTGCCCTGCCAGCAAAGCAGGAAGATCTATATTGGTTTATGCATTAACCTATTACCTGTTCCTCCTGACAGCAGCTTCCTAGTGGTAAATACCAACGTTTGGGATAGTATTTGTAGCTGTGCAGTTGTGCAGAGGGTCCATTGTAAGATACCCCTGGTATAGGATAACACATTCTTTCATCGGAGAACTTGGCAGCAGAGAAACAGTGCTATGATTTCAGACTGCCTTTGCCTCCATATAGATGTGACTGAATGGGCTATAGCTGGACTAGAAGTGTTATCATCTTGGGGTTCAAAAAGTGTATTTCAAAATGTTAATTTGATTGCATACACAGGCTTACAAGGGATATAAAATGGAAATACCTGTCATTGATAGTGAAATATCGTCAAACAAAATGGGATCAGTGCTGCATGTGATGTACTTAAAAGAAGTGATTTTACAGCCCAGGTCTGTGAGTTCCTGCATGTGTAGTGCTATGACTTAGAGCCTGAGTTGCTATCTATTATGCCATATCCTGGTCAATGGGAAGTTGGTGCAACAGACCATGCTGTTCCACTATTAAGCACTCAGAAGTGGGAGTAGCATTTGAAGAGAGTAGAAGTGGCTCAGTCTACCCATTTCCCAAGCTAGGATACAACTTTATCTGCAATGTTGCACACCGGTGGTGCATTCAGACAATCTTAAAATCACAGTTTGGAGAATTGGGGAATGAGCAGAAGCAAGATTGGGGCTTGTGCACTCCCTCTTCCTTTTCCTTTGTGCACAAGGAGAGGGGATGAGAAGATTCCACTAACAATTAACGGTAAACTAAAGTGACAAGCTTTATTCTCAAGCCATAATTCACCCACAACAACCCAGCATCAAACCCATGTATTATATAGGATTGAATTGTTTGTTCCAATCATTGGGCTACATTGTGTTGTTGTTTTTTTAATCCTCATATAGCTGCCTGATAGTTTAGGGTTCAGAGTCTCACCTTCAGGTTTAAATTGGCTCTAGGCAGGCAATCTGTCATGTCTTATTATCAGGTGGTTATTTATTTTAATGCGGCCTTGACTGACAGCAGGGAGTAAGCCACTGAACTGTGAACATGCTGGTGGTGAAAGGTTTCTCTAATCACTGTGCTTTGGCATTGTGTTTCCTGCACGTCTCAGGATAGTGTGGGCTGATTTGAGTGCCCACTTAAATCTTACATTTCTTGGCAGTTGTGTTAATTTTGCATTAAACAATGTGGTTAATTTTAAGGCCTCCTGAGAGCTTATGGATAAACTTTTTGGGCTGTTTTTTTTTTAAAAAAATACTGCATTGATAATACTTGATATTAATTTCTCCCTCCCTTTCCTCTCATTGCTCTGATTTTTGACAGTTTGCCCTTTAAAGTGGTGAGTTTAACACTGCTTATTTTTTAACTGCACAAAGTCATAATCTGTAATGCTGTAATTAGCTGGTGCACTGAAATCTACAAGACATGAAGCTAATATTAAATGAGGAATAAATGTGCAAAATGTCAGTGATCTAAGATATCTAGACACTTTGATATTTAATGAACTTTGCCAGATAATAAGATTAAAGGATGACTAAGAGATTTCCGGTTAACTCTTTTCAAGGCTCTAATACTAATGCTTGAATATAGCCTAAACCTCCTAAAAATGGGATCTTGTATTCTCCATCAATACACTAAGAAGCAAAGACCTGTAGCTATGAAATACAGTAGTGCAATTTCACTGAGGTACAATTTTAAGCCCTGAGGCAGAAGCGCTTTGTCACTAGAAGCTAGTGCCTGTGCCAGGTTTGAGGGGGGCCTCCCCAAGGTGCCCGCAGGTACACACACACATACACAGTGGGCGGGTTCACATGACACAGCAACCCCAGGGGCGGCTTATAAACCAACCTTTTGCCTGGCCCCCCACCCGATGTGCCCGACAGACAATCGGGCACAGCAGGGGTCCGGACCCACTTTCTCCCCCTTCAGTCCTCCCACAGGTATCCCAGAGGACACCATGGGAGCACTGAGGTTTCCCCAGAGCCGCTATGAGCTGTTTCATGCTCACCGCGGCTTCTCATTTTATTTTTAAAACACTTCTTTTTGAGATTGCGAAAGCCGCCTCTCAGGGCGACTTTTGTGACCCACATTTTTGGCAGCTGCAAGCTGCCCTCCCAAGGAGCCCCAGCAGTACCTAGGAGGAGCTGCTCATGGTCACCCCCCTTTTTAAATAATTTTTTTCCGGTCCAATCTTGAGCACACATCAGTGTGCTCAATATATCTTTTTTTAACCTGACCGGCCCAGTTTGCACAAACTGGGCTGGTCGGGTGAGCGCAAGGGGGACCCTGAGGTAGGGACTGGCCCGGGTGGGTGTCTGCTGGCCAAATCCAGCAGGCACCCACTCTGTACAGTGCCTACCCCAGGCTGCAGGTAAGTGTTCCCCCCTGCCCCTTGCAAGGAGATGACAGCTCTGATTTGACAGGTCCCGGGCTGTCATCCCCTTGCGAAGGAAAGCCCCAGGAGATCATGCTTTGTGAAAGGGGGCTCTTTCCCCCTTTTCACAGTGCGATCCCATGCTTTCTTTGGGGAAGATTGGGTGTCCCTAGTGGGTCCCCAGTTTTGAAAGTGTCCCCATGTGGCTAGCGGCAGGGGGAACCTTCAAAACTTGACGAGATAATCCTGTCCACTGACAGGAGGGAGGAGCTTGACACTTGACAGTTCAGACATCGCCCTGATGGACCTCACGAAAGCTTACCAGGGCATGGAGGGAACAGGCTGTAGCACTAAAAACAATGCAGCTCCAGCTGCCCGATATTCCATCAGCCTGGCGTTATGACGAGAAGCACCAAGTGAGGCAGCCGCCACCACCTTCATTATCTCCGATGCCTCTAGGCTGCGCCCCTGATGTAGTGTATGTTGGCAGTGGGGCTTGGAGGCATTGTGGGTGATGGCATTGGCTTCTGCCGCCTGACTCTGACTTCACAGCACCGGGGCATTTTTATTTTTTTTTAAAGAGGGGGGCTGGCAAGGTCCATAGGCTCCGGCATTTACCCAGCCATGCTGGGTGCTGATGCTGGGCTTGAAGAGAATAAAACCTGATATCCCACATATCATACACATATCGTATTCATTTTGTAAGTTTATTTATTTATTTATTTGTTATATTTATACCCCACCTTTTTATCCTGCAAGGAACCCAAGGTGGCTTACATAATCCTGACTTAATAATCTAGCAGTGGGAAAGATTGCACCCTAGCCCATTGCACGATTCATTTAAGGTGCAATTCTATGCATATTTAGACAGAAAAAAAGTTCTTCAACTCCCAGCATTCCCCAGCATGGCTGGCTGAGGAATGCTGGGAGTTGTAGGACTTTTCTGTGTGTCGTCTAAATATGCATAGGATTGCACCTTAAATGAATCGTGCAATGGGCTAGGGTGCAATCTTTCCTCATCCTCCATTGCAGAAGCCACTCATACTTTTCTTCTATTACCCTTTTTGTGGTGGTGGTTGTGAAAGAACTAAGCAGGAAGGTATTTCCTCTGCCCCTATATGTGCAGACAGTGAAAAGAAAAAGAAAACCTGTCATGCAAAGGGAGTACATGTGGCATTTCCTTGGCTAGAACTTGAGAATAGGAGTGTCATCAGTATTCAAATAGGGACATTCACTGAAGCACCCTTGCTTTAAGGCTTGGAGTAGTACCAAGGTAAGCACAACCCGGTGTCATTTGCACTAGGGAAGGCCTTCTCCCTGACAGGAATGACAGGAATAATTTCAGTTTCCCCCTGGGGATTCTGGGACTGGTCCCATTCTCGGCAAGAAAAATAGTGTTTGGGGCTTGAGGAGTGGCAGGCACTTTGTAAGTGCCCTTAGTGCTTTTTGTGAGCATTCAGATCAAATGTTTGCAAAACAACAAAAGTGCGTAACAAAGTTTGAGCATTTGGTTGGAAGACTCACAAAAGCTCAGTCCCTCTCAGAGGGATGCTCATGCCACCCTACTCTAGAATGTTCCTGGTGCTGGTCCAATATGTGTGACACTACAAATATAATCATTCAAAAGAATACCATTTGTGGGTGAGCAACTTGTGTTGTTCTGATGTCTAGAAGTATGGGGGAAATGTCTTTGAGTCAATCTAGTTTGGATAAAATGCGGTCAAGGCTTTGGAAAACATTATTGTGAAATATTGCTTGCACATGAGGTTTTTTGTATTTCAAAAATACAGCATCTTATTTTTTTGTGTGTAAGAAATGTGAGGTTTTATTTGAACATGAATTGCATCATTATGTTATGTTCATCCTTGCAAAATTATAGGCATTCCATAGATGGGGGGGAAATGATCTTAGTCAGACATTGACTGCTATTCATTTTATGGCATTGTGACTCGGTCAGTGGTATGCAAATTACAAACTTAGTGATGTCAAGAATTGGTAGAAAAATCCTATTGTGCTGGGAAAACCTGTTGAATGCAAGACGTGCATGTATATACCAATATGGTGATTAAGCTTTGAAGCAACAATGTGACTGAACATGGATGAGCTCTGTATTTCATTTGCTGTTATCTGTTACCGAGAACTGAGGCTGACATAGTATATGATGGGGGGAAAAGAGGTTAAGAGGTTACAGGCACAATCCTATGCATGGAGAGTTAGGATGTGATAGTATTCAATGAGTTCAGAGATCTATTAAGATTGTCTTTGTTGGCCAATTCTGCGTTCATGTGATGTAAAACCTCTGTGTCTGATACGATCTATGAAAGTTGCTTCATACAACTAAGCTATTCAGTGTTAGCTTGTGTGTCTCTGTGTAATAGTCTCGATTATGCAGGTTTTTTGTTATTGCATGGGAAACATGGTGGTTTGATTTGCCCCGAGTTCCTTGTCACATAGGAAGCTTCAAATGGAGCATGGCAACAAACAAGAAGATATTTACTGTCTTGGTTCATTCTTGTCCCTTGGTCCATTGCCCTTCTGTGTTTGAGAAATAAATATTGATCCTTGGTGTGTGTTTTTTAAAACTCCAACAGAAGTTGAAGGAGTATCTGGAAGGGAGGAACCTCATCACCAAGCTTCAGGCCAAGCATGACCTCCTTCAGAAGACTCTGGGAGAAAGTAAGTCTGGAGATCACTTGTCATTGTGTCAGCCCATCCCTTGTAATTACTGAATTAGACAGCCGACTGAGCATAACAATCTTGGATTATCAATGCTAAGTGGACAAAGTCATGTTTTATGGATTTATTATTCCATCCCTACAGTGCTGCTTAAGTAATGGTGAAAGGGAAGTGCTTAATGAGCCAATAATGTGCATCATCTTTTTGTTTAAGTGAAGCATATGCCCATTTCCCCTCTCCCTACTTCCCCCACCCATCATACCATTTCCACAGAATCAAATTGGTGTAATCCCTGTAATTATTTTTCCCCCCTGGCATGCAAATATTCTGCCATTTAGGGAGGTGCTTTTATCGTTGGATTGGTTTGCCTTTTATCTCTGCATTTCAGAGCAATTCAGGACAACAGGGGGTTTACAGGTAGAATTGGGTTGCAGTTTGGAGTGCACAGCCTGTTGGAACTTCACTGAACCGGATGGACTACCAGCAATTGCAGCTGAAATGATTAGTTGTCAATGATGAACCAAGGTGCCATCAGAAATTATGTATCTGAGCACCCATGAAAAACCCATCTGTCCTACATCTGGACAGGCAAGGTTAGGTAATCTGAAATGCCTAGGTACAATGGAATTCTCCATTCATATGACAGCAAGGACCAGCTCCTAGTTGAATAGGAGCCCTCTATATTGATATGCTGTCCATTTACAGGATTCAGGTTTTGGGGGAGAAGAGCTGAATCAGAGGATTTTTTCTAAATCCTGTTTACCAAAAATCCTGTTTACCAAAATTTTCTTTGATTCTTGTGAAATCTGCTCTGAGCCATATGACTAGATCCCTCTGGCCCAGAATTGGCTGCTTTTAATAGAGGTTATATTGGCACAATGATTACAATGACATGACATTTTTATTTCTTCGGAGTACTGTGCGTCTGTGAATATGAATGTGAATGATTTGGAAAGTGCTTTGCATTCTGGATCCACAAATGTGTTGGATGAAGCTGTAGGTTATTTTTAAATTGACTGCTCCATAGGAAGTGAAGAGGCAGTCGGCACATTTTCCAGGTTTCCTGACAAAAGAAATTATTCAGCTATCATACAAGTGAAACAAGTCAGAAAGGCCATATAATACTCAAGCTGCCCCTGTGACGAATCACATTCCTGAGTCATCACTGACTTCTGCATTCCAGCTCATGGCTCCTCTTAACCTGCCTGCCCCCCTTAACTGATTCCCTGCTGAGAGAGCAAGAGGAAAGCTGAATGTATTTCTTGTCTGACTTTCAAAAGTCAGAAGGCCCCTTTTCTTTCTGCCTACTTTGTAATGCTTTTGTGGATTGGGTTGGAGGAGCTCTTTGCAAAGATCCTAGCACCTGAATTTGAGCTATTTAAAGACAACAGCATAGATGCAGTTATCTACAAAGACAAGGAAGTGAGAAAAATATATTTTTCTCTAACCCAAAGTCAGAACACCATAAATCAGGGGTCCTCAAACTAAGGCCCGCGGGACACATCCGGCCCGGTGGGTCTTTTCATCCGGCCTGGCGGCCAGTAGAGACTCCTTGTGAGGGAAGGGGAGGAGGAGCGAATGAACTGGCGGCGGAGCACAGACAGCCCGCCCGCCGGGTAAGGGGAGGCTGAGCTGGCGGTGAGGCGCGGGCCGTCCGCCCGCTTGCCGCCCTGCATCTTCTGCGGGGGGGGGCGAAAGGGGCGGCTGAACCGGCAGTGGGGCCCGGACAGCCTGCCCTCGCTCCCGCCCACCTGCCCGCCTGCCTGCCTGCCTGCGGGATAAGGGCGGCGAAGCGCGGGCCATCCGCCCACTTGCCGCCCTGCATCTTCTGTGGGGGGGGGGCGAAAGGGGCGGCTGAACCGGCGGCGGGGCCCAGACAGCCCGCCTGCCTGCCTGTGGGGTAAGTGGAGGCAGGACGAATTTCTCATACATCCCGTCTAGCGTCACTTGCCCGGCTTCCAGCAGCTGAAGGGAGATGACACACAGAGCTGTATGAATGGCTGCTGACAGTAGGTGGCTATGCCAAGTGCTGTTTTGTAGCCCGCTTTAAGGCAAGTGGGCATCCCTCCTCCATCCCCCTCTATACCACTGAGAAAGCCCTTTCTTCAGTTACCACCTGCCTCACCCTGAGGGTGTCTGAGGCAGATTGAGGCAAGTTCAGGTGGGAGGAGGGGATCCCTCAGGTTCTTGGGTCTATGCCAGAGGTGGGGAACATATTGTCCTGCCTGCCTGCGGGGTAAGGGGAGGCTGAGCTTGCCGCCCTGCATCTCCTGGGGGAGGGGAAGGGGAGGAGGGGCGGACCCACGGTTGGAGAACACTGGACTGGAGGATGCTTAAGCCTTCTCACCCTGATATAAAGCAGCCTTTCCCAAGGTTGGTTCATCCTCGCTGCAGCCCTGAGACTTGTGTTTCTGGTGATGAATTTTGTGCTAGTTCCATTTTACAGATGTGGGAAACTGAGGCCGAGCAAGAGGCGAGTATGTGGCTAGGACCCAGGGGGTGAGGGCAGCTCTTTATTTATTTATTACACATGTATCCTGCCTTCTTTCCTGCAAGGAACTCAAGGCGGTTTACATAATCCTCCTTCTCCTCTCCCTTTTATCCTCACAACAATCCTGTGAGGTAAGTTAGGCTGAGAGTCAGGGACTGGCCCAAAGTCACCCAGTGAGCTTCATGGCTGAGTAGGGACTAGAACCCGGATCTCCCGAGTCCCAGTCAAACACTCTAACTAACCACTATGCCACACTGGCTCTCACTATGTTCTCTGGGTACCAGGTCTTCCTGACCTACCCCAGGGAATGGGTTTGTACTTTTAAGGCTGTGATCCTTGTATTGTTTTTTCCTGTTTTTTTGCACTACAAATATGTGCAGTGTGCAAATCAAGCCTTTCGATACCTTTTTAAAATTTAATGTATTTCAATTTTAGACAGCAAATTAATTTATAATTAATTTATTATTAATTTAATAACTTTCCATTTAATCAAGTTAAAAAAAAAGGACCCCGGTCCTTTTTTTTTACTTGATCCATTCGTTCATATTTTTTTCAAACTATAGTCCGGCCCCCCAACAGTCCAAGGGACAATGAACTGGCCCCACATCTAAAAAGTTTGAGGACCCCTGCCATAAATAGAGGGAATTTTAGATATTAATTCCAACCCCAGTTAATAAAAGCTGTTGAATTAGGAAGTGAGTGATTGAAATCCTTTTGCCATTTTGGCACTGTTTCCTTGAGAGAAATTGCTTGGCAGACTTCAAAATATGAGTGGTTGTCAAACTTTGGAGGATCTCAGTGTTGGTTTGTGCTCCCCTGCACCCCCACCTCTTCCATTTAAAGTGACATTTGACTCCTCTTGCAAATTATTTTAATCTGAAGGTGACAAGTTTAGTTAATAAAAAGAACCAGCAGTTCTTTCTATCTATGCATAATTATTTGCCTACCTTCCATCTGCATTTGTCACTGTAATGCTAGAACCCTTTGATGTTGCCGCAGCCATGTAATTTATACGTATGAATATTCTGTGATGGAAATGGGACAGATGGCAAGAAACACTTGTTTGGAATAAGGTTGTTGTATATTATGCACCATCCTGGGTAATTGAGGTTTATGTTGGGAGGGAGAAAGTGACTGTTCAAAATGTGTTATTTATTTTCCATGATCAACAATTAGCCCAATTCCCATCACTTCTTTTTTAATCTTGAGCTGTCAGGCCAAGTCCTTAGTTGATGCAAATCAACTGCATTCCAGTGGAGAACCGAACTTAAAATCTGCCTAGGCTATGATATGTACCAGATAATTTGTATGCCCTCTTTCTTACTCCTAACTGTGCTCTCTTTAAATGTTGCCTGTGTTGGCATCAGGCTCAGTGGCTTAACCCTTTTCTTTCCAAGCCGAAAGAAGGTTAGTGGAATTATTTATTTTAATAGAAATACAATTGCAGAAAATATCATTAAAACCTGAAGAAGTCTGCTGGGGATGCTAGCACTGTTGCACCTGTAGGCTAACAAATCTGTGAAGGTTTCCAGTCTCTACAGGTGGCTTTATAAAACTATAATCTCTCTTCCCTACTGATTCCTCTGGAAAGAAGGCAGAGGGAGGAATGGCACAGTTCTCTTTTGCAATAGAAGTTTACCATTAGCGCATCTATAGCAAAACAAATTTCTTACAGAAAAACGAACGCTTTCCAAAGAAAGAATCTTCAGGCAGCTTGGAGCTTTTTTTGTGCATTTCCTGGTTAGGCACCGAACCGAAGAGCCTTTCCAGCAGGGATGGGCTGTCCTGATCAAAATAACAGGGGGGGGGGGGAACAGCTTCCCTGTCACACCTCCTCCCTGCCCCCCTCCAGATCCCAGCCTGAGATTGGAGCCATTTCTCTCCCCCACACCCCCATTCCTTCTCCCTGCTGCAAGTCAGTCTCTCACTCTCGCTCTCAACACCTTTATTTTTCTCTTAACAGGTCAAAGGACTGACTGCTCTCTTGCCAGGTAGGTGTGGCTGCAAGCAGCATTGTTGTTTTTCAGTATCTTCCAGTAACCAAAACAGCCCTTTTATTGCAAACAAAGCATTAGCTAATATACCTCCAGACTCTCCCCATTTTGATCGCACCCTTCATGTTGTTTGGTGTCTTTTCTAAAACGTTGCCGCTCCTGGAAATGTAAGCTTCCATTTGGAAGCCCTCCAAGCAGCCACCCACAAACCCGTCCACAGCGCAAGAAAATGACAGTCTGCAAACTAAAATATATCAGTCTGCTATATACAGCAAAGCTGAAGAGTTGTTTGGTATACAGTAATACCTTGGATTGCAAGTAACTTGGTTTGAGAGCGTTTTGCAAGACAAGCAAATTTTTAAATATTTATTTAATATTTTTTAACTTGATATACAAGCGACGTCTTGCAAGACAAGTACTGTAGTACAGCTTAAATTAAAAGTCTCTGTACAAATTTTTTTGGGGGGATTTCGTTTTGATATAAGAGTGTTTTGGATTACAAGCACGTTTCCAGAACGAATTATGCTCTCAATCCAAGGCATGACTGTATGTTGTTTACACAGAGTTGATTAATTCATGGTGGGATTTGGATGGACTGGGATTTTAAATCACCAATGTTTGTGGATTACTGAGATTTCATTGGTTCTTTTGTCCAACTTCTGGAAGAGCAGGGCTAGATATTACACTTAACAATGGTGCCTCCGCCAAAAGTGCAAGCCCATGTCAAGTTGTCCTCCCAGCCCCATACAGTAGAGGCAAATATACACATATTGTGAGGTCATGTCGTGCACTTCCCCACCCCTGCTCCAAATCCTTGACTGCTGCTGGTAGGAGCTGGGAAATGGCATGGGTACAAACCTCTAAATGATATGGGGAACATAACATCTAGGGCCACCCTAATAAATTCATTAGGGCTTCAGCTATTGGGCAGTATAAAGATGTATTAAATAAATAAAAATAAATACATTTAGGAGATAGAGCCTGTGCTAATCAGCTAATGTGTAGTAATGTCTCTTCATTTTTCCGGGCCAGGCAAGAACACTGTGCTTTGCTGGATTTATCCCTGTCATGAGGGATAAAAAGTCCTGGAACAAATACTGGAAGTGCTTTTGATTGTTTAATGGGGGAGGGGAGAGATAAGTCAGATCGGGGGTTTTCTTTCACTTTGCCCCGTTGACCTCATCTGGTCTGACATGGAATTGGATTGCAGCAGTGGAGAGAATAAACGTTTTGTTATAACTGGACCCAGCATCAATCATGCTATCATAAATGTCAGCGCATATGTGGAAATAATAATAGAAAAAAATGACTTTGGATTGGGCCTTCAGTGAAATGTTACAAATCCTCAAATTGCCATTCTGTATTGGCTTAGAAGTCAAGACATATGCATGTGCCCGTGGGTGGGGGTGGGGGGTTGCGTGCACGCACACACCTTTCAGACAAAAGCAGGGTGATTATGCCATATCTGCAGTCATTATTTCATTTTTTCATTCCTCATCGTAAAACAGACCTGACAGGTCCTAATTAGGGCCTGACATCTATAATAATAAAATATTATTCATTGTGAGGTAACATTAAATCCTGCAGTATCATTTAGGCTGCAAATTTAAAATATATTACATTGCCTGTGACAGGATCTGCTTTTTTCTCATCCCTGCAGTTTGCTATTTGTTGATTCTTTTATTTATTTTTAAGAACACTACAAAATTAAAAGTGTGATTGTGATTCTTAGGCACAAGCAAGATTGCCTGTCAAATTTAGCAGCCATCTGTCCTGGCAGGGAGTTAGGTTATATGATCCAGGGACTCTTCAGTGGCCTTTATCTCCTGCAATTCATTTTGCAGAATAGAAATGGTTCAATCAGAAGCTAAAGCGGAGGGAAGGTGAACCAGTCCAAAGGCTAATTAGAGTTGATTTGAAGCACCATGCAAGGGGTGCTCCCACATAGGTGGACTTTCACACTTTGCAAACTTTGCTTAAGATGAGCTGAACACAGGTGGTTGAAGTCAAATTTTTGACATAAGATCAATAAACACTGAGCAAGAATGGCAACTGCATAGTGAGTTGATGGCTAAAGTCAAAAGCAAACTGTTTCATCAGACTATTGCCAGCATGCCCCAGATGTACCACCTTGTGTTCTCCTGATCAAGACAGATTTGTATTGTGTGGATTTGCCCAAATTTTAAGTGGATCATTACAGTTCCCACTTGGTATGAAGCCTCTTACCTATTTGTGTGTTGTGATGTGTGAAAGCTCCCTCACAAGCAGTGGACTACTGTTCCTTGACCTTGACTCCCCTGAAACCCTGGAGAGCTGCTGCCAGTCAATGTCAACAATACTGAGTAAGATGGAACTGAGCAGTGGTCTGACTCAGTTTAAGGCACGTTCCTGTTTTATTTATTTATTTAAATTATTTTTAGGCCGCCTTTAAGGGTAAAACCCACTCACAGTGGTGTACAAGATAAAACCCATACAAAACAGATACAATAAAATTCAATAACTATATATTAATTAAAAATGCAATAAAAAGAAAGGTCGCTGATATATATTTTTTTTTTAAAGTAAAAACAGAAGTTATCTAGAACTAGCAGTCCAAAAATGTATAGAAAGGCCAGCGAAAACAGGTGGGTCTTCGGAGCTTTCCTAAAGACATTCAAAGAAGGGGCCTGCGAAACTCCCAATGGAAATTGATTCCAGAGGTGCAGGGCCACCACTGAGAAGGCCCTCTCACCTTTGGCAGCAGGGAAGTGAGAAGGGCCCCCGCTGATGTTCTCAGAGTCCAGGCAGGCTGGCACAGGAAAAGGCGGTCCTTCAAGTAACTTGGGCCCAAATCATTTAGAGTTTTAAAGGTTAAAACTAGCACTTTAAATTGGGCTTTGAAATGCACTAGCAGCCAGTGCAGCTGCCACAGTATCGTTGTCACATGAGCTGACTGCCCAGCCCCCACCAGTATCCAGGTGGCTGTATTCTGCTCCAACTGGATTTTCCGAACTGTCATTAAAGGTAGCCTTGCCTACAGCATGTTACAGTAGTCCAGCCTGGATGTCACCAGAGCATGAATAACTGAGGCAAAATCCTCCCTCTCCAGATACCAGCCTAAGCTGGTAAAAAGTCACTACCTGAACTTCCCCAGTTAGCACCAAATCCAGGAGCACTCCCAAACTGCATATCTGGTCTTTCAGGGGGAGGGCAACCCCATCTAATATTAGTGGTTCCTTTGTTCCTCCATGCAATGGAAGCAGGTACAGTGGAAGTTGGGGGAAGCAGTGCAAGAGTGAAACAGATGGAAGTAGATGAATATATATCTACGCCAGATGTAAACAGGCACATAGTAGCTTCTGGATTTGTACAGTAATTAAGATTAACACCCATATGTACAATCATTTTCCATTAGCACCCTGCCCCAGAGCCTTCATAAGTCAATACCACTGCCTTTCAAAAAATAATAATAATCGTATGTTTATTATGTATTAATTTGCACTTATTGTCAGCCACCTTGGAGACCTGTTGTCAGGTAGAAAGCTGGGAGATGACTATTTTAAATAAATAGATACGTTGCTTTGTACTTCTGTCCCACGGCCAAGAGGGCACCAGTGTAGGAGACAAGGCAAAAAAGAAACTACAGAGCTGCCTTATACAGAGTCAGATTAGTGGTCCATCTAGCTCAGTGCTGTCTACTCCATTTGGCAGGGATTCTCCATCTTCAAGGTCTTCTGCAGAAGTGTGTTCCAGCCCTGCTACCTAAGACAGTTTAACTGGATATGTCGGGGATTTTACCTGGACTTTTTGCATGCAAAACATGTGCTCTACTACTTTGTTATGGCCTCAACTGCAATTGTACCCCAAGACCTTGCATTGTAGTTTGGTGTCCTTGGAGGCCATCGGAGCATGTATGGATTACAGTGTAACCACCAGTTTACTCCAGTTTCCTTACTGCAGTCTTCAAGATGCAAGCCACTCCAGAGATAGTTGTCCTCTCCCCCATAGGAAGGGCTTCAGTCACACCAGCTCTAGGTATAGTTCCACAGGTTCTCAGGAAGGTCCATTGAAATGATGAAATGAGTATCTGGGTTCCATAGAAAGAGCTTGTTAGGCTGCAATCCTATGCATGTTTAGGCAGAGAAAAGTCCTACAGCATGACTGGCTGAGGAATGCTGGGAGTTGTGGGACATTTTTCTGTCTAATCGTGCATAGGACTGTGCCTTTTAGAGTCCTTAAGCAGACAAGTCACAGAGGACTAGCTGAACTGCCGTGGACTTTAAGATTCCAGAGAAGTTGTCACTGTCGGTACCCAGCATAGGTCTTTTAGCTACTACCCATACTTCTCCTCAATCCTTGCTTTTTGAAGTCTGTGGTCTGGAATGTCTGTCAATACTTTCTATCCAGGCAAAATCCTCAGCTGACAAGATGGCAATGAAAGTAGTTAGAATGAGTGCTTGGATAGCCTACAACAGCCTTCCCCAATGTGGTGCCCTCTGGATGTGTTGGGCTGCAATTCCCATCATTCTCAGCCAACATGGCCAATGGCCGTGCTGGTTGGGAATGATCGGAGCTGCAGTCCAGCACATCTGGATGGCTCCACGTTGGGGAAGGTTGTCCTACACCGCCTTTATTCTTTTCTAAGGCTGCTCCTATAATAATGATAGCAAAGTTAACAGTCCATGTGTGTTGCTTAGTTGTACTCCATTTGTCAGTACAGTTTCTTGCATTTACAATGAACCTAAGCACATCTGCCTTTGAATTTAGTGCAGTCAGCATAGCTTTAGTCTGTAGAAAAATGGTATGATGAATTGAACCCTCACCGCACATCCAGCTGAGAAAGCTTGGCAAAAACATAAATGGTCATTCCACTCTCTTTGGATCATGCACCAACATCTAAGAACACAAATTGTAATCATGAGACCATTTGTATTTGCAAGCTTGTTATTTCAATATGGTTTAATTTGTCCGTCACTTCCCTGTTGTTGAGCACACATTTTAATAAAGAACCATTAACAGGCTTGTATTCATCTCAGAGAGAGGAACCAATTTGTCGTCCCCCTCCCTTGTGGTTCTAAATCACCAAGCAGAACACACCTACCGTCACATGGTGCTGCTTGTAAATTATCACTAACTGACACTAGAATGATGGGGATTTTATAATGGGTTTCTCTACAGCTGGAAGTAAAAGGTTAAGTATAGCCTTATGTTAGCAGTAATGCCATTTGGGTATTACAGTGCGTTTATTTTAAATCACGTAATGTTTCTAAAAGTCAGGAGTAAGTCAGTGGAAATGTTTTCTGTCTCTGGTTCCTCTCCACCTTCACCCCCAGGAAGAGCCACTTACATACCAAGTGAGCTGGTATTTTGATAGTAATTGATTATCATGACATGCCTTTGCTTTCTCCTCCTCCTTCTCACTGCTCCATCAATGATGGTTCATCTTCCACTTTTGGATCAACAGCAGACGCAGCTCTACCATAAGGAAGCAGGTAATAAAGACATCATACAGTCACAAAAGATTAATTGAGGTCATTTGTACAATTGGCAGATGTTGTTAGACTGAAACTTTGACAGCCCCCAATATGTCATACTGGGAGAAATAATGGGACCAACCCAAACTGCCTGGATCATATCAAGATAGCTGGCGAGTGTAGTCCTAAAACAAGGGATGCACACTCACCTTAGAGACATGCAAAAGAAACTGTGTAATGGGGTATTCGTTCAAGTAAGAAACTGACCCACAGTAGTTTTGTGTTCAGTAATATACTAAGCATATGAAGCAACTAATTTAATCTTTTTATATTTAGAACAAGCATGCAGAACCTCAGGCCCAGGGATCAAGCCGGCCTGCTGGAATTCCCGCAATGGCCATGGCCCTTTCCCCTGGCCCTGGCCCTTTCCCCTGACCACTGATGATTTTGTGCCTTCCTGACTTTTGTGCAGCTTTCCCCCCATTCTAACAGAGCGATCCTATGGCCACTAGAAAGCCATAGGATTATTCAGATTCCCAGATCCGAGGTCAGAAAAGAGATCTGACCTCAGAGCTGGGGATCCTCACTCAGATTGCCCTCCCACACCTCACAGCTGGCGCAGAAAGAACCATGCTGGCTGTTTCTCTGAGTTTGTAAGAGCGACCTCAGAGAAGGGGTAAATGGGGTGGGGAGGAGACCAGGGTCGCCAGGATACAATGTATCCTGGAGGTGCTCTCGCTTCCTTCCCTCCCCATCTAGAGTGCCTCTGGTAGATGGCCGAAATCGACCAGCAACATCAAGTAGGCCGCTCAACAAGATCTGCCACGGACGGCCTTCTCCCTGTCCCATCAGCCAGAGAAACCAGGCTGGTGGGGACTAGGAGGAGAGCCTTTTCTGTGGCAGCCCCCAGTTTATGGAACTCTCTCCCCAGTGACCTCCGCCATGCCCCTTCCTTGATTAGCTTCCGCCGTGCATTAAAAATGTGGCTTTTCAGGCGGGAATATGGGGTGGGTTAGGATTTTTAAGTTTTGTACTGTTTTTAATTGTGTTTTATACTGTGTGTGTGTGTTCCCCCCTTCTTGTATTTTATTGGACTGTACATCGCTCAGAGTGGCCGGATGTCTGGCCAGATGGGCGATTCATAAATATAATAAATAAATAAATCTAGCTGATTTGCAGGATGGGAGGAGCAGGGAGGCAAAGATTGCTTCCACGCTTCTCCCGCTCTGCATAGGAAGCCTGTAAGTCTCCAAGTTCAGAGACTTACAGGCATCTCTACTGGATTGTGCCCTAAACGGTTAAATGCCTCTCCTCTAAGGTTTAGTTACTGGCAGTAAGAGCTTTAAACTGTTTTGGTCCCTCCCCTTTTGCCTTTGGCCCCCGCCCACCATTGGAATGCTCCCGAGCACTTCTCCGAATGGAATTTGGCCCTTGGGTTGAAAGAGGTTCAGCACTCCAATTTAGAGACTCCTCTGACCTAACTATTACTAGCAACAACTGATTGTGCCCATGATATATAATAGCAGGCTACTTCAGTCTCACACAGCAGCAGCACCAAATGTTAAGCCTATATTTGATGGCGAATAGCTTATGGTCTCCACTTCTGTTTTTTCCTCTGCTCCCAGACATTACTGATGGCCTTAAGATTTGTGGGGCTTAGTGCCAGGACAAGGAAGATCTCAGTTAGCGGCTCAGCTCTGATCAATTTGTTTGCCAGGGATGGGCAAGATATGGTGTACACATGATGATCAGTTGACCTTTCAGGTGAACAGGGAAAGGTGTAGAGTGGGGAGGTCAGCTTGAGGTAGTACCACCAGGTAACCTGGGTGCACACAAGTGAACGGCGCTACCCTGAGATCATTAGTTGTTGTGCATAACATTGGAACTAAAGAGACATAGAGGGAGGAGAGGAGTATGGCAGGCTAAGGGCCCTGGGCAAGATCTTCTACTGATTCTCCTTTAAGGTTGTGTTAGTGCACTTTGTTGTCGTGCTTACATATGTCTAATCGGGATATTATGCAGCAGTGTAAAATGTTTCCCATCACCGTGGAAAAATTCTAACCCACCCTTTCCCATATTTGTGTCTCTGTGTGTGTACTCTTTCCTCTTGTGTTCTACTGGCAGGAATCTCTGTGTTTGAAGCTATTGCCCTCTAATGGCTATGACCTGCATAAGCAATGCATCCTAATACTCCTGCATTAGCATTTATGTTCCTCACCTTATTGCTTCAGTCTGCTGTAGTTCCTTTCTAGCACTATTGGCTGCTCCTCTTGCATTCTTTTACCACTTTGTGCACATGTGCTCTAGTAATGAAGGAAGTTCCAAGATCCTTTTTGTCCCTCGTAAATGACTTCTGGCATTGTAATTTTTGACACAGTAAGAGAGACTCTAGATCATATTGTTATGATGCGACAGGGAGGAACTGAGATTTTTCCCAAGACCACTTTTGATTTGAGGCTTCACTTCAATCACTTGTTCTTGGTGGGCGTTTATTTATTGTTAACTTGAAGCACACATAAATCTTAATTTAATTTGGCCAGCAAGTAGTCTGTTTCTATTTTGAAGTCAGTTCTATATCAGGATAACCAGCTCCATGTGTCTCTTAATAAAGATAGAGCTGGCAATTTGCTTTACATCTTTGTTTCCCATTGATGAAATTAAAGACAAAATATTTTGCCTTAACATTTTTCAAATAAGACATGTGAAAAACTAATATGCTGTTTTCTTGCAAACTGAGTTCTTTGTTGCATCCAAATATGTTTACTTTTATCCTCATGTGCTATGAAGCTTTTCTTTTGGATTGAAATGAAAGGTTTTTTAGGGCCTTTGATTTTATTTATTTTTGTATACATAGTGCACACACTAGGGAAATGGTGGCGGAAAGGTTTGCTGTGATTAGTATAGTTGCCTCACATTTCCAAGCTATACAAATGAGATGCTCTTTTATTTTCTAAGTGCCCTTATAGAGCATATGTGCTTCCTGCCATCTGTGTGTTCTTCTTTTGGAGACATGAATCTTTGGAGAGCTGAAACACTTGAGTTCTGGAGGCTGTTGCTTTATTTATGCTTTTGAAAAGGACTTTGTGGAACCTCAAAGGTCCCTCTGTAATATACCACCTGCATTTGATTTCTGTCACTTCAGCGCTGTGACTTAAGATAGTATACCTTGTGACTCAATAGATACTTCAGTGTGTCTAGGCAATCCTGTTGTTCAGTACTTTCATCTGACCCTCATGAAATCACTTGCAGGTGTATCCTCAAAAGGTGTGTGATCTCAAAAGAGGTTTTTTCAAACAGGAAAGCATTACTTGTAATAAACTAGAAAAATGCTCATCCTTATGAGAGGGGCAGGCGGGAAGACAGAGCCAATATAGTCCAAGGACTCATAAGGGCACATTGTTAGTACTTTGAGTACAGGCACACACTGCACCCTCTTGTTGGTTCCCTTTCAAAATGGAGGCTGAATCAACCAATCTCCAAGGTAGGGACACGTTTTGTCTCAAGTTCAGCACTTTAGCTTTCCTTATCAGAGTGAATAGCAGCCCTCTTAATTAATGGAAAAAGAAAATCCCTCCATATAGGGGACATCATTGGGGAGGGGCCAGATCTTCTCCTCTCCTGGTGACACCAGCTGCTTGGGGGCAGCAGGCTTTGTCCTTCCCCCAGCAGTCTTACCAACTGAATCTGATTTACTTTCTCCCATGGAACATAATGGAATCCATTGAGAATCAAGCCCACCTCTATCTGCATCACTCTGCTCTTGCATTGGTTCCATTTCTTGGTCACATTGATGTGATGCTAGTGCATGAAAAAAAGATGGAACCCATTAAGTATGAATGCTATACCTTTAATATTTTGCCAATAATTTTTTTAAAAGCTTAAAGGTTCTTCAGATCACTTCAGTTCTCCTCAACTGGAGGCTGGCCTAGTTATCCATTTCAGTCTACATATTAATTATAAAAACCTTAATTATCTTAAGTACTAGTGTAATTGATGAATGACCTACACAACAAGAATAGGATTAATGAAAAGTGTCAGCTTCCTTGTGTCCGTCGTAATAGACCTTGATATAAAAATAACATATTTAAGTATCCTGTATAGCTAAAAAGGTAAGCACAGAAAGTTTCTTGCAGTCTATTGTTTCTGTCTTGATTTCACTAAGTAATTGATATGTTGATTTTCTTATTTTTGTAATTGGGGGAAACCATGTGAAAGAAAAACTATTCTTTCTTTGGATATTAATAGTCCAAGAACCAACATTAAACCTCTACATTGAAATTTGAAGAAGAATTGCACCTAAAAACATCTTGCTCACCTTCTTCCTTTATACCATTCTCTATAACAGCCTTCCCAACTTAGTGCCCTCCAGATGTATTAGACTACAACTTCCAGAACCCCCAGCCAGCATGGTTGGCTGGGGGATGCTGGGAGTTGTAGTCCAACTCATCTGAAAGGCACCAGGTTGGGGAAGGCTGCTAAATAAAAATGAGTAAAATTCTAACTTAGGTTTAACCCAGAAATCTTTTCAATTTGTGCTTGTGTGTGTGATATGGCCATTTAAATTATGTTCCATTTTTATGTCTATTTATGGTTCCTCAGTGCATGTAAACACAGAAAAACATATCTTGCACAGTGTCTGTACTGTATACCGTAGGATCTTGTGATGGGAAGCAGCCTTCTGCAACCTGAATATGGATTTCATAACTGCATAATTTTAAAAAGCTGTGAAATAATTTACTGTAACTATTATTTTCATCATATTTTTCTCCTTTTGTTGTTCAGGATTCCAGCCAAGCCATTCCCCTGGTGGTAGAGAGCTGCATACGATTCATTAGCAGACATGGTAAGTTTGGAGACAAGCACGCTAAACAGTAGTATTTGAATGTTTTGTTCCACACAGTATTGTATTGGGCTGGTGTTCAAGAAGCCTGTTAAAGCATAGTCAGGGCTATGGCCTAAAGGCTCATAATGCAGCTAAGCAGGTCTGGGTCTAGTCAGTGGTTGGATGGGAGACTTGCTGGGAACCCCTGTACATCATCTGAGTTCTATCATGGCAGAAAAAGAAGGGACAAAAGTGAAATAAATAAAGCTGGGGCTTTGATTAAAAATCTACTCTGAGGAAAGACCGACCCAAATATATAACTAGAGCACATCTGTTTTGTGATTGTTTTTAGCCCTTCTGTATGTTTATTGTGGTGTTATTTGTCATTGTAAGCCACCCTAGAAATTTTGAAATGAAGGGCCATATAGAAATGTTTTAAATCAGGGTTGGGCAACGCATAGCTCGTGGGCCACATGTGCCCCCTTTTGTGGCCCGCACTGCCCCCCATTGCCCCACCCTTCAATTTTTCAACAATTTTTTCAGGAGAACTAAAGGTCTGCAAGCTAAATTTGGCCCTTTGGGTGCTCCGTAGCCGGGCTCAGTAGCCCCATCGAGAGCATCTGGATTAAAATTAATGGGGCAAAGAATAGAATGACCACCCAATCAAGGAGAAGATGAGGATGAAACTTTTGAAAAGCAAATTGCCAATGTTTCAAGGAGGCATGATGTAGTAGTGATGGGGGACTTCAGTTTCCCCAATATCTGTTGGGACACAAATTCTGCCAAACATGGCCCCTCCAAGTAATTCCTGACTTGTGTTGCTGATAACCTCCTCCTACAGAAAGTGGAGGAAGGAACTAGAGGATTGGCTATCCTTGACTTGATTCTAACCAACAGAGATTACTTCGTGCATAAAGTAGCAGTCATGGGAACCGTGGGGGAAAGTGACCATGTTATACTTGAGTTCTTGATTCTAAAGGAACCAAAAGCTGAGTGTAGCCAAACGCTTACCCTGGATTTTAGGAAAACCAATTTTAATAAACTCAAAACAATGATAAGTAAGGTCCCATGGCAAGCAACTCTTAATGAGAAAAGGAGTCCAACATAGGTGGGAGATTAAAAAAAAAAGGAAATTCTAAAGGTACAATTACAAACAATTTCCATAAGGAAAAAAGGCAGGGCAACAGAAGAAGCCAATGTGGCTTCACAAAAGGCTTAGTGATGACCTGAAAACAAAAAAGGACACATATAGGAAATGGAAGGAAGGCCAGGCTACAAGGGAAGAGTACAGGCAGGTAGCACAGAATTGCAGGAATAGTGTCAGGAAGGCTAAAGCTGAGAATGAGCTGAGGCTAGTAAGGGATGCTAAAAGCAAAAAAAAAAGCTTTCTTCGGCTACGTGCATAGTAAAAGACAGAGGAAAGAAATGGTGGTTCCAACTATGCAATGAAGACAGCAGAATGATAACAGGTGACAAAGAAAAGGCAGAAGTGTTCAATTCCTACTTCGGCTTGGTCTTCTCCCAAGAGAGAGTTTATGTCCCTGGCAAACCTGAAGTACAGACTGAAGGGGCAGGGTTGTAGCTTGAGACTGATGGGCAAATGGTCAAGGAACACCTGATTACTTTGAACAAGTTCAAATCTCCAGGGCCCGATGAACTGCATCCTAGAGTAATAAAGGAACTGGCAGAAGAACTCTCAGAACCACTGTCTATTATCTTTGGGAAACCATGGAGGACAGGTGAAGTGCCAGATGACTGGAAGAGGGCTAATGTTGTTCCTATCTTCAAAAAGGGCAAGAAGAAGGAACTTGGAAAATACAGACCAGTCAGTCTGACATCAATCCCTGGGAAAATTCTGGAGCAGATTATAAAGAAGTCAAGCTGCAAGCACCTTGAAAACAGTGCAGTGATTACTAGAAGCCAACATGGATTTGTCAAGAACAAATCCTACCAGACCAATCTGATCTCATTTTTTGATTGGGTAACCTCCCTTGTGTAATGTGGGAATGCTGTGGACATAATGTATCTTGACTTCAGCAAAGCATTCAACAAAGTGCCTCATGATTAGCAAGCTAGCTAAAAGTGGGCTAGATGGAACAACTATCAGGTGGATCCACAGTTGGCTACAGAATCAGACTCAACAAGTGCTTACCAATGGTACCTTCTCAAACTGGGAAGAGGTAACGAGTGGGGTTCCGCAGGGCTCGGTTCTGGGCCCAGTGCTCTTCAACATTTTTATTCATGACTTGGATGAGGAGGTGCAGGGAATGCTTATCAAATTTGCTGATAACACAAAATTGGGTGGAATAGCTAATACTCTGGAAGACAGAAACAAAATTCAAAGTGATCTCAATAGGCTGGAGCGCTGGGTTGAAACCAACAGAATGAAATTTAATAGGGATAAATGCCAAGTGTTACACCTAGGAAAAATAAACCAAGTATACAGTTACAGGATGGGGGATACTTGGCTCAACAATACTACAAGTGAGAAGGATCTTGGAATTGTTGTAGATCACAAGCTGAATATAAGCCAGCAATGTGATGTGGCTGCAAAAAAGGCAAATGCTATTTTGGGCTGCATTAGTAGAAGTATAGCTTCCAAATCACATGAAATACTAGTTTCCCTCTACTCAGCACTGGTTAGGCCTCATCTTGAGTACTGCGTCCAGTTCTGGGATGCAGACAAACTGGAAAGGGTTCAGAAGAGGGGGACTGGAAACAAAGCCCTATGAGGAAAGAATGAAATGTTTAGCCTTCAGAAGAGAAGAGAAGAGAAGATTTTATATATATAATCACTAACTTGAATGCTGTCTACCTGGTATTGTCTGTGGTAGGGATGGCTGCCATCTGTATTGTATGGGGCCACTCTATTTTCCAGATTGTGCTCCAGGAGTCATATTGTGCCCTCTTAAGGGTGGTGGGGCTCCACAATAACATTGGCACCATTTTGCAGTCAAGGCTTCCTAGCTATGGAGTGTATGTGCTTGGATATAGTGTTAATGAAATGTGGACATATACTACATGTATAGCCCTGTTGGACTTCTGGTTCATTAAAAAAAAGAAAAAGAAAAACCGTGTAACATTAAAGTGTGGAATATTTTTTCTTTTTATATATATATGAAATACATATTTCCACAATGAGACCGTGAGCAAGCTTTTTACTGATATCTAAATTGCAATTTGGTAGGGCCATCAGGGGCAAGTTCTTGCTTTCACTGAACTACCAGTTGTCCATTCAGGGTCTGTTGCAGCGCTTTGTTACATATTTGACATTTAGGCCAGATTCTAAACACATTTCTGATGCATTTCCGGGCACAGTTTAAAGTGCTGGTTATTTATTATTAATTTATTTACAGCATTTGTATACCACTCCATACCTAGACACATTCCGGAGTGGTGAACAATAAAAAGATAAAACAGACCTTGAAAGCCCTAAGCACCACCTTCTCATATACAAACCTGCCTGGGTTTGGGGGAAAGACCCTTTTCTGTGACCCACCAAGATCTGAGGTGCACAGAACACAAGAAAGGGTTGTCTCAGTGGGGTTTTGGCGCTCCTTCCCTAGAGAGTTTTGTTCTGTCCCCTCTCTGGCCTTTTGTTGGCCAGTGAAGGCTTTCCCATTCAGGCAGGCTTTTGACTTGTTGATTTTTATTGGTTTTCATTGATAGCTTTTCTTATCCTACTTTGTTGTTTTATTGACTCTGTTTTTAGTTGTTATACAGTGTTTTTATGGGTGTTTGATCATTGTTTTTTATATTGTTATTGTATTAATCACCTTGGATGCCTAGTATAGCAAGTCAGGGTATAAATCAAAGAAACATACTGTGATAAGATGTATTCTGCCAAAATACCCGGCTTTGGCACCAAGGGGATTCAGATCATACTTGTATCAATAGTGTAAATAAGTGCAATGCAACATGGTGTCTGTGGGCACCAATGTACCACCAGGCATCCACCAAGTTGCCCTACCCTTCCCACTTTTTTTTTAATTAATACATCTTCTTACCAACAGCTGGGGTTGCTGTGAAATAGTTGCTGAAGACTGTGTGTTCAAAGCTGTTGTTTAGTGTGTTGAGGCTCAGAGCCCACCTCTACCTTGTACTCAGTCTTTTAAGGAGGTTACTTGTCCTTTGCCACACATCCCATGGGAGCCGTTTTGTGGTGGTGCCCAGGACAGTTTCTCAAATTGCCAAATGTGCCCACATCCCAAAAAGGTTGCCTACCCATGGTGTAAAGTGTTCTCTAGTGATCAGGAGGCAGATATTGAGTTACTCTGTCATAGAACCTCACTGAACACTAGATGACATGCACCAGGTTCCCTTCAGTTTTGAGATTTCAGCAGGTGCTGCCTGCACATTGCTGAGCTTTCTCTTCAACCAGAGTGGAATGTCTGCATTTATCTACATAATAAAGGATTATTTGTTTAAAACCATAGGTTGTCACAAGTTAGAAGATGCAGAGAACAAATGTTAATCCACAGGAAATAAGGTATCCTCTGGAATAAATTAAAAAGCAGTACAGGAAAAGAGAAATATAATATATCCCGAGATAATACAATGTTAATATAAATGGCCCATAGATCAAAGTACTACATTTTGTTGGACAAATTTTTCGTCTAATCTCCTTGCAGCTAACACAAACATACCAACTTTATGCATAACAGAAGTTTTGTCATCGGATAACAAATAGCAGATTTTCTCAAAGACATTATAAGCTACAATTCTGACAAGAATCTATGACAGAAATCTACCCGTAGGAGAATAGGGTTGGATCCAAAGTCTTCCCTCTGTGAACGGATGTTCCCTATCCCTCATCAAAGGGTCTTTCTATTCACAGAGCAAAGGCTTTGGATCCAACCCATATATAGTGGGCAGAGTGACATATAATGCACCACAATCTCCAAAGATTTTTGGCCATGTATAAACAAGCCACTATTAATAGGAGTTTTGACATAGCTTCCTTTAACATGTAGCCTGTAAGCCTTAACCAGGGGTAAATTGTTAAATCAAAACAAAAAAGATGCTTCAACATAATTTAATTATAAGAAGCCATGCTTCTCTACAAGTTAGAAATATATCCTGTATCCAGTTTTTATTGTATTTGTGACCTGCTTCCTGGCTGTATTAACAGTTTCATCCTTCAGTTCACCTCCCATTTCTTATTTCAGTTATTCTCAGTGCTTTTTTGCATATTTTTCTAGTAGCATATCTTTAGTAATACTGCCTCCTCCATATGTTTCAGCTTCAGCCAATGACTGGGTTTGCCCGACACAACAACCCATTGTGGGTAGCTACCCACAATGGGTTGTTGTCTCGTGCGAACCTGAACCACTTTCCACATTGTGGCTCATTTTTCACGAACAAGTCACCCTGACAACCCATGGCTTGTTCTAGGACTTCTTCATACCCCAATGGATTGTTGTGTTATTCGAACCCAAGAGAGCAATTTCATCACGGGTTGATAGGATCAGCTACAGAGCCGCTTGGCAAGAGCGGTGAAAACCCCTGCCACTCTTCGCAATCTCACCTGTGCTGCCGCCAGTGACTGCCCCTCCACAGATGCCAAACGGCACTTTGGGGCAACTGTCACTTGTTTGCCACCCTTTTTAAATTATGTTTTTTTGTCCCTGAAAATTGTGCAAACGTGTTCTTAATTTTTAATGTTTTTTTGTTCTTTTGCAAGTGCGCAGGAGCGCACTTGTGGCTCTCCAATATGTGTATTCTTGCCTGGTCAATTTCCTTGTATGTTTCAGCTGTCAAAGGGATTACCGTTGTGGAGTAGGGAAATACCCATGGAGAGTCATGACATGTGAACTGGTCAGTCTCATAATTTGTGAATTAGCCACCCTTCATCTTGACCTGGTTCTACAAATTGTCTCAACATATCCTTATCTTAATTCTGGTTTGAGGGAGCCCCAACTGAAACATCACTATCTAATTCATCTGGCTCCCCTTGTAAATCATTTTTGAGAACTTGGTAGATGCTACCAAAATTCTTCTTTCAGTTATGGCACGGGTAGTTACTGCTAGTGGACAGCACTTCTCCAACAATTGTTTAATTTTATCAATTTTGGAGAACAGTTTACATTTTATTTGTTAGGGCACTGGTTGCCCATTATAAGTATTCCTGAGCCCTTTAGAGTTTGGAACTGAGTGAAAATTATTTATTTATTATTTACAGCATTTTTACCCCGCTCTTCAGCCAAAAAAGGCTCTCATAGTGGCTTACAAAGATTAATATTAGACAGTCCCTGCCCTCAGGCTTACAATCTAAAAGACATGACACAAAAGGGATTGGGAGGGAGGAGGAAGAAAGAGTAGACATTCCTTTATATTAGATTCTCTTATTGCTGAACTTACAAATGTGTCATCTTTTACCTGTAACAAGTCTGATGCTTCAGATTTCTCAGATAAATCCTTAGGACAGGGCTCTCCAACCTTGGGTCCCCAGATGTTGCTGGACTACAGCTCCCAGCATACCCAGCCAGCATGGCTAATGGCAAGGGATTCTGGGAGCTGTAGTCCAACAACATCTGGGGACCCAAGGTTGGAGAGCCCTGCCTTAGGATATGGGGACCAATTGCCCTCTAAAGATACTTCTGAAAAAACTGCATAGCAGTTCCCTGAATTTATTTTAGGTTGCATAAAATCTCTTGGATTGCTTTAGGATGGTAGAAATTCATACAGTTGTGCCATTATTTTGAGCTCAAATGACTGTACCATCATAAATTCTTCTAAAAAGGAATGTGTTAAACATGACATTTGTTTTGTTCTTTCTGTTGTCATGGATTTCTCTTATTTTCTTAACAGGGCTGCAGCATGAAGGGGTTTTCAGGGTATCAGGATCTCAAGTTGAGGTGAATGATATCAAAAATGCATTTGAGAGAGGTAAGAGTGTTTGTGTTTTGTATTGCACAATTCTCTCTGCCAATGTGCCTTCATGCTTCAGGGTTAGTATTTGGGAGACTTTAGAAGACACAAATAAAGACAGCAATTTGTCTTCAATAGCTCCCATTTTAGTATTGTGGCTTCAGGCAAAGTATTTTTTCCCCTAATGCTCGATAACCTTCAGAATCTAAAAACACTTAGGTTTATGCTTCTTGTCACATCACCATATAAACTTCATTTCGATCTTCACTTCTGCTATGCCAGATACTATCAGAATAGCCTCCATTTCCAGGCAGGCTTCATAAATTATTTTATTTATGACCATTTCATAAAATACACGTTTATGACATACTTATGACAAAATTTTGAATTTATGGAAGTTCATGGAAGGAAAGCTTCCCATCCCCTCCTCCCCACCGTAGCCACCTGCACCCCCCAAAAAGCCACTCCAGAGGATCAGGGGTCATCCTGAACAATGTGGGATGGGGTGTGGGGCTGCTTGGGGTGCTGGCACGCAATATCAGCCAAAAGTCTGCCCAATTATAGGTGATATTCCCCTCCTCAAGCAGCCCTTCACATCCCATCCCACCTTGTTTAGGACAGGGGTGCTGAGTGTCTTTCAGCCCAAGGGCCAAATTCAATTCTTGAGAAGTTCTCCAGGGCTATGTTCCAGTGGGCAGGGCCAAAATACCACCATATTTTAGTTTAAAGTTCTTCCTGCCGGTAACTAAGCCTCAGGAGAGGCATTTCAACCTTTAGGATGGGGAAAAAACTCCACAAAAGCTGGGAAACCACCAAACAACCAGTGGTTAGGGTAAAGGGGGTGGGGCATAGGGAAATGGGTGTGGTCATCTGGGAAACCCCAGGGGATCCCAGAAGGGCTGGATTTGGGCCCTGGGCCCGAGGTTCTGCACCGCTGGTTTAGGATGACCCTCCCTACCCTCCGGAGTGGCTTCTCGGGGGAGGACGGAATGGGAAACTTTGGGGGAGGAGGGAATGGGAAACTTCCCTTCCATGAACTTACTTAAGTTACTGTATCTTAGGATCTAAGCCTATATGCATGAATCTAGACCCATTGCCACTAAATCAGGAGGGTACTTTGAAGTCAAAACATGGAATCTGCGTTCTCTAATCAGATTGAAGGGCTGGTCTTAACAATATACAATAGTCTACATTTCAAGCATCTGTCTAGTATAAGCAGAGTACCATGTCTAGTTTGTGGCTAAACGTTTGTTTCTAGATAACTTTACCTAGTTGTGAGGTTATTGAGATTAGTGTGCATTTCTCCTTTGCCTAGAAATAAAATATGATCTTAGAGATGAAGAAAATTGGCAGCGGGGGGGTCGGTGGAACAAGTCAGACATAAAGGCCACACTTTATAGAGGACTGATGAAAAGCTTCTTAGAGAGAACAGCCAACAGTTCTGGCATCTTCACATAAATAACATTGATTTTTCTAGTTCCATCTGTCATGGCTTTCTCAAAGCGAATGAAGTAATAAACCAGTGAAGTTAACAATATCTGGAAGTTTATTGCTTCTTCAAGAGCCCTTGGTGATATTAAACATTGGGGGTAATACTCTAATTAATAGTGGTGCATTTGTTATTCTGTGTGGTGTTAACCTAATAGTTGTGCCTTGATGATATCTATCATATAGTAAATTGGTATAATTTACCAATGTAAATTATATTTACATTGGTAAATATAATTCCAATGTAAGGCTTCCCCCATCATCAATTCTGAGTGATCCGGTTCTCACAATCACTGTGGCTTAAACCCATGGCCTGTTGTTTAGTTATTTGAGGATTGTTTCCCCCTCAAACAAGCCATGCCGCTTGGTTACGGACAACACGACATACTGTGCCCAGGTGGATAATTAGGCAAATTGTGCCTGGGAAGTGCTGCAGCTTAAACAAGCCACTGTGGCTTATTTAAGCCACGGTGATCGTGAAAACTGGGTCATTTTGTCTGATAGCAAGTTTTTCGTGGGGTGGCTATCTTTATAATTGGTTTTGGCCAAAGGCAAAGTGCAGTAGATTAACAATCAGGCCAAAGACCTGCATTTCAGTAGATTTGCCAGTCTAGCACCACCTAACTTCAAAGCCATGCATTAGATTGTCCTCAGTTGCACATGCGCCTCAAGCAGAAGTTCTGCAACCAGAACTGCCAGGATAGCAAAGAACCTATACATGGTGCAACCCGATGCCTGTTAGCCTATATAGTTATGTTAACCTTATGCTGGATGCCGGAGTGGGGTGAGGGGGGAGGTTGTACAGGATTATAGGTTACCTGTTGTGAGCTCCTTGGGTTCCCTCTTATGAATTCTCTTATCTGAGATTTGTTCCTCTAATATAGCACTCCATATTTTGTTTTGTTTTTTTAATATGGAATTATTCTGTTTGCTCTCTTGTTGTTATTCTTGTTTTGTGGTAACCAGGGGAGGATCCACTGGCTGGAGACCAAAATGATCACGATATGGACTCAATAGCAGGAGTTCTAAAGCTCTACTTTCGCGGACTAGAACATCCCCTCTTCCCCAAGGAAATTTTTCATGACCTGATTGCCTGTGTCAGTAAGTAGCACAAGAATGAAATTAATCAGTTTGGCAATGAGGCTTGCAAAGAAATGCAGTCCCACCTCCACGCCCCAAAAGGCTGCACTTATCAACTGGCAAAAAGGAATCACAAACCACAAAGGTGCAAAAAATCTTTAATGTGACACACAAGATATTTTACCCCAATATGTTTTGAGGCAGAAATGTTGTTCTTCAGGGGATATGTGAAAATGGTCATTTTTAAAGGTGTTTATAATTTGTACGTAAGCAATAAACAAAGTAGGTTGGATCCAGACTTAGTCATACTTAGAACAAACCCACTGAAATCAATGGGACTTAAGTTAGTCTAAGAATGACTAAGTCTGGATCCAATCCAACCCATTGCTAGTACCATTAATTGATGCAAAGTACCGGTACTTATGAATCTAACCCCAATAAGAATAGAATATATTAAAAGCTCTACCTCAGGAAGAACATTTCTGGCTCAAGCTGCATCAGGATAAACTGTCATCTATGATATGTTAAAGATTTTTCCACCTTTTGATGACATTTTCTTTCCTTGTTCACCTCTCCCACAAAATACAGTTTATGATATCACCTTATCTGTGCTCTGTGCTTCTACAAAATCTTCCCTCTTCATCCCCAGCACTTGTAGGACTTAAGCTATCTCTTAAAAACCATGTTGCTAGCTTCTCAGAACATTCCCTAATCCATGAACTGTATCTAATGGAAAGCAAGCAAGAGACCTGAATTGTATAAGGCCTTCTTGGATCTTACTAGGATTTGATTGCACCAGTTTGCTTCCGAGATGGCAGTATTAAATGCAAGACCAGAGCAGGGAAAAGGGCCAATGTTTGGCTCTCATTGGCCCTTACCCATTGCAGTAAGTTCATCAATTTGTATGTTTGTTTATTTCATTATTCTTTTCTTTTTTTTTAATTATATACTGCTGTCCATCTGGGAATTCCATAGCGGTTAACATCAGGGAGATACTACATTAAAGACAAACTGATCAAGATTAAGTTTCACTGTAAAGGAAGCCTCCTGGTCATTGCCTTGCCTTGCCCTTTTTATTTATTGGGTTTACTGTCTTTACTGTTCGAAGACACCGTAGATGCAGTATGTCTTAGGCTGTATATATATTTTTAGAAAGCCAGCAGCTGTGTCATTTTTTTCTTTACTGGCTACCTTCCATAAACATAAGAAACATTCCTTATCATGTTTCTGTGCAGAACATATAAAATGATTTCCAACAAGTTAAGCTGGTAACTTACAACTTTTTCCATTTCAAGGGTGCTTTTTTTTTGGTTTGTTTGTTCTTGTGACCTCTGGTTTTACAATAAACTCCTTAGCACTGACTCACTCAAATAGCAAACAGTGAATCCATTGTCCGAGTGCAAGAAGGCCCATGATGGGAGCAGCCTTTGAAGTAGCATGTAGGAGAGCTCCTTTTAAAAGGATCTGTAGTTTCATTCTCCCAGCAAATGGGTCTATGCAGTTTAACTCCTCTTAGATGAAAAGAGCAATCTGTTGCCAAATAATTCTGGACTTCCAGGGCCAAGGATTTATGCTGCCCACTTTTTTCCCATTAGACTGCTATAGACAGAGCTCTTTACCTCACCCTTCAGTTATGTTAATCTATCTGTGGAACACTATGCCAAAGATTTCCCTTAAAACACCCACCTTACTGAGCTAACTTTAATGGGCTATTCTGTTGTGGCTGGTGCAACAGACAACACTCAGTTCTTCTACCCTGGCCCAGTTTAGACAATCAAATCCTGGTTTTGTAAGCCAAGATACGCACAAGCTTTATGCACAGCCAGTTGCCTTCCGAATCTTGGATTTATTTGGAAGCAATTAACCATAGTTCCTGGTTCAGACATAACAGTGGTTAAGTGCTGCTTCCTGGTTTATTTTGCAGCTTGCATGAAGGGAGGAGTGAAGCAGCAACCAAAGGGCTTCATGCAGTCACACAACGCTCTCGTGCATATCCTAGCTACTGTGCAGATTTTCCAAGTGTGCTTATTTTGCTTGTTTATTTAAAAACATGTTTAGGGAAGAACCCTCTCAAGGTGGCTTCCAAAAATAAAATATAAAGAACAGTAAACTTCAAATATTAATAAAATCAGCAATAATAATAAAAGACAAAAATATCCTCCTCCACCACCACCCAAGTACTTACAGCAATAAATAATTGCAGCTAAAACCATAGGTAATCCAATAGAACCTATCTCAAGAAAAAGCAAGTGCAAACAAATGGGTCTTTAAGGATTTCCTAGAAGCCTATAAGGAGAGGGCTTGGTGTGCCCCAGCTGGCAATGCATTCCAGAGATGTGTAATGGGCCTCTCCCTCATGCCCACCAGCCTATTTGCTCTCATAGGTGGGCACATCAGAAGGGCCTCTGTTGCTATTCTTAAAGTGCAGGCAGGCTGATAGGGGTACAAGCAGTCCTTCAAGTAACTTGGTCCCAAACCATTTTTAATGTGTGTGTTTTAAATTAATTATTACATTTTTATCCCAGGTTTTTTCCTCTTGCAAGGAATCCAAGATGGCTTACATGATCCTCTCCTTTTTATCCTCACAACAACCTTATTTATTTATTTATTACATTTATACCCCGCCTTTTTTCCTACAAGGAACTCAAGGTGGCTTACATAATCCTCCTCCTCCTCTCCATTTTATCCTCACAACAACCCTGTGAGGTAGGCTAGGCTGAGAGGCAGTGACTGGCCCAAAGTCACCCAGTGAGTTTCATGGCTGAGCGGGGACTAGAACCCGGATCTCCTGAGTCCCAGTCCAACACTCTAACCACTACTCTAACTCACTACCTTGTGAGGTAGGTTAGGCTGAGAGTCAGTGACTGACCCAAAGCCACACAGTGAGCTCCATGGCCCAGTGGGGACTAGAACCTGGGTCTCCTGAGTTCCAGTCCAACACTCTAACCACTACACCACACTGACTCTCTTTACGGCTTTAAAAGTTAAAACCAGCATTTTAAACTGGGCTCAGAATTACACTGGCAAACCAGTACAACTTGCACCATATAAGTGTCATATGAATTGGCCACCTAGCCATTACCAATACTTGGGCAGCTACATTCAGCACCAGCTGAAGTTTCTGAACAATCTTTAAAGGCAGCCCCACATGCTCTGCTTTGAAGGACCTTTTACAGAATAAGTTGTGAATCTTCCCTCAGTTATATTCTGGGAAATGTTTCCAGAACTAGTCAGCCTCTTTTCTTCCAAATTTATTTTATTCTGCCCCTCCCATTTTTTACACTTAGGGCCAGTTCACACAGATTACACAGTCGCATTATAGAAATACAACAATATATATATATATATATGCCATTGTGTGAAGATTGCACTCACTTCTGTTTCACGTCATCTAGCATCTTGGGACGTTGCAAGTGTTAGTGAGTTCCTAATGCATGTGCATATGATAAAATAGGTTTTAGCACAACCTTCGCAAATGACAGTTCTACATCAGATTTTTCCTATACCTATGTAAGTGTGAAGCAACTCTTAGAGTAGCAAAGCAAAGATTACATAGATGCTGAACTGTCTGGTGCTCTTTTCCCTCTTTCACTTTAGCAATGGACAATCTGCAAGAGAGAGCTCTGCACATCCGGAAAGTCCTACTGACTTTGCCTAAAACCACTTTGATTGTAATGAGATACCTCTTTGCTTTCCTCAATCAGTAAGTATTCCTTGAAAGTCATCAAGAAATCAGTAGCATTGGTTTGCAAGGGACAAATCATAGGACCATAGAGTTGAGAGGATTGTATAGGCCATCTAGTCCAACCCCTGCTCGATGCCAGATATGCAGAGCTAAAACATCTCCCACAGATGGCTTCATCTCCAGCAACCTGCCCCCCGTAATTGGTTCCTTCATCAAGCTGCTTTTTAAGCTGTAACTGAAATCTACCCTCCTGTAACTTTAACCTGTTAGATTTAGAGCTTCCTTCTGGGTCTGTTGGCCCATCATAAGTGTGAGTACTTGGGATTGGGTAGCTTTCAGTTTGCCATTTCCGATCCCAGTTGCTACCCATTCTGGCATGCTAATAGACGTTTAGGTGTCTTACTCACTCCAAAACAACTCCAAACTTTAGAAGTCTTAATTGGGTTCAGGAAATGAAAAGTATAAATGTTAGAGAGAGCACTATAGAGGAGTCTGAAGCCACTTCTCATCTTACTTTTTTTTTTTTAACGCGCTGGCACATTCCCAGAAGTTACTCCTGAGGCTAAAACTGTAATATACAAAAGACTTACACAAATGTCTGCTTTCAAGACAGCGGTGGGTGTGTGAAGAACACGGGATAGCAGTATGCCAGGCTCACAGAGGAGGAGAAAAAGTTCCCCATTCTCCCCTCTTGCATCAAGATCAGTCCTGATGTGAGTTTAGCTCATAAGTACCAAGGATTTGGTGTTCGCTTTTCCCAGTCTAGTGTTGTCATAACTTGTGACTGGACATTGACTGGAGGAAATATAATTACTGATTTTGTAAAATCAGTGATGAGGAGGATAAGGGAGTGCTATGGGTTTAGATGAGAATGCAAAGGGTCATGCTGGTATTGGCCATATATTCTCTGCTTTTTGTAATCAAGAGTTTTTTTGGCTAGGGAAGTGGCTTTTTCTCAGTCATTTCCTTGGCCTGAAGACAAGGAACAATATTAAGGAATCTCCCTATGAAATTTCATGGCATGAACAGAGTGCACTCTGATGTAGTATAGTGAGACTATATCATTGGATTATTCCTTGATCAGCCATCTCAGCAACAGAAAAGAACAGGAAGCAGTGTGTGCAGGTGTTAATATTGTTATTTCTGATTATGGGCCAGTCTTTTACTGATAAAGGGATTTTATTTGTGTGTGATTCTGTCATTCAGATTGTGCACAGAACTGAGTGCCTGCTCACTTAAGAATGCAGCATTCATATGTTTTATTTGAGGTCTGTGTGCTTGAGTTTCCTGCTTGAGCCCATCTCCAAATATCATTTGTATTTTTTGGTGTGTGAAATGTTTGCAGTTTCCTTAAGGCAGGGATGTGTATACCTTATACTGCAGGGGTGGGCAACTGCAGGAGGCCCAGGGGCCATTTTTGCCTCCCTGGATCTCCCACCCCTGTGGACTGCATCCACCTCAATTCAGAGGGCTGCAACTCGGGCCGTGTGTTGCCCATCCCCGGTATACATTTTATGATGTCCATAATTCAAGAATACTACTGGATAATTTTTGCTCAGATAAAATAAGTCCTATCTTGAGTCTTCCTGTGGTATTGCATTGCAAAACAATGAGCTGCTCTTTGCAATCTGGGAAATTCAAAAACATACCCCACAAAGTGTGCCATTGTCCTGCCACCGCTCCAGATAGTTCTCAGTAGGAAAGACCACACTTCCTGTAGTGCAGGAATAGAAACTTTCCGTAACAACGTTAAGAAATTCTTCCATGCCTTGGGATTCCCATTCCTCAGATGCCGCTTCTTAAATCACTGAAGTGAATGCTTGCTTCCGTCCTTAATAGTGTCTCATTATTCAAAGAACTGGACTGGAAAACAGTGCATGTTTCAAGAGAGATTGTCCACACATCTAATAACTCTGCTTTGTGCTTAACCATTAACTGGTGTCTTGAAAGGCCCAAATTGATAGGTTTGGTTTAAGTTTTATTCATGCAAACCTGTAGGTTAAGAAGATGGCATTCTGCAGGAAACTCATTTCCCCAGTATATCCTGTAATTCCTTCTACAAATACTTCTGCAGATGGTCATAATAATGGGCATCCATACTGTGGGGGGAGGGAGCTTGGCTGTGAGAATGCTGTGTGTGAATCCGAAAAGCTGAAGAATAGGTTCTAGATACTGAATTTTGCTAGCTAGCCAAGCTTATTTCTCATACATAAATAAATAACTATGTAGGTATTGGAATTCTAGTAAGACTTGAAGGGTGGGTGGGAGTTGCAGTGTAAGGCATTTGATAAAATATCCCATTAAAAACCCAACTTTTTCTACTGAGCATTTCCAGTTAAAAGCTTACTCCCTGCTATCAAAAGCTACCTCTCACTGTTCATGAAATGCTTCCAAATGGAACTGTCTCTGTTGAGACTTTGAGGAAAGAGAGCTGCATACAGTAAATATGGATGGAACAGAGGGCCTCTCCTTTTGCCCTTTGGAGTTTTATAGGTTCAACAATAGCACTTTCAATTATGCTCATGGCAATTGCAGACAGAACTTTCCAAATGGCAGTAGTAAAGTGGGTTTGGTCAGGGCCACCAGCCTTTCAAAGTTGTCCCTCTGAGTCTTGCTGTTTAACTTCAAATGTTTCACTCTGTCATGCCGACTAATGCGCAAAATGCCCATGACTGGCATTCCATGTTGAATGTTGGCAATAGGGTTTTAGTGTTCTCAGCGGTTCTCGGGCAGCTGAAGGAGAGAGAAATGTTGTCTGTGAGGAAGGGTGCAAATGGAAAAAGTCAGAGGGGGTGGTGTTGGTTGCCAGGTTCTTTACAGCCTTGTGCTGTGAACCATGCGGCACCAACCTCAGTCACACTTTCATCTGCTTCTTGGCTGGATATGAGGTGTTGCCGCTGCAGCTGCTATCCAGGCAGGGTGCATGGAACAAAATGCCAAGAAATAAATCTCTGGCAACAACATTCAATCTGCACAGAGAATAAACCTCCTTAAAAAGGAACTAGATGATGACTCTTCCCAACTCTCTCTCTCTCTCTCTCTCTCTCTCTCTCTCTCTCTCACACACACACACACACACACACACACACTTTTAACAAATGCTGTATGTGTTAATTGACGGGATGTTCAGAAAATGGAAACGGTGCCGGCTGTTTAATAAAGAAATCAATGTGATAGCCAGCAGGAAAGTGCTCTGAATATGCATTCAGCGCAAATTGTGTCAGAGAAATCCATACATGCAAGCAAAACTGAATTTGAGCCAAGGTGTTATATTCAGAAAAGCTCCCAGTTCCTTCAGTAAATACCACCAGTGTTAGGGTAGTGATGATTTTTCTTAAGTAGCCCCAAGACATTCTTACCACATTAGGTCAAGTTTAAAAAGCTGAGCTGTAGAGCTAATCCTCCCTTCATTTTAGCAATTCACTTTGTACTGGGAGTTGTCAGTGTCGTTGCTCTTATTTACCCTCTTCCTCCCATTCCTTCTCCTGCAGTTTATCTCAGTTCAGTGAAGAGAACATGATGGACCCCTACAATTTAGCCATCTGCTTCGGACCCACACTGATGTCAGTGCCTGAAGGCCATGATCAGGTCTCCTGCCAAGCTCATGTCAATGAGCTCATCAAAACTATAATTATACAACATGAGAATGTCTTCCCAGGACCAAGAGAGCTGGAGGGCCCTGTGTACACAAGGGGTGGAAGCACTGAGGATTACTGGTACGGTAGGAGGTAATGGGTAACAAGTGAAGGGGGCAGCGTGCTAGATTATATAATTAGTAAATTGCATATTTCAGCAGTGCTGGTATTTTCCTGTTTCAAACGCTGGTCCCAGAATGTATCCTGTTTCTGAGGTGTATATTTTGCAAAGGCAAGATGGCTGCAGTTCAGAGTCCTGAATACAACAGACTTTCCCACCCTAAACATACAGCCACTGAGTATTCAGAGAGTATCTGCCATGACACTGCTTCATTATACTGAAGGAAACTAATCCAGTCAGACCTGTCCGTGAAAGCATCTATAAGGATATTATGGTAATTGCCTTAATCTGCTGGTGAAAGCTGCACAGCAGACATATTGCCTGAATTCATCACTGACATTCTTCTCATTTCTCTGCATGTCTTGAGCAACCTTACTTCAGAGACAAGGTCGATAGCAGCTGAACCTAGAAAGCTGCAGCATGGTTTAATTTCAGGGCAGCAGCGACAAGGGGGAAAACTTGAAACCTTCATTCCTCTCCAGCCCAGCACCCAGGGGGCCTGGCTGCCCATTCAGTCTGAAGCCAACATCTGCAAATAATTCAGCTGGAGCAGCAGCTCCTGCCATCGGGTTGGGGTGGGGAGGGCAGCAGCTGCAGTGGGGGAAGGGAGCTGTTTGCTCTTCCCCACGATTTACTGCAAGGAATAACGTCAAAAATGCCCCACTCAGTTGTGCCAGTGGACAGACCTTCGCAATAATCTTTTTGCTTTCCCTCTGAACTACTATGCCGACACAGACACGGAATCCCGGGCTGCAAAGTATACTCTTGTATTCCCATTTCCAAAAAGTGAAGCCTCTTTATTTGCTGCCGATCTTAATTTTGTTTTTCTTTTTGTTTGTTTTTTGCCCCTTCCTATTTTTTTTTTTATTTTTTTTGTAACGCCCAAGCTGGTTACAAAATGATCACAAGATTCTTTTAAAAGGGGCTTCCGTTCGTGCCTTTACTTAGAGCCTCCAGGACAACATGCAGCAGTAGTGTTCACCACTGGGAAAGGGTTCTAGAAACTTTACTTGCTATTTCAGCTGCTGGAAGTTTTAAGGAAGCATCTAAAAATTATGGAAAATAACGGACAAAAATCAAACTTATCTACTGTCGACGGTTGGCTCTAAAGTGCCTGGCAAACTTTGGTGGTGATAAAAATTACTCGCTATAAAAGACGCCGGAAAAATAAACCATCTGTACTCATGGACAGTTGAAGACCCTTCCTGTTGTACTGGAATAGAATTCAATCATACAAAGGAATTTGCCAAGAAATACTAAGTATTGTATAATAGATTTTCTAGTTGTAATCTTATTTCCTGAGTGATATTATGTGTATATATTTTTTTTCTTTTATTTTTGTGAAAATAAACGTTATATAAAAATAAAATACAATTTTGGAAATATAATCTGAGAAAAGTATAAAATACATGACGTCGTAGGCTTTGTATAGCTTTGCAAGCAAAGTATAAAAGGCTGCTTCAGAAGCAATTTGGTTCTATTATTCTCCATGGCTTAGACCAGTTTTATGTCCTGCATCAGACTTGTGGAACCTCTGAATACAGCCCAAAAGAGTTCCCCCTCTGGCTCATCAAGCTTTCTTCCACAGGCCCCACCCTCTCTCTCTCTCTCTCTCTCTCTCAGGCCGCTGCCCGTTTCACCTGCCCCAGCAACGAGAGGGGGGAAAGGGTTTATCTGATCAGCAGCAGATATGAAGTGAGCCCTTTCCCCTGCACAGTGCTGAGAAAGGGAGCCTCTCTCATCACTGGGAAGGGGAAATGCCCCCCCCCCCCGCATTGATCAGTTGGGGAGGAAGGGCTGGGGGGCATGTACGCATGTGTATGAGTGCATGAAAATGGGAGGGGCACATGCCAGCATTGACTCCACTCACTTTGGGTGGTGGCCCCATGCACTGCTGACATCCAGCCTCAGATGTCCCGGCCCTATCCTACACCATGAGCCTCTGATGTTTCAGTCATGAAACAATTCATGCTTAAGTCTCACTGCATCCTTTTTTGTCACAGTATGATTGCTCCCCCCCCCCAGATATTGAGGCTACAAGGTGGAAGTGGAACAATAAACCCTCTTTAAAGAGGGTTTAATCTTCCAAGTACAAAGGCGATCACAGATTCAAATAACTGAGGAATCTCCCTGTTTTGAGTGTTGACCTCTCCCCAGGGTAAGGAGAGTAAGGGATAATGTACCAGGCTGAGGCTTGCTCCTAATCTTTCCCATGGTGCGGATGAGTGCATCAGAGATGACAGAGGAAGTATTGTCCAAACAGGTCTTCTGTTTAGCCTGCTGAATTAAATAATCATGACCTTACCAAGTTTTATTTCTCTTTGGTTGCTGGGACATATGTCAATCATCCTTTTAAGTGTCAATGTGAAAAGCCCCTTACACATTGCAGTTCAGCATTATTTTTTTTAGCACATCCATTTATTGCAGACATTGGTGGACTCACACAACCATGGGGGTTTTCTGCTGTGAGCCAACTTTCCAGTCACTTCAGATGTCCATCTGCATTGTAATCTTATCTGTGGTCCAACATCTATAGGACAAACTGTAGAGAGAAGGGGGTGTGGGTTTTTTGCGTGGGTTTTTTTTTGGGGGGGGGGACGTGAAAATGAATTGGCCTGCACTCTGAATAAGTGTTGTAGTGTCCACAAGACCAGGACGCATATTGCTATCCTGCAGAAGGTGACAGAAGTGGGGTGGAATTACCAGTGCTTGTAGAGGGAACACTTGAGCATGTGAACTTGCCCCACATCTCTTCCTTTCAAGATGAAGGAGTTCAGATTATCTCCTTGTGTGGAAAATAATCAAGTTAGGAAAAGCATCACCTTTGGTAACTGGTCGTCACCAGTGATGATTCATAACAATGATAGGATTATGTAATAGTGCATGGAGGACTTAGAGCTTTGCACGTGGCACAGGGTCCCCTAGCGGCTAAGCTAGTTTGCTTTAAGAAAAAAAGTAAGCGTTTATATTCTTCAGTTCTGTCTGTTCATTCACCTCTTACAGCATATAAGTGGCCCCATAAGAGTTACAAAGAAAATTTATTTATTTTATTTATTTATTATATTTATACCCCGCCTTTTTTCCTGAAAGGAACCCAAGGCGGCTTACATAATCCTCCTCCTCCTCCTCCTCCTCCTCTCCATTTTATCCTCACAACAACCCTGTGAGGTAGGTTAGGCTGAGAGTCAATGACTGGCCCACAGTCACCCAGTGAGTTTCATGGCCGAGCGGGGACTAGAACCCGGATCTCCCAAGTCCCAGTCCAACACTCTCACCACTACGCCACACTGGCTCCAAGGAAAGGAATTCTGAGTGAGAATTAAGGGGAGGGGGTGGCAGGCACGAAATGTACTCCTCTCTCTTTCCCACTGCTGATCATTACACTTTGGTTATATGCTACATTATCTCAAAATATTTATGAAGCATTGGCTGCTAGCTTTAAACCCTTTATCCTGCCTTGAAAATATAGAAAGACTGCCTAACACCTACTAAGATGCAGTTTCTGGAGGCAGCTAAAAATGCTGTATGCTTATATGGATTAACTGTAATGAGATGCTCAATTTTGTTCGACATGCATATGCATGCAGACACAACCACTTCTTATTAAAAATGACTATTGGTTAATTCCTACACTATGAAGCCAGTTAGTCAGTCAATTTTATTGAATATGACCATAGGTTATATGATTATAATTACAATTTTACCAGAAAAGAGACAGAATATGAAGTACATCACTGTGCAAAGTGTGTGTGTGTGTGTGTGTGTGTGTGTGCGTGTGTTTGGTCTCTCTTACAGCCCCAAGTATGTTGAAAGACTGTACCCAAACAAGTTTTTATTACTATCATAATAGGGCAAAAATTGTGTATTATTATTATTATTATTAATAATAATAATAATAATAATAATGAGAGCTCTGAAAATGTCTTGAGTTCTCATGCCTATTTCTCCCCACCCCCTTCAGTACAAGGCTCTATCCAGTCTACTGCAGGTATAGTTGTCCACACAGAGAAGGATTGGGCATATCAGAGCCCTGTCTTTCCTTCCCACTCCACTGTATGGGCATTATGTAGACTAGGCACTTAAAAGGGGTGCATGGGGAGGCCTGTGTGTGCTTCCTGTCCAGACTTCTCCCCCTCCCACCCCACTCCACTGAGTCAAGGAACATGAGCTCAGATCATACTTCCTTGACCAAAAAGAGAGGAGGAAGTATGAATATGGGAGATGCACACAGGCCTCCCAATCTCCATGGTGGCCTCATCTGATGAGCATGGGCAACAGAGCTCCATTATACCATATGGGGATCTCTCAGCAGCACTACACTGTGCCTGTGGTGGACTGGATCAAACCCATAGCACATAACACTTTATATGTCTAATATGTTTTTTAAACTTATGTCAAGTAGCATCTATATTCCTGAGTGCTTCTGGAACCTAATTATCTAAGAGAGCTTGGTCACATTTTTAAAAAGGAAATGGAAACTATGCAGTGGGGTGGGGGAGTCCCATTTTTCTGGAAGATCAGTGTCATTTGGAGGGTGAGTTGAAAATCAGACCAACATAAATGAAGTATTTACTTGACTATCCATGCCAGGTTTTTTTTTTCCTGAGAGCCTTTGGGCATAGTGCATATAGAAAGAAAGCTGTGTTTGTAGCAAAGCCATTAGAAGATACGACAGGGGTACTTAATTTTATTAATTTAGAACTCTTTCTTCCTGTCTCTTCCTATGTATGAGTGGTTTACAACACACATTTCAGCCATATCCCATTCAAGGTTGTCGCCTTTGCAACATAAGCCTCACTTTGTGTTGCAGCAGCTAAAGCGACGTTGTATGCAAGCCACTTGATTCAAACCTCCATTCCATCCTCAGACGCGACACACCCTTTGCCACATGTTTTGCTGGCACAAAGCATTGCGCCAGCAAAACATTTTGGAAGGTGCCATAGCTTCTCTGGTCTCTGGTTCAATCCCCAGCATTTCCAGTTAGAAGTATCAGGAGCAGTTGATGGGAAAGACCTCTATTGGAAACCCTGAAGAACCATTGCCAATCAGAGTCATCTGCACTGGGCTAGATGGACCAGTATTCTGGCTCAGTATAAGGCTTCACATGTTCCCCAGTGCTAGGGTCATCATCATCATCAGGCGATCACTCGTGACCGAGTAAGATTGTCTTCCGGGATAAAAGGAGGAAATTCTAAAGAAGATTGTGTAGACTCTAGCGATGGGTCTGTAAGTGACTGTGGAGGCCAATTCTAGATCCACACAGCTTCCCACAGTGAGGACACAGGTTATCAGATAGAAGATGGTCCTGTAAAGGATTCATTTGACGCGCTTTTCGCTTAGCACGTTTCTCCCTTTCACCTTGCACTCGGGCTTCTTCAAAGTCCATGGAACCTTTGTGAAAGGCCAACCTCCATTTAGATCGTTCATGGGCCAGAGCTTCCCAGTTTTCGATGTTTATATTGCATTTTTTAGATTAGCCTTATGAACATCTTTAAACCTCTTATATTGACCACCGATATTCCGCTTTCCATCCTTGAGTTGGAGTAAAGTAACTGCTTTGGGAGACGGCAGTCAGGCATTCGAACAACATGACCGGTCCACTGAAGTTGGCGTTGAAGGATCATTTTTTCAATGCTAGTAGTCTTTGCTTCTTCCAGTACACTGACATTTGTTCGCCTATCTTCCCAAGTAATTTGCAGGATTTTCCGGAGGCAACGTTGATGAAACCTTTCAAGGAGGTGGAAGTGACGTTTATAGATAGTCCATGTTTCGCAGGCATACAATAAAGTTGGTAATACAATGGCTTCATAAACCAGTGTTTTGGTCTTCTTACAAATATCCCGATCCTCGAACACTCTATGTTTCATTCGAGAAAATGCGGCACTTGCGGAGCTCAGACGATGCTGGATTTCACTGTCGATGTTAGCTGTAACAGAAAGATAGCTGCCAAGATAGAGAAAATGATCGACATTTTCCAGTATTGTCCCGCCAAGCTGGATAGATGGCATCACCAAAGGATTGGCTTGCACTTGCTGATGAAGCACTTTGGTTTTTTTGATGTTAAGTGAGAGACCAAGTTTTTCGTTAGATGGAGGATGTCATAGTAGGGCATGCCCCGCCCACCTTCTGACTCACTCCCAAGCCCCCATGTCTAGCACTTCTGTGTGATGTAGAGGCTTCTTTCCCCTGCCCTTCCCTCCTGTGCAGAAGTAAGATCAAGGAGCAAGTTACTATAGTCACCCAAGCCACAACATGTTCCTACATGTGTTACATGTCCCCACCAAACATTCCTTTCCACAAAAAGCCAGAGCAGACTTCCCCAGCCTGGTGCCCTCCAGATGTTTTAGACTTCAACTCTAATCAGCCCCATCCAGCATGGCCAATGGTCAGGAATGCTGAAAACATTTGGAGGGCACCAGCTTGGGGAAGGCTGCAATTTCAGTATTGAATTTCAGGTATAACTGGAATACCTGAAGTGCCACATACCAATTATCTGTCTCCCCCCCCCCTTTTTTTTTTTTAGAAAATAGGAGGACAATCCCATCAATGTAATCCTCTGTTGTTCTTTTTCTCACAGTGAAAGCCCTCATGGGGAGACTGCTTCCACAGAAGATACAGCTCAGGATATGGCCACTGAACACCATACAAGTGATGATGGTAAGCCGTGTCTCATGGCTACTTCAATGCTGCCTCAATTAGTAGGTGCTATCTTCCACCAGCAGCCCAATAGGGGGAAGGGTGGCCAACGCTGCGGATGGATGCAGGGCCCACCTGGGAATAGATTGCTATGAACCTCGCGTGAGCAGCGCTGTGACTCCACAGATAGCTGTGGGGACTTCCTGGATGCCACCCCTGACACCAGTCTCCTACAGCTGCGATCTTCCGTCAAAACCTGGGATGATATATTGAAATGTCACTTTCCAAAAAATTGCTGCATACATCACACAACACTCACGCAGCATGTCCTTGGTGGAAAATCCAAAGCAATGCTTCCAAGGGTAATTCTTAGAAAAAAGCCAGTAAGGAAAATCTTTGCAGCTAATGCCATTCTATCCCTTTTGCCACAGTGGACTGCTAGGCGGGTTCCCCTTTCAATGGTCTTTGGTCATTAGTAGCTTGCATATATTCTTGGACACCAAATATTCTGTCTGATGTCACATAAGATGTCCACTGGTTATTGGTACACATTGAGATTGATATACAGTAATACCTTGGATTGCAAGGTCTGAGAGCGTTTTGCAAGGCAAGCAAATTTTTTCAATAAATTTTGACTTGATAAACAAGCGACGTCTTGCAATACAAGCGTAGGGATGTAACCGCTCGCCTCGAGCGGGTGTAGCGGGCCGAAATCGGCCCCGCTCACGCCCTCCAGAGATTCGCTTTGATATAAGAGTGTTTTGGATTATAAGCACGGTTCCAGAACGAATTATGCTCTCAATCCAAGGTATTACTGTATTTCAACTTGCTGTAGTTCCTTTGATTTCCCAACTGCTTTAGTGTTAACACTGAGTAAACCCTCTTTGGCCAACATATCTGTTCCTCTCTCTGTAAAAAGTACTTCTAGGGATCTTCAGACTGAGTATTGCTAGCAAACTACAGCCCAGATGGAGCTTTTCTGTTCAGGGCTAAGTCCTGATAAACTGCAGAATTTGTCTGTTTGAGATAAGGTGGAATGGCCATTTTGGCATGTACGGTAAGTGTGACCTAACCTTCCATCTCTAGCTATGGCATCACCAAGTGACCAGCAACAAATGTAGCTGTTGTCCCTCATCATCTTTAGTAACTGGTACTACAAAGTATCAGTGTGTCCCAGTTTAAATACTTTGAGCCAAAATTTATTTACGAAGATCAATGTAATAGCATTTCTGTAGATGTAAAAGATCTGCATCTAAGCTATCAGTGTGTCCCAGTTTGAATACTTTGAGCCAAAATTTATTTACGAAGATCAATGTAATAGCATTTCTGAAATGTAAAAGATATCTGCATCTAAGTCTGTTGCAAAAATTGGGAGTAAGTGGCAAGGCAAGTTGGGTTTAAGCTGTTTGACCATGTTTGTTAGCTAGAATCACAAAATGAGGTATGCCTGTTTTAATAATTTACTGATCTCTAAAAGATTTCGGTGAGGTGCCAACAAGATAGAAAGATAGAGACGTACTACATAAAAAGGGCTGTGGTCTCTGAACTTCCCCGGTAGCATCATGGTGGCTCACTTATACTGGAACCATCTGGAAATCTAACTGCACTGTTTCATTCATCAGGCAGTCACCTCTGGCATGGGGCACTTCATTTGCCCCTGCTTTCTGCTCTTGGTACTGTGTGAATTAAACCATCCTAACTAATCTTGAAGGGTTCTGGCATGAAGTTATTTAATGGTCCTGCTTTAGGACAGAGACTTAGATTAAATGGTTTTCTCCCCCAGCTGTACAATTCCATTGTGTCTTGCTATGACAAGTGCTAATGACAACTTAGTGGGGACAATAATTGTTGTGATGTTGGAGGCTGCCTTGGTTCATTGAGTGGTAATAAATGGACAAAGACTAACTGGCTGCTCTCATCTTCAGAGATGAGAGGAGGGCAGGCCTGCCGGGCATTGGAAGTCAGTGTCCTTTGCCAGGCTAAATTCTAAAAGAGAATATTGGAAGTTAAGAAACCTGAATGTCCTGCTGATTTTGCTACAGTAAACAATTGCTGAAAGAAATATACTCTTCCCTTGCTGGTAAATAAAATGCAGACAGAAGGCACTTCTAAAAAAGAAAAGAAATGCACCAAGAAACTAAACAACCCAGAGGAAGATAGGAACCAGAATATTAAACCACACAATCCAAGGTGTATGAACTAACAAAAAGCCCAATCTGAGCTAAAAAAACATACACGAATGGTTTGTGATCCTGGTAAGCCCCTTGATTAACTTGTGTGACCTGATTATTTGAACTTTCTGTCTACAAACTACTCTGTAATGCATAGTTTAGACAAATCTGGAAAATCCATTACTGAAGATGCAGATGTACTTGGAGATGTACTTGCAATCTAGCAGATACACTTGCTTAGCCTTTGGTCAGTCTATGTTTTGCAACTTCAAGGGTTAAGCAATTGCTTGGTAAGAGGGGACTACTAAAGCTGTCCGTCAGGCAACAGTGTTGAAGACTCTTTGCTTCCAGGCACATTCATCCTGTACTTCCTGAGAGAGGCTGTCTCACCATTGACCTTTCCCAAAGAAAGGCTTCCTCCATTAGGCTGCTAGGCTTTAATGCCGTGGCTTAGCCAGCCAAGCAGAAAGTTTTTTCCAACTGAGAGTGAATTGAAACTTTAAACGAGCATATTCATCTGAGCCAAACAAAATTTGCCTTCAAAGATAGGGAAGGGAGGAAAGAACAGGACTCAAGGTTGATATGGGGTTGTCAACTGCAGAGGTTTTGATTGGTGATACAGTAGTGTGGAGTGATAACAAATTGCAAAATAGGGTAAAACCTAGAATGATGGAGCAAGAGCAAGAAAGCAGGTTTGGGTCAGGAAGGAGAACTGAACAGGACCTTATGAGCAATGGCCATAAAGACTGTCTACTGTACAGGCAACAGGAACTAAGAAGCCTAGAAAGACTAGATGTGGCTAAGCAAGATGCAAGCAACTTTGGTCCAATAAAGAGCATACTTTGGGGATCCACCCATATTACTCTTCAATAACTCTTCCCTATTTCAAATAGATATCTTCAGGATTAAACCATCGCCTAAGAACCTGGTTGGTAAATCAATATGAAACCACATTTTCCCGTTTTTGGACTTAACAAGATACTGTGTTTCAAAGGGAGCATCCAAAAAGCATCTAAGTATCCAAAAGCACTGAGGCCAGCATATGAGCGGGAAGCATGTGGGCCCAACACTTATTCTCAGCTTAATAAATGAGCCATTTAAGTGTTTTTCATAGCTCTATGCCTGGGACATCCTCTCACAGTTCATTTGCCCAGAGGCTGTTTTCATAGCTGGGATTAAGAATAGTTGTGAATCTCTGTTTAGCTGTACTAGACGTGTACAATTTTGGGGAGGTGGAGGGATGGATATGTACTGTGCTTTTGACTGGCCTGGTCTTCACTGTAAGGTGCATTTAACCTGCTTCATGCAACTAATATGGATCTTTGAACTTAAAAAAAAAAAAGGCCACTGGATTAAACTTGCAAGCCTTTTATAAACATCAGCTTTCATTAAAATGTTGTTTCTTTTTCTTGTAGAATGTGAACCCATTGAAGCAATAGCCAAATTTGACTACACTGGCCGAACAGCACGTGAGCTGTCTTTTAAAAAGGGGGCATCCCTCCTGCTTTATCACCGGGCTTCTGACGACTGGTGGGAGGGCCGCCACAACGGAATTGATGGCCTGATCCCCCATCAGTACATCGTTGTCCAGGACACGTATGTTAACCTCTTAAGACCATTGGGGCACAGTGCTTCGAAGAACGGGGTCTGGGTTAACATTATTTCTGAGCAAGGGGGGATGTTTTGAAATGTCTACCACATGTTAAGACAGGGATGGGGAACCTGTAGCTCTCTAGATGTTGTTGGACTCCAGCTCCCATTAGCCCCAGCCAGCATGACCAATAGTTGGGGATGATGGGAGTTGTAGATCAACAACATCTGGAGGGCCACAGGTTCTCCAACCCTGCCTTAGGGTATTGTGAACCTTAGTTGTTCCATGTGATCAGATTTCTGAATTTAGTCCATAAAATCCCCCTGGATATAGCACCCTAGTTTTGCAAACTGCCTTTTGGCTGCTGTAAGGGTCCCTTTAAATAATACATTAACATTGGATGTACCAATGTGAAGCAACATTGTGATGATAACATGGTATAGCCATTGCAACCTCCTGTGGGAGCATCTTGAGGACATAACATAAGGTCTGGGGTTGTGACTTCTTTTCTTTCCTAGTGAGGATGGCATATCGGAAAGATCAAGCCCAAAATCTGAAATAGAGGTAAATTCTGAGCCACCTGAAGAAAAAGTGACGGCCAGAGCTGGTTCCAACTGTCCGAGTGGGAGCCATGTTGCAGACATTTATCTTGCAAATATCAATAAGTAAGAGTCAATATCAACTTTTCTATCTTGTACAAAGAACTGTCCACTGTTCTGAAATTAATATAATAAGGGTCATTATGCTAGCTATATCCAGCCAGGATTCCTTGATCAGCCCAATTAATTTTGCACTTGGTTAGTTTGTATATTGCAACATCTCCTTTGAGTGTCTACAAATCTACCACCTTCCTTGATTGATTTTCCCCCACATTGTCTCCCATCAGCCTCAAAGGAAGGAATTCCTGCCGCACACTATATCTACTGCATCATGGCACTCCCAATTTTTCCAGTTTCTTGTTTCATTTATATACCTTTCCCAGTGCTACCCTAAATTCACATACATAAAAATAAGAGTCATGTGGTTTGACTATAAAGGCTTCAGTAGGGTTGATAAGCCCACAGTACAATTTACTTCACAGTATAGTGTTATATTTTCCCTGGAATAACAAACAAATATCCGTCTTAACTCACACCCTCAAAAGGACTGAATTATCTGGTTGCTGTTTCCCACAACCAGAGACAGGTATTTACTTACAATGTAATCCATGTGTTTCTTGTAACAGAAAGCCTATCTCATTCATACAAGATTTTAAAAATGCTTCAGAGTCCCTGAATTGTCTTGATGTGTTGGGCCAGTGGTTCATCTAGCTCAGGTCTTGAGGGCATCCCAATTCTTCTTTTATCCCAGGAGAAGTAATCCTGCCTAGTTTCAAATGTATGAGACAGTCCTGACAGAGTTCTCTGAAGGCTTTTTAAGAATTCCCTTGAGGAAGGCCACAAATATCATATTGGGCTGAAATATGTTAGACTTCTTAAAAATAAAACTATTTTTTCAGCATTTTGAGGCTAGTTCTCTCTTTTTGGTACACAATTATTCCCCTCCAACCATCTTCACAACAACCCTGTGAGGTAGGTTAGGCTGAGAGATGGTGACTGGCCAAGGTCACTCACTGAGTTTCATGGCCAAGTGGGGATTTTAAGCTGTGCCTTCCGATTCTTAGTCTGACACTCTAACTACTCTATCACGTTGGCTTGTTGTTACAAGAAGAGTGAAAATGTTGTTTTATTTCAGAATGCTTAATTGGTGACTTCAGTATCCTTTCCTTACTGGAATTGCCTGTGTTGAAATGCTAATTCTGTGCCACTTCTTAAAAATATATTTCCTGTGCTTCTTTTTTGATGACAGGCAAAGAAAGAGACCTGAGTCTGGCAGTATACGAAGAGGTTTCCGTCAAAGTGACAGCCATGGACTGCCCAGCTCACTGGGAGAACCAGCCCCGCCAGGAGCTGTGGCCAGTTCTCGTCCCTCCTCACAACCTATTATGAGCCAAAGTCTCCCAAAGGAGGTACCAGATGCATGTTCCATCAGTGGCCATGGGAGCCTCAATTCTCTCAGCCGGCATGCCTCTCTGAAGAACAGGATAGATAGCCCCCACATCCGGAAAAATGTGACTGCAGGAAGGTCAAAGAGCTTTAATAACCACCGACCCATGGATCCTGAAGTCATTGCACAGGTAATCAGATTCTAGGCCAGGCTGAGTTAAGACAGGGCTTAACTTCCATACAGTAGCAAACAAATTCCTGCATCCTGTGCCTACCATTCTTTTACAAATTCTTCTTTGTGAATTTTGATGTTGAATATTCCCTGACATTCATCTAATACTCAACATATGTTCTAGATATTATTTGAATATTGTGATTTTGGCAACAAATGTTATTTGATGTCAATATTTTATATTTTGCTTCAGTATTTGCTTCAGATCAGGAAACGTCCCCTTAGAGGTGATCAAAACAAGTCAAGTTTTGAATTCTGAGGTAACCTTTGATTTTGAATTTCAAATTCAAATCTGATTTTTAAAATTTAGAATTTTGAATCTCTGTTTTTCAGTTCTAAAATGTCAGCTCAGTTTGTGATTGCTGCATGTCTAGTCAATCCAAAAAGCATGAAACAATTCCTATGTTGAGTCAGTGTGGAACCAATTTCCATAGATTCATAGATGTTGGAAAGGACCCATATCTTCTACTTAAAGCAGGAGTGAGCAATTTGGGGGATCTGGGGGCCATTTTCTACTCCCAGAACCATCCATAGGCTGCACTCTTGCCACTGCTGCACTGCTGAAATTCAGTGGTATGGTGGCAAAAAAAATTGGTGGTTTGCCACCAAATTTCAGCAGCAAACTGCAACAGAGGCTTAAAAGGGACACATTTAGCTTGTTTTCAAGCTTGTTGAAGTCTTAAAGCATCCCAGTCGGATGCTGACAGATGTATTTTATTAAGAACCTTGGATACATGGCCAAATTGGTCATGTGTAACTTCCTTAAACCTTGAGAGAAGGTAAATTGTTTCTTCTCTTTGCATGCCCATGCAGGAAGAGCTAAAGCCCTGATGACCTAGTGCTCTTTGTTCCAGTCGTGGCAGAATACTAATGCCAGAGTATGCTTCCTGTTAGTTTTATAAGCAGTTGTCATAGTAGGCAATGTAGTATTGAGAGATCTGGCCTGGTTCCTGTGCTGCCAACAGCTGAAGTCCCACCAGGTATGCAGGAAGTCACTTCCTTATCTCCTTCCATCACCCAGGCCTTTGAGGGTCCTTGAGATTCTAGTTATCTACAAATGTGGAAGTTGAAAGGGACCACAGGCTGTATAGAACTCCTTTATTTATGTAGTGTATACCTTTTCTGTTGGATGTTATCATCCTGTATAACAGTAACTCATCTCTTACCACCCAGGTGTTCTACCTTAGTGAGGAATGCATGTAAACACACTTGCTCTAAATTTTTATATCCCTTTCCACCTTTTCTCTTTCTACAGTTGATAATGTAGCACCTTGATGAGATCCAGAGAATGGACCCGTAGTACCATTATAACTACTCTCAGCAGTCCTGCTTTTTGTAGTAAAATTATCTGAATTAAAATACTGTTTTGTGTGGCTTTTCCACTTAATGTCATCATTCGTAAAGCTTGATCATGTAATTTTGCTTCCCCTGAATCATCTGGGAGAAATGTTTATGAAGATTTTGTGGAAAGAAAGCCACATACAATATTAATATTGTATGCTTTCCAAAGTGTGTGTATCTGTTACAGAAAACATTACCATTCCAATGGTGTTAGAACCTCAGTCCAGGACGTTTGAAAAGCAGGGTGTTCAGTGTCAATGTTTTAAACCTTCAGCCAGTTCTATGAGTTTATTCAACTGTGGTCAGGGGCTGAAGGATCATGAAAGAACACCACTAAAACAAAAGCAATCTGTCTTGTTTGACTGGGGCTTTCCTAACCCCTTTGTTGTGCTTCTAAGTTTCAATCTGTGATAAGGAGCTACCTTCAAACAAAGCAGCTCTCTTTATTTCTGTTGGCAGGGATATTGGATGGTTTCACTGGGGATGTGTGTGTGTGTGTGCACAGCTGTGGCCAGATGTGGGTGCTGAGACTTTGAGACCAAGCCCACACAGTGAAGAAACCTTCTCTCTTATCTGAATATTTGTGCCTAGTTCAGTGGGGAAACAAGCTTTAAAGTGCTCAGTATCATGTAATTCCCTTCCTCCCCTTCACCTTTTGACGTGTGTACTGTTTTCGCAAAAGATTGATCGTGCAATATCTTCATTATCTTGGTCCAAAGTGGGGTGCAGGCCCACATAAATGTGTTTAGTCTAGAAAATACTTCAGCAAAGAAGTCTTGCATCCCAATTTTGCTTGATTAGCTCTTTTCAGACCCAACTCCATATCTCTGTTCGCATAATATGCCTCTGTTCACCTTTTAATCCTTTAGCAACAGGAGCTGATAGAGTATACTTTTATGTTGGTAAACAAAAATAATGACTCTCAGCCCGCCTATAGAATTGACAATTCCAGAACATATCCAAAATCATTTGTTAAAACTGCTGGAGGCTTGAAATGTTGTTCTGTTCTCCAGAGACAGCAGTACTGCTAAGACTGTCATTACTGTTCTGCGTGCTCAGATAAGATTTTTCCATTGGTTTCCTCTCCAACTGTAGATGTACTGTACTCGGATGCATGGCCAGGTCTTCTGCTTTTCAGTACACGATGAGTCTGGCGCATTTGAATCTCATATTACAAAGTTAGGCATTCCAAGAAAGTGAGTTATACTGGAAGGGAGGAAATCACAAGGCTGTTAGATGCCAAATGGAGACTCGGAGAGAGGAAGGTATTCTGGTAGTAATAACATTTACATATAATATGTGGCCCAGGCCCTGGCCAAGCTATAGCCTGTAACCCTCTGTACAACTATTTCATTTAATTGTTTACCCTTCCTTATTCTGTGGGCTTGGGGTAGGTTTCAGTATTTTTTTTAAAAAAAATGTTACTACTAATTCTAAAAGGCGGGGACAGGGAACTATATAAAACATTAGAATAAAGCCCTACCAAATACTAACGGATCATTCCTTAAAGCACCAAACTTGTGGCAGGTCAAAGCTTCCAGATGTCTGATCTTTGAAACAAGCAGGCAAAACTGTGCATATATTATCCACATACATCTAAAGTTCTTGAAGCGCACCACACTACGCCACGCCCAGTGGGGCAGGACCTAAACAAGCACACACATGAAGTTCTGACAGATGTCTGTTCTTGTCCAGATCTTTGTGCTGAGTCGTTGATATCAGCAAAATTCATATATAAAATTTGGGCTTCAGTCCTGCGCCCATCCTGTGTTTTCATCTTACCTGTTTCGAAAGCATGTGATTGCATTTTGTGATCGATGCTGAACTTTCCCTAAGTCATTTCAGGTTCTTTGACACTGCAGAACAGATTGTAAGTAGAGGTCACCTGCTGCTGCTAGCACCAGGGCTTGCATTTGGCTATATTGAGCAGCCTGGATAGGACCCAACTTCCACACCTCTTGCCCATAGCCCAGTCTGTAATGTCTATTGTGGTCTTCTGCAGATATGTTTTTTTGCCCTTGTGGTGTATTTAATTTCTTGTCCTAATGAGAAGGTTATGTATGGATCCCGTTGCCTTGATTTCTTTTTGTAGTGCTTCGAATAGCATTTATCAATCTGTTTTGTTTTTCAATTAAACTCTGCTTTTATCCACTCTCCTCTTCCTGCCAGAATGTAATTCACTGTTTCCATGGGGGAATACAATCAATAAAAGAAAAATGAGTTATATTAAATTAGAGCTCCCCCTTCATGTCCTCCCAGGTGTCATTTCAAATGCTGTGAGAGACTTATCTTCCATTTGACACCAGTATCTCTCAGAGATCTGTATTTTGCGTTAAAATCTTTTCAGACTGAGATAAGGGGCATTGAGTTACTGTCTTTGGTTTGTCCTCTTGCTTGACCGATTTGCGTCTCTGTGTGCCTTAAAATGCCTATGAGGAAACTGAAATGTTGTAGCCAAGCTGTGAGTCATGGAAACGCTAAATCATTTCAGCTCTCCAAGAATCCTATTAGGCCAGTCAAGACTGCATCCATAGCTGAAATTCTAAGTAAACCTGTAGCTCATGATCCAGCCAGGGTTTAAAAAAAACATTGGCTTGATGTTTGTTCCTTCTCATATCTTGCACTATTTCCTGCATCATTCATATAAAGTGAGATAAATGCATCATTGGAGCAACTATTTTACATACATCTACAAGGAGTCTCTGGGTTTTTAAAATGCCATAAAATAAGTGAGTAGCTTCAGTGAAGAGGTGCTGATATGTGCCATGCTCCTGGTTTACGGTTGCTCATTAGCCATGTAGTTAGCAACTTAGGCATGTTTCCATTCTTTTGACGAGTCTCAACATCCTCAAGGATCATCAGAACATATCAGAGAGATGGATAAGAAGAACAGATTGTTATCTGTCAGAATGATGACTTTTCTGCCATCTATCAGAGAAGGGAGACAGATTTGAGAAAAGTGTTATGGATTGGCACTCACTCCTGACTGAAAATCTGCAACAACCTATCTTCAGTATATACTTTGCGCCACACATAGAGCCAACAACAGGGAGGTACCAAAAACAAAAGTGATGTGAGATACACCTACAGCAAACAGCCCTACCAGACTGAGCACTTCAAAAAGCTTCCCATCACATAAAAATAGAACCATAGAGGCCATTGATTTGCTGAGTTCTAGTTTCAAGCGTTAAAAGAGAGGATGCAGTTGCTGAAGGTGAGAAAAACATAGCTCCAGCCCACCCATGTAATTATATGAAACCATGTGTCATCCAGCTGAAATCTCTACCACTTGAACCCTAAAGACAGGGAGGGTTTGGTGGGTTGGATGGAGATTTAGCAGTATGCTGGTCCTCACACCACATAGATTCCCATCTTGTCTGTATTACTGACAAGACTGGTGGACTGGTCCTGCCAAGAGGAACAGTGTTGGTTCAGGGTTCTTCAATATCATTCCTATCATGACAGGAGCAACTTTGGACTTTGAGTCAGCCACTGTCTGCCTTTACTTAATATTTTCCAGTATCCACAGCAGGGCTTTTTTTCTGGTGGAACTCACCGGAACTGAGTTCCAGCACCTTTTCTTCTATTAATTGCATTACAATTTAATCGCCATCTACTCCCGAGGAAATGTAATCCAAGAGTTCCGGTACCCTTTTCTCCAGAAAAAAAGCACTGATCCACAGAGAATTAGCTGAGCTAGTTTCTAGCTCCTTGTAATCACTTCCGACTTCTCTTTTGCAGGATATTGAAGCTACTATGAACTCTGCTCTGAATGAGCTGCGGGAGCTGGAAAGGCAAAGCAATGTGAAACACACGCCAGACGTTGTTCTTGACACCCTGGAGCCACTGAAAACCTCCCCCATTGTGGCACCCACCTCAGAGCCTTCCAGCCCTTTGCATACTCAGATCCTCAAGGACTCTGAACCAGCTTTCCAGCGGAGTGCCAGCACAGCAAGCGACATCCCCTGCGCCTTCAGGCCAGCAAAGTCTGTCAAAATGGCTGCCCAGGTCAAACCTCCAGCAACCAGGCCGAAGCCTGCAGTTTTCCCCAAAACAAGCACCACAAGCCCTGCGGTCACCTCAGCATCTCAACAGTCTACTGACAAGTCCTGTACTGTCTGAACTTGAAACCCTACTGTGAATATAGCATTTTTGTTTCAGAAGAGGGGATCCTGTTAAGAAGACATTAACATTTCTATTTAATTAGTATTGAACTTCTGCTGAAGATTAGTTTGTAAGTTACTATTGCCAGGGATATTCCCAGCAGGAAAGCCCCAGCTAATTAAACCTCACTTTGCGCCTCCATCAATGATACAAGGCACTAGGACACCATGTCTCTGTGTAGCCTGAGACATAGAAAGTCTTGTGTCAGGCTACCATGAAATCAGTAAGGAAAGGACAGAACTAAATATTCTGATCCTGGTAACTAGTCAATGCCTTGTTGAAGTGTCTGGTCACTATGAGAAACCTACAGTGTCCTCATGTTTTGGAGGTTGGTAGAAAGGACTTCTGTGCTTCAACCACTACAGGGAAACAATACAATAATGTTCATCCACGGATCATTCTGATCCCACTAGTTTAGATGGAGTTGAGCATGCCTGGGCCCTATTTTTGTGCATTATTACAGTGCCCAATGGTGCCACAAAGTCTGTTAAGTTTCCATTACCGCCTGCCTCTTTTCAGGGATACGTGGTCTCAGTTTTCTGTCCTAAGTTCAAAAACATCATCAGTAGTGCCACACGACCAGAGCCTTCGTGTAACTGAGGCATACGACATGCACACATGCATGTATTCATTTAAAGTTAAACAGTTCTTATGGGGGAAATCAAAAGTGTGAGAGCTTGCATGGTTCAGCACTCCCTATTTATATCTTTGCTTGGTGCTTCCAGAACAAAAAGTAACATAATGCTTTGAAATGAGATTTTAAAACCATTTCTCCAGGACAGTCTGTGTCTTTTCATGGGGACTCAGGAGACAAAATGAAAATATGATTTAAATTTTGAAAACCAGCTACTGTTCATTCTCTCTCTCCACCCCTATCCCCCTCTGGAGTGGCATTTTCCCAAATATGTACATCTGTAATGTTCCTTGTAAGATTAAATGGGCTCAAGCCAATCCCTCTAGTTCTGAACAACCCTAAACTCTAGATCTGATATAATAGTCTGAGGTAGCAGCTTGACACCCCACCCCGTGTGTGTGTGTGTGTGTGTGTGTGTGTGTGTCTTTTTTTCCTTGTGGCTCAGTCTGCTGTGAGCTTGTGGTATGGCAGCATAAGGCAAATAAAATAAAAGCTGCTGTAGGACATGGACATAGACCAATATGCAGCATATTTCTGGGATAGATCACAATGTCTTCAAGTACTCTACAGACAGTCAAATGAATCATCTTAGTATCTGGTATTTACCATGATGGATTATAAGTGTTCCAAGTTCCAACAGACTGTATGGACTTTTGTTTGCATTGAATGGGAATTAATTTTTCAAGATGGTAACCATCTTTAAAAAAGAAAAAGAAAATGCACACTTCAAAAGCAACAGGGGATTTCTCTGCTCTTTTTTTTTTAATAACCATCAACCAGAAAAACTCTGAATTAAAATGGATTCTGTTGCACTTCTTTGATTGTCAACTGAGGGCAAGATAAGGAACTGAAATGTGTTTTCTTTCATGCTATAGGCCTGAACTGCAGTCTGATTCTCTTGTGGTTTTATGAATGGAATAATAGATTACTGATATTTTAATAGAAGCAAAATACTTAATCTTCTGTGAACAAACTTGATAGTAGTCATTTCAGATTAATATAAGTTTGTTACTTGGACAGACATTTTATTTTAATCTCCCTACAAGTTTTTTAAAAAATGTATTATTATTATTATTATGTCTAAAGAAAACTTGACAATCTCACAAGCAGTGGTAGAAAGGAAACCACGTGGAAGATTTTGGGGGGACAGGATTGTTCCTTAATGTTTTCACTAGCTATTGCCTTTTTAGATACTCACACACACACACACACACACACACACACACGTTACTGACACACACACACACACACACACGTGTGTGTGTGTGTGTGTGTGTGTGTCTTCTCCATCTTGGGCCTTTACAGGCTTAAGTGAAAGACCTGAGCACTGCAACCTGATCATTAAGTCTTAGTCAGGACAGACTTCCTATCCAAGATCCATCCTTCCTTCCTTCTTTTTAAGATTAGTTTTCCACTCAGGCAAAGCTACTGGGGTTTTTTAAAAAGTTTTGTAAGATCCCTATTAGGGTTGCTAACTCCTAAGCCAGATCAGGGCTACAGCACTGCGACAGGCAAATCCAAATACCTATTGAACTTACCCCTATCATTAAAGGCACATGAAGCAACCTTTGCACAAGGCATTAGCACCCTAGTGTTATGCCACTACACAAGGTGGTGAGTAGGTAGAATTGCTTTCTAGAAAACATATTCAACACATACTAGCAATGTCTTACTTTGTCTAGGTTTTATACCATGTCTTGTACCAGTGAAGAACAACCCAGCCACCCAAGACACCTTACACCTTGCTACAAAAAGGTTCTTTCATGTCTTCAAAGTGTTTTGATATGTGGGTGAAAACTGGCAAAAAAAAAAATTATGGCTAGAGATTTTTATGACCAGTCTTTGTATATTTAACTTTGCTTCCCCCCCACCCCCCCGGACTTCAACACTGGAGAGAACCTACTGACAAAGGGAATAGAAACATCAGAGTATGTACAACATATCATGTAATATCCAACTGGAATTTAAATGTGATCATGACCTATATTGCAAATCTACATATGATAAAACATCCTTTCAAAGGAAAGCTCTAAGCAATTTATTTTTAAAAATACATTACATTTGCCAAAAATACATTACTTAAATTGCCTAGTAGGTTAGGTGACTTGCGATCAGTTTCTTTTGCAAAGGCTTTCATGCCCCTGCATTACTGGAAAGGGAAGTGCTTTCTACACATCTCTGGTGGGCAAATTACTGAAGAGAGGGAAATATATCACTTAACTTTGATGGCTTTCCTATAAATAGTCCTGATCATTCTATTTTAGACAGGCACTGAAAATTCTCTTAGAAGCCCCCTCCCCGCCCCGTTACTTGCACACTGCAAACATTAAAGTTGACTGGGAAGAGGGAATGACATTTTTAAAACTTAAAGAGCGTAATCCTACCACCTCCCCACCACCGCCCTGTTGTTGATGGCTGGATGGGGTTTGCCCCCCTTTGCCGGGAAGCGCTGCTGATTGGGGGCGCTCTGCCATGGCAGGAGAGCCTGCTACAGCTCAGCGGAAAGCGTCCACTGGTGGTTCTCCCCCTGGCAGTAATGAATGGAAAGCTCTGGAACATGGCATTTTGGAGGAGGGGAGGAGCCAGTTTTGGATCCACTACATCCAAAGCTGTTCTGTTTTCCCAGTTTGGGCCATCACTTATACCCACCCTGGAGCTGATGGAGCGAATTCTTCCCCCCATTGCTGTCATTGGGAGAGGGGAAGAGAATTGTAAAAATTTACATTTCCCCTCCACCAGCACCCTACAAACTTGGAGGGCTAGGGATGAGGTGGTAGATGTGTTCCGTCGCTCCCCTGCAGCCCCACTCAGGATTGCTGAGCCCAGCTGCATTCCCATTCACGCTGGGTGGGGCATGCTGGGAGTTGTAGGCCAAAGACATCTGGGGACCCAAGGTTGGAGAACACTGATCTAAGCAGACACTCTGGAGGGAAATAAGGGCATTTTAGCTGTTCTTCGGAGCCTCTGCACCTATGACTCCGCTATAACATCTCATTTCTTCCAAGTGGCAGTTGAACAAGTTTCCATTATTGCTTAACATCCCACTTTTTTTTTAACAATCTCTGGTAATCTAAAGGCCCTGATGAAACTGTAGGCTTAGTTCACATGTCAGTACTTTGAAATATGACTGACTGACTGGTGATGCACTGGACAATATTAAATGGCACTGTGACCATGAAGGAATCAGTCCTCTAAATCAGCCTTCCCTAACCTGGTGCCCTCCAATGTGTTGGACTACAACTCCCAGTATCCCCTGGCTGGCTGGGAAATGCTGGGAGTTGTAGTCCAACACATCTGGAGGGCACCAGGTTAGGAAAGGCTGCTCTACATACTTAGTCTTAGAAGGCTTTTTGTGGGGCAAAAAGTTACCTCATTCTCTTACTAGTATACAATTGTTTGTTTGAATAATAATCAATTCAGATAACACCGCAAGAATGCAGGAGCTCTTCCGGCTTTAGCTCTTGCTTCAACAGTGGCAATGGCTTTGGAACTCTGCTTTTAATGAGCCTCCACCAAGACTGAGTCCTGGCTGGCTGAAGCCTAATTCTTCTTGCGGCTACCACTGTTGCCCAGAGGGGTTAGCCCTGCTGAGAATGATGCCTGCGCATTACAGTACAGAATGGCATATCTGTAACTCTGTGATATTTTCACTTGTATAGAGCACTATTATTTGAGACCAGGGCAACTAAATTTTAACCACCTTCCTGGCCTCGGTTAACTACTGTTGTCACCTGCAGGCCAATCTGATGTGGGAACAGAAAGCCAAACCCCCACCCCAAGTACCACCACTTTCCCCATATCTTCCTCTTCACCCCCAATTAACTATCTCAAATGGGGAGTGGGGGGGAGAGAGAAGCACATCAGGGAGCGGAGACACTTCACTCTTGTCTCATTCTCTTTTTTCTTTTTTTTGAGTGTACAGTACTAAGGAAATGAGGCCCCCTCTTTTCTCTGAGCATATCTGTCTCCTTTGCCTTCATCTCTCCTGCTTTCTGAGCTGTTTCAAGAAAAGGAGAGGGAAAGGGTTGGTAGCTGGGAACAGACAACATCTTTCAGTGGGCTGGACTCCACTCCCAAGGTGCCAGTTCCTAACCCCTGATTCTGATCTTTGACCGTGATGCAAGAAAGCCCTTGAGCATCATGAATGCAACTAGACCCTTTTGAAGTTTAGTTGAAGCTGACTGGTTTTGTGGGTCCAAGCCAAAAAGACTGAACACCTTTCAGGGCTAAACGTTTACTGTCATTGAATCTTTGCTGGGATATCATATATAGTTTACTTAAAAGATTGCAGACTTTCAGTAAGGATAACTACTACATTATAATGAAAGACTATAATGTGACTAAGAAAAATGAAGAAAATGGAGAGCCTTGTTGCCCTTTGGATATAAGCCTGCCCATTTCTGCCAAGTTGTATATCTTTATCAAAAAAAGTCTCTCGATGGGTGTCTTTAGACTGCCATTTCTCAAAAGGGGCAATCTTTTTAAAACACACACACATACCAGCAAAGGCTTAATGTAATTGTGGTGCTGAATATATCTCACATCTAAGTAATTGAGTCCTAAAACACTATTCATTGTGAGAGTTCTACCTTGCTTATAGCTTTACAAAGAGCTCCCAGGAACCCCCCCCCAATCTCAGACAATTATAAATGATGCTCAGACTGCACAAATCTTAGGAAAACCCAATCTTGCCTCTCTGCTGTGTAGCGCACAAACAATTATGCACGTGCAGTAGCTGCTTTTCAAATGTTTAACAACTATTCCTATTCACATGCATAAAAGCAAAGGAAACAAAATTAAACAAGATGTTTCCATCTCAGCTGATCTTGCAAGCATAGGGGAGGGGAAGTATTTAGTGGTCTAGGCTGTTTTGGGTTTTGTTTTTTTACATTTTAGAATTTCCACAGCAAATAGATGTATTTGATTTTTAAAAGCAAAATACAATCTCTTTTGAGCCAATATCTTTTAGGACATGTTTCTTTCCATACAAGTGAAATGTTCCATGGGATGGAAATTAAGCCTTCAATTATAATAGCACTATAATAATTTTTTAAGTGGACTTCTGTGTGCTTTTCGCTCGCTCGCTCGCTCTCCCTCTGGAAGTAGAAGGCAGTAATCTGCCTAAGCAGAGCTTCATGGATTGAGCTCTGTGGGTGCCAAACTGCTAGAGCAATATATTTAAAGTATGAACAGGTGACATAAAAGACTGAAATCCATGTAGCCAAGATACAGCAAATGCTGAAGCAAATATATATATTTGAAAATGAATGGCAGCAATGTCTTTATTCTACTGTATGTAACACAGTTCAATTGCACAGTCTAGCAATCTTCAATTTTTGTGATTGAAATCTAATCCTGCAAAGTCAGGTTTGGGTCCATTCAGTGCATTATTTGGGTTGTGTTGTTTTTTAATTAACAGCGGCTGTTTTAATAGGTTTGGAATGAAATGTTCTTATTTGGAAAGTAATTTCCATTGTTTCTTATCTTCTACACCAATCTATATATATGGTGTATATATTTTCCTTTCAAAGCAAAACAAACAAACAAAAAACTGTAAAATTGTACTTTGTATATACTACTATGTACAATATTGGAGGTACATCTCTTCTTTCTTTTTGGTACAGTATTGTACAGTATTAGAGGAGTAAATGTGTTGGAATTGTTAAATCCGTACCGAGGGGAAACAAATATATCTGTTGTCATTAGCAATAGTTTTGGAGAAATAAATGTTTGGGTATGGTGGAAGGGCTGACCTACAGACAAAGCTGTGTGCTGTCTAATCTGTGCTGGAGGGATGGAGAGTGAGCTGTGTGTCGCTTTGAGAGCTACCTCTCTCTTAGAAGCAGATTCCTGCAAACTTTCTACCAAGCCAGTACAATTTTGTAAACCCAGAAGATTCCCTGATTCAGGAACCATATTATGGAAATATGGCTGGTTTGTGTAACTTTCTGTATAGAAAGTGTCTTTTTTTAAGGGATGTGAAAAAGATTCGACAGCATGTAAAACTGTAGTAGAAATGCAAGGAATTGTCTGTGAAGGAAAAGAAACTGAGAATTTCAACAAAATAAATTATTCTCATACTTTTAACTGGGAGACCGCTAGAGCAGCCTTATTACCCTTTTTCAGCCTCAGTGCCAAATTCTATTCCAGAGAAGCTCTTGGGGGCTGCATTCCAGTGATGGGTGGGGCCAAAGGCAAAAGTGGCAAAAAAAACAACAACCCACCACCAAAGGACACCCCCTCTCCAAATCCACAGAGCACAAGAATCAGCAAACTGGAGCGTTGTTAAAGTGTTTTAAAATCTAACACATCTTCCTGCCACGTACAATCACTACAATGCATGCCTACTCAGATGTAACTGAAGAAAGTCAGCTCAGTACAGTGCCTGTCTACTCAGAAGCAGGCAATAATGTGAGGCACATGTACAGAAAGTCCCCTCCCCAAATCTGGTTAGATAGATAGAGCACATCCCTCCTGGAGCTGGGAATGAGTTAGCCAGGTGTAGGGTGACTGTATATCCTCTTTTAGAGAAGACAGTCCTCTATTTGAAGGACTGCCAGAGCACTGTCTCTGTTTGAAGGGCCATGTAATCCAATTCTGTTTTAAAGATAAACAATTATAAGACCTGTTGCCCATCAACAGTTAGCAGCACTTGAGCAACAGACTCGGCAGGTGGGCAGGCAGATCACCTGGCCCACAGTCTTCCAAAGTATGGTAAGACATTGTGTGTAGTTCACCAGGGAAAACAGAAGCATAGATTAACTACACCTGTTCTTTTCTTCCCTTATTACAGGGGAAAACACAGCCCAGTGTTTTGACAATGTGATGGCCATAATTTTCCTTGTATAATGTGTGATGGAGAAACTCTTTTATGTAAACAGGCATTTTGCCTCTAAATATTACACAAAAATGTGATCAACATTGTGGAAAAGACCAATCTGTTCAGGTAATTTATGCAGGCACTCCAGAGCTTTGCATTTATTCAGATAATTTCATGTAGTGGAGTGACAAGCAAGTGTTGTGAAGAAGCCAACCACATCCCACTAAGGCAGGGGTGGGCACTGCAACTCCCATGATATCTTGCCATTGGCTGTGCTGGCTAGGGCTGATGGAAGTTGCAGTCCAGCAAGCTCTGGAGGGCCACACCTTCCCCACCCCTGCAATAAGGCATTCCTTCTGCATGCACACTGCATTTACCACAAATTCTGGAAGAGCCCACCTTTTGTGTCTGGCACATCTGTGGACTTCACCCCTACCCTTCACTTAACCCAAGGCTGGCTCCATGGGGTGATGCATCTGAATCAAGTCTCTGCAAAGACACACAGTTATTTGTAACTGCCAAAACTGAGTTGGCCACGTGCTGTGTGAAAGCGTGTACCTTTACCGAACTGAAATATGTGGCACTCTGGAAAGCAGAATATCTGACTCCACATTATTCAAAAGATTATTACTCTTGTCTCTCTGCTCTGATATACAGTAGTGCAGTGTTCTTCAACCTTGGGTCCCCAGATGTTTTTGGCCTACAACTCCCAGCCAGCTATGCTGGCTGGGGCATGCTGGAAGTTGTAGGCCAAAAACATCTGGGGACCCAAGGTTGGAGAACACTGCAGTAGTGGGACAGAGGGCAGCAAAAAAGTTACACAGAAATGTGACTGAACACTCTTCCCCTCTCAGATTATAAATTCTGCTTCACAATTTCAGGCTGATGTTCACTACTAGGTCCTAAGCCTACCTGATCAATGTACCTGGCAATTTGCAGGTTCTAGTTTTTATGTTCTGGGGCAACAAATGTTTTCTGCAGGAACACACTGGTCACTATATAATGAAATTCATGCAGTCATATTACCAAAGTGCCTTCCAACATGCCCAATGCCCCATACGATGCTGTGTGCATCCAAGAATGTGCCTTCAAATCCTCTGCAGTGCACAGAGGTTTTGTGACATATATTCAGAAGATCCTGAGCAGATGAGATGATATGAAAATGTTCCATGAAGGTGGCAAGACTGAACCCATGGCAAGGCAAGGAACAAGAACAAAAGAGAAATGCAAACAAAATAGTTGACCTACTGCATAGGCACTTCCTGCTGAGACATGTATGGTCAATGGGTTGCCTACACAAAGGGTCAGCCACCTTCTGGGTCTCATGTGGCCAGGGTGTGCTAAATGAGCAAGGATGTCTTACAAGGATTACTCTGCTTTGCAGTGAGACATGGAACTTTAGGATGTCAGTTGGAGAGGAATAGAAGGCAGCAAGAGGAAGGAAATTAATCTCTTCAAATTCCTAACAGCTTATACAAACTATTTGGGGGGTGGGAAGATTAAGAATTGGGGATACATGCTAATTAGAACCCCAAGCAAGTCTTGTGTTCACGACATCCAACAAAGAACCCATGGACTGTATTTTGGATCCTACTTTTGCACAATGGGCTTGCATCTAGACGAGGCTCAAGAGGCGATGGAGCGAAAGCAACCTCTTTTGTAAAGCTGTAGGGAAAACCAGTGCCTATGATGCACGCCAGTTGCTCAGTGATGTAGCTGTATGGGAGATACCGGTAACTCAGAAATTCAGATCTGTAGCTTGCTTCCTTTTGTGTCTTAGAAATGCATTTGCAAAATATAACCTGTTGTCATCTTACTTTTTTCTTCTTTGTTAAAAAAAAAAAAAAGGAAAAGAAAAAGAAAAAAGGATAATGATAGCCCTTCCTGAGCCTTGGTGATGCTCCAATAACTGGCCATGAATCTGCTGCTATTATTTCCACTGAGATCATTTTGATGATTCACAGGGAGATTAACGTAAGCAGCAATATGGAATGGGACTTGCAAGCGTGCCAGGCGGCTGCCTCTCGTGGCAGACGCCCACTGCTTGCACAGCTGTGACCTGCTTCCATCAGCCATAAGCTGAGAATGGAAGGGTGAATCTCCATGTGCCACAGAAACAAGGTGGCCACCCATAAGAGGAAAACAACCGGCGTTGTTTACAGTGGAGGGTGGGGGGAATGAGCAAAGAGTTGATGCTAATAGTAGTACAAGAAGTTTGCAGTGCGATGCTGTCAGTATAATTTGCCTAAAGGAAAAACAGATGGGATAGAAAGAATTCAGTGAGATACTGGAGCAGAATAAAATGGCTATTCGGAGGGAGGAGTATAGGGAATGGTGCAAAGGAAATTAATGTGCTTCCATGTTTGAAGCTAAGCAGGTCTTGGCATGACCTGCACCTAAATGGGAAACCACCAGGGAATTCACATGAACAGATACAAATTAATCAAACACATTAACGAAATCCCTGCTTGTCTTGTGTGGCCATTCTTCAGGGATTGCTTACTCCAGCCTTCCCCAACCTGGTGCTTTCCAGATATGGTGGACTACAGTTCCCATCATCTGCACCCAGCATGGCTTGTGAAACTATCTGGAGAAGGGCACCAGCTCGAGGAAGGCTAGCTTAGTTGGTGTGTGTTTTTATCTCCTGTATCAACAAATTGTTTGTGTAGCTCACTGATGTGGGAGTTGCATCTGTCCGAGTAGCTCCTGCATGGCTTGGAGTGGGGAGCATTGTGATCCAGGGGCACGGGCAGAGCCTAATTGTGTGGGCCTCTCCCACAGGGGCCAATTCCAGCAGAAAGGCTCATGCAATCGCCACACACACACACACACACACACACGTGGTGAATCATTTAAATGTTCCCCCAGCAAGAGCTACCTATAATAATTGACTCCCCTGCAGGTGGGAGGACATCTAAAGAGCACCCCTGTGTGCTATAAGCATCATCGATGGAATTAACCTGAGTCAAAGGAATGTTGGCTTTCCCACTGAAGTCTCTAGCCCTTATCGTTGCTAGTCAACACTTGGGAATAAGGAAATTTAATGAAGGCTCAGATGTTCAGGGAGGAAGGATTCAGTGTTGTTACATAATTCTTTTGCCTTCCCTGGGCATGGATTGTCTTCTCACCTCAATGGGGTTTCAGCACTTTAGGCTGGCCAGCAAGTGTGGGGCAACCAATGCTAGGAAAATGGGACAGGGCACCATAGAGATAGTGAGTGTATGTGTATAGAGCAGCTCCCCCTACCGACTTGTGGTCCTCCTGTGTTATCTTTCCATTAGTAGCTAGAACTACAGGGCTCTGTGTGTCCAGGCAGGAAGCACAGCCCAATATGTGAGAATTTCACAAACTATTCATGGTACCTCTTTCTTGCGATATATACCACACAGACACAAATACACACACACAGCTACAGCACAAAATCAGTCATGGGGAACATTGGCATCTGGACAGAGCCTTAATGTCAACCCCCCCCCTCCCCGGATTTGGGCACTCCAGAGACCTCCGCATGTACATCATCATAAGGAAACGTAGTGGCAGGACTAGGCAAAAATCAGGCTAAGCAGCAAGCCATCCAGGCTTAATCTTCCCACTCCTCTGTCCCCAGGGGGCTTCCTCCCATCGGCCTTAACCTTTGACTAGCCAAGGAATGTTAGCTGCTAATGAACACCGAAGCATCTAATGCTTTCCATGCTTCCTCAGCGCTCATCCATTTTAGATTAAACACACCTGTCCCGTTACTAACAGGATGTGGCTGAGCATGACCACCTCCTGCAATGCCTTGATTACAAAAGGTTTCATCTTAATGCTGTTGCAGAGGCAGCCTGGGGGTGGATGAAGAGAAGGGGGGGCTAGCATTCCTCCAAGTCACCCCCAGCTGGAGGGAGGCAAGCAAAGGGAGTGTTTTCTCATTCAGAGGGTGCTTCCTTTCCTTTTTTCTTCTTCACCTCCTCTTATTTTGTTTTCCAGCAGGAAAACCGCATCATATTTTTGCAATTATGGCTCTCAAAGTCCCCTGTGTTTATGTTCCAGGGAGTTAATTATTCACAGTAAGGTTTGGTTTGGGGAGGAGGAAGGGATTTTGATGTTTAATCAAGCTGTTTTCTGTGCAGGGTTGAAAATTCAGCTGGTCGCAACAAGTTCTTCTCTCCATCTCGTGCTTTTCACAGGAACTAACAAATGCCAGGGTTCATTCTGGCAGTGCTGGGAGGTGGGATGAATGAGCCCCCCTCCCCAAAGTCATGCAAGTGTTTTCTCAACTCACTGGTGCTTGTATGGATCAGCAGCCTTCCCAAGCTTGGTGCCCCCCAGATGGAGTGACAGGCATTGCAGTCCAACACATCTGGAAGACACCTGGTTGGGGAAGTCTGCCATGGATCATTTAGAGATTTCTATAGGCATGATATATGTAACAGAAAAAGACAGGAGCAGGCAAAGGGAACACTGGAGCCTGCTCCTGCTGGACTTCCTGCCCCCCAGGGCCAATTGACATCAACTACCCCAGCCTTCCCCAACCGGGTGCCTTCCAGAGGGGTTGGACTACAACTCCCAGCATCCCCCAGATAGCCATGACTATCTGGGGGATGCTGGGAGTTGTAATCCAACCCCTCTGGAAGGCACCCGGTTGGGGAAGGCTGAACTACCCTGTGCTAAAATGGAACTGGTGCTGAAGTGGAGCTGGTTGTGTTGTTCAGTTTGGGTTTGGGGCCATGTAGTTCTTGCTGAATCTGTTGTGTCTTATAAATATTGTAAGCCACTTTGAGGACTTCAGGAGAAAAATGGGTGTCAAGGTTCCGCTACTGCAGGGACCCCTTAACCTTCCTTTGGGAGTGTCAAGGTTCCGCTACTGGAGGGACCCCTTGATCTGCCTTTGGGAGATCTCTGCCTCTTCCCAAAGTCTCTCCCTCTCTAGGTTATCAAGTCCTTTGCCTGCTTCCAGTAACGTGGGTGTAGGCTCTAGACGTGGTGAATAAGTCACTCCAAACTCCAGGGTAAACAACAGCACTTTACTTATGATATTAGGGTCTTTACTTAATAGAGTGGTTATAATTCAAAAGCAAGTATGATAAAATAAAACAAACAAACAATCCAATGTTCTCTAGTATAACTTCAGACTACCTATTTCCTCTCTAATCAGTCTCTCTCTCTCTCTCTCTCTGCTTCTCTCTGCTGTTTCTCTGCTGCTGCTTCTGGCTCTCTTTCAGCACACTAACTGCTAGCTGACCACACCCCACATATATAGCCTTCCCAGGAATGGAAGGTTATAATCATGTGACCTTGAATTGGAGATCTAATTCTTAACTTCTATTGGGTAACTTAAAACTCTCAAACTCCCCCTCCCATCCAAGTGTTTGGGCCTTCAGGCTTCACTACTCGAGGGAAGTGTTTGGGCCTTCAGGCTTCAACTACTCGAGGGAAGTGTTTGGGCCTTCAGGCTTCAACAAACTCAAGCCTGAGTAGGCCTCAATCCTTTACAGGGAGATCTCTGCCTCTCCTCAAAGCCCCTCCCGTTCCAGGAGATCAAGTCCTTTTACAGCTTCCAATAGCATGGGTGTAGGCTGTAGACGTGGTGAATAAGTCACTCCAAACTCTCAGGGTACACAACAACACTTTACTTATAATATTAGGGTCTTTACTTAATAGAGTGGTTATAATCCAAAAGCAAGTATGATAAAATAAAACAAACAAACAATCCAATGTACTTTAGTCTAACTTCTGACTATCTATCTGCTATGCAGCCAGTTTCTCTCTCTCTCTCTCTCTGCTTCTCTCTGCTGTTTCTCTGCTGCTGCTTCTGGCTCTCTTTCAGCACACTAACTGCTAGCTGGCCACACCCCACATATATAGCCTTCCCAGGAATGGAAGGTTATAATCATGTGACTTTGAATAGGCTATCTGATTCTTAACTTCTATTGGGTAACTTAAAACTCTCAAACTCCCCCTCCCATCCAAGTGTTTGGGCCTTCAGGCTTCAACTAATCGAGGGAAGTGTTTGGGCCTTCAGGCTTCAACAAACTCAAGCCTGTGTAGGCAGGACCGGTGCAGGGCAGTTTGGCGCCCTAGGCTAAATTATATTTAGCGCCCCCCCTCGTGCCGTGGGGGGGCTCCGGAAAGCAGCCCTGCTCTGCAACCTCCCACCCCCCCGCCACCACCGGACCCCCCCCGCACGCCGCCGCTGCCGCCCCCCCACCTACCTTCCCAGTCCGACGCCTCCTCCGAAAAGGGACCCCCGCGCTCTGTTTTTGGCAGGGGGAAACCAGAGCAACAGGGCTGTTTAAGCCCTGTTGCCCTGGTACTTCCCGCCAAAACAGAGCGCGGGCGGGGCTCCAGAAACAGCACGGAGAAGGTAGGTGTCGGGGGGGGGAGGCGGCGCGGAGGAGAGTTGAAGCGAAGCGAGGTGAGGTGGGGGGGAGGCGGCGCGGGGGGGGAGGCGGCGCAGAGGCGAGGGGAGGCGGCGCGGGGGGGAGGCGGCGCAGAGGCAAAGCGAGGCGAGGTGGGAGGCGGCGCGGAGGCGAGGCAAGGTAGGGGGGAGGCGCCCAGGCTCGGCCCCACCACTACTCCGGGCGCACTTACCTGGCTTTCTCGGAGAGGAGGGCGGGCGGGCAGGGCAGGAGCGCGCCGGCAGCGAAGAGGAGCGCAGCGTTCTGCGCCCTCTTCCGCTACGCGCCCTAGGCAACCGCCTAGTTGGCCTAGCAGTAGCGCCGGCCCTGTGTGTAGGCCTCAATCCCTCACAATGGGATATATCAGAGACCTCCTTCCCCCATATGAGCCGCCCCGGTCTTTACGTCCTGAGAGGGAGGCCTTGCTTACAGTACTGTGGCCTACTGAGATTCATTTGGCCAGTGTGTGTAGGGGGGCTTTTTTCTTGTGGCCCCCACCATGTGGGATGATCTCCCCCTCACTGAGATCAGGCAGGCTCCCAGTCTGGAGTGTTTCTGCCAACAATTTAAGATGCATTTGTTTGTTACAGCGTTCCCCTGACCATTTGCATTGCCAGCTGGTTATTTTAATGAGGTATGTTGTTGTTCTATTGTTTTATGGTATTTTAATCATGATTTTGTCTTCTGACCCGCT